>OX608073.1:99639172-100839172 GCA_951509635.1 Eupeodes luniger | reverse complement strand
GGTCAATTGGCCGCATAGATCGTGCTATTGAACGCCTTTAGACTATTTTTTGTGGAGCTATGATAAAGCTCATGTCTATACAGACAAGCCCAATTGACGCATTGGAAGACAACATTGAAGCATTTATTTGTGAGATACCGGCCGAAATGTTGGAAAGAGTATGCCAAAATTTGACTAAGCGGATGGAGCATTTGAAAAATAAATTGAGTTCGTAGAAGTTTACATATATTTGGGACAGCTAAAATTATTTAAGGACCAGGAAAATAAAGAAATTAACAGACACATTACAAATAGTCGGAAACAATTCTGAAGCCTTAAACATATTTTACAAAACTGCAAGAAAAAGTTCAGAACATACGACCAAGTCAAAGGGTACGAAATGAAGATATTTTTAATAGAACCAGAATTATCAACGAAATGGAGACCAGAAAACAATACACCACCAGATGGAGTGACGATCTGTCACAAATAAGCACAAATTGGTACAACGAAGCCAAAAATAGAGAAACTTGGATAGCCTTGGGGGAGGCTTATGCCAATAACCAACCTTATTAACTTTTCAAAACCTTACCTGACTATTTTATTTTTAAATTCAATATACAAATTTTAATTTCTTATAATGGCATAGTTTTTAATACTGTAAGTTTTTTTCTTTAAAATTCTTAGATTTTAAAAAACAATACTTTTTCTTTTAACGCTTTAAAACATTTAGTTAATAATATTGTAAATGAATAAATTTAATCATCAAACTAAGGCATAAAAAGCTTATAATACTAATGAACAAAGAATAAGACTTTAACAAAAACTTAGTGTAGCAATAAAATATTTCCATAATTTTATAACAAATTTTTGTTTTACAGAAAATGTGATTTAATTAATAAAATCATACTAAATGTGACTAATGTTAAATGATTTTTCCTTCGACTTGTTTAAAGTGGTCTAATTCTAGTGAATATTAAGTTTTATTGTAAAAAGAATTAAAAGTAGCGTTTCTATTGTATTCGTTCTTATAAATACCAAAGTTAAAGTTAATTTTGAATTAGTTCATTTTATACCAGTTATCAAGATATAACAACTAAAATGCATTCAATCATTTTAACACGTTTAATCGACAAATTGGTATGATTAAATTTTCTTTAAACCACAACCAAATAATAAAAATAACTGATCTAATAATTTTATTTTTTGTATTTCTAAAATATTGTATATATTTTTGTGTTATATTTCTTTTAAAGGACAACCCAGAAAATCAGTTTAAAAGCATTCCATTAGGTCTCTGGTGGGCCATCGTCACGATGACAACCGTTGGCTACGGAGATGTGGCGCCTAAAACCTATCCGGGAATGTTTGTAGGCGCTTTATGCGCCTTAGCCGGTGTATTGACGATAGCACTACCAGTACCTGTTATTGTTAGCAACTTCTCCATGTTCTATTCTCATACTCAGGTAAATATTATAAAATAACCTTTAACCTTCATATTTTATATTTGATTAATTTAAATAAAAATATCCTCGTATGGCTAAATGTGTCCTTGTCACAAGAAGAATAAAAAAAAACATACTATAAAGTTGAGACATGTCAAAAGTTCAAAATGGCAGCAGCATGTGTTACTTGATAATAATTTTTCATTTCATTTTATACTAGTTTTTTTTTAATATCAAAACTTCTATTTGAAAAAGGATTAACAAATTAGCTCGTTCAAAAATGAGAAAAGTTAGTCCTTAAAAAATGTTTAATGTTGGGGATCCTATACATATGTGTATACGAGTACATACTATATATAAGTTTTAATGAGTTCATGTTTGAATTTTTGTGGCATATGTTTTTAATTGCATCCGAAATTTTTGCTGCAAATAAATTACTTTAAAAAAAGATGTAGACTAACTGTGAAATCGTAATTTATTTAATTAAAATATAATTTTAATGAGCGTACAAAGTGAAATGTTATGGGGTTTCTATAGGTCTCCATTATAAACAAAATTCTGTGTTGAATTATTGTTTAAATTAAAAAAGTAGGGATGTCTGCAAACATTTTTTTTTTTCAAAGTTAATTAATTTACCAAATATGAATTTAAAGTGCTTAGTTGTTATGTTTTATTGGATTGACCTTAAGTGTTATTAATGCTTCAGGAGGAGGAAATACTCATAGAGCACATATATTCCTATTTTAAATAAATAATATGATGAGATATTTCTTTTTTTGAAACAGGAGAAAAATAAGAATTTTAAAATTAAAAACACCTAAACGAATGTAGTAATTTTGTCTATTTTCTTTAATTTTTTATTTAAAATAAAAAATAGTTAGCTAAGAACCTTCATATCTCGGGAATGGTAACTTTTAATTGAAAAATATTAAAGTGAACATTTTCGGATGAAATATTTCGATTTCCAATTATTGATCCGTCAAAAATCTACTGTCACTTTGAAATTTGTAAAAAAACGTACGTACCACCGTCCCCGGTTCCAACGCTCATTCACAATGACAATTCTTATGTAAGCTCGATTGATAAGGTAAAATTCCTTGCAGCACAGTTAGCTGTTAATTCGACACTACCAGAGAGTGCCATGAGTTCTCCTGTACTTTTGAGCGTGATAGATTTTATGGAACAAATCTTTTTTCGCACTCGTACAGGTGCTAGAGTACTTTAAGATCTTAACATTCACAAATCATCCACAGGCCCGGCTAGTATTACGCTTATTGTTCTCAAGAGGAGTTCTTCAACGCTGGCAAAACCATTCCGTAAGCTTTACCATCTTTTCTACACTACAGGTCTCTTTCCAACCGGATTGATTGGTGAATCCTCCTCCCCCTCTTACTATCTTGTAATTGCACTCACGTCGCTTCTTTTCAACGTCATGGAAACGCTGAAGAATTATTAGCTTTAGAAAAAACTCGAAGAACGAAAACTTCTTTATGACCGGCAGTATGCCTCTCGTAGCAATAGGTCCTCCGGTGATTTGATGGTTTATCTAACCAATCAGTGAAACGAATCTTTACATCGTTTTGGAGAAAGTAAGATTATTCAACTTGATATTTTAAAGGCATTTGATAGAGTTTGGCATGAAGCTCTCTTATCGAAAATGCGTGCTTTTGGTATTGACGAACTTATTCTCAGTTGGATTAAAAACTACCTTTTTAACCGTTTAATACAAGTTGTATTGAAATTCATAACATAAATGCTGGTGTTCCCCAAGGCTCCGTTTCTTATATTCATTAACAATCTCTTGTCTGCCATTTCTTATCCATTAAACTGTTTCACTGACGACAGTGCCCTCAGTTTTTTATATTTGTTTCTATGTTTACAAAAGCCAAGCCTTCATTCGTCCAAAACTTAAATATAACTTGCATATTTGGGCAGGTGCCCCTTTGAAAATAATGAAAGGCGATAGCTCTATAATCGAAACAATTACATCACTCGAACCCCAAAGCAATGTTACATGCTTTTCGTTGATTTATCGATATTTTTACAAACAATGTTCTGTCTCATTACCCAGTTGCATTACCCCCCCCTCCACCTTTAAACAATTCAACCATCATAGTCGCACTTCCAGGAATGCTCATCAGTTTACCCTTGAGCTCAATTTCAGACGTTCTGTCAAGTAAAGAGATTCTTTTTTTAACCGCACATCGAGAATGTGTTTTTCCCTCTTTTGTCTTTATTCTTTGGTTCTTATTTAAGTTTTAATTTACTGGAATAGGTTTTGTCATTCCATAAAAGGTAACTTTGAATCAGGATGCTGGTCATTAGTGTTTTGTTTTTATACTCTTCACAGGAAATACATTTTCAGAGTTGACATTTGGAAATTTATAAAATAGTAGTTCCATTATGCTTCTTCAATTAATTTAACCGCTTCACTCGTATTTCTAGGAATAATGACCACTATACCCTTGAGCACGTTTTCAATTCCTTAGCTTAGCTGCACCACACGAATGTGGAATGCTTCAACAGAAAAAATATTTTCTACTCACAACAATGTGCAAACATATAAACTTCGTTTTCTTCATTTTTTTGTATCATATTTTTTGAAGAAATTTTGGAACTTCATTTTTTAAACACTGTTATCACGGGCGACTTATTTAAAAATAAAATAAATAAATTAGGTGGCGCAACAGTCTATTTAGAACTAGTGCCTAGTGATTTACAACTCTCAACCATTCCTGTGTACGAGTAAAGTTGTCAGGGATGGAGGGGACCTACAGTTTTAAGCCAAATCCGAACGGCTAATTTGATAAAGCACTTTTCATGACAAGAAATACTCTTGGAAGATTTGTCAATTCCTCGCAAGAGGCAGTACCCGTGATAACTTTTTTTTAAATTAAGGTGGCACAAGCAGGGACTAAACCCAAACCTCTGGCGTGACAGCCCTACAAACTAACCACCACGCCACGGGTGACTTTTTTGGAGTGGCATACTTTGCCGTCCCGTGAGACAGGAGTTTAATTTTTTATTTTTTTTTTTATTGAAAGATTCACCATTTTTTCATACAAAATTATTCAAGCTTCCATTAAGTAAAACGAATGTTAGTCTATCTCTAGAACTTGTTAATTCTTTAACTTCAAGCCCTATACATAAGGTATTGGTTTTTCAAACTTAATTTTTCATTAAATTTTCAACACTTCTTAAGAAGTCACTTCCGTAATGATTTCTCAGATTTTGTTGGGGTTTTTATTTAATTTCCTGTCACTCTTAGCGTGTAGTTAAAAAGAGTCAATTTAAAGATAATTAAATTGATATAAAAATCGTTTTCTCGGATAAAAGGTTAAATTTCATACGAACTAAAAAAAGGGACATTGAAGAAGGGTCCCGAAAATAGAACTTAAATTATCTTATCTCACAGGCCAACAGGATACAACAAATATATAAGGAAATTGCTTGATTTTTTGTGTCCTTTATAGCCATACTACTGTACAACTAACACATGCACTTATGATGAGCCTCTGATCGTAGTTTGAAGCTTGCTATAAGCTCACTACTTTCTGAAAATTATGAAGAGTAAAAATACTAGATGATTTTAAGACAATACCAATAGCAAATTGTTCTAGGTCTCATAATTAAAATAGTGGATAGGATTTAAAAAATTGCCATTTTTTCTTACAAGTATTTTATGCACAATGAAGAGTTAATTTATTTAATCTTTTTGATAAGAAAAAATTTAAAAATATCAAACACAGATAAATTAAAAAAATGTTTTTTGTTTTCTTTTTTTCTGTAATAATTTTACAGAATTAATTTTATTTGTAATAATTTCGTTCTGGATTAAAAATTATTTATTAAAAATTAAAATATGAGCCTTTCCGTCATATCCGTAACGACGAGGTTCTAGGAACAGACATACTGCTACCCCAATGGCATAAGCAAATAAATAGTTAAGATTCATTTTAAAGCACTTTTACTTAAAGACGGCTACAAAACTCGACTACGAAATGTTTAATTTTTGTTTTAACTTATATAGAAGTATTTATTAAAATCCATGAAATATTGATTTTATATACTTGTAGAAATATAGTTAAAATTAAATTAATTACGATTTCACAGTTTTCGACATGCAACAATTTTTGTATTTAATTTAATTTAAATAACAAAAAATTAAACAAAATACCAGAACAAATTAATGATGTTGGCATTTAAATTTAAAAATAATATTTTTCGCTGACTAATTGAGCATGAAATTTGTAATTTTCTACTAAATTAAAGAAATTTAAATATTCTGTAGTTGTGAAACTACAAAAATCACAATCAAAAGAGAAAATAACAGTTTTGCAGCAGGTAGTACCTTAGTTTTGAAAACATGAATTTATATTTTGTTTTGGTTAGCAGTGTATTAGTTTTATGTGCATTTTTTGGAGGAGTAAAATGCCAACTTGATGATATCGATAAACGACAATGTAAATTTCCTAAAGTGTGTCCTTAGAAAACTTGAGAATACATATGGACCGAAAAAAAATAATCTGAAATAAAAATGTGTACTCGAGTTTATTTTAATAAAACTTTATTCATATAAAATAATTTTTTTCGACACATGGTTGTTTTTATACAAATATTTCTAAGGGTTAACGGTGGCGTATGGGCAACTTTTTTTTAGTATTTCGTTGAATAATATCAATATAACAATATTATCGTTGGATAAATTTTAAGGGCCGATGTTGCTTTTAAATAAAACACTTATTATTTTAAAACTATTGCTTCTTTTTATTTTGATAATAATGGTATGTCTCTATGATTTATGGAACAAAATATCGTTCAAATGGTCCAAATTTTCGATGACGCTGAGGCATAATTGAGGTTCTTTGCCTTTAATGTGCCGAAATATCTTAACCTTTAGCTATTGACTTGTTGCTGGTTTATCGACATACACATATCGTCCACATCCATATCTTTCGATTCGGGACGTAACAAGTTTGTTATCATGTTGCGATAGCGAATAGCATTCACAGTAACTGCTTGACCGGCCTCAGTTTGGAAAAAATATGGCTTGAAGATGGTTTTTCGTGTGTCAGATTCCATCATGGACAGCCACTTTAACCTATCCTAACCTAACCATGGTTTTTCGGCAATCACTCTTGGATTATCATTCCCCAAATGCGGCATGGCAATTCTGCTTGTTGACGAATGTCTGCCACTGACGTGAAAATGTGCCTCATCACTTAATGTGATTTTCTTTGAAAATTGATCATCCACTGTTGGCATTTCTTGCCACCATTCTGAGCATTGACGAACGCTTGAAATGGTCAAGAGGCTTTAGTTCTTGAGTCAATAGCACCTTGTAAGCAAGTCTTTATGCATCATGTTAACCAACGACTAGCGTTAGAGGTGCAATTGTTGGGCACGAAGACGAGTTGAAGTTGACGGCTCTTTAGCCACACAATCGTCAACAGCAGCAATATTTTCTGCAGTACGAGCACGCACAGGTGTTTTCACATCTCCTACAGACCCTCAAACTTTTGCACGATTTTTCAATTCTACGCACATTTGGATCAAAAAATGTCGATGCTTTGTCTCAAATTCCCAAAATACTAATTATGAAGGTAGACAAAAATCAAAAAACAAAAACAGATACAAAAATTTGAAACAAAAAAAAAAAAAACATTTTAGAAATGTTTTCTAATGCGTGCACACCAAAAAACAAATCAGAAACATTTCTAAAATGGGTGTCCAAAGTTTCTGTAATGTTTTTTAAACAAATGAAAAACTTTTTAGAAACATTTTTGTAAACGGTCCGATTTGTCGAATTAAAAATGTTTGACATTTCTCGACGTTTCAAGGGCCCTGAAATCTCAATCAAAGGTTTTTAGAAAGATGTCCGTGTGTGCTTGTTAACATACGTCCGTACGTTTGGAATAACATTTTTCGTCGTCCATATCTCAAGAACCAGTCGAGGTATCGACTTCAAATTAATTTTGTTGCACAGATAGAAATAGAACGATGCAGAATGGGCTTTCAAGAAAACTGATTTTTTACTAATGCAATTTAATTTGAATGACCCAAAATATCTTGCGGACCAAAAGCGCTAGTGACTTCAGTTAAATTTGAATTACATAATTTGAGGTGATACCAAACAAATATAGTTTTGAAAAAATTCACTAAACGGTTTTTTTTTAATAAATCAAAAAAACTGAAAACAAAATTCACTTCCAAAAAATTTTGTGTAACGAAGAATAACATTTCGACATCTGCTAAAACTTTAGGAAAAATCGAAGTTACAGTTTCTTCACAAAAAGTAAAAAAAAACATTACGAAAAGTTTATAAAAATTGATTTTTGACTCGAATATCTGCGCAAAAATTAAAGATATTGGCTTCAAACTAATTTCGTTTTGACAAAAATATTGTTTTTAACATTAAATTTTTTTTATAAAAATCCAACAGTTTGTTTAAAAAAAAATACTACACAAAATTGGTAAAAATTGGTGTTCGATTCCCTATACCTCGTGAATAAATTAATAATTAATAAAATAGAACAAAAAACTGATAAGAAATGGTTTTCGACTCAAGTATTATGAGAATGAAGAAAGATATTGACTTAAAATTGTATATTTCAAACAAATTAAGAAACATTTTCTCTAAACAAATTTGGGTTGGCTGCGTTCAGTAAGTGGATGCATCAATGTGGAAATCCTGCTTAGGTGCTAAAATATACCGTTTTTTACATATTAAAAGAAATAACCAGTAAAAAGTTGAACAAAATTTTAGCATTTAATCTTTTATCTGGAACTTTATGTCGAAACGTTTCGAACATCAGTTTTCTTAACACAATTCAACTTAAATAAAGCCTTAAATATTTTCGATAACATTCTTGTCGTGTGCACTTTTAACACGATTTTGTACCATCTCCTTTCAAAAGGCCTATTTTATTCTGTACTTCTCATGAAAATAAGTAATAAAATTTAAATGTTTTGTTTGCTGTGTTTCCTTTTAATCTCATTGGGTTGGGTACAAATAAATTTCCATTTTTGAAATAAAATTTGATTTTTGAAAAATTTGTTGTTTTTGATGACATGTGATTTAGATTAAAAGTAGATATTTGTCTATGAAATTTTTATTTTTTTAAGGCTTCATTTAACAATTATTACCATAAGCATAGCTGATGAGGTTAAACAGTGAAATTGAAATTTTATTTAATTTTTAAAAATATTTTAACAAGCATAGAAATCAAATTGCTAAAAAGTATAATGTTTAACTATAAATAGATACAAAACTACAAAAAAAAAATAAAAATAAAAATAAAAATAAAAATAAATATTATGTAAAATTACTTAAACAAAAAAAAAAGACAATCTTTTAACTTGGAAAAGCAGTTCGTTGCATAAGAATTGTAATCGGTAGAAAAAAATGATTTTTGTTTTGTAAAAAAAGTTGTTACTTGAATTTTACTACAAAATAAATAGTTTGCTTAGGCTTTCCAACTTATTTAATACAAATTATTCAAAGTTTTCTGTCTGATAGGTGGTTTAGTGTTTATAACTGTTCGTCAGATTGTTGCCAATTCGAACATGGTGTTCCAATAGGATATGTATTAGGGCCATTCCTTTACAATATTTATACGGCCGATATTCTAGAGCTTCCTGGATTTCAGTTAGCTAAATTTTCTGATGATACTGGAATTTTTTCATCGCATGAATTTAGTCTCAATATAGAGACAAGTTTAACTCATGCAATTGAACTAATAACTCAGTATTATTTTAAATGGAAAATACAACTAAATGCTGTTAAGGTACCTGCTATCGTTTTTAGTAGAAAAAGGAAGACCTGTTTTCTTCCAAGAAATCAGATAAATGCTACCGGTGTTAACATAGACTGGAAAACGAGTGTAAGGTACTTACCAATAGAAAGTCCAGTCTTAGTAGCGACAATAAAATCATAATTTATAAAGTGGTTTTTCAGGCAATTCTTTTGTATGGTTGCCAAATATGGGAAAAATGTGCAAAAAGTCATATCAAAAAACTGCAGATACCTCAAAATAAATTGCTTAAAATACGAACCCATTTATTTCAAACAAATATGTTTAGTTTGAAAAATTATGTTAAGACTCAATGCATCTGAATTCCGATTGGATTTTTCAAGACCATTATATTACGTTACCAACAAAGTTTAGCACAGAATGAAATCATTTTGAAGTCAATATCTTCATTTATTTACGCGATATCGATAACCGAACAAAATTTTTTACCAAATTCACGTACTATTTTTTGTAGATTTAAATTTTTATGAAAATATTGACTGTTGGATTTTTATACAAATTTTACTGAATGTCGATAACAATATTTTCTATAAGATGAAATTAGTTTGAAATAAATATGTTATTTAATTTTTGAAAAGATATTTGAATTGAAAATTAATTTTTAACAACTTAAAGTAATGTTTTTTTTTAGGTTTTTATATTTTGTTCATTTAAAAAACGTTATTCTTTGTTGCAAAAAATAATTTTGTAGGTGAAATAATTTTTAAATTAAAAAAGGAACAAAAATCGACAATCCGTATGGCCTGTTGCCAATTCGTATGAGGGTCTTGGATTCATAAAAAAAGATGCCCAGAAACTTCAAGATGGTAGCTTTGTGTAAAATTTGCTACTAACAATTGCAAAACACAGCTCTTCAACGATGAAAAGGACATAAGTATGTTCTCAATTTACAAAGGAAGTTAAGGTGTAAAATGTGAATGTGTTAAGATTCAATTGTGTGATAAAGATGGAGTCGACAGTTCCAAAATAGATCCTGGTCAAATTTATTAAGCTTAAATTTACTTTTGTAAAATTAACTAGTAATGTTTTGTTATAATTGTTATTTAATTTTGCTATAATTGTTATTTGATATAATAATCCTTGTTAATCTTTTGTAATACATCCTGTACAATTTATAAGTTATTCTTAATGTACAGCTGTTTTCTTATCAATAAATCAAATCAAATCAAACAGTTCAACACATTAAGTTCTTCCAGCTTAAGCCAGTTTGGACCCAGCGTCAGCAGACAATCAATATCTGAAGAAAATTAAGTTTCCGATTGGGTTTCTCCCCTAAACTTCTCTGATTCTTTTATAATCTTCCTTTTGTTGTTTGTTGTTTTTAACTTCCCATCGTCCATAGCTCAAGAACCAGTACTTTAAATGAATCTTGCTATACGGATAATAATGCAGGAAGATGCAGAAAGGACTCTCAAAAAAATTGAGTGGATGGTTTTTTTACCATATCAATTTGAAAAAAAGTTGAACATTTTACTCAAAATATCTCACGAACCAATACCGCTAGCGAGTTGAATGTCGTGATACCAAACTAGTATATTTTTGAAAAAAATTCCAACTAACGGTTTTTTTTATAAATCAAAAAAAAATTTACAAAATATTTGTCACCTCGATTATTTTACGAACAAGTAAAATTTTGAGAAAAATCGAATTGACAGTTTTTTTTTATAAAAAATTAAAACCTAAAAAAAACATTACTAAAAGTTGGTAAAAATTGATTTCCGGCTCAAATATCTTTTCAAAAATTTGAGATTATGACATAAAATCTACAAAAAATAGTACGCAAATTTCGTAAAAATTGATGTTCGGTTCTCGATATCTCGTGAACAATAGAAGATATTGACTTCAAATTAATTTCATTCATCCAATATAAGAAATAAAAACTTTTAAGAAATGCTACTAAAATTGGTAAATTGGTTTTCGTCTAAAAATCTCTTAACCAAAAATAGATTTTGAAATCAAACTATTTCATCAAATGCAAAATATTGTTGGTAATTTTTAAATCTTTTAGAATAATTCAACTGACAACTTTTTAAACAAAACACGAAAACCTACAAACCTTTTAAGCAATATGGTATGGAAAGTTATCAGTGTGGGTGGCATCCCAACCTCTTTTTTTATTATTTACATTGGTTACATAAGTTACATTAGTTACAGCGGAAACGAGATGTAACTAATTTAATTACAATTAGTTATACGTAACTGTATGGGCAACTTCCTCGGAGTAACTTACATTGCCAGCACTGATTTTTGGTCTTCTCTGAAAATTTCATCACAATTGGTCATGTTTAGTTAAGATTTAAAGGTTTAATACTACCTCTCTCAACCATTTTAACAAGAGAAATGTTTGAAAGACATTTTAAGAAAAATTCATCCTTAATTGCAATATTATGAATAGACTTACGATTTATATTTAAAGTTTATAAAATGAAAATACTTTATTATCTTTTCAGGCCCGTTCAAAACTTCCGAAAAAACGTCGGCGAGTTCTGCCTGTTGAACAGCCACGTCGCAAACGTGAACAAGGACCACCGGCACGTCGCACAAATGCCATCAAACAACAACATCACACACACCCGCCCGCAACACTGGTCGCTTCACAACCACCAATGTTCAAGGATCCTTTTGGCAGTGCAAAAATAGGTAAACCTTGTCCCATCTATCCCATCATAGAACTCCAAGAAAATACACAACATATTTAGAAAAAAAAAAATAAAAGTAAACTTAACTTTAAATAGAAAATAGTATTATTTAGGAAAGGAAAATAAACATTATATACCTACATATATATATCTCAATTAATAATTACACAAAAAATATATATATAACATAAATTTCTGTGTATCTTATTCTTTTTGCCAATGTGAATGCCCGAAAATTGAGTTTTTATTTTGTTTCTTAAATTAGTAACAAATTAAAAATTACAAGAAATCACACCCACGACACAATAATTTTATTTTATTTATTTACTTATTTTTAAATTTAATTAAACAACAAAAACATAAACAAAAACTCTTGTGTATGTAAAATTTATGTATACAAATCCTACGCGCGCGTTTTAATTACCTTACCTATAGGCAATGTGAATGGAATTAATGTTATAGGATTAAGTATTCAAGGGCCATCAGTGCCTCTAGCCGCTGTTCTTAAATCACCACCAACAGGAATACCGCCGCACTGTAAGTTTTCAATTATCGCCCCTCCACTTCTCCTCTCTTTTTTTTCTTCTTCTTTTTGAAAAAAAACTAAGCACCACAATATTTTAATTCACTATAAACCAAAAAACTTACACCAATTTATATTTTTAAAAAAAATCATCACTTCTTATAACCATAACTTTTTTGTAAAAATAAAATTCAACCCTTCAAAGTATTATAACCTCCATTACCAGAGCTGTCTTCACCGCACAAACCCTTAACCGCAATCGAATAAGGACTTAAAAAAAAAAAACCACATAATTTGCATTTTTATTAGTAATAGTTAATAGTTTATTACATGCATATTATTATACTAACTTTTTGTTTACCTCTTCCAATATTCCTTTTTCTATTTCTTTTATGCATAAATATAAAAACAGATCCTTTGTGAGATTAAGGATGAACTTCCTTTGTTTCATTTTTGTTTAAATTTTATAGGCAAGTTTAGTTTGAATACTAAGATCTCCCCTGAGTGAGTAAGAAATTCCAGAGACGGATTTTCTTTTGAATTATAAATTATTTAGGCGCAACTTGTTATTATTGATTGTCACATTTAGAGGCCGCTTTATTCTATGAAAGCGAACTTTACAACTCAGGCCGTGGTTTATCGCTTTGTATTAAATTTCAAGAACGATTAGACTATTATTCAGAGTTTATTTTTTTGAATTATTTAATTTAATTTTAGAATGAAAAAGTGTCAAAAATTTCATTTGCACACTTTCATAAAACTAGTTATCAATCATCAGGATGTGGTGTTAAGTGGTGTCAAAGCAGTGGCCTACGCTGATGATGTAGCTCTACTGGCAAAAGTCAAATTCCTTACCACTATAAATGAACAACCGAACCAAGCCTTATTCAGAATTTATATATGTATGGACAAAAAAACCTACATAAAAAGCTGAACTGGTGTCCAAATACATTGGGGAGATCCAAATAAGGTCAGATCGCATTCTACTCATGCAATATGATCTTCAGTAAAAACTGGGTGTAAACTGCAATCGTTAGACCAGTACTCACATATGGTAGAATGCGATGACGATCACTCCCACTGCAGGAATGGAAGCAATACTCCATCTTTTACCCCTGGACGTTTATGTAAAGATAACTGCTTACGATCAAGGCAGTATCTTTCAAGCCGAGGTATTGGTAGTGACAAATACTGCAACACAAGTCCCAATAATGGCGTTATCACGAGCTGATATCACTATTTTCATTGATAGCAATAAAATCGATTTCTGCTACAGTAATCAAACCGATGGTTGTACATTACTGTCGCCAAGAACTAACTGTTCTCAGCTCACAGCATAAAATTAGACTCTGCTGGGTCATCATCATCAGGTCCTCTAACCCCGTACGGGGCATAGGGCGTCAACAAAACGTCTCCATCCTTCTCGATCTGCAGCTAAATACCTTAACTGTGGCCATGTCTTTCTCTGGGAGTTAGCTTCCGAAAGCACTGTAGATTTCCATGTTGTTCTTGGTCTTCCAACCCGCCGTGATCCCGTGGATTCCATTCGAAGGACTGCTTCGCAATATCATCTTTTGGTTTCCTCAGTGTGTGACCAATCCATTGCCATTTGCGCTTTCTGATGTCGATGTCCAAGCGCCTCTGACCTGTCCTACGCCACAATTCCTGGTTAGATATTGTTTGTGGCCAGTGAATTTTAAGGATGTGACGCAGACAGCGATTCACAAAAGCCTGCGATTTTCTCGAGATGGTGGCCGAGACTTTCCATGTTTCACAAGCATATAATAGCACGGATTTCACATTGGATTCGAAGAATCTCAGTTTAGTGAGTAAGGAGACTTGACTGGATTTCCAAATTTGGGACAGAGAACCAAAGGCAACGCGAGCTTTGTTTATTCTGCTTTTTACATCCAGATCCGTACCACCATTTGCTGATACAATACTTCCGAGGTAATTAAATTGTTCGACCTCGTCAACAGGCGTGTCATGCAGAATAATACGATGTTGTGTTGGAGGCCTGTTAGCATTATTTTTGACTTTTTGCTATTTATTTTAAGACCGCACGATTCTCCTTTCACCCGTAAAGTTTATACTCGTTCAGCCCACTGATGTTATTTGCCATGAGACATATATCGTCGGCATAGTCTAAATGGCTAAGCCTTTCAAACGTTCTCCATTGAATACCTTGCCTCTCAGTTGTACCGACGCTGGCCGTCAGAACATCATCTATCGCCAGAAGAAAAAGAATTGCTGGGTACCAGGTTACAATTATGTGCCTAGAAACGAGAGAGCTGATCAGCTGGCGAGGACAGGCTTATTTACTTAGCCTTACCTAAGATAAATCACATGTGAATTGATTTTCTTCAGTCAAAGTTTATCAAACGTATGTTAGACTTGAAATTCTAGTTTTACAAACACACGTATTCTATTAAACCAATATCTTTATAGTGCAAGGGTTGCTTACGTACAAAATCTAAAATGAGAAAAGTTCTGCAACTTTCGGTCTGTGTTTCCATAAATATTTTAATTCCAAACAAAAACGAAACTTTCTAATAGTCCCCTGCAAATAAACTCAAGAATTGACATTTAATGTAGTACATGCTTTGTTAACAATGCCAGTGATACCAAACATAAAAAAAATAAATCAAAAGTGAGTATAGCGTTATATTGGTACTTGTATTGCTGCACTTACTCTATGTTACCAAAAATAACGCGGCTACTGTTTTTGCTAAAAAAAAGAAAGATATTTCAAATTTCCAACAATACAAGTCTACAAATTAGGCTGATTTTGAAGGATGGCATTGGCTATGGTATCTTTGAGGTCCGCCATGATTTTTGGCAAATTCACATTGATCTGCAACGAATCACATTATCCTGATAACCAGTTGTATTTATCTTCAATTCTAATTACCATATACTCGAATCGCTGCTCGTTTAAATTTTTTAAGGTGGTTTAAACTTTTTGATACATAGTACTGTCCTATGTGCGTGTAAGAGTTAAGACCACTTTTATAAACAGGGCTTATCGAACATATGTTCCACTCTTTTAAAAAGACACCTAGTGAAAGGCTAAATAACTTTGGTCAACAAAGCAATCTTTTTTTAAGATAATGGATGGCTTTTGCTCGAATCCGACTTCAAAATCAAGCTGTCATTCACGTCATGTTTTTGAAATACAACCTTTTATAATTTGAAAGAAAACTTATGTTGGATTTTTTGAGACTATGTACATTCATGAAGTTGTTTTTTAGTGATTTTTCAAATCTACAATACCTTATTTCAATACTACGTTGAAATATTAAAAATATCTTATTTATTTTTAAAAAAATCATCAATTCTTTCATAAACCTTAAAAATACGCTCAAGCATTTATGGTAACATGGTTCTTAACATAAGAACGCAAAAAGCTACAAAAAAAAACAATTTTCGTTCTTATTACTAGTTCACAAGCTTAAGGTTATAACATCAACTTTTTGAATTATATTGAAAAAAGAGGCTGGGATGCGACCCACACTGATAACTTACCATCCCGTCTGTCAATTTGTTTTGCTTAAAAGTTCGAAGGTTTTCGTGTTGTGCTAAAAAAGTTTTCAGATGAATTATTCTTAAAAATTTAAAAATTACCAACAATATTTTGCATATGATGAAATAGTTTGATTTTGAAATCTATTTTTTTTAACAAGATTTTTAGTCGAAAACCAATTTTTACCAATTTTAGTAGCATTTCTTAAAAGTTTTAATTTCTCATAAAAACAAATACAAATTTGATGACTTAAATTAATTTGAAGTCAATGTCTTCTATTATTCATATTATTCACGAGATATTGAGAACCGAACATCAATTTTTAGCAATTTTGCGTGCTATTTTTTGTAGATTTGAATTTTTTTATGAAAAACCTGACTGTTGGATTTTTATAAAAAATTTACTGAATATCGAAAACAAAATTTTTTGTGACATAAATTAGTTTGAAGACAATATTTTTAATTTTTGAAAAGATATTTGAGTCGAAAATCAATGTTTATCAACTTTTAGTAATGCTTTTTTTAGGATTTTATTTTTTATAAAGAAAAGTGTCTATTCAATTTTTACCAGATGTCAAAATAGTTGTTCTTCGTTACACAAAATAATTTTGGAGATAAAATCATTTTTTGTTCATACAATTTTCTAGGTGACAAATATTTTTTTTTCAGTTTTTTTGATTAAAAAAAAAAGCCGTTAATTGGAGTTTTTTCCAAAAATATCCTTGTTTAGTATCACGTCACAATATATAATATACATTTTAATTCAAGTCTCTAGCGTTATTGGTTCGTGAGATATTTTGGGTTAACCAAAATTTTCACCTTTTTTTAAATTGATGTTATAAAAACCACAAACGCAATTTTTTTGAGAGTCCTTTCTGCATCTTTCTGTATTATTATCTGTATAACAACATTTATTTCAAGTCGATATCTCTTCTGGTTCTTGAGCTATGGACGATGAAAAAAACGTCGCGAACTCTAGGGACCTTGAAACGTCGAGAAATGTAAACATTTTTAATTCGACAAATCGGACCGATTACAACTTAAAGTGAAAAGTTAAAAATTGACAAAATAATGTTGGAAATGTGTATTTCTGAATAGGTGTAAAGCTAAAATCGGAGGTTAGATTTGGAATCAACACAAAAAAATTTTTCCTAAAACAAATACTTGAAAACCATAAAGGAATTACATTTAAAATTTTTCAAAGCTTCTAATAGAAATTTTGGCCCTATTCTGATCCTTAAAAGGATCTTTTCTCCTCATTTGCTCCTACATACAGCAAAATGAACCTCATATCATCCTAAACGATTTTTCATCGTCCTCATTTCGTCCTACATGAATCTTTAGAATTCTTTCCGTTTTTCTACGCATATTTTGTGAACCTCATTTCGTCCTAAATGAAGGTTTATCAACATAGAAAATAGATATCGTCCTCTTTTCATACTTAGTAAGCCTACCTGTTCGTTTGCTTGCATTTTTTTTTGTTGTCACTGTTGAAGATGATGACAATGACAACAATGATGTTGGAAATGACAAGGATGGAGCTGGTGATAATGAGAATGGTAACGATGGAGCTGGTTCAGTCGACAACACCAACGACGAGGACAACAACGACGAGGACAACAACGACGACGACGACGACGCCAACGAAGACGACGACAAAGACGACGAAGAAGACTATTTCGACGAAGAGTTATTACTTTTAAATTAATAAAAACTTCTTTGTTTAATGAATAAAAAAAGAATACAATTAAAATAATAATTTATATTATATTTCCTAACTAGCTTCCTAATAAATAAAATGAAAGAAAGTGATAGAGAAAGAGCAAAAGAAAGTAGGAAAGAGAAAGAGAGAGAGAAAGAAAGAGAAAAGAAAATAAGATTATGAGCAAGAGAGAGTCTAATAAACTAGTCTTAGAGAAAGAGAAAGAAAGAGGGAGAGAGTAAATGAACAAAGAAAAAAGCTATGGTCAAGATGAAAAAGGTTCATTTGAGGCTTTTTGCTGTCGTCCTCATTTGATCCTAAACATCGTATTTTGTCCGATAACTGCCACTATTAAGTTCAAATGAGGAGCAACATTTTAACAGTAAGTGATCCTCTTTTGAATCTCTTTGAACCTCAGAGAACCTGAATTTTGGGGACGAAAATAGGGCCAAAATTTCGACTCGGAAAGACCCATGAGTTATTTCATAACTAATGAGAATTAACGAAAACTGAGTGAGACTCTAACTAAAATGATTCAAAGTCTATTTAGAATATGAAGATTTGTACTTTGTAAAATCATCGTACAATAATTTTTTGAAAACTACTTTGCGTTTTACCTTAGCCTTTGTTTTACCTTATTTCAAAAACGTGACCCAAAACAGAAGTTTTAAGTGAGATTCCAATTCTGGCCAATAGATTCCTTTAAAAAAAAAGTATTATTTTGGTTTGTGTGGCAGAAAAAAGTCTGTAGCCCTGTGTAATTGGTTGTCAATTATGGTCTTGACTATTTATCAGGGTATAAGAATTCTAAAAAAAGTGTGGAAATTAAGCTAAGGAAAAATGTTTACATTTTGAAAAATAAAATAACTTTCCACGGCAAATATGAGTTATACGTAAATTGAATTTTAGTTTCAAGACTTTTTTTTAACCACTTACACAAAATTCGTGAGAAATTCATCTCCTTATAATTTTAACTTAGATATTTCAGCCCTGTTGGGTGTCGAGTCAAAGTTATGTTCGTCTACTTGAATTTAAGTTTATTATTCATGGTAAAACAAAACTTTAGTTTCCTTACTGTTCGATGTGGTTTTGGTCGCTTTCATTCATACAATTCATCAGAGCCAACAACTAAAAACGAAGAACCTACGATTTTCAAAAATCCTATTTTAAATAAACTTTATCGAAAAAAAAGAAAAAGAAAACAACTAAAAGAAAGACGAACTCATGAAGAAGAAACAAAACAAAAAAGAAAAAGAAAAGAAAAAAAAGTGAAACTTGGAATTATGTAAATAATATTCCCTCTTGGTTTTCCTTGATTTGAAAGTCAAAGCAGGCAAAGAAGAGTCAGAAGAGTTGAGTTTATGTATGTATAGGCGAGTAGTGAGCTGAGGGTTGAGCTGAGAAGGACCATCAAAAGGAGCACCATGCCAGACCGGCTTTGGCTTGCCTCATAGCTATGAGTATATAGACGAATATTATGTATGTGGTCCTTATGCATGATAATGAATTTTCCAGATGGTTTGCTGGCTTGGCTTGGCTTGGCTCCCACAGCCATCCAGCGCGAAGCGCTCCCGCTACTGATGTTCAGCTTTCTGCCTTGAGATTTTCAGTTTTTTTTATTTTTTGTTTTCAGCGGATTCTGCTGGTTTTTTGGTTTTGGTTTTGACAGAAGAGTGAATTTTGAGTCAAGTTGAAGTTTTATTGACAATGGAATTTGTTATTTTCAAGGCAGGCAGTTAAATGGCGAATAATCTTTGTACATTCGTCTTGAAGTAGAAGAAGAAGACGATGAATAAAACGAGAAGAAATAATAATAATAAAGACAGCAAACGAAAACAAACAAAAAGGGCAAAAATACACACGTCTTGAAAAAGACAAAAAGGATACGTAAGATTGAGAATGAAAATGAGAAAAATTGTGTGCTTATCCCACAAGTAGGTGTACCATCATACTCCAATCCGGAAGAGGAAACAGAAAATAAAAGACGTAATAGATACTCTTGGGTCTTGTCTTTTGAGATGGATGGAAAGTGGATTCGCGCGATGCTTTGACATGATGATGAATAACAATTTGTTGAAGTTAGGCTTTATGTCTATTTTTTTTTGTCTTCTTCATCTTCTGAAATTAGGTATTATAGTTTAGAAAACTGAATAAATAGCATAGTAATCTCTTTTGTTTGATTAAAAGATACTTTAGAGAGGCTTTTCTTTTCTATTTTTAGATAGAGGAAAGATATAGTTTTGGAATTAGTTTTAGTTCTGTTTTGAGATTGTGTGTTTGCTTTTAATTTGTGAATAAAGTTAATTAAGGACTTTGTGTGATAGATGATGTTTTGTTTCTGAAATAGAGAAGACTTTACTTTTCTTTTGACTGATGGGTGATTGATTCAGTATCAATTATAAACAGGAGTTTGTAAGGAGATCGTGAGCTTTCAAAACTAGTAAAGATTAATTATACATAATTATAAAACCATTTCATTTGTCAGGGAAAAACGGAATAGGTACAGAAACGTATCAAAAAATTTATGAAAAAGTGACCTAAGTAAACTTGTATACCAAAACCCAAAATTTAAGAAGAATCAGGGAGTCCAAGAAACAGGAAAAATATTTTGTACAACAAAAATAAGGAAAAAGTAACAAAAATGAAGAACTAAATCCTAGAAACACCATAAAGACAGTAAAGCATTGTGGAGGTAGTATACAAATTTGAGCGTGTTTTTCTTATAATGAAGTAGGCCCTATTTTTTAGATTAAAAATATTATGACCACAAAAACGTCATAATATTGGGAAAAGTTATGCTTCTAATTAAATAAGATAATCTGACATTAGTGTGGACATTCCAGCAGGATAATTAACCCAAACACACTGCTAAAGTCGTGACAAGGTAGTTTGAATAAAAGAATGTATCAGATTTACAATGGCTTTCACAACTGCCAAATCCAAACCCCATAGAAAATCTTTGGAATAATTTTAAAAATAGAATATCGTACAAAAAGACCACAAACACGGAGGCACTGTTTAAAGAAATCGAAGCAAAATGGTACGCAACACCTCTTGAAACAAATCAAAAACTAATTGACTCTATGCCAAGAAGGTTAGAAGCGGTTCTTAGAAACAAAGGTTACCCCACTTAAGTACTGAAGTCTAGAGACTCATTTACTAGTTTTCCTTAAAACTGATTTGTTTGCCTTTTTGACCACAAAAAAGACGCGTAAAATTTCGAAAATCAAATACAAAATGTATACTCATATGTTTTAAATAACTGTATACTAATTACTAAATACTAATTATGAAATTACACACATTTTATACATACAAAATTAATTTGAAAAAATAACGCTCTAACGATTTTAAAAAAGAATTTAATAAATCAAGGTTTTTTTGATTAATCAAATGGCATTTTATTTTTCCAAGCCAAAACTATAAGTGCTATTTGTATAGACAGTTTTTGCACTTTATTAACTTTTACAATTTGACGGTTTTATGTTTAACTTCCCATAGGAAGTTATTGTAATCGGTCCGATTTGTCGAATTGAAAACAGAATACAGATAATAATGCAGAAAGATGCATAAAGGACTCTCAAAAAAATTGAGTGGGTGGTTTTTTATTTTATTACCATAGCAATTTAAAAAAAAAATAAAAATTTTGGTAAACCCAAAATATTTCACGAATCAATAACGCTAGAGACTTGAATTAAATTTTAAATTATATATTGTAACGTGATACCAAACAAGTATATTTTTGGAAAACAATCTAATTAACGGTTCTTTATAAATCAGAAAAACTGAAAAAAAAATATTTGTCACCTCGAATACTTCACGAACAAAAAATGATTTTATCTCCAAAATTGTGTGCAACGAAGAATGACGTTTTTGACATCTGGTAAAATTTTGGGAAAAATTGAATTGACAGTTTTTTTTACAAAAAAATGAAAAACCTTAAAAAAAAATGAACAAAAGTTGGTAAAAATTGATTGATTTTTGACTCAAATATCTTTTCAAAAAATTTAAGATTATCCCTTCAAACTAATTTTGTCGTATAAGAAATATTGTTTTCAACATTCGGTACAATTTTGAAAAAAATCGAATTGTCAGTTTTTTTTAACAAAAAATAAAAACCTAAACAAAATTACTAAAAAATTAATTTTCGACTCAAATGTCTTTTCAAAAATTTGAGATATTGGCTTCAAATTATTTTTTTATAAAAAAAATTGTTTCCAACATGCGGTAAGATTTTGAGAAAAATAAAAACCTAAAAAAAAACAATACTAAAACTTGTTAAAAATTTACGTTCGACTTAAATATTTTTTTAAAACTAAAAATACTGGCTTCAAGCTTATTTTATCTCACAGAAAATATTATTTTCGACATTCAGTAAAAATAGTTCATTCAGTAAAAATCCAACAGTCCGTTTTCTATAAAAAAAAATAAAAACTACAAAAAATAGTACGCAAATTTCGTAAAATGCTAAAAACTTTTAAGAAATGCTACTAAAATTGGTAAAAATTGGTTTTCGACTAAAAATCTTTTTAACAAAAATAGATGTTGAAATCAAACTATTTCATTATATGCAAAATATTGTTGGTAATTTAAATTTTTTTAAGAATAATTCAACTGACAACTTTTTGAACAAAACACGAAAATCTACAAACTTTTAAGCAAGACGAATCGATGGACGGGATGGGAAGTTATCAGTGTGGGTCACATCCCAGCCTCTTTTTTTCGTTCGTTTTCAATTTTACATATCAAAAATATTTTGGGTTCAGTACAAAAATTGTACATTTTTGAACTTTGAATTTTTAAGAATTTTGAATATTTATGATTATTACATTTTTGAACTTTGAATTTTTAAGAATTTTGAATATTTATGATTATTACAATTTTTGTGTTTAATCAATTTTTAAAAAATGGTATACATTTTGTGTCATAATTGTATGCAGTACTTCATACACAAAGTGCATACATTTAAAATAATCTTCTGCTAAATTTGATCAGAAAATACAAAAAATAAAATCCTGAATCCTGATTTTCGTTGTCTATAAGAGTTTTCAAGGACTATATACAATGACTTACACTGTCATAGCTACAACCAGATCTTTAGGTCACTTCAAAAGTAAATTTAAACAATAGCGCTAATTTTTTTCGGGCGAAATCATTTAAATCAACTGAATCATCAAACGATCAAGCAAGACCCTTACACTATAAAAAGAAACTCGATTGACTTACAATTGTATAATCTTTCCATTGCTTTTCGGTAAAATGCCAAAAAATTAGGTATTTTTTAGAACTTTAAACTTTCAAAAATTTGAAGATTTCATCGTCAATGGAAAAATTTCAAAGCTTTATTAGTGGTACAAATTATTTCGACAAATTAATAAATTATAATTGTGTGACGTAAAAGTTAAAATAGGGTACATTTTTCAAAGAACGTGTTTACATTTTGTATTGGGTTGCAACTGATAACTATCAAATGAATTTTAGTTAAAAAATAAAATAAACTCCCCAGCTTATCAATATAATTAGCAAAATGTATAATAAATTTAAAACTTAATTTGATTTCTAATCTCGAAAGCATACATAAACTTTTGATAAAAGCAAAATCACCATGATATTCATTTTCCAATTCAAAATAAAAAAATCATTTATGTTCTTATGAAAATGACACGTATAATATTTAAAATTCTAATTAAAAATATTAATGAGAATCTTTACTTTCTCAATCATTTAATAATATTTGATAAAAATATTAATAACCACTTGAATAAATTTTAATTGATTAAATATCTATTATCTTTTTGCGCTTCTGGTTAAACTCAATTTGAAATTCAAAATGAAAATTTGTATCTCATTTTCTCAT
The DNA here is from genome assembly GCA_951509635.1 of Eupeodes luniger. NCBI lineage: Eukaryota > Metazoa > Arthropoda > Insecta > Diptera > Syrphidae > Eupeodes > Eupeodes luniger. Next base: position 100,815,691 of record OX608073.1, on the reverse strand, counting down.
CAGGGGAAGATCTAGTTAATTACGATTTAAACTAACTTGGCAACTATGTATATATTATAATATTACTTTCTAGTCCAGTGTCCACCCATCTGACATTAGACATCTGGTCAAATATAAATGATATATCTCATAATTATAGCTTATTTCCATTTCTATAACATCTGGTCATTGCAAATAATATGTACATAATAAATAATTTATTTTTTTTTCTATGAATTACATTAAAGACATTTTAAACCTATTTACCTGCTCGTACCTACCCTACATGACTTAATCGATGATACCTTGGATTGTCATAATATACGAAGATATATAGAAAACTTGTTAAGGTCAATCCTATCCCAACACCAATTATTGTTGTGTATATACAGTATTGAATAGAGAATGTTTTTATAACGTATGAATATAATTTGTCATTTTAATTCATCACAGATGCATGTGATATTTTTGCATATTATTTTTTATATTTAAATTGTTGTTCTTTTCTACAGTTACTAAGTTATTAATTATCATTATGGTATTTATCAAGCTTGACTCTGAAATAATAATTCTAAATGGAAAAGCAGATTAAAAATGCATTTATTTTGATATTGAATCTTTTTTTCTAAATTAATGGAATGATTAAACTTTAAAGAAAACCAAAATACTCTGGCTCTGTGGATGGTCTTTTTAGTTCCAGTGATAGGTAATTTAATAAGTTTTACCAATAAAAGTACCTTTAAAACAATATGCTTACTTGTTAGGAACCGAATTTTCAAGCAAAAAGTAAATTTTCAAATGATATACTGTGGCATATACGCACTTTTTTCTATATTATATTTTAACAAATTTGTTTATGTATATGGCACCATTTATGTAAATGAAATGATAAAACAGAGTATCTCGGGCTAACAAGAGTATAAAGAAGTCTCTAGAGCTTGTAAATGTTCTATGCTTTCTTGGACTATTAATCCAGTAACTAAATACCACATCGTTTACAATATCACGATATTTTCACAAAAAACGTGCTTCTGATATGACAAACAAATTACAAAACCTCCACATTTTAAGAAGTGATACTTCAAACAAAACATGACAAAGATCTGAGTTTCTTATGATCTGCACAAGTCTTTCAAAAAAATAAGCAGGTACATTGTTTACACAAACTTTTAAAGTTTTTAAAACTTCCAGCATTGGGGAAGTTGATATCATTTAAACGTTGTTGTTTGGGGGAGAGTTTTGCTTAAGAATGATAATTGTATTTATTTTATTTAAAAATGTATATGAGTTAAGCTTGCTAAATATTAAAATGAACTGTTACATTTGTTCAATGTCAGAATTTCAACACAAAAATTAAATTTATACGAATTTACGGCCAATTTCTTGCCAAAGTTCTAGTCTCTAAAACTCGGTTTATTGATAAGTTAGAACTCGATTGAATTTTAACTCATTTCTTCATCAGGTTTTCAAGAGTTAGATGCGTTGATTTAGATCTTAGTTTGAGATAGAACATCGATTTATTAGACTCTCAAATTTAGGGGTCTAGGATATTAGAAATCGGTTTACCAGTATTTTTATTTCTTCAAAACACCTAATTTTTAGATTCATTTCGGACGCTGACAGTTTTATAAAGTGTAAAATTTACATAAGCATTTAAACCCATACATTTATTTACTTGCCCTTTATTTTAGTTTAGTTGCATAACTTCAATCCTTGCCTGTGCCATCTAAATTTTTTTTTCACGGGTACTGCCTCTTGCGAGGAATTGACAAATTCTCCAAGATTAATTCTTGTCATGAAAAGTGCTTTCTCAAATTATGTAGCTCTTCGGATTCGAACTCAAATAAAACACGAAAACACAATTTTTATTTCGAAAAAAAGTGAGAATATCAAAACTTAATCCTAAATCTAAGAAAATTGACAAATATTTTTAGTGTTGTTTATAAAATGTCAGAATTTTAAGTCAGAACCAGCTACGGGTTGCCAAAAATAGCTTAAAAACACGTTAGAACTCAGTTCCATTGAAACAAGATCTAAAATTCCTAGAACGCAAAAATGATTTTAAACCGAGTTTTACAAACATGATTAGATGTGAAGAAATGCTAAATATTTTTAAAATGGAGTTCCAAAGATATACCAAGAATTACTCTATTGAGTTTTTATTTTACTTTAGAACTTCGTCAAGATATTGGCCGTAACATTTTTGTAAATAAAATTACACTCGATTTGTGTTTCGTTGTTTTTTTTTTGTATTTTTTTTATTCTTATGTTAAACATTTACTTGTATTTATTTTTCAAAAATTTGCATAATATTAACTTTGAATGCAAAACAAACAAATTACACAAAAAGATAGCAATGTAATATTCTATTGCTCGAAATGGTGAAGTCACGCGGAAAAAATAAAACAAAAGCATGATTTTTTTAATACCCCAGTGCAGTGTGGTGTACCTTTATATAAATAAACAAAATATATTTTATTTTTCAAATTGGCTAGTTTTTCAATTAAACAAAACAAAAAACAAATTGAATCTGAGATTTTAAACTACTATTTTGTAAACCTTTTTATAATCAATTTGTATATTATAATACATATTTTTTTACTATGTCCCTCTGGTCCCTGAGTTGGCATCGAAGAATAATTATTTTGTAATTTATTTAGGGTTATTTTGAAAAAACGTCATAGGTTGACAAAATTACATTAAAACTTGCTGCATATTTCAATTTGAGAAAGAAAGAAAGCTTTAAGACTTCATTGCTTACCCTATTTAAAATTGACTTAAAATTCTTTTCTTATTCAGGTTTCAACAAGTGTTGTAGAAGAGCTCAAGTTCTCATAAAGAAAATAGAAAGAATTAAAAAATTTAACAAAATAAAATTAAAGAAAAAGTTGAGAGAATACACGAGTGTAGATAATTTCCAAAAAAATTACTTTTTGTTTTACTTTTTTAAAAAATATAATAGAATTTTTATAGAAAATACATTTCTGTACTTTCAGTTGTCACCCTGGTGTACCCTTTTAAGGACTAATCTTAACTTCCTTCTTTTTTACTGTAGACAAAAATATCTAGTGAGATACCTGAGTTCTATTCTCAAAACTTTTAATAAACAACTTTTGTTATATATAACCTCCCCCAATGCCACTATCCATCAGTTGTACTTGCATCGAAGAGACTGAACAGTTTTCAGTGTTGGGCATGTGCATTACAAACCACTTGTTGTGGAGTGATCACATATTTGACATCGCCAAAAATGCTGCTAAGTGTTTAGGTTTTCTCCGAAGATGCAAAAAGTTTTTTTACGACTTCTGATATAGCTATAATCTATAAAGCCTATATTTGTCCGAAACTCGAGTACATTTCCCATATCTGGGCAGGTGCTCCCATTACCCACATGAGTTTCTTGGACAGAATTCAAAAGAGAGCCCGTAAACTGATAGGTGAACCTTGCCTAACTGAAACTTTTGTATCTCTCGTCATAAACAATGCTCTAATGAAATAGCAAGTTGCATTCCTCCCCTCAAAGAATTCAACCGTTCTTCTAGGAATGCTCACCAGTTTGCCCTTGAGCCCATTTTCGGACGTACTGTAAAGTGCAGAGATTCTTTCTTTAGTCGCACTACACGAATGTGGAATGCTTTACCAGACTCAATATTTTCCACTCATTACAATGTGCAGACATTCAAAACCAATGTGCATCGGTATCTCCTTTCTAATCCTATCCTCCCTTCCTAATTGCTCGCAATGTGATTAATTATTATAAGGGTATTCATATCCCGGTATTCATATGCGACTCATTTTCCGAGCTAAGAGAATTGCAACCCTGAAACGCTTAAAACACCAAACACCAATCTAGTTCATATAAAACAAATCAATTCTGTTATTAGAAGAGAAAGCATTTCTTGGGCTATTAATACCTTCTATCTCTTTATATCTCCAGGTTTGGATGGTATACTACCAGTAATGCTACAATAGCTGCAATATAGACCACTAACATGGCTAGAAACCATCTTCAAAGGATGGTCAATCATGGAGACATGAAGACAGGTTAAAGCAGTTTTTATACAGAAAGTGCGTAGGCGTTTCCATGAATACGCAAAAAATTTTCGACAAATTAGCTAGACCTCTTTTGTGCTTTAGACACTGGAACATATCTAAGATAGTAGATACCCATATCAAGGACATTATCGACGAATGTCTGCTAGAAGAATCTCAGATCGCACATTTCAAAAGCAAGTGAACTGAGACGGCCCTGCATGAGGTATTGCGTACTATTGAAAAGGAAATTCAATATAAAGAATTTCCTCTTGCTACCTACCTAGACGTAGATTGTAGGTGCTTTCAATAAGTTCTTTACTGAATCGATTCACGAATCACTTACTCACCTCGGGTTAGAGGTTTTTATTCAATACATAATTAGTAATTTCTATTCTATGTGAAATAAGGGTTCAAGATTCTTTAGGTAACACAATCTTTTCCAAACAAGTGAGTAGAGGAAAACCCTAGGGCGGTGTTCTCTCGTCACTTCTATGAGTTTTAGTCATGAAAAAAATTTTCGTAAAGTTAAAAAAGTTGTGAGGAGAAGACGATGGCTTTTGTTGATGTTTAGGTTTTACTGATGTCAGGAAAGTTCGGCAGCGTGTTAAGCAAAATCCCGGAGATGGCTCTGAAGAAAGTAAGCAACTGGGCCACGAGCAGTGGACTAGGTGTTTATCAGAGTAAAACTGAACTGGTACTCTTTATGACCAAAACTAAAACAACTGACTTCAACCTACTCCTACTGAACGGTTAAATTCTGTCTTTATTTTCCAGCGCAAAATTCTAGATCCCAAACTAAACTGGAAACTAAACATTGAAGAACAGATGATTTTTTAGACGTACACAGCCATCTTATGACCTACATATTTTATCATAGTGTGGCCTGCGCTTAACAAGAGATATAACATCTAGAAACTAAAGAAGATACAATGAATAGCTAGTTTCGGCAGTCGGCACTACAGGGGTCTTTAGATCCTGCCCAACAGATGCCTTAAATGTTATTCCGCACCTCCTACGAATAGACCTACAAATTAAATACTTAGAATTGTGCAGCGCGCTAAGGCTTAAAGAATCAAACCCTATGGGCATGACAACACTAATTAACTGATTCCAGCGTATATTTGTGCTAAAGACACCGACTGCTGCACCCCTGCCTTGAACCTCAGTAAAGCTTTTAAAGACATTTTTCCTGCCAAAAAGGATTGGGAGGATGGCATGGTTACGAAAGACTTCAATACCACTATCTTTACTGTAGGGTCAAAGATGAAGCGTAGAGTTGGGTCGAGAATTCTTTTCCTAGTCCTTAAATTCATGTCTCTAAGTCTTTTTTCGGCTACCTGATTTTGCCAGTGTATTTCAAGCTGAAAATCAGTGAAGCAAAATAGAAACACTGCTATCTGCACTGACAGCCCAACGGCTTTTATGGCTATCAATTCTTTCACAACATTCTCTATACTGGTCCAACAATGTTCTGATGAACTATCAAGCCTCATCATCAACCTCCTTTGTCATTTTTATTTTGGTTCCAGGTCATAGCGGCATTGATGGAAATGAACGTGCTGATGAGTTAGCCCCGCAAGGATCGGCCCTTCATAGCTAACTTGCAGAAAGGGTAAATATTCCTTTTTGAGCTACTGACAGAATCGAAACGCAGATGGAACAGTCTAATGGACTGCACAATATACAAGAAGATATAGCCTACCTATAACAAAAACCGTTCTATCGAACTTTTATGCACACCCTGGCATTATAGAGCCATAGTCAGATAGGAGAGCATGCACAATACTCACTGCCGTAGCTGCGGATACCAACATAAAATGGAAACTGTAATTTACTTTCTCTGTAAATGTCCTGCCCTGGCCAGTTCTAGAAAGTAAAGTATTCGAAGGGCATTCTTTAGAGATCTTGATGAACTTTTCGAGGTGAAAATCAAAGACCAGGGGTGGAATCGGCTAAGGTGATTGTTGATTGTTGACAGTCAAAATAATCGAATTTGATCTGTGTATAGTGATAGTCAAATTGATAGCTAAAAAGCTGTCGCTAGAAAAATTTGATTGTCGTTTTCCTACAAACATATCGTTTCTGAATAGAGCTACCAGACGCTTACAAAAAACGAATGGAAAATGTTGTCAGTTACCTTTTTTAGGTACAAAAACACATTCTTGTGACGGACAAAGCTACGACATTCGAAAAAGCATGAGAAAAGTAAGAATGTTATTAAAACACAGAAAATTAATTCTTTTATTTAGATATTTTATATAAATCATTTTAAAATTTCACCATAGCAACAATGAATTGTGACAATTATATTCTAAAATTGTTCAATCGAATTAAATTGAATCAGCTTACACAGACGTGAATTTGGTGATAGTCGATTTGACTATCAAAAATTTGATATAAAATTATATATAAAAAATATATACACAGATCCAATAAGTTTATGGTATTAAATCTGCGCTTTCCAACAGCGAATATTGAGTCGCACAGGAAGGGCTTATTGTGACTAACATCGCTACCTACCTACCATGGGTCAGTGCGTCGTTTCAAAAGCAAAGTTAAAACATACATTTTCGAAAAAAAAATTAATCAAAGGGTTTTTAAACTTCAAAGCTTCATTTTGAACATTTTTCGACACAATTGTTGTACGAAATCTTTCAAAGCCTCAAATAAAAATTTCGTGAATTTCATTTTATTCAACAATTTTTTCTGAATCGACTAATTCTTTCTTTTGAACAGATGAACACACCATAAGCCTTTTCTTTTTTGATTGTATGCGTCTTAGATCTTTAGATTTATGTTGAAGAATTTAGATTAATTTGGAGAATTATCCTAGGAAAATAAAATCTTTCAATCAATTTTTTTTGTATTCTTCTGTAATTGGATTTTAATAACCTTTTTTTGATTGAATTTTTCAACGTCTATTTTAATAGAAATTATTTTCGGACAAAAAGTATTTTAGGTGAAATTTCCAATCTCAATTATGAATGGATTATTTTAAATAAAATTGAGGTTCAATGAAAGCAAGTCTTTTTTATCAAAGGTATTTTTCAAAAAGGGTTTTTTGTATTTTCTAAGCAATTCCTGAACTACGAATAAAATTCTCTCTCTCTATCAAACTACATATGTACTTATTTCTGTGAACTCATCTGTTAGTAATAATTCCAACGAAAAACTCGAACTTCTTCGAATTTTCATAATCCAAGTTCACTCTTGTGTCCAATTTCGGACGACCGGACCGACCGACGACCGACGACGATGTAAGTAAGGTACAAATGCTGTCAGGAACAGAGATATTTTCATTTATTCACTCTACACACACGAATGTGGAGTACGTACTTTATCCGACACTATATTTTCATCTTCAAAGTTATATAACCTCAGAATTTCATACCAAAATGCAGCATTGGTGTTTCCTCTTTAATCCTCTTGTATTTTCCTAAGCTCCGAACTATACTAGGTCCCAGAGAGGTTCTTTTTTTGATTACAAAAATTTGCAAATCCGAATCTGAATTTTGAAGCGGAACTGAAATTAAATTTCCCAAAATTTCATTTTCTAAAATTGAAAGTTATTTAAATTTCTGAATTCACTATGCCAACTTAGGGATGTTTCAGTCCTTTTGCATCAAAACGTTAAATATACTTTTATATTATTGCATAAACTATTTTATAACATCATTATACTCACTTACTACTTTTACTTTTATACACATTTACCACAAAAATGAGAAGAAAAAAAAAAACAAAACAAAAATTGAAAAAAGAAAATAAAACAAAATTTATACTTTTACAACTCGTACTCGTATACTCTTAGTGTTAGATAACAAAATAAAAATAATAATAATAATAAAATTATTACAACAAATCTATTTTTGCACCTTTAATTGAAACTGATTTTCCTGGTGTTTTCCATCGCACCACTTTCTCTTTTCTCTTCCATATTCCCTGGTGGGAAATTTTGTTTCATTTTCATTTTTGTTTTTCTTTCGTTTTCGTTGTTTTTTTTGTTTTTGTTGGTTATTTTATTTTCACAGCTGATTACTTGAGTGTGCCACCAGTACAAAGTCTTCAACCGAGGGCGGCAACAACCGGACATGACTTTATGCTGCCACTGCAACCAAAGCTGCTAGCACCCTTGGGTAAGATGTGTATTCCAATTTAAAAATAAAACTTTACTTTTTTTTCACAGGGTGGGATAGGTTGGTTGGTAAAGGGAATTGGGATGGGGATGGTGCCTTGTGGCTCCACCACCAACGATGAGGTAAAACTCGGTGTATTGCATATAGGGTAGAAAAGTAGGAGATAATATTCCAGAATGGTTTGAAGATTAAATTCATATAAGATTTAGTATGAAAAGTGACTGGCGGTTGTCAGAGATGTCCTTTTAATTTGTCAGTTTTCTGTTTACACACAATTCACAAGCACACAAACATACAACAAAGAGTTGGGACTAATGGCTTACATTTTACACAGGAAGAGGGAGGATATTTGTATAGTTTGTCACATGAAAAAGTTTTGCTTTTTTTCTTAATATTTATATTCATCCAATTTTGGAAAGTTTGTTGTTTTTTGAATACATGTGAAGATGTGGACAGAAAATGGCTACAGGGTGCTTCAAATGTCACATCTGATGAAAGGAGAAAAGACACAGAAAAAAAATACCATTAACCAACCATATATGAAAAAGGACAAAGGACGACAAAGTTTTGATAGGTGTAATATAAGAAACGGGGATGAATAATACGAGTATGTGATGAAGATGATGATGAAATGTGGGAAATTTAATGAGGAAAGTTATGTGTAGAGGAATATGTTTTTATTTAGTGGTTTGATATTTGATATATGAAGGTAAAACTAATATTTTTGTTTCTGTAATGGAATTTAAGGATTGAATGACTTTCATTTATTTGGACATACATACATGAAAGTTATTCATTTTCGAAGAAACTTAACATTCCTATTTGATGAGGGAACAATTAGTGGTGAAACAAGTCATTAAGTCACAAGATGAAGATATAAAAGACACATCTTTTAATATTTTATTCAAAACCTTAAAGTTTAATATTTAGTTAAAATTAATTATTTGGATTATTTTGCATCATAATGGGAAGATTTTTATTTGTACATCGATAACATAACCTAACACTGGTGAAAAATGCATATTTGTTTCATAAATGAGGTTTAAGCGCTTTTATTTTCGTAGGGAAAGAATTTGTAATATGAACTACAAGTTCTTAAATCATTAATTTGGCAACAAAATCTAATTTATCTTAACGGTTGTTTTCAAGTTCATTCGCTCTATGTCTTGAATAAAAAATATCCTTTGTAATTTTGTATATCTTCAAAATTTTGTAGTGAATAAAGTTAAAAATTTCATTTGAAATTTTTTATGACGTGAATACAAAGTCTAGAGACTTTGGCTTTCATTTTAGTAATAAGGAATTAATTTAACTTTAAGAATATTCTTAAGCGGCCCATAGACACCACACTTGTATGCACACCGGTGTACTGACACCCGGTGTGGTATTCCGCCACACACGACACATTAAATTATACACACATAAGTTGGGAATGAGATCTCAAAGAGGATAGATCAGAATGAGTGATGTTGAAGCTTGAGCGCTAATTGTAATCGTTCTTTTATGGATGAAAATAAAATCGACATCACTTTTTCTTTTACAACATCTATTGTTGTCTGGTTTTCGTTTCTCATGCTTCTTTTTTTCTAGCGATTTTTGTACTCACTGGATTTTATTTGCTATATTTCTAAAAGCTCCCAGCATAAATCTATGAAAGATGGCCAGAATTGAATTACCATTTTATTGAAACAACTTGCACAGCACTCAATAACCGTTCAAATGCAACTGAATAGAGTAAATGTGCACGCACATTCCAATACACATCACACCGATCCACACAACGACACAGAAAAATCAAAAACTTTTGATTTTAATCGATCCGTGTCTGATATCGAAAATCGGTGTCTACTCCAGCCCACACACAGCACACATTTCCACACACCGACACAATTGTGCACACAACTTTGGTGTCTATAGGCCGCTTTACTCATGCTAAGAAAAATCAAAAACTTTTGATTTTAATCGATCCGTGTCTGACACCTATAATCGGTGTCTACTCCAGCCCACATTTCTGCAAACCGACATAATTAGCACACAAGTTTGGTGTCTATAGGCCGCTTTACTCATGCTAAAATCAAAGAGATTTGAGTTAATGGCTCATGAATGCCATAATAAGTGCAATGTTAGGAGACATGCATTGATTGGAAACTACGGGTCTTTTGGTTACCTTCATGGTAGTTTCAACTTATACAATTTTATAAATCTAGTGCATTAATAACACCAGTTAAAGTTACTGAATAAAGAAATTATCGTTATTAACCCCCATTTGTGATAGAGACTACATTTCAAGAAGCTTTATTCGATGCTTATAAGGAGGAAGGTCATAAGGGTCAGACCATGGTAGCCCTCTTAAGGCAAAACATATGAAGTTGCGTTGAAAAGATTCTATCCTGTTCTTGTTGACCTCGTAAAAAGGAGTCCATACGTATGATGCGTACTCAAAATAGGTTCAGACCAAAGTGTTATAAAGAGCGAGGATAACATAGGGATCCTGAAATTCCTTAGACCAACGTTTAACAAATTCTATCATAGAATTGGCCTTACTATCGAATTAATATGCTCCGTAAAATTGAGTCAAGAATTAAAAAGAACTCCAAGATCTTTAAAACTATGAATTCGATCAATAGAGTGTTGCGATATTTTATATATAATTAATCAAACTAGGATTACGTTTTTTAGCTCAAGTTTTAACCCATTCTTTTTGCACTAAATAACAAACTGTTAATATGGTCTTGGAGTTGTAACCGATCGTTTAGAGATTTTATGTTTTTGAAGATTTTCATATCTTCCGCATAGATTAAAATGTTACTGTATCGTACACAAAGGGGTACATCATTGATAGCTTAGATAAAGAGTAGAGGTCCTAAATGACTACCCTGGGGAACTCCTAATTTGGCAATGAAAGTGTTGGAGAAAGAACTTCTGAATTTAATTTTATGCAATCTATTTTGAAGAAAAAAAGAAATCCATGTGATGAACTTAGGAGACACCCCAAAATCCTTCAGATTGATTGTAATAATATCATGAGAAAGTTGTTCAAAAGTTTGAGAATAATCAGTGCAAATATAGTCGAGCTCTTGACCAAGTTCTAGGGCATTCGATTAATTATGCAGAAATGTAATTAGATTAGTAATTGTCGAAAGGTTTCGCATAAAACCATGTTATTGGTCACATATAATATTCTTGCAATACAAATTTTTAACTATCACAAACAACTTGTTTATAAAGTTTGTGAATAGGGGACAGTTTAGAGATTTACAACCATTTTTAGGAGTGCTGTAATAAATGTCTCCTTCGTTCTTCCATATGGTTTGGAATTTATCAAATTTAGTGCAAGTATGCGAAAAAGGGAAGATGCTACTACTGACTTACATTTTTTAAGACAATTGGAGGAATTTTTTTTGGTCCAGAAGATTAATCCTCTTTAAGTAATGCCAAAGTAATGCAAGATTTTGTCTAACTTCATTTGAACATTATTAAAGGTAGTCTGGGGACAGTCTCGCAAGTATTGAAAGAAATGTTTATCTATTTTTACAGGAGTATAAAAGAAGTATCAATAAAACATTGCTGAAAGTTGTTAGCAAACGCCTTTCCAATATCTGAAGTACTAACTAAGTTATGCGTCACGATTTTCAGGGGACATGCTTTTTATAAGATTTTTTGAAAGCTTGTTTCTTACAAACTAAAGAAATATTTTTTTTTTGTTTCAAAAACACCAGCATGCAATAAAACCAAAGGGCCCTTAAAATATTCTGTTCCTAGAGAAATGTTACTGACAATAGACCCCAATAAGGAAATCAAAAGCCAAATTCTTAAGCTTGAAGTTATTATTTATTGTGTGTATTTTTATAATTGCTAAGCGAAATATTAACTAGATTTCTGCAGTTTTCTAAAAATTGACTTTTTCTGTTTCGAACTTTTGAAGCAGAAAAATTCCCTATTTGGATGCATTGATAGATTTTTCTTTGTTTTACGTTGGACTGAAACACCCGATAGTTTAAACCTCACATAGAAGAAGTACGAAACGTTAATTTTAACAATTAAGATAACTCTAAAACAAAAATGTACACTGGGGAGTATACGTATTTTTTGTTTGTTTTTCTTTAGTAGGATTTTGCAATCAGAGGCTTCATTTTTTATGGAAAAATATTCGGGCGCTTGTCACTTTGAAGCTATCATCTTTTGACTTTTTAGAAGTAAAAACTTAGCAATTCCTAAAAACGAATCAATACATATGCTTCGACAACGTTTAGAAATTAGATTCGCAGCTTTGTAAGAAAATTTTCCTTACCGTGTTATTTCGCAAAGAGGTGATCACAATTGGTTAGCGACATTGTGTGGCTTAAAACTTTAAGAGTTTTTGATTTAAGAGGCCACAATGATCCACAATAAATTCAAGAACTTAAAGATTTCAAACCCTAGAAAACTAGACTTGTATTTCTTTAATTAATAAATTATGTACGATGTATGTTATGGCACCATCAATAAAGTGTAAAGAACATTGTCTGTGACTCTAGCTAAATTAATGTGTCTTGTGGACGAGATTTTCTTTTGAACCGCTAGTCAGAGGTGTCTTGAAATTGAGAATTATTGAGGGACGACGTAATACATTTCTAATATAAGCAGGTCTGTTTTGCCTTTAAATTTTGTGTAGAATACCTCTTTATCAAATATTATTATTATTATTATCAACATTTAATAAAACAAGGATCTTTAAACTAAACTGTTCGGAATTTTCGCTTCATAGCCCTTATTCATATTGATATTCCAGAACATTTTGATGCTGTTTTTCTTTATTAAATCGATATACCAAGTAAGTACATACTAGAAAACAACAATTTACCACTGAAATATTTGCCAAAAAAGGACAAGGACAAATTATACAAAAATCACTTAACATAAGTAGAAATCTACCTCAAAAATTAATATCACTCAAAACAACACATTTAATCAAATTAAATTTAGTAGGAAAAACCACATTTAAAGCACCGATGCAGTTTAAAAACTTTTTGAAATATACATATTTAAAAACATTTAAATAAAAAACTACGGCACTTATAAAAATCTCACTTCGTAAATAGAAATTTAAAATAAAAATTGTATTTGTAACTAGTTTCATTAAAAAATAATATACCTAGATTCACACCAACCCTCCACCCTCTATAACCATATTCATTTGCAGAAGAAAAAAAAATACAAAAAAAGCAAAGAAGAAAAACACATTTTTGATTTAATTAAAATCTATTTTCCCCCTCAGAGCGAAAAGAGCATCCTTTGCAGTTGTCACCACAGCAAATGGCAGCTGACAACCATCAGGGAAGCGGCGATTGTAACATGCAACAACTACAAAGCACAGTTTTCAATATCAACAACAACAACAGCAAAGCCCATTTGAATAGTGGAGCTCCACTACCACCGTGTTCCATGGAACGTCTACCCCCACCGCCATCCTTTTTCAGTGGGACTCTTGCCGGTGGCGGAGGTGGCAATATCAACACAAACGTGGGTGCTGGTGGCATTGGTGGCATCGGAAACGCTACAGCTATTAGCTACTCTTCAATGTTGACACGAACTCCGAACCTTAGCATTCGACCGACAAGTGTCGGTTGCAATATCACAATTGCTGTCAACTCAGCGACACCAGAAAAAATCAATCCTTCAGACCACCATCAGCAGCAGCACCAGCAACAGATTCAGCTTCAGCTACAGCACCAGCAGCAGCAGCCGCCGCCGAAAGTGACTTTACGTAAGGATAGTGAGTGTGACCTGCAAGAAGAAAATGACAGTTCACCGAATGATTGATTGTGGGAAATAGTTATTTAGAGAAGCCAAATCTCTTTTTAACTGACATTTAGATTGACCTTTCTGCAATACACACTACGTAAGCGTATTTAGGCTATGTGTGTATGAAATACCTTGAAACATGGGAAATATGTATATGGTAGAAACAATTTTGTCTCATACCCAAAGAAACAGTGGAAAAGAAGTTGTAAATTTTAGACAAAAAAAAAACAAACAAAACAAAAATAAAATAAAATACATAATTTGTACACGATAAAACAAAAATACGGAAAATGAAAATTTAATATTTAAATTTTTTTTAAGAACATATAAATAAAAACAAATAGATATTTAAATTAAAAAAAATAAAATAGATATTAAAAAAATAAAAATTTCTTGACAAACCGATATCTTTTTGGTCCAAAAACTAAAACAACTAGAAAATTATTTTTTAAAAAACAAACAATAAAATAAAAACAAACTAAAAAATACCTAATATAGTATTCATAAATTTTAAGAAATTAATAGTAAATTTGATTGTTAAAAAGAAATAAATGTTTAAGTAAAACAAAAAGAAATCATAAAACATTAAAAAAAATATTTATTAAAATAATTTGTATTTTTAATTCGTGTTTTATTTTTTGTCTTATACATAAAATTATTAAAATGACGTGTGTACCTTCCTTATATTGAACAAAAAAAAAACAAAAATTTGAAATTGATGGGAAATAAAAACAAAGATTTTTTTCTTTTGACAAAAGTTGTAAAATGTATTTTTTGTACTTCAACTTATTTTTCCTATCTGAGAACACTTTTTTAAATGCGCCTCAAGTCAGGTAAGTTAAGTTTGTTTTTGTTTTGAAAACCCAAATTAAATCTACCCCTACGTACTTATGGTTGATTCTTAAGATTGGAACAAATTATTCTTTTAATAAAGAATGAAGATAAATTAGTAAAACACAAAAATAATTTATAATTTTTATTAAACCGTCATGCGATTAGCTTTTGTTTTTTACATTATGAGTTTGTTTTCGTTTGATGATTTAAAGATTTAATCTTCCGTGATCGATTAATTTTTATTGAATATTATTAGCAAAATCTTATCTACTAATCTTTTCTTAAGGGGGTATTCTATAAGGGTGTAGAATTTTGAAAAAATCAAAAAAATTTGTTTTCATATTTCCAAAGTTTAGACATTCAAGAATATGCGTTTAAAAGGATTATTTAATATTCCTATTATTTCACAAGTTAATTGAAAGTCATAGAAACTGGTTTTGAAGGTCATAGAAACTGTTTTGTCCTTTTAGTTTCATTTTAAGTTACTTTTGTGGCAACCTTTATACTGAGTGGAAGTGCTAGCTCTGACAACGTGTCAGCAGGAATCGCTGATTAAAAATATGCACATACGTATTCTGTATCATTCTATAAGTAAAATTGTCGAAAACTTGTCTCAAAACTCTGAACGCGTTTTTCTCGAAACTACTTTTTTCGAGCTGGCGGTAAGGATATATCGAGTTCTAATAGACCGATTTACTTCAAATTTGGAGAGGATGTTCTTTATACATCTCTTTATCGTGTGGTCCTTGCCCAAAAATATAACTTCTCATTTAGTATTTTTAAAAAATTCGGAATTGTTAAAAAATATGCAACAAGAACATTTTTTTTTCAAACTGCTGCCATTTTGTTAAAAAGTTTTTTTTAACTTATCCAAGGGTGAAACAATAGCGACATCTATAATAATTAAGAATCCGTCTGGTTTTTGTTTTTCAGATCACCAGGAGGGTTGGTAGGATGCACGCCAGGACACCCTCTTTTATTTAGACCCCCCACTTTGACTGCTTGTAACTTTGTTAATTTTAATTTTTTGTATTTATTAATATTTTTATGTATGAACAACAAATCAATAAACAAATGATACAAAAATTGATGGTTAACATATTTTTTGTTTCCTTTATACAACGCTTCAAAAACCGGGCGAAATTCATGTCTCTACACTAGAATACCCCTTAAGATAAACGTTTTAAATAAATTAGAAAAACATCAGTAAAATATCAAAAGTAATAGAATTATACAACATTTGCATCTTTAGTTTAAATAATTGCAGGATTTTTTCATTTTATGCTTTTGCTCGATTTTTTTATAGGTTCTTGGTATGGATTACAGATATCCCAAAATTAAGGTTGGATTTTCAATTCTCAACATTTTCTTTGAAAGCTCCGATGATACAAAAATTGCAGTTAAGAGTCAGTAAAAATGAAAACTACAAGTTTTTATTAGTTATTAAAAAATATAATAAAAATACCCAAACTGCTTCGATCTTCCGAAACTTTTTCAGTCAGTGACTTTTGGCACGGTAAAATCAACACTTAGATCTTCAGTACAAAAATTTTAAACATACAATTTTTCAATGTTTTTAGATAGTTTTTAACATTGACGAACAATCTGTTCTGTTCAGATTTACTATTTTACAGAAAATTACTTAAATTTTATCTGCGCCATTGTTTCTCGTGTAATGTTGCTTTTGTGTTAGTTTGAGGATTTGTAGACTTAACTCAACACAAATAAAGTGCGTTTTAACTGGTGGCAATTTTATCAGCTTTGAAGTGATATATGTATATGTTTTAGTTTGGCCTGAACAACACTTAAAAAGTGTGCAACTTTATTTAAAAAATCATGGTTCTGAAGGTCACTTTTAGGTTAAATAGATATGTCTCAATATTTAGACCAAACTCATGCTGTTTGTAATCTGCTCGGACACACAAATTTTAATTTTAAATCTCTGTGTAAACTGAGCGGTAGCAAACCAAATACTTTTTTAAGAAAGAAATAAAATATCTATCTATCTATCTATCGAACCAGATCAGAAAGGGTTACAATTTTCTTGCATCGTCGGAGAAAATCTAAACACTTAGCAACATTTTTGTGGATGCCAAATATGCAATTACTCCACAACAAGAACTTAAAGGTATTTAGTCGCCTCGGTGCAAGTACAGCATTGAGTTTTCGAAGCATTTAAGTCTACACGGTTTCCATTCCTCATTGGACAATGCTGTCAAGATCAGAATTTAATGGGTTTATCATACGCTGCAGTTGGTAGTCTATATCCGAAGAACAAGGATGAAAAAGTTGAGGGTACTGTCATCAGCGAAACAATTAAATGGATTTGAAGTTTTAGACAAAAAATCATTTATAAAAATAAGGAAAAGTGTTGGAGACAAAACGGAGCCCAGCGTTTATTTGTTGAGTATCAGATTTGAAACCGTCTTATACTACTTGAATTGAACTGTACGAGATAATTACTTACCCAACGAAGAAGAAATTCGTCAATACCAAATGCACGCATTTTCGATAAAAGAGCTTGATGCCAAACTTTATCAAATGCTTAAAATATCAAGTGCAATAATCTTACTTTCTCCAAAACGATGTTAAGATTTGTTCCACTATTCTTTTGGATAAACCATCAAATCACCGGTGGGCCTATTGCTACGAAAGCCATACTGCAGGTCATTAAGAAGCTTTGGTTCTTCGAGATATTTCTTAAGCTGAGAATTGACAGGGTTTCCATGACTTTGGAAAGGGACATAAATGCAGCCTTATAACGTGAGTACATGTCCCTGCCCATTTAGTCTTAAAATAAAAGGGTATTTAAAATAACCCTTACATTTTATTCACCTCCAAAAATAAGAGACAGCATTATTCTTTTATGATTTTAATTAGAAGTTCTAATTTGGTTTACTGAAATGTAGGCTAAAGTCAACAATATAAAAATTTGATTCAAAGTATCAATATCAATTGATTAAGACGATATTTTTATACCAGGTTATGATTTAAAGTCGCAACAATACGAATTGTTAATAGGAAGTTATATTATTCAATAGAAACAACCACGGTTTTAAAAAATCTTATTATTGTTTTAAAAATATAATCAGTTTTTAAGATTTAAATTTTGTTATTATTATCTAGCATAAAAGGTTACCCTTTTTTGCAAACATTTGGATAGGAACAGGGCTTCAAAAGCTTGACAGCAGTTGGCGATGCGTATTAATTTTGATTTACTAAATATATTGCAATGACATTGAAAGCTATTTGCATTTTACAGATAAAGAACGAATCTATTTACTTGAGAGTACGGCAGAAGATGTGTTCTAGGGCTCCAGGTTGGGTATAAGTTGATTGAGGGAAAAAATGCAATTGTTTATTTCGGTAGAGAACAATCCATTAAAACAACAGTGTAAAAACGGAGGCACTAGACATTACGATGTTATTATAACCAGTAATAATTTAAAACGGTCTTCCATAAATACTGTATAAGAAACCTTACCAAGTTACTGGAGAATCAGCTCAAAGATGGGAGCTTTATATTTTTATAATAGCCAGATTAGAGGAAAACCAAACATTTTGCGACATTTTCCTTCCACAAGAGTTAGCTTCGAGATAAACGGGATAAGTATTTTTTGAATTTTTACCTGGATACTTCAAGCTGAAAGTTCAACGAAGCCATTAGGAAGGTTTACCTCAATATTTACTTCAGACCAAGAAGAAAGTCTTTGTTAATATTTATAAAAAATAAAAAGTTTGAAGACAGTACCTACTGATTTTTTAAAGCTCGTATATGACTACGCAGAAAAAAACAAAATTAAGCATCCTTTCGCAAAAGGTAAAGTAGACGAAGATTAGTTTTAAGAAAAGGCATCGAGAGATTGTTTTATGACCACTTCTGTGGCACGAATGAAAGGATTCAATGGAACAATTTGACATGTACAAATGAGACGCTATACACATTTACAACGTGGATGATATGGGAGTAAAAACTACAACTTCTACGCCTTCCAAGGTGTTAACTACAAAAAGGGTAATGTTCAGTGGGGCAAACGAATCCTGTACGTGCGTCGTATGGAGAACAAGGAAGTTACTTTTTCGATAACTGTGACGATTAAAAAATCTATCGTCTTTGCCCGTAATGGCCATGTGGGTCGGGAATAGCGAATAAACGCCAGGATTTTGGTTTAAGTCTGTTATTGATATATTGTGTTTATATGTAAATAAAGGTATTTAAATATGCATTTCAAGATAGTAAAAGAAAACTCCTAAGTAGCTTATTGCTATGTTTTTTTTACAGATCAACTTAACATATCCGCTTTGTCCGGGCTTCCTCTAGTCTAAATGAAATTATTTATCAAAACAAACATAACTCAACAAAATTGTAAATGATAACAATTTTCCTCACTAAACTCAACTTTTTCGAACATTTTTCTCCATATTCATTAATTGTACCAAGAAATTGTTGCAATATTTTTTGTGTAAAATTGTACAAATGGCTCTCTTTCCATCAAAATTCAAATTTATCGTAATTGTTTCGAAGTGAATACCTTTGACTTATTCAAAGTGAATGTCTCGTAACTTAATAATAGTTTTCAATTCAATTTGCCACCAGATTTTAAATTCGTCATGTATTTTTGATTTGGTGGATTAAATTGAAATAAAATCAAAACTTCTTCTATTGTACAAAATTAATGTATCTTTTTTTATACTTCAAACACTTTTCAAACTTAAAATTCCAAAAATAAAATTGATTAAACAACAACTTTACAAAATGTCTAACTCGTTTAGTTCCTGTACATACATATATGGTAAATCGACTTCATACACTTAACCATTATAACTCTTTTGTCTATATTACTAAAATATTTTATTTTTTTCTCTTGAGGTTGTGCAAAAAAAGTTTTAACTATTAAATTACTTAAATTACCCAACTTCATATGCACATCCTGAAATGAATCAAACTTAGTCGTACACAATGTCCCGCTTCTAGCCGCTGCTGGCGCTCTATCCCTCCAGCTGGCTGGGCTATTGCCACCAGCAGCTACATTCTGTGGTACCATCAATCAAATACAATATAGCAGCTATTACCATGAATTTGCGCTTACTTTCTTATACTCTTGTATAAATGTATGTAAGTTAACTTTTTTTGTTGTTGTTGTTTGAAATGTCAAATAATGTTGTAATAAATAACCTTCATCACCACCGAACAACAAACGTGACATGAATATACTTATAGATTCCCAACAACCCACCACCACCGCCATCAAGAAACGGACAGACAAAAAGCGTGCTCTTCAATATAAAAATTAATTCAGTTCAAGTTAAATCAAACGAAAATAAAAACAACCAACCAACAAACAAATACAAAATAAAAAGTTTAAATTTTCAGATTTTCCCCTATTTAAACACTCGCCAGCAGAAGGAGGCGGCAAGTAGCGTGAGTCCCGGATTCATTCATGACTTGTTTTATTAAAAAATCGTTTTATTTTATATTCTAATCGATTAAAATAAAATCAAAAAGCTGCACTTAGGTGTCTATACTTGCTCCGGATGTATGTACATAATATCGATTGCGCTCCGATATGGCTGGTGCATTCGAGTACGAGTATGTGGAATACTCGAATGACTTTTTGTAGACACTCTAGTCATCATATAAAACATCATCGCATAGTCAAACAATTAACGTATATTTTGTAGTTGTAAAAGTTCCAAAGTGTGGTCATATTTTGTTCATCGTGAAATCAATCACATTCGATTTGAACTTAAATACCGTAGTTTTTATTTTTTGTGTTTGATATTTGAAGTGAATAGCACCGCATTTGGATTACAATGACTATTCGTACTCGAACTCACTCTAGATAAAGTATTTCAACCCAAGTAGTGTTAAGTTGATTATTTTTTATTAAGCATGAAGGTACTGGTACTTGGTATATAAAATACCTCATTGTACAGTCATATGTGGAATTCCAATTTAAAGTTTGAGGTCAAATGAAATGCGTTATGGTGAACAAGGAACTGCATTGTTAATAGGAGGAGATTGGTATTTCCTATAGTATTTTTTAATTAGATAGAATAGTTGTAAAAAGTGGGGGGACTTAATCCTCATAGGTAAAAGTGGAATTCTTATAATTAGTTAATTTCCCCCTTCAGAATTAAAATGGTGTTAATAGTGATACGGGGTTAATTAAAACATAAATATTTATTTAAACTTTAGAATAAAGAATGGTGTTTGGGATTAGTTTTGAGTTTTAAATCACCCCTCCTCCAGATTGAAGAATTTTTGTTTAATGCGGACTGCCAAGGTTAATATCCAAGTTCAAGTTTATAGTTTTACACTTTTACTTACAGTCGGCTTTAATGTAAAGGAAGTCGTTTGAACTTTTATATGAATCATCTTTGGTGATTTTTCATGGTTTAAGTGCTTATTTTTATATTAATTTTGGAGCAATTCTAGATATGTTTTTTTAAGTGTAGTTTTAATTATATGGTAGAATTATAGAACCAGTTACAAGCAGTGCTTTTACCAAACTTTTGATTATTTTTGTTTGTATTTAAGACTAATTATTATTGCTTGAGTCATTTACTCAAGCCATCAAAATAAAATTGTAAAAACAAATAAATAATTGGTTTAAGATTTTGTGGTAAAAGAAGTTCTTACCTTATTCAAGTTATTGCGATACAACCTCAGTGTATATTGGATGGACCGTTAAATCCTTTGGGATTTAAAGTAAATTGTGTGTTGTTTGTTTGAAAAGTTAGTCATGATGACGTTAGCGATAGAAATCGATATAAAAATAACCGGTGTAATGGTCTGGTTGAATGATCTGCAATAAACAATAAATGTTAGTAATATTCTAAACAAGAAAATAATTGTTACTGATAATAAATTTTACAATTTTTGACAATAAAACAATATATTTGCGGCCAATTTCTTCACAAAGTTATAATTTCTAAAACTCTGATTTTCTTAAAATTAAAAGTCGATTAAGTTCTTACGATCGATTGCTTTCTTTATCAAGTTCGAAATAAGTAAAACTCTGATTTAGATCTCAGTTTAGATTAGAACTTTGATTTATTAGACCCTCAAATTGAAAGGTCTAGGATATAAGAACTCGGGTGAAGCAATATTTTTACTTCTTCCAAAGGCGTAATTTTTAGTTTCATTCCAGTTTTGGATTATATTTCGGACCATAAGAACATTTAATGTGCAATAATGAAATAGTTTAGACAATATATGAATATGGACGCTTTGCCAAAAATTCATAAATAGGAAATTCATAATGTAAAATTTTGTGGACCTTGACAGTTTCATAAAGTGTAGAGGTTACATATTAGAATTAGAATTAGAAATACATTTTATTCATTCATTTTCATTTTACAACTATTTAATAAAATTTTTACAATAAATAAAGAATAAATAATAGTTATCTTTAGCTTTTAAGCTAGTGTTGAATGATACATAGCGAATTTAAATTTACATAAACTAAAAACTGATGTGGGGTGACAATCAGTGCTGCAATAATACTAAATAATAATAATAATAAGTTTTTTTTTTTTTTTTTTTTTTTATCTCAAATATTACATACAAAATAGTAAAAGAGTTAGAATTAGAACATATTCATATAAATTAAGAGAAAAAGAAATAAAATAAAATAAAAAGTAGATACTCAGTTTTTATACATCAAAGTTGCTTTAACAAATATTATCTATACAATTTAAGTCAATTGTGAAAAGCCAGTCTTTTACTTTTTTCAGAAAAGAATTTAAATTTTGAGAAGTTCTGATAGATATTGGTAAGTTATTAAATGATTTGGGTGCTACGACAGTATAAAAGTTAGAGAAATGAGTTTTATGAGCAGTGGGTATATTGACAAGATGCATATTATTTATGCGTAGATTGTATGCATTTGAACCCATTACAATATTTACTAATTGTGCGCTTTATCTTAGTTTTACTTATTTTTCACATTAAAGGGTGGGAGGACGTTCGAGATATTAGCGTTTATAATGACCACAACTATTGAGTTTGCACAAATAGATATATGAGCCGTTTAAATTATGCCAAGAAATAACATCCAATCTACAATAGCCAATATTCAATTCAATAAAACATGACCAGATAAAAATGTAGATACATCTGAGTATAGAACGCAAGACGTCCGTTTTTACATTATGTGCCTCTGAAGAAATATTTAAAAATACTAAACTGTTAGCGATATTGTTGCATTTTTCATCTCGACACAAATCTATTGCCTGAATCTACTAAACTCACTATTTCTTTAATCTTTTCAATGTAAAAGTTTCTAGTTATAGAATTCGAGAGATTGCAGGACTTTAATATCTGAAATAATGGTTCGAATTTTTGAAAAACAGTGGAAGAAATTAAATCAAAACCAATTTCTTTTGATCTTTATTCAACTAAATATGTTGAGTGCAACACGAATATGGGCATATCCACAGTATTATTAACTTTCATGTTACCACAGTATATTAAGCCTTAGAAATGAAATTGGCACTTTCTAAGTGGATAGATTTTCGTATCATGACTTATTTCAATTATGTAACCTACTTGTGACTTGATTGGATTAAAATTTTTAATTAAAATTAATAAAAAATAGTCTCAAATATTGCAAATTTCAAGCGTACCCGATGCAAATTTATTAAGTTTTATAAATAAAAAACATTTCAACGACATTTGAAACAACTTAACATCATTAATATATAATTAATTATAATATACACTGATAGAAAAACCTCGAAAGAAAGGTGTGCTACCATTTAAAAAATAGTACAAAGCAATTAAATTAGAGTACCTGCGTTTTTACAAATATTAAAAGCTGATCTTTTTCTCTATATAACTTTCTCAACGATCGATTCTGGTAGTATTTTATAGGCTTAAATTATTTTCTATCAATCAATAAATCAATTAAAATTTAATTGGATCATGTGCCTCTATTTAAAAATAAATAATGCCATTTTAAAGTTTTTTTACACTTCAGAATTTCAGAAAGTAGTAAGCTTATAGCAAGCGTCAAACTACGATCAGAGGTTCATCATAAGTGCATGTGTTAGTTGTTAGTAAAAAAATAATACAATTATAGCCTAACACACGCACAAAATACAAAACATAATTAACATTTAACTATTACAGAACAAAACAATAAAATAAGATAAGAAATTTTACGATAGTGGAGCACTGGTTCTAAACAATGATTTAATCCCACCTTATTCAAATTTAAATCTATCGATGAACAGTTTAAGTTATATAAAATGCTCATTCGACTTAAAGCTTTATTCTTCCCATAGTTTGTTCTATGGAAGTCAATATGTATAAAATCAAATGTACGCAGCTGACGAGTTCCGCCTCGGTAATTCAAATGTACACAAGATAGCAAATAAGGTGCATCAATTTCACCATTAATGAGTTGATGAAAAAATACTAAATCATTATTAACACGCCTTTGATGAAGAGATTGCATTTGAAGAAGCAGAATACGATGTTCATAGGGAGGCAGATCATAAGGATCATCTCAAAGAAGACCCTTTAGGGCAAAGCGAATGAAGTTATGTTGAATTGATTCGATACGTTTTCTATGAATTTCGTAATACGGAGTCCATACCTGCGAAGCATATTCAAGATGAGGACGAACATGGCAATTATACAAAGAAAGAGTAACATAGGGATCATTGAACTCCTTTGCCCAGCGTTTTATAAAACCAAGCATAGAACTTGCTTTATTAACAATCAAATTAATGTGATGTGTAAATTCTAAGTTGGAACAGAAATGAACACCTAAATCTTTAAATGTGGAGACGCGACAGAGTTTTTGCTGTGATATACAATAATCAAATACACTACCGATTCGTTTTTTAGTAAAAGTTATCGTCTGGCATTTTAGAGGGTTGAGTGAAAGGCTATTTTTCCCACACCAAAATGTTAAACTATCAATGTCGGCTTGTAAAAGAATACGATCATGGGTGGACTTTATTATTTTAAAAATCTTCATGTCGTCAGCAAAAATGAGTACTTCACTTGAGCGTAGACATGACGATACATCGTTAATAGACAGGATAAACAGAAAAGGGCCAAGATGGCTTCCCTGGGGAACACCTGATTGAGCAACAAAAGGTTCAGAAAGACAATTTCTAAATTTTACCTCATAGGATCTGTTTTCAAGGTATGATTTGATCCAAGCTAAGAAAAATGGTGGAAAACCAAGAGCTTTAAGTTTAAATAAAATAATTCCGTGGCTAAGTTGGTCAAAAGCTTTGGAAAAGTCAGTGTATATACAGTCAACTTCATAGCCTTGTTCTAAAGCGTTTGAACATATGTTTGAGAATGTGAGGAGATTAGTAACGGTTGATCTTTTTTTCACAAAACCATGTTGCTGTTCGCAAATGAGATTCTTACTAAAAAATGCAACACTTTCACATACAACTTGTTCAAACACTTTAGGAATGCAAGACAGTTTTGCAATGGGCCTGTAGTTGGTTATATCCGCCTTGTTACCTTTCTTGAAAATTGGTGTTAGAAATGACTCCTTCCATATATTGGGAAATTTGCCTGTTTTTAGAGAAAGTTTAAATAAGAACGTAAGGGGTTCAACTAAAGCATTACTACACTTTTTTAATACTATCGGGAGAATACCATCGGGGCCGGCTGAGCAGTCATCATTCAACGCGGATAAAAGATCAAGGACCGTACTCTGTAGCACAGGGATGTGACTACAGCTAGTTTGTGAAAAGGAGTGAAGATTATGAAAATATACTTCATCAACTTCTTGAGGGCTATTAACAAATGACTCACGGAAATTTGTCGCGAAAGCGTTACAGATATCAACAGTTTTATCTAACGAAAGGTTCTTGTAAGTGAAGTTAACTGGAAAGCCATCTGATTTTTTCTTTAAGTTTACAAAATTCCAAAATTTTTTAGGATTCTCTTTCAAAGAGGTGCCCATATCAGTAACATAACAAGCATATAAAAAATTAGAAAGAGACTTAAATTGGTTAAAGAGTTCAACATAAAAAGAGAAGTTGATTGGAGACAGAGTTTTGAGATAAGTTTTCCATGCCTTATTTCTTTTGTTACGCAGTAAACGCAATTCTTTCGTGTACCAAGGATGGCTAAAGTTTGTATTTCTTGATTTCTTTAAGGGTAAATTTTTTTCCAAACAATAATTAAGGATCTTATAAAAAGTTGAAACTGCTTCGTCAATGTTAGAAAATGCTAATGTATCAGCAATTCCAGAAATGGTTAAATCTTCAGACAACTGCTGGAAATTAGCTCTTCTAAAATCAAAATTATATAAGCAATCAAAGGAATTACTGTGTTCAGTAAGGTGATTACTTAAGTCAAGAAAAATGTCCAAGGGGGGGTGATATTTATCAATATTAGTAATTCCTGATCTAGATTCTAGAACAAGAGTACTAATAGCGTCAGAAGAAAAGACTAAATCGAGAATTCGATTTTTTGAGTTTTTAATACAGCTTGTTTGCTGTAAGTCAGTAAGAAGGACTTTATCGAGAAGAGATAGTTCCAATTGTGATGAAGAAGGAGAGGCTTCAAGGCAGGATTCGTCTTCGGAGAGAATCCAGTTAATGTGTGGTAAATTAAAATCACCTAGAAGTAAAATATTGGTGTCAGAGCTCGTCAAATTTATAATATAGTCTAATGCCAAGGAGAGATCGTTATAAATAGACTCCAAACTTTTTGGAGGAATGTAGACGTTTAAAATGAAAATAGTCTTAGTCTGTACCATTATCTTTACACAGACCAGTTCAATTGATAAATCAAATGGAAAAGATACAGAAGAAGAGAAATATGTATTTTTTACCGCTATGAGAACACCTCCACCTAAATCCTTTGCATTACCAACATGACGATCGTTTCTGTAAACTTCGAACTCTTGACTGAAAAGTTCTGTGTCGGAAAAGCTTGAATTAAGCCAAGTTTCTGTCAAAACGAATACGTCATGTGGAAATGATTGGGAGTTAAGGAAAATGTCAGCAGTCTTGCTACGAAGTCCCCTTACGTTTTGGTAGAAGAGCGCAAGCCTGTTAAGTTTTTTGACTTGGTTTTCAAAGAAACACCTTGTTTTTGACTCTGTGTAAATTCTTTGACTAAAGTCTCTGCGGGCCATATATTTGTGTTGCAAATAGAATCGAAGAACGTGGGATTATTAACTTAAAAGAAGAAACAAAACTATTTGGTTTACTGATTTTAGTACACCTAATGGAAGAGCTGCAAGGTATGCTCTTGGTAGACACTAAGTGGGAAGTTATATCTTCTGGCGTTGTAACTGGGTCCAGACGAGATATAAAAATTATTTTTGGTTTCGAGACAGCTTTGATAGGGATGGAGTTGTTTATTACAGTTCCTGTAACGGATTCACTATTGGAAGCTAAATTTGATTCAACAATTTGAGGTATATGGGGAGTTCCGGTGGGATCTGTAGGTATAGGGGTGATGTTAACATTTGTTCTTTTTGATGGGGGGGTAGAATTTCTTGCAAGTTCAGAGTTTTCTCGGCTTCTTTTCTTAGACTTTTTCTTTTGTTTATCAGGTACACTTTCTGCGTTATTAACACCAGAACCTGATTGCGCGAGAATATCTTCACCTGCAGAAGAGAAAGTAGTAGGAATAGGCTGTGCCAAATCATTAGTCGAAGTAGAACTATCGACCATGATGTTGGTTACAGAGTATGCATTCAATTTGCAAACTGCAATGTTGAAAGACTTCAGTAGCTCTTCAAAATCTTTAGAAAGTTTCAAAATGTCAGCCTTAAAAGAAGACATTTCAAAAGCTAGTTGAGATACAGAGAGCTTAAGGCAGTCGAGACAGTACCAGTAAGCAAATTTCGAATTGGCTATTTTTTCAATGAAAGCGTTCGTTGAACCAACGCATTTTGCATTTGAAAACGTGATTGGTATAAAATATGTGATAAGATCTTACAGCTAAATAAATGATTGTGAATGATAATTTTACGAATAATCAATAGTAAAAAAAAAGCTGTTGATCTAAATTTTGAAATTTCAAAGTTTGTACGACAGTACAAAATCAAAATTTACTATGAAATGAGGGTTTTTCATTGAATGCTTTTCATTGATCTAACGTACCGGATATTACGTGACGGATATTAACGATGTTTCAAAATGAATCACGCAAGTATTTTCTTGTTATTTAGATGATAAACAATCAACAAAATGTTTGTGCCTCAAAATAAAAAAAAAAAATGTCAATAGTTGAAAATGAAAGATTCTGTGGATATGCCTATATGTACATATGTGTACATTTTTCAAAAAAGAAAAACACCAATCTTTCACGAAATAACTTTATTCACGAAAACACAATTTTTTTTTGAAAAAAAGTGAGAATAACAAAATTAAATCCTAAAAAAAGAGGCTGGGATGCGATCCACACTGATAACTTTCCATCCCATCTGCCTATTTGTCTTGCTTAAATGGTTTGTAGGTTTTCGGGCTTTGTTGAAAAAGTTGTTATAGGTATGTAGTTGAATTATTGTAAAAAAATAAAAAATACCAACAATATTTTGCAAATAGTTTGATTTTAAAATCTATTTTTGTTGAAAAGATTTTAAGTCGAAAACCAGTTTTTACCAATTTTAGAAGCATTTGCGTACTATTTTTTGAAGGTTTTATTTTTGTATGGAAAAACTGTCAATTCGATTTTACTGAAAATCTAACCGAATGTTGAAAACAAGAAGACAAAATTAGTTTAAAGCCATAGTCTCAAATTTTTGAAAAGATATTTGAGTCGAAAATCAATTTTGACCAACTTTTAGTAATGTTTTTTTTAGGTTTTTATTTTTTTGTAAAAAAACTGTCAAGTCAATTTTTCTCAAAATTATACCAGATGTCGAAAACGTTATTTTTCGTGTCATAAATTTATAAAAAATCATTTTTTGTTCGTAAAAATATTCGAGGTGACTATTATTTTTTTGATTTATAAAGAAACCGTTAATTATATTTTTTTCCAAAAATATATTTGTTTGGTATCACGTTACAATATACATATAATATAAAATTTAACTTAAGTTGCCAGCGTTATTTGTTCTTGAGATATTTTTGGTTAACCGAAATCTTCACCTTTTTTTTTAAATTGCTATGGTAAAAAAACAACCCACTCAATTTTTTGAGAGCCCTTTCTGCATCTTTCTGCATTATTATAACAAAATTTATTTGAAGTCGATATCTCTACTGATTCTTGACCTACGGACGACGGAAAAAACTTCCCGAACGTACGTACACATGCACGTACAGACATCTCTCTAAAAATCCTTGAAACGTCGAGAAATGTCAAAATTGTCAATTCGACAAATTCGACGATTACAATAACTTCCTATGGCAAGTTAATAAATGCCCGCTCCAACGAAAACTGACAGATCTTTTTAGTTTTGTTTGTAAAACACGTTAGAACTCAGTTCCATTCAACCCATAAGATTTCTATAACTCAAAAATGATTTTAAAACGAGTTCTACCGATACAATTAGATGGGAAGAAATGCTCAAATATTAAATATTTTTTTAAAATGTAGTTCCAAAAATAAACCGAGCATTAACAGATCGAGTTTGCAATTTTTTAGACATGTATTTAGAAACATAAAAACGACTTATTAAAAACGACTACATATAAAACGTCAAAAAAAACAAAAATTAAAATGTCAATAGACTTAAGCATCGATCAAGATTTCGGTATTTACATATGTACATAGCTAAATGTTGTAATGCTATCAACCAACGGAGAGCGAAAGCTCTACTTAACATGAATCAACCCTTTTGAAATAGATGACGACGATTTGAATGAAAGCGATCGACTCGATAAAAAAAACTGCCAAGTTTATGATCGACCTTCTAAATATTGAAGATCAAAATTCAATGAAAGGTTTACCAATTTATGAGTGTTTTTTTTTGTCAAGTATAAACAGCGCCAGCGCTAAGATTTTTCGGTCGGTATATTCACCAAAGTGGCATAGGCAATGTGATGTTTGCTACAATACGCATCTTTACTACAATAAAAAAATATTTTTTTACAACAGATGAGTTACATACAATATCTCTACTAACTAAAGCTAAGTGTACACGATTGCCAGATCTGCAAATATTGCCAGATCTGTCACTGAAAAATTTGTCTCGAATGGCTGACAATCGTGTACACACCAAATTAATTTGCAGACAAATGGTTTGGCTCCTAATTTGCAGACAAATATCTGCCAATTAATTTGTAGATATCTGGCAATCGTCTACATGCAAGCTGACAACCGTGTACACACCAAATTGATTTGCAGAAAAATTTGTTCATCAATCATTTTGAAGACAAATGAATTTGCAGATGTGGCAATCGTGTGTACACAAAATTTATTGGGAGATCACCAAATTTTTTTCATTTTCTGACGTTTCTGCAAACGTCTGACAATGAATAAATTTGCAGATGCCGTTTGAGTAATATTTGCAAATTTATTCATTGGCAGACAAATTTGGCGAAAACTACAAGGTAAATTTTTTGTTTGTACACGGTTGGGAGAAAATCTACAAATGTTTGCAAATCTATTGCTAGCTATTTGGCCAAATTAGTTTGTCGACATTGTCAGACAAATATTTGGCAACAGATTTGCAGTTGTTTGTAGATATCTGCAAACCGTGTACACACAAATTAAATTTTCAGCACATTGCCAGCTCATTGTCAGCTCATTTTCACACATTGTCAGACGTTTGCAGATCTGACAATGATTGTCAGACCTGGCAATCGTGTACACTTAGCTTAACTAACTAACGAGTAATGTTGTCAGGAAGGGGAGGGCCTATAATTTTAAGCCGAATTTGAGAAAGCACTTTTCATGTCAAGAATTACTCGTGGAAGATTTGTCAATTCCTCCCAAGAGGCAGTACTGTAAAAACTACCAAACCCAAGACCTCTAGCATGTAAGTCCTACGCACTAATCATCCAGATTAGAATATGTCCGGGTCAGCCGTGCTGGTTATATGCCATAAATAATATTATAATTATATTTGAAAATACAGTGGAATCTCGCTAACTTGAACACCTACGAAACGAGGCCTGTTTAAGTTACTGGATTGTTCAAGTTACTGGAAAAAATAAAAAAGTCTTCGTTTTTATACGTTTTCATTATATTATTTTAAATGTTAGTAATTGACACAAAACACAATTGTATTTAAACCAACTTTGGAAAAAAATTTGTTATTTTACATTGCTTAGTTTTCTGCAAAACATTTTTTAGCGCACTTTCTCTGAGGTTTTGGAGTACTGTAAATTCAGATGATGTTCTGTTATTTTGACTGGCCCAATCGATCACTTTATCGATTGATTCGATGGCTTCGGTTTTAGTTAAAATGTTTTGCACCATTATAACATCACTCGGGTCAGATTCATTTTCCGAATCGATGTCTTCATCTTCAACACCATCAGGAACATCTTCATCGCGTAACCATTCGTTTACTTCTTCTTCGGTGTAATGCTGTTGGATTGAAAAATAAAAGTTTGTTCATTAGGTACCTTCTGTTTTGTACTTAAAGTCAAGAAATGTTACCTGATTATTGTCTATTTGTTCGAGCAAATGTATCAAGGGTGCTTCTTCCCCATCTGCAATCAAGTTTTTCTTCCAGCGTTCTCTGAGAGTAGATAATGGGACATCATCTTCGTCGTTAAAGAAACTGTTATCGACATCATTAAAAATGGGGTTCCAGCATTTTTCAAGAATTTGAGAAGTTACTTGATCCCACGATTTTGACATCAATGTAATGGCTTGGCGCAAATTGAAGTTCTTTAGGGCAGAAATTATATCTTCATTTTTGTTGGCAATGACCAACGACAGCAAGTTTGACTTATAATGCAGCTTCGTAATTCTTATGCCATTTTGATCCATCGGCTGAACTAACGCAGTGACATTCGGTGGTAAGAACATTGTGCAAATGTCTCCGTTAAGATACCTTAACTCTTCTGCCGATGGATAGCATGGAGCATTGTCTATAATCAGAAGAGCCTTAAGTGGGAGATTTTGTTCTTCGCAGTGTTTCTTTACTTGAACTACAAAGCTCTTGAAAAACCATTCCTT
Source organism: Eupeodes luniger (assembly GCA_951509635.1). Taxonomy (NCBI): domain Eukaryota; kingdom Metazoa; phylum Arthropoda; class Insecta; order Diptera; family Syrphidae; genus Eupeodes; species Eupeodes luniger. The sequence goes on along the minus strand of OX608073.1, from coordinate 100,783,849 downwards.
GAAAATGTATTTTGTCATCCATGCATTCATAGAACTTTTGTATTCTATTGGCATTTCAAAATTTTTAAGACACCGTGGATTTTTTGACTTACCAATGATCATAGGAACGAGTTTGTGGGTACCTGTGGCGTTAGAACCGAGGAGTAAAGTCACTCTTTGCTTAGGAATTTTTCCTCCAAATGCACTTTTTTCATTAAACGATACATAGGTTTTTTTGGGCAACAACTTCCAAAACAGTGCAGTTTCATCAACGTTGTAAATTTGTTGTGTTGTCAGTTGAAGAGCGGCGATTTTATCTTCAAGTTTTTTTTTGAATGGCTCAATGGCTAATTTTTCTCCACTAATAGTAAGCAATCGAATACCGAATCTTCTCTTCCATTTCTGAAACCACCCAGAACTAGCATTGAAAGAGCTACCTCTTATACTTTATAAACAACTGTTTGGCTTTCTCTCTTAAAATGTTTCCGCTTATCGGAACATTTCTTTTGCGCTGATTCAGGAACCATTTGTAAAGGATCCTTTCCATTCTTGGATGCTCAGCTTTTTTAATTGTGCACATTTTGCCTGGTCCAGAAAAAGTATTCGCGATCCTTGCTGTGATTTGTTTCTCATTGCGCTTTATATTGCATATCGTACCTTTTGAAACACTAAATTCCTTTGCACAAACCGTAACGCTTTTTCCTTTCTTTATTAGTTCAATAATTGCTGCCTTTTGTTTAAGTGTCAACATTCTAATTTTCTGTCCTTTTTTTAAACCCATTTTGAATCTTCAAACAACTTAAACTTTAAACTTAATTTCCAAACACGCACTTCAAAATATTGCATAAAATTTACTGGAAAATTGTATTATCACGTTTCTGCTTGCGCAAAACTTACTGCAAAATAAATAAAATCTTAAACACATACAAAATAGCAAATTCCGGGAATTCCCCTTGGATGAAAAAACAGTTTACAAACGTAGTAACCTGCAATGAGGAAATTCAAACTCCTGTTGATATAAAATTTATTTGTTCAAGTTATAGAGTCCAAAATTTCTTAATTATTCAAGTTATAGAGTAAGCAATAAAAAAGTTTTAGGTAAAGAGCCTTACAAATTGCTTGTTCAAGCTACAGAGCACATAAAAGGGAAAATATCATGTTCAAGTTATTGAACTGTTTAAGTTATCGTATGTTCAAGTTAGCGAGAGTCCACTGTAATCCCAGGAGATTATCTTTCGAATAAAGTAAATTTCATGTCAGTTTAAAAAATCGTTTCGTTTGAAAGTTGTATACCTCTAAAAACCACCTTTTAAAAATGTTCAAATAAAATAGATTATAGACTAAACAATCTTCGAAAATGTTTAATGTTTTTTTTAAAGTTTAATAAAAGTAACATTACTTTTGCCTTCTTAAATTATACCACAAAAATTCCTTACCTTGCACATTTCAAACTCAAGATTTCATTTCAAAATTTTTGAATAATCGCGCCAATTCATTATTTCGCACTACACTAACCGTCTACCAAAACCGACAATACCGACCCTCTCAAAATACTACCGAAACCGACAGTACCGACACTCCCGACACTCCAAAAACTCCAACGGTAAATTTTATAAGCAATGGCTGTACCTACAAATTTGTATACGTATATTTTTATTATTTCAATAAAAGAAAAAACACTTGCACTTTGTTCATGATTCAATTCACTTTTCACTTTTTAATATTTTTAAAACACATTTAATTCATTCACATTTAAAATAAAATTTTCAATTTATTTTAAAACGAATTCTTTCGCGGAGAAAACTAACGAACGAAACGTACGCACTGTGTATAAAAACGAACTGGAGAAAAGAGATGGAGAAAGAAAAGGAAATGATCATGTTTAATCTTGCAAAAACACTAGGACTAGTCTATTTGTCAGCAGTGCTGTCGAAGTATTTGTACTCCTTTCAGAAATGTTGTACTGTGGTACTGCTTTCTTTTTCTCTGTGACAATCCAAAGATTTCCTTTTTAATCTTAACAAGACTCCTTCATAAGAAAAAGGACAATGTCGTGTCGTGTAAAAAAACAACGACTTGATTTCAATTATAAAACTCTATCCGAAATGGAAAAGCTTAATCCAAGAGATTTGGGAGGGAATGTTTGATGGAACCAATGAGGGTGTTCTGAAATGATGTCTTCTCAGTAAAAAAATGGCCTGAAAGGAAAACGGTTCGAAAATATAGGGAAGTTTGTTAGTTCCTTCTTTTGATCTGCCACAAAGTAAATGTGAAAACTGTTGGCGGTTATCATTTCAACTAAATTGTTAGTACTAAATTACCCAAACCCAAAACATGGATTGATCTCATTGGATAATTTGATTATAACTTAATTTGTTTGTAATTGTTAAGACAGTTAATGAATAAATTACTCAATTACTTTCTTTTTGAGGCGATGTTTTTTTCAAAAAGTAAAATAACCTACCTGGTTGTCAATGAAGGTAAGGTTCAGGTGTCGTTGCAGTTTGTACTTTGCGTCAAAAACACTCATTATATAGACCGGAATCCTTCGTACGTATCACCCTTTGTTTACATTGTTGTATTTGTAATTTTGACATTAGTTCCATGAATATTTGTGAAATGCAAGAAAAATTACTACACGTTGCGTTGATATGGTTTTGTTTTGATAGCTGATTATTTTTCAATTGCAGATTTTTCAATAGAAAATTTTCGCTTAAATTTAACAATTATTCGAACTATAATTTTCGTCATCTTAAGAATAAACCACTTCAAAAATATATACATAACTTATTATTACTTAAAGAAATTTACATCAATTTCTTGAATTTTCAACATTGACATTAGAAAAATGCACGAAGGATGTGTTCCAAAATGTTTGATTGTTATGGTGTAGACAAACTTTATACATTTTCGATTGGATTTGAGCAGTTGCAACATTCTTAAAATAAAAAGTATGCAGCGAACACGAATTTGTGACGAAACAAATAACAAATACAAATTTAAGTCTCCAATTAAGTTTTAAATTTGGAATTTTGTTCTTTTTTTTATGTTTTAAATGTAGATGAATTGTAGGGTTGAAATGTTGCAGAGTTTTAGTGAATATCTATGATTTTAGACTGGAAGCAACTTTTCAAAAAGCACAATTTACTGGTTTGAGATTTGGCTAGAGAAAAAGGAACTAGACATTTTATTCAAATAATTTTTTAAAAAAGTGATGCCAAAATCAATTGTATTAAAATGTGTATATAAATGTAGTGAACACACATTACAACAAGAGGCTGGAGTGCGACCCGCACTGATATCCGTCTATCGATTTGTCTAAAACTTAAAAAAAAAAATATTGATAACAACAATTTGTGTAAGATGACAAAATTTGTCCATTACTTGAGTCAAAAACCATTTTTTATCAGTTTTTTGTTGTTTTTTTAAGGTTTCCGTGCTTTGCTGAATGTTGAAAACAATATTTTTAATAATTTCATTAATTTTTAAAAAGATATTTGATTCGAAAATCAATTTTAACCAACTCTTATTTGTGTTTTTTTTTTAGTTTTCTATTTTTTGTAATAAAAAAACTGTCAATATAATTTTCTCAAAATTTGACCAGACTTCAAAAAAATTATTATTCTGTGTTGCATATAAATCTGTCTAAGAGTCTTTGATTTAGATTCTAGGGACATTAAAATGTTGAGAAATTAGAATAAAATTTAGTACATTTTCCCTTATAAACTAATTGTTGCACAAAACTTTTCCATTTAAGGTAACGTAAGCACTTTAAAATTCTTTCTTCTCATTTTCATACTTTTTGAACACTGTCATGAATCTATCATAAATTCATGGAAAATTGATATTAGCTATGAAAGTGTGAGATATATTTATTTATATTAGCTGTAGATGTGTGCGTGAAAAGTGACATTTCAGCGTACGTTTTTCTTTTTGTGATACCAAATACACTCAATACGAATTCACGGTGGCCATTTTGGTTCTTTGAGTTGATAGTTGATAGATGATTAGAAATCTTGAAATTGTATTTAGATAGGAAAAATATAATATTATTACTTATAAATCCCTCGTTTTGTTCAAATCTGCTTTCAAGAGGGCACAAGCGTCCACAGCTTTTCTCAAAACCTAAATCTGTCTATCTAATCTCAATGAAAGGAAAGCAAACGAGAGAGAAGGAAAGGTTTTTCCATTAACCCCACTCTCCTTATCCAGACGACAGCGGAGGAATACCCGAGATGGAATCAACGGTGGCGTCTACAGTTAGACTTAGGTTCAACTACTTAGTGAACACCTTATAGGGCTTCTACCACATATTTGGAGCCCAGGCCTTTGAGTTATACTAAGGATCTGGCCATCCACGTTGGGAGTTTCACCGTGGGGGTGACTTCCCGACCACGTAAAAATATCCTAATTGCGAAGCACCAACAAGCCTCGAATACGGACCGATTTACTGATGACGAACCAAGCAGGCAAAATAAAGACAACGAACTTCAGATCTCTACGTGGAATGTTAGGTCCCTTAATAGACCACGTGCAGCCGAACAGTTAGCGGAAGCTCTAAACAAGGCTGCAAGGCAGATATAACCGCCATCCAAGAAGTGCAATGGGATGGACCGGGCAAACGCAAATTAAAATACTGCTATATATATCACGGCAACTGCTATCAAGAGCAAAGGCAGCGACTATGTATGTAGGTACGGATTTGTTATTGGAACTAGACTCAGGCAAACGTTTTTGAGTTCCAACAGTATGAGAGGGCTTATCACGCCAATCCCCATCCAGACTAAATTTGCCAAACACAAGTCTAACATGCCCACACGACCCAAAAGAGAAGAAAGATGAAGACACCAAAGACATATTCTTCGAGCTCTTGTATTAGGACATTTTAACGCCAAGCTAGGAAGAGAAGACATCTGTGATGGCGCAAGTGGGAGATACAGCCTGCACGACACCACCTCCGACAATGCATTTAGGCTGATAAATTTCGCTTAGGGGCGAGACGTTCTGGTAGCTAGTACCCAATTCACACATCTCGATATCCACAAGGGGACATGGAAATCTACTGTCAACCAGATTGGTCACATTGCGATCAAGGCACGACACCTCTCCAGTATACAGTATGTCAGAACATTCCGAGGGGCCACCATTGACTCGGACCACTACCGCGTTGGAGCTAAGCTACGGCTACGGATATCCCGATCCAATCCAAAGCAAGGAAGTGCTGTGAGAAGATTCGACGTTTGACGACTACAATCGCAAGAGGCTGCCATGCCCTTTTACGATCAAGTCTCTGACAATTTCTGAAGAAGTCCTATGATTCCTGCATTAAGCATTGAAAATCAGTGGCAACATTGTCTTGCAGCCATCAGAGATGCCGCCTCTGAAAAGCTAGGTTTTACATGGCCACCACAGCAAAACCCATGGTTTGACGACGAGTGCCAGCAAGTGCACGCAGCTAAGCAACAGGCATACAAAGCGCTGCACAGCAGGACCAGAGCTACTCGCGAGCTCTACGAGCAGAAGAGGAGAGAGGAACACCGGCTTCTTAGATGGAAAAAAAGAGAGCATGGCAAGCACGCGATTGGGGAGATAGAAGGATGTCACAAGAGGAATGAGGTTCGTAAATTTTACCAAAAGGTAAAAAAAAACCACCCAAGGGTACCAGCCACGAACCGAAGCCTGTAAAGAAGATTAAGGGAACATCGTAGTAGAACCGCAGTCTATGCTGAGAATATAAAAATTCTCACTTCTCTAAATTATATAACGGCGATGACGAATCGAATTACGCTGTAAGGGAGATAAAACCACTCAACCTAGGCGCCATAGATCAACAATTCCGCCTACCCGACCTCGACGAAGTCAAGATAGCTATATCGAAACTGAAGTCCAACAAAGTTGCTGGAGCTGACAGCATCGCTTTCGAATTATTTAAAGCAGAAGGCGATGACTTGGTAAGGAGCATGCACAAACTCTTCTGCAAAATATGTATGCCCGATGAGTTGAATCTGAGCATATTTTGCCCAATATTCAAGAAAGGAGATCCTCTGAATTGCGACAACTACAGAGACATCAGTCTCCTGAACATCGAATAGAAGATTATTTCTGATGTATTATATAAACGTCTAAAGCCGTCTAAAGCCGTTCTTCAACACCCTTATAGGTCGTTATCAGTGATGCTTCAGACCAGGAAAGTCCACCATTGACCAAATATTCACATTACGGCAGATCTTGGAAAAAACCTAGGAACTTCAAATCGATAACCACCATGACAGCATCTATAGTGAAGAGCTTTACAGATCAATTTCTTGTTTTGGCATCGCTGTCAAACTCATCCGGTTATGCAGAATGACCATGGAAAATGCACGCTGCTCTATCAAGGTTGGAAAAGATCTCAGCGATGCAATCGAGTCAAAAAAGTTTTAGACAAGGCGATGCGACTTCTTTAACATAGTTTTGGAAAGAATTGTGCAAAACTCAACCGTCAAGACTAGAGGCACAATCTTCTAAACGTCCATCCAAATACTCAGATTCGCCGATAATAATGACATAATTGGAAGATCAAAGCGTGATGTCATTGGAGCGCTTTTGAGCATAGCGACTCAGGCGGAGAAGATGAGAAAAGGACGTTGAACAACGACGTCTTGGACATAACGTCACCATGGGCAGCTATAAATTTGAGGTAGTTGAAGACTTTGTCCACCTAGGCAAAGCTATAAATTCACACAACGACACCAGTGCTGAAATCAAACGAAGAATATCTCTTGCCAATCTCATAATCCTTCCTAAAAAAAAAACAATTCATCTCAGATCTTTCTCCTGCTCCTCGACTTTAACAATGCCTTCCCAACTTTACCCCTATAAAATAAATGTCAAGACAATAATTCTCACCGAACCTCCTTCTACTCCCATTCCTATTTTTGACAGTAATATTTAACACAAAAAAAAGATACAAAACAATAACAGAGATATATTTGATTTAAAATCGCATTCCAAGATTAGAAGAACGACCAGGCACCCGCATTAGGTGTCGTCATAGTCATCGTCATCCTCTCATCGTCCTTCCATTTTATTTTTATTTAAGAATCATCTAAGTGTGACATTATCCCTTTTTAACATTGTTTCCTTTCATCTTTTTTTTTAGCTGATGAAAGCTCAAATATAGGAAAAAGTATAAAAAGTATATCTATCTATCTTCGACATCATCGTCGAAGTAGTCGTCGTCGTCGTCGTAGATACTTAAGACTTGTGATATTAAAAGAATGAAGTTTTTGAAGTCAAAAACAAAACAAAGTCAAACTAGAGAAATCCTTCCTATTTTTTTATTGTCGTCTTTCTTTAACCATCTTAGAAGAGGATATGTACATAGAATTTTCGTCAAAGATTATAACCCACTTTGTATATCTTCATCCTTTTTTTTTGGTTTTGATTTTAAAGGAATCAAGTGAGGTTTTCTATATTTCCACACAGCAAACATGTTCCTTCGAACCCCACATGGAATACACTTATTCTAAAAAGCTCTCTATGCGTCTTGACTATGCGATGGGATATCATAAAATAAGAACCATCATTGACACTCTTAAGGAAAAAGAGAAAAAAAAAGGTAACTTTGAGTCACTCTGACTCTATAGTTCTTAACATAATCAGCATCAGAGACATATCCTTAAGAAAAGCGATGTTCCGTAGATTTCTGGGAGTGTGGGGAATTGATGGTCTTAAAAAGCGATATATGTAAGGCTAAGGCTATGGGTATGTACTTGAACATACATTTTCCGGGTTCAGTCTGATGAATAAATTTGCAATAATGTTAGGTTTTTAGTTTTGGAAAGGATATGAGAGACATGAGGCTTACACCATCATCGTCATCATTGCTCAAAGGTATAACATATAAAGACTCTTGTAAGGATTAGCTTTAGCATGGTTTATTTCAAGGTTAATATTATGCCGCTGCATATTAAATGAGCGAAGCGTCACAGGTTTCTTTTTTAAAACACCATATTCGTTCGAAACGACAAAGAGGATTTCTCTGAGGATGCTTCAAAGGAGACTTCAAACATTCTTGGCGGAAGACAAGAGAATTATATGTACCACATTCATTTTGGTGAAAAATTATGTTACCTTCACATTTTCTTGTAAAATTATTAAGGTTTCCTGTTGGGAGCGGTAACTTATATGGTTGACAGGATAGAGCTACGTGTATAAGAAACAAAAGACTTTTTTTTTATATATAAGATGACATGACATGATGTTTACAAGTATAAGACATACCTTAAGTATTTTAAAGCAAATATTATGTGTACCTCACCTTGTACCTATATAATGTATGCATTGGGTGTTGTTGACGCGAACCACCACCTTGACAGTGAAAAATATTACAAAGGCCGGAAGTTACTTATGATGCGGAGGATATATAAGAGTTATGGCGCAAAGAGTTGTTGTTGTTAGTGTTGTTAATTTTTGCATGGACACATTACAAAGGCAAATTAAATGGGCCAAAATAAAGAAAAAATAAACTGGTGTAGCGTGATGAAGGTTATGGTTATGAGGAATAAAAGGTTTTGAATATCTTTTCTTGGTAAAAATGTCAAAGCATTGTAATTTCTTGTAAAAAGCCTTTGACAATTATTAAAGTATGTACTTTTAAAAAAATGCTTAAAATTCTATATTATTTATTCGTTTCCCTTTGACTCAGTCTTTTTTCCACTAATTTAACACTTTGAAAACTTAAAAGGTATTACATTTCGACATTTAAAGCCGATTTTCTCTTTTTTTGGATTAAAAAAATTATTGAACAAAATCTATAGGTACAGATTCTTAACCACCTCATCATCATCTTCATCAGCTCGACAACCGGGATCCGGTTCTGGCCTCATAAAATAAGTCTCTCCATTTATCCCGATCGCGAGCCGACACCATTCATCAGCGCACCCCAGTCTTCGGGTGCCCTGTTCTACACCATTTCTCCATCGTTAACATGGCCTGGGAAGCTGCCACCTTTCTGGGCTTTCCAAGCTGGTTTCTCTTCACTCATACGAGCTAGGTGTCCAGCCCACCGGAGTCGACCGAGCTTAATTTTTGTCTTCAGCTTCGAGGTAGATTGCATAAAAATTTTGATTGTAGCGTCTCCAGAATCTTCCTTCCTCACATAAGGGCCAACCATTCTCCGCACGACCTTCCTCTCGAACGCTCTTAATCCAACCATCGTCCTGAACAGCAGCAGCTTAGAAGTTACGGTAAGGTTTCTGAATTGTAAAAGCTTTGACAGACTAAAGTAGGTTATGTTGGCTTTAAGAAACCGCCCGCATATTTCTTCTTCTATGTTGTTATTGGCTGATACTATTAACCCAAGACATTTTAAGCATTTCACTACTTTAAAGTCATGCTGCGCTACTGCGATTGTTTGACCAATCGTTCTTTCCGCAGCCGACGCGACACGGCACCACGTACTTTGTTTTTCCTTCACTAATGTGCAGCTCAAGATTTTGTGCCACCTGCTCGATCTGGGTAAAGGAATCGTGCACAGCTTGTTCGGTTCACCCGATGATGTCAATTTCGTCTGCGTAAGCTAGTATGTGGCTGGACTTGATGACGACCGACGCACGACGGTCCCACTTGTTGACGTGCTAGAATCCATTGTAGATGTTGAGTTGATTAGTCTGGATAACAATCCAGCCATTTTAGCTTGGCCATGGTCAACCTACATAGTTTTTGATGCCGAATTCTCTCATGACTTAATAGTTCTACCCTGGCTAAGCTATTGTAGGCGACCTTAAAGTCTATAAGCAGATGGTAAGTTGGAATATTAAATTCTAGACATGCTTTCTTGTGTATGGGACATATATGACCTTATCACCAGTCTTCTGGCATTTCTTCATGTTTCTATACGTGCGCTATAATTTCATAAACTGCTCGATGTAGAGCTCAGCTGATATGCCATTGGCTTCCGATACTTTATTTTGTTTAAGCCTTTTTACAGCCTTCTCGACCTCTATGCTTGATGGCGGTAACATATGGGCTTCTTCTTAAAGTGGTGGAGCCTCTACTTGTTCAGTAACCTGACCGTTTAGCAATTCATTAAAATTCCCAAAGCTCCAGTATTCCTGCAAGATCGGTAATTAGATTTCCCTTTCCGTCCTTGCAACATGTGCAGCGTGGTGTATACTACGTCATGTTTCGGATGGACTGGTAGAACTTCCGTACCAGATTCAGGCTTCGCTCTCGGCATTGTTCAAGGTCACAGATCAAGTTCTTCTCCCATAGTGCTTTTTTTCTGTCTGTGAAGCCGTATTCCTCATAGCGTACACTCGTTCTATGAGATTGCATTGCTCGGTGCGCAAAATTCTTACGTTTAGTCGTTAGTTCGCATTCATCATCAATCCCGTCGCTCCGGTTTCTGCGACTGCAGCCTAAGATGGAGTCTGGAGCCCGGCATACTGGCTCCAGGACTTACTCTCCTCTAATCGATCTCATTGATGGCGAGTGCTAACACATGATTAAAGGTGTTACTGGTTTTCTAGTTGCATAGAGCAACCGTGTTGATTAGAACTTGATCGGTGGATGCACAATAAGTCTTCGTTAGGCAATCCGCCCTCGAAATACTATACCGACAAGATAGTGGTCCGAGTCTATTAAGGCACCTCGTTAAGTTCGTGCTGTCATCAGTCTTGAGTAGTAGCGACTGTCTACCAACATGTTGTCAATCTAGTTAGGAGTGACTCCATGTTTACGCGGAAACCTGGTACTCGCAACGACCAAGTTTTTCAATGTTGCCAATTCTAAGTGGCTGATGTCCTGAAATGATCCCCGCACGAGAAGTATGCATAGCCTTTCCATTATAGCTTTTAAGCCAAGCACACGGTGTTTTCTATGACAGCTGTAAGATACGTCACAATCTTTATTCTGTAAAACACCACTCCCTGTCCATCGTATTTCTTGTATCGCTGTTGTATCAGCATTGTACATTGACATTGTATTGGCTAGCTGCTCTTCATCTCGAGCTCTATAGAGCGATCTTACGTTCCATGAGAAAATTTGTCAATCGTTGTTCCGTTTTCGTTACCGTGGTTGTCGTCGGGAAAACATTCCATTTCCAAGGATTGTTGTTGGTCTCGTTATGAGATTTTTTGTATCAGCCCGTCGCCAACTGATTAAATAGCCTGACCATATTAGTCAAACTTTTTGGGATTTGTTTCTAGCGGCCACCACAAAGAGGCTATAGTCACGCTCCCACAAATATGCTACATGTTATTCGCCCTATTCGTCTGATGCCTGTCAGCCTTAACCTCCTACTTTTAGTTTATAAGAGCCAAATGAATGAAAGTGAGCATTTCTTTGAAAATACATTTTCACTACATAAAGCTGAGCAGTTGATGGTAAAGAAATCCCATTAGTTATTATTTTACCATACAAGAAAACTTACTCTGAAATATTGGCCTTTTATAGCATGGGCTCTATTTTATTCATATGACCAAAGTTTTAAAGAATGTAAAGTGACTAAAGTAACCTGACTACGTGACCTTATCGTAATCGGATTCATAACTTGATGATTCTGTTTTTGGTTACTGAGGTTCAAGTGCAAAACCCAATTCTACAATAAGAAACCTTGGAAATCCCATTCAGATAAAAATATAAATAACTCTACCGAAGCATCATCAAATAAATATCAAAGAACACATCAGTCTAATGTGTAAACAATTTATTACAATTACCAGTTAATTCTTCATATATCACTAATTACACTTGATCAAAACCGCACGCAAGTTGTATTGGATTGGATTCTATGACACATTACCTGCCGCAACGACCGGTGCTTCCCTTACAAACAAAATTGTATAAATAATCAATTTTCTTGTTGGTCATTATTAGAATCAACATTCGATAAATTAACTAAAACTCGTTCAGTATTACAGGGGAAATTTAATTAGTAAAGAATTTTCAGAATTTCTAAGAAACTTCATATTTTTCCTTTTGGACTCATCTTCAGTTTCTTGTCAATGAGTGAGTTAAATTCCAATAAATAGCTTTTTTTCTAAAAATATACTATTAAAGGGTTTTTCCATTTCTTTGAATAATAACGGGTTCATTGTGAAATCATTTGTAAGACGTCAGCAATTTCTTTTATTTTATTTGGATCGATAATTTGTTATCGATAATATTATCTTGGCTGCTAAGATCTTAGGCACAACCTTCTTTTAACTGAAACAAACTCAACTGAAGTCAATTAAGTTGGAAAACGTTATATAGGGCCATTCATTTCATGGTTTTAAGTTGCTAGCGCTGGCTTTTAATACCTATCAAACTGAACTGTCATTTCAAGTGTCATAATTCATAATATTAGTTCAATATTTATCATTCATAACAATGAATGGTATGGATTTTAACACGAAATGGCAAAGTCCAAACTTTATAATGAAATAAAAGTTGATAAGAAATTTGCCGCTGTGTATTTTATTTAGCTTTACTTTCGAAACCGAAAAATGAATAACCCTGTATTTACCATACCTACGTCACATAGTGGTTTATAAGATGTAGTAGTGCGAATATTGTAGTAATCGTAACTGACTGACTAATTCACTGGTTGATCATCAAATTTATAAAGAACGTTCTGATATCGTAAAATCCTGAAATTCGACAAATATTAAGTTTGTTTTCCTATTCCATATGAAAGCTTTCAGTATTAAAAGGGCATTTAGTCCATTAAGGTTTGATGTCTGCTTTTTACAAGCTAGTAGATAATAATCATGGTGCTCGAACTCCACGAGAATGCAGCACAAAAATCAGTTCGCTATCGATTTCAACAGCTCAACATTTCAGACACTACAAGGTCTTATTGCGTTACCAATTTTTGTTTAATTGTCTTTAAGGCATAGATGTGAAAGATCCCTGTTTCATGCAGCCGATGCCGCGAAACTGCGATTTTCACATTTGGAATTTTTTTTTTGGAAAACCGTAAAACACCGATGTTATGCCAGCAATTTAAACACGATTTTTACACTCAAGGCTAATGTCATTAAAGCAATACGAGAGCTACAGCCCGAAACCATAAACAGAGGTTTGGAAGTCGTCCTTTGGAGGCCTGCGGCATGGCAGATCGGGTAGTTGGTGATTGCCTAAAACTTGGCTTGGGCCAGCAATGCAACTTTCTTGCCATGTCGAAGTTCTAGCTTTACCTCATCGTGGTGGCCCCCGGGCAATGAGTTGTGTATCCCTATATACATAAGTTAGCTAAAATTTCAAGGGCGAAGTTTCCTGACTCTTCAAGATAGGTTACGAAGATTAGCACTCTTCGTAACTGAACTCCATCCCACTGTGGAAACCGAAACTACGCCTCGGATAATTAATAATACCCGGGGAAAAGTTGGTTTCTGGAATGTGAGGACTCTTCTGGACGCAGTTAGTGAAGGTCCGCACAATTCCAGATTCCTCCAATTAGAGAGAGAATTTATGCGGTACAGGATAGATATCTTAGGGTTAAAGGAAGTGCGATGGTTAGGATCGGGCAAATACAAGTCACCGACGCGTAACACTGTCCTGCTCTACTCTGGTCATACTCCCGGAAGCGCTCGAGAAGCTGGAGTTGGGTTACTCCTTACTAAAACGGCAATCAGGAGCCTTATTTCGTGGGAGCCCCTTGGGGAAAGGCTTATCAATACTTAGGTTGGCAGTAACAACGACGGGCTAAGGCATGTGATGGGTGTGCACGGAGTCGGCAATTGCAATGACAATGGTGAGAGGTTCATTAACTTTTGCAACGCCAATGGTCTTGCCATTGGTGGCATTATGTTTGAATACAAACTGTGTCATAAAATTAGCTGGGTGTCGACGGACAGGCAAGCATCTTCCAACCAAATTGACCACTTCGCGATTAGTCGACGCTTGAGAAACAGTCTCTTGAATGTCCGAAACTGAAAAGGCCCCGATTTGGGACTTGCCCGTGACCACCACTTAACGATAGCTACCCTAAGATTGCATACAACTACAGTTCGAAGATCCAAAGGAATAACTCGGGCCCCCAAATTCAACATCGCTAGACTAAAGGATCCCACGACCCGCCAACAATTCAGGGACCACCTGTCTCACGAAATGAACACAATCATCAACACAGTACATGACGACTTTGAACACCATTGGAATGCTATGAAAAATGTTTTCATTTCAGGTGCTGACAGAATAGTCGGTCGGAAAGAGGAAAGTAACAACAACTGGCTTTCAGAAGAATCTTGGGTAAGGATCAACGAACGCAAACAGTTAAGAGCTCGAATAACTGCTAAAAGGGGAAGAAAGAAATAAGCTGGAATCCTCGTACCGCATGAAAAAGAGAGAAAGACACCGCTGTGTCCGCCGTGACAAGCGTAACTACATAAACGCATTGGCGCAAGAATCAGAAGATGCTGCAAACAGATGCGACAGCAGGACCGTTTACAGAATAACGAAAGAGCTGACCGGTGTACACAGAGCTTTTACTAGTAGCGCCAACGTCATCAAGCGAACTGCTTCATCCGCTCATAAACGAAGCCTGGACCACCAAAAGCTTCCCCGATGAGTGGAAGAAGCGAATGATCGTCAAGCTCCCAAAAAAAGGAGATCTTACAAAGCGCGAAAACTGGAGTGGGATTTACGTTCTATCTGCCGTTGCCAAAATAGTAGCAAAAATCATACTGGTGCTCATTAGAGAACACCTAGAGGCCACAATTGATGCCGAACAAGCAGGATTCCGCCCTGGATCCTCCTGTATTGATCACATCAACACATTGCGGATCATTATTGAGCAGTGCGTTGAATATCGATAACCACTACACCTGCTGTTCATCGATTTCGAGAAGGCCTTTGATAGCGTCAACAGGGAGTACATCTGGTTAGCTTTGCGGAGTAGAGGCATCCCAGAAAAACTAATTGGTATTATGAAGGTTTGTCAGATGATTTTGAAATCCAAAACGGAGTCAGACAGGGGTGTATTCTGACGCTAATATTGTTTTTGCTAGTGATAAGTGTACTGCGCGCAGCTTTGTCAGGTATCGGAGGGATCCAATTGACTTTGACATCCTATTTAAGACACTTGCATTACTCGGACGATGTTTGCTTACTCTCTCATAGGATCATGGATCTCCATCAAATGACAACAAGTTTGGAGAGAGAAACAGAAGTCGTGGTGCTGAAAATTAATTCCAGCAAAACAAAAATGATCAGTCTCGGAACCCGACCATCCTCTCAAATAAATATTTCCTCGCAACCGGTGGAAAAAGTGGAGAGCTTTCAATACCTTGCCAGTATCGTATCCATCGAAGGCGGAACCGAACAAGACGTCATCTGACGCATCAGTAAGGCAAAAGCGGCGTTCGGCAAGCTGTCGAAAATTTGGAGGAATAATTCTATCAGCTTAAGAACAAAACTACGACTGTTTCGCACCAATGTCGAATATGTGCTTCTTTATGGGTGCAGCACCTGGAAGGTTACTTATTTATTTGTAATTCGTTAAATACTAACGTTAACAATTCTTATTAATATAATATATACTTACAATCTAAAAACTTAAACAAGACTGTTGAAAAATATTAATTTGCAATTTATACTTTTTATATTATCATTTGGTGAATAAATACAAGAGTAAAATTTATTATAGATTTCAATTAATTGATTTAAGGGGCTATGTACATTGTACACCATAGTTTGATCTGCTAAAATTAGTATTCACTTCAGCCATTACAAGAAAGCTGCAAACTTTCGTGAATAGATGTCTTCGCAACATCCTAAGGATTTTCTAGCCAAACCGAATATCCAATGAGGTCCTTCATAGAAGGACATGTTAGGAACCTATAGACTTTATTATACCAAGGCGTTAGTGGCAATGGATTGGACATACGCTTCGAAAAGTTAACGACTGCATTGCAGGCCAAGCAATGCAATGAAATCCGCGCATTCAAGAAGAAAGAAGAGCTGGACGACCGAGAAGCACATTGCGCAGGGCATTCGAAGAGGAATCAGCGCAGCGTCACTAGGCAAAAGTTGAAGGGAGCTGAAACATATCTCCAGAAACCGCACACGATGGCGCGTAGGTCCCTAGTATCTATATCGAATATTTTGCTAACAAAAAATTACATTATAGTTGTATAATTTCTAGAATAACCTTCTGACAGCTGGTAACATTTTTAGAAAAATCAAGTTTACTTTACAAAAAAATAGTAAATACTATTAAAAGATAGAAAAAAATAATTTTCAAATCTATTATCTCTAAAATAAATGAAGGTATTGATTTCAGAACTACTTATTTCTTAGAAAAATCGAATCGGTAGGAACAAAAAAAATCTTCAAAAAAATGCAACCAAAAATTGGTAAGAATATTAAATCACACTTATCTTTTTATATAAAAAATATTGATGTTCATTTTTAGTTTATTTTTTTAGAAACATGCAATTTACAGCTTTTTTACAAAAAACGGAAATCTACTTAAAAAACTAAAAACTGATAAAAAATGGTTTTAGACTTCTGATACAAAATGTTGTTAATATATTGCATCTAAGCCTCTTTTCGAAAGTATATAAGTAAATCAAACATTCAAACTTCATTATTCTTTTTTTGCTTCAATCTAAATCTAATAAAATATATACATTACAAATAATAATCATAAAACGTGAGTCTGAGTATAGTATAGCTTCTTTGTTAGAACTTTTTGTATGGTGCTAACCCCTACGTCCATTTCATCAGATTCTCAAACATAATTATTCATAATTTAAATAGAATAAATTAATTTTTCTCAACTACAAAAAAAGAACCGGACTAATTCTTAAACCGAGCGACAAAAACTCAAAGCCTAAACAAACCAAACCAATACCACATCCCATTACCGTCAAATTCATTGACTCCATCATGATGACGCAGATGACGCATCTGTTGGTGTTTCCCAAGAACTAAATTGTAACCAGTTTAGAAATTAACCACGCGAATTACAGAAACTCGCTCAGAACCAATCAAAGGGGAACCCATAAGATCTACGTAAAAGTACAACAAACATAGCGAAGCCCTCAGATGGAATTCCCCCGATAAATTAAAAAAATAAAAACGCATTGGGCGTTCTTTCATCTGTCAAATAAGAGAGAACTCATCTTCATTTCTCTAGGCCACAGCCGCACCGCTGCTGGTAAGGAAAATCCAATTTAAAAAAGTCAGACACATGGATCACGATTACGCATTGATAAACAATCTATCTATATCAAGCTTTTAAACTGATATCTCTCATGACGTCTGCTGAAAAAAAGCTTTTGAGCCGTCATCGTTGTTGGCTTAGGGGTCTATAAGAGACACATTCAGCAAATTTTATTCACATAGAAATTGCTCTAGGTCTTTAAGAGATTCCAAACTTATAAAGCACGGTGAGCACGGTGGCTATAACGACTATATACACGGCGCGGCGCGGCGCTCGAGACGGACAACCGGGAATTGCACTAAATCCGATTTGTATCTTGTATCTCTGAGATTTGATTAGTTTTTATTTTGCTGGTTGGTTTGTTTTATTATATTTACCAACAGCTGAGACTAAAGATAACTTAGTCGGTATTTAATCGGCGTCGAGTAAAGATCGTGGACTTTCTATAAGCGGCGGGTGGTTATAAAATGCGCTGAGTTTTGAATAAAAATTATTTATTTTGTGTGGCGTTGGTACTTAAATAAAAGTTTTGTGTTTAATAATTTTTCTTACACAAAATACAGAAAAGGAAGTGATCGTTTTAAATAATAAAATATTTTAGAAAATTTTGCAAAAATAAAAAAGGATCGTGTAGCTTTTCTGTGAAATTTTGATTTTGGTGAAGAAATAAAAATCAACTAGAAAATACTTTGTGGATAACGTCAAGCTTAATAGAGAAAGAGGTAAATAAACTCGGAAATTTATTTATTTTTGTTTAATATTTGTTTAAGAATTATTAAAAAACAGTAACAGTTCCCTATCGTTAGAAAAATAAAAACTAATTTAGGAATGATCTTAAAATAAGAAGGTCTTTTAAGGTGTTCAAAGGTTCCACCATAAATTTGCTGTTGATGATGATGATCTTTCTTATCTTAAGTGATCTATTTCCCAAACTGTCACTGTCATAAAAGACACGTTCTTGATTCATGTTCCAAAATGTATATTTATTTCTTTTTTGATTTTTTTTTCTTTTTAAATGAATGAATTTTGTAACCAAAACTTCCAACAACAATTAACCACAAAGAAAAGCGAATGGTAAAAAGGAATGTTCTTTGACACAAATATTGTTGTCCACATAAGATCAGATCAGATGGTTGCAAGTAAAGTAGTCTTTTTCCATTTAGTGGTAAAACCTGTCCCCAATACTTAATGTGTTGCAACATTACTTGGTGTATACGAATTCGAGTATGTAGGTAAGGTACCTACATTCTTTATTTTGTTTACGATTTTCTGGCTTGTTTATTGTTTATCTGGCTTCTTGCATTATTAAATTGGACTTGGTGAAGGACGTTCATTGAATGTTTTCAAAAAAAACGTACAGAGGTATGCCATCAGAAGCTACCAAGTCAAGCATTAAAGCCGGTGTACTATAGAGTAATGTCTGTTTGTATTTTTGTAGAAACAATAGTTAGTATCATTAGTTAGTGTGTTTTCGTTTTAGAAACAATCAAAAGGCAAATCATTTTTGTATTCATTATGTCTTTGACCTTAAATTAATATAATTATATGCCTCTTTTAATGATGATATGTCTGGGTTCTTGTTTTGTGTTGAAATTTTGGTTTGTCGAACTAACAATTGAACATGATCGTATCTTATTCTTTTTTTTTAATTAATTTAAACGAGTTAATATTTTAAGCTACTTAGGAAAAATACTTCTTGGATTATGTTTCCGGAATCCATTTAATAGCATTAAAATTGCAGATGATAAATCAACATTATCACCAGAATAAAGAATTTAATGGGAGGTCAAGTAAATTATGTGTCATGACAATGATTTAGTTAAGTTTAGAAAATCAATACATTTCAAAAAAAAATGTATTTTATTTCAAATTTGTACTAAAAGTTTTATCAAAAAAAAAATATTTTATAAAATAAAAAGTTTAAAATAAAGTAAATACAATTTTTTTTTAATTTATATTTTAATTAATTGATAAACAGTTCAAAATATGTAAAAAAAAAAATGTGTTTCTTAACAGATCAAAAATATTTGTAATTGAAAATATTTTTAAGGATTCTTGTCCTTCTAGAGTCTTGTTGAAAATTCTATTTTAAAGGAAAATTAAACAAAAAACAAAGAATACAAAATCGTCACACGAAGAATATTTTTGTTTTATGCTTCGCGAATTCAAGAAAATTGTAGGTATTAAAAAAGAACTTCTTGATTACCTCTTTTCAAGAAAAGAAGTAAATGTTGGTATTTTTACCAGTTATTTGTCACTCATTTTGTTACGCAAAGTTTCGAAGAACAAAAATATGTTTTTATATTTTTAAAGATTTTCCATCATATTTGTTTAAAAAATCCAAAATCAAATAAATATTTAAATCTGCTATAAAATGAAATAAATAATTTCAAGCTTTAACAAATTTTTTCAATTTAATTTTTTACATCTTTACAAAAAAAGACGAATATTAGGAATGATTTTTTATTTGTTTTTTTTTTTACATTTTTTTAATGAAATAATATTGACACGACAGAAAATTTAAAATGAAATGTCTCTATATATTTTTAATATATAATAAAATTAGTTATCTTGGTAAACTTTTTTTTTCATTATTTTCTTAGAGTTTTTTTTTAATATATGTATGTAACTTACGTTTGCCAAAACGTATTTGATTTTTACCAAGATCTATTTTTCATTGATTTAAAATACAATTTTGTATTGCGAAGTGTTTAGTAGGTAACGGACTAATTCACACGGAATCTAAAAACATTTGTACCCCTGTAAAATGAAATTCAAATAATTTATCGTTGACATTAAAGTTACATATTACAACTAAACATGCATTCTAAAAACTATGCCACTTTACAAATACATCGTATGCATTTTACGAAATTTAGACCGCATTTTCTAAGAATATAGCTAAATTTAATGTTACACCTTATTTGATCCACTTTTAAGAAAAAGAATAAAATAAAAATAAATAAATTAGGTGGCGCAACAGTCTGTTGAAAACAAGGGCCTAGTGACTTACAGCACTCAACCATTCCTGGGTGCGAGTACTTTTGTCAGGGATGGAGGGGACCTACAGCTTAAAGTTGAAACCGAACGGCTAATTTGAGGAAGCACTTTTCATGGCAAGAATTACTCTTCTAGGATATGTCAATTCCTCGCAAGAGGCAGTACCCGTGAAAAAACTTTAGATGGCACAGAAAGGGATTGAACCCAAGACCTCTGGCATGAATGCCCTACGCAACGCACCAACCATCACGGGTATTACTTGAAAAGAAAAAGAATTAACAACTTCAAATAAAAATTGTGTGAAATAGTTCTTGTAATCTATCACTGTTTTAAGCCTTTTCGGCATTGATTTCACCAGTTTTTAGGTAGTTTCTGGGGTTAACTTGTTCCACTCATCCCGATAAGCTTCCTTAAGGTCATTTCAATTAGAAACTTGGTGTTTGCTTATGTTCCTGTCAAGCAGTGCTTACAGATTTTCGATGACATTCATATCCGGTGACTGTTCTGGCTTTTTCATTAAATGAAGGCAGTTCCATCGCAACGAGGACTGCACAATATCTGCTTTGTGCTTCAGATCGTTGTGTTGGTAGTATAAAAAACAATTGCTAACGCCAAGCTTCTCCGCGATTTGGATCAAATGTTTGTTTAAAATGTCCTCACAAAAATTCTATATAATCAAATCCTGCAGCTGACATACATCCTGAAACTATTACGCTGCTGGACCCGTTCTTCACTGTAGGCTTATTGTTTAATTTTTGAGCTCTATATTATGCTTATGCCACAAGTAAGAAATCCCATCAGAGCCAAAAATATGGACTCGTCTGATAAAATAACAGAGTTCCAGAAGTAAGAGTCATTAGAAAGATGTTTCTTGGCGAAGTTAAGACGACTTTGTTTAATTTTTCTTATTTATAAACGACTTTTTCGATCTACTCATCATTAACCATTAAGGGCATGGTTATGAAGCACGCGGTATATTTTTTGGGAACTGCACGACTCACCCAATTTCTCAAGCACCTTTGAAGATATCTTTGAAACTGATAACATTGGGTTTTGTTGTTAATTATTGCAATTTTCAAATTATTTTGCGTTCATCTGCTGGAGTGGATATTTTATTTGGCGCACCAATTTCCCCCTTTGTCTTGCAAATGATTTTCATGCACAAATCTATTTATGATATGCAATATGCTGTTGAACATGGACTCATGTTGACGGCGTCAGCAACATTTTGTCCTAAAAGACCTTTTTAAAATTATCTCAAAAACAAAAGCTGTTACCTTAAAAAAGCTTTAACTTCTACCATAACGATTAACGCTTATAAAATTGTCAGCTGTTAAATGTAATTTGACTATTACACAGCACTATGTACTCTTATTTTACTTGCGTTTGCTTTGTAACATTCTAAAGTAGTATACGTGTTCAAGATATTATAAATTACGATGTTAAGGTTTCGAAGAAACTGAGCTTAAAATTCTCCTAATTAAACAAGGCCACTTATGCATAAAGAAAAAATAAATACAAATTCAAATTTAAAAAAAAATGCGTATACGTTCAGCTGTACAACCCAAATCGTAAGAAATCAATTTTTATTATTAACTTCCCATAGGAAGTTATTGTAATCGGTCCGATTTGTCAAATTGAAAATGTTGACATTTCTCGACGTTTCAAGGTCCCTAGAGACGAAATAAAAGATTTTTGGATGTCCGTGCGTGCGTGTGTACGTATGTTCCCGTACGTCTGTAAGTCCGTACGTCCATAGCTCAAGAACCAGTAGAGATATCAACTTCAAATAAATTTTTGTATACAGATAATAATGCAGAAAGATGCAGAAAGGACTTTCAAAAAAATTGCGTGTGTGGTTTTTTTACCATAGCAATTTAAAAAAAAAGGTGAAAATTTTGGTTTACCCCAAATATCTCACGAACCAATAACGCTAGCGAGTTGAATTAAATTTTATATTATATATTATGACGTGATACCAATCTAGTAATATATTTCTGGAAAAAATTAAAACTAACGGTTTTTTTAATAAATCAAAAATACTAAAAAAAAATATTTGTCACCTCGAATATTTTACAAACAAAAAAAATGATTTTATCTCCAAAATAATTTTGTGCAATAAAAAACAACGTTTTTGACATCTGAAAAAATTTTGAGAAAAATAGAACTTAACAAGTTTTTTTTATAAAAATTAAAAAACATAAAAAACATTACTAAAACTTGGTAAAAATTGATTTTCGACTAAAATATCTTTTCAAAAATTTTAAATTATGGCTTCAAACTAATTCTGTCTTATGAGAAATACTGTTTTCAACATTCGGTAAAATTTTGAGAAAAATCGAATTGACAGCTTTTTTATAACAAATAAAAAAAAAGACATTACTAAAAGTTGGTAAAAATTGATTTTCGACTCAAATATCTTTTCAAAAATTTAAGATTATGTCTTCAAACTAAGTTTATCTTATAAAAAATATTGTTTTCAATATTATTAACATTTTGAGAAAAATCGAATTGACAGTTTCTTAACAAAAAATAAAAACCTAAAAAAAATAACTAAAAGTTCGTAAAAATTGATTTTCGGCTCAAAAATCTTTTTAAAAATGTGAGACATTGGCTTTAAATTAATTTTTTTTATAAAAAATATTGTTTTTAAAATTCGATAAAATGTTGGGAAAATCGAATTTACAGTTTTTTTACAAAAAATAAAAACCTAAAAAAAACAATACTAAAACTTAGTACAAATTTACTTTCGACTCAAATATCTTTTCAAAAATTATTACTTACGATGTCTCGTGAGTAATAGAAGATATTGACTTCAAATTAGTTTCATTCATCCAATTTGTATTTGTTTATATATATAAGCAATAAAAACTTTTAAGAAATGCTACTAAAATTGGTAAAAATTAGTTTTCGACTAAAAATCTCGTTTACAAAAATAGATATTTTATCAAATGCAAAATATTGTTGGTAATTTTTAAATCTTTTTTAATTCAACTGACAACTTTTTTAACAAACCACGAAAACCTACAAACCCTTTAAGCAAGACAAATCAACAAACGGGATGCGAAGTTATCAGTGTGGGCCGCATACCAGACTCTTTTTTTTTATTTCTTTTTGAAACACTTTTATGTAGGGTAGACGTACATTACGTATTGTTTGCATTCAATTTGTTTGTATTGTAGGTGTTTTTTTGAACTTTGCATAGTGATAACTCACTGCCAGACAAATCCTCCTTAAATAAATACACAACACAAATTACTATTAAAAAATATCAAACAGCTGAATATTTTTTCAAAAATTCCGAGACAGAGATATAAAAGCATAATATGCTTTCAATGAACCACCTGAATCATTATTATATCAATGAAATAATAATATGAAAATTTAAAATTAAAACAAATTTTTAATGGAAATTGCTCTCAATTAACACTTTAATTGCTTATCATATTTTTCGGAAACCTTAAACATCTGTCGCCAGAGCTTCAGTTTTGCTTTTATACGTATTTATAATAACACAAAAATTATGCTTATTTTTTTTTTAAATTACATCCACTATAAAACCAATTGAACAACAAGGCATACACATATTAATTTTATGTTGATATACACGTGAAATATTTTTGGTATTTATTTTTGTAAAATCAAACAAAACTAGTATCTATGTTAATTAATTTTAAAAAATACTGAAACTTTGTTTTAAATTTAATTAAATTATCTTCTTCTAGGAATTGTCTGTTGTTACATAATTTTTAAATTCTCCCACTTAGATAAACCTATCTACCTTCTACCAACATTTCTACTTACTCTCCACTTTTTGTTTGAATTTATTAAAAATTCAATTGCTTAACAAAATACATACAACTAAAAAATACACAACACGTTGAATTTGAAAACAATATGCCGGTGCATTGTCGTATAAAAAAGTATAATTTAACAACACGACAGCATTAACAAAAAGAACAAAAAAATTAAATAAAAATTATAATAATAATTCATACAGAAAATGGGATCACGTTGCATATAATATCTTTCAGTTCACCGAGCACACATATTGACATTAAGTATTCTGAACATCGACCAGTACCTATAGATACAAGGATTGGCCGTCATTCCTACGGAATTTCAGAATCTGTTGTAAATTAACAAACCAATCGATTTATAAAAAAATATATACATATATCTGCTACCAACCAACTATGATAGGGGAGAAAATAAAATAAAATATACCTAATTCTCAATGGAATTCAGTTAAATGGAAAATAAAATGTTACACATACGCCCTGGTGTCCCTTTTTAAAAAAAGTTTTAAACAACTCACAAAAAAACTGGTTTAATATAAAAATCCACTAATCAACACAAAAAGTATAACAAACAAATAAGTCAAACAAAAATTACTAAGTTTTTTTTTTTACAAATTTATACATTTTTTATCGATAAAAACACTTAGTCTATAGTTAATATTTTTTGAGCTACGAGTATAATGTCAAGCTACTTAAAAAATATAAATTCATTTATTCGAATTCAATTAGTAATATTAATTATTAATATTTTTAGGTATAGTAGGTAGTTAATTTATATACAATGTTTGAAATGTGTAATTGAAATGGTTACGGTTGAGTAAGAAATTATCAAAAACGAATTAAACAATAATAAAATCATCAAACTCATTATAATTAATATAGGGGTGGCAATTATGCAGTTTACAAAGTGGTTGAATTTTAACTAACAGGTGTGTAGATGCTAGTCTCACTCTCATAAAACGTTTTTTCTTCTATATAGTATATAATATCGAACTTTAATAGTTCAGTAGGTTATCAGGTGTATCTTGGTGGTTAGTGCGTTAGCTTAAGATCGGAAGATTGAGTCCGATTGACGGCCGAAGGTTATTAATGTTTATTTTGAGAACATAAAAGTTATAATTTTTGTTATATTAGTTTTTGTGAAGAATTTGATCCAGTTTAAATTGTAAGGAAATCAAAAGTGAGAACCAAAATAGAATCTCCAAAGGACGAAGTTTCTAGAAGTGAGTGCAATTTTGGAAAAACAAAAAAAATTAATTTCATAGTAACCAAATATAAATTTCAAGACCCTGTTAAGTACACTATTAGTGTTCTATTTCCTATAGGCACATCTGACATATCAGCAAATTTTTCGAGTCAAAATTCTCCAGTTAAAGAAAGAGCTCCTAAGAGAACTGTTTGGCAATACGAGAAAGCCAACTGGGACGGCCTCAATAATTATTTCAGGATCTAACTCGATAGTGACGTTGACGCTAGTGCTGATATGCTCACAAGTTTGATTCTCTTTTTATCCCGAGTCCTGGAGTCCCATACTAAAAAAGTATCGGTGATATTCCTACATTGTATTGCTACAACTCCTAAAAGTATGGGATTATGTAATATACTGTATGGTACCACAATCTTTGCCTGTAACACAAGGGCGCATAGTACGTTTGACGAGACAGCATTGCCTTCAGCCACATACTGTATCGGAAATGTTGCAATGCTACTAGTTTTTCCCGCGATAATTTATGGCGTGATAATCGATACCCTTATTGGATTGCTGTCAATAGTGTTAGTATAAGGGACATAACAATAATGTATTGCCTTTTCTGCTAGGAGCATTGTACATGCCGCCAGTCAGTATGGGCCTGACTCCCATACTGGCATTGGCGTATCGGCTATAACTATTGTCGACGTTACTATTCTCAGTATGGGCAAATAAACTATGCTTACAACTTTTTATAAAATGGAAATCTTCTAAGCCATACAGTATTGCATTCACATCCATACTGACATTGTAATATTCGCAATGTATTTCTTTTCGTGTAAGTTTCCGTTGCTATAAGGCCTGAGGAAAGCCGGAAAAAGTTCAAGCAAGGCAAGACAACTCCCATATTCGACTTACCAAATTTATACATGACCAAAAATGTCGGTAAAAAAAATACTGCAATCTCCCAAAGGAAGTACAAATTGTTGGTCTTTCGTTAAAAATATGAGGATTTTTTCTCTTCCTTGGTTCATTCGCTTCGTTGTCAAGTACACTTCATTTGTCAATGCTTTAGGGAAAGGTAATCTCTTTGTTAAGCAGTTCGCTACCAATTCAACGCTGTTACTTGTGATTCTATGGGACCTATCCTAAAGATCTTAACACACATAAATCCGCTGGTCCAGATGGTATACCCGCTATTTTTCTAAAGAGGTGTTCTTCAACGGTAAACTTTATCAATTCTCCCAATCTTCAGGTCTGGGTCCCAGTAAATGGATAGCAGCATTTGTCCAGCCTTTCCCCAAAAAAAGCGAATCTTTCTTACCCTCCAATTATCGGCCGATTGCACTTGCGTCCCTTCTTTCCAAGGTCATGGAAACGCTGATTAATTATCAGCTTAAGACATACTTCTAAGATAGAAAGCTTCTTAACGACCGACAGTACGACTTTCGCAGCAATAGGTCCACTGGTGATCTCATGGGTTCATCTTACAGAGCAGTGGACCAAATCTTCACATCGTTTTGGAGAAAGTAAGATTATTGCACTCGATATTTCAAAGGCATCAAGCCCTCTTATCGAAAATGCATGCTTTCGATTTTCATGAATCCCTCCTTCATTGGATTAACAATTACCTTTCGGATCGTTCAATATAAGTAGTATTGGATGTTTTCAATTCTGAAAACCACAAAATAAATGCTGGTGTGCCCCAGGGCTCTGTTCTATCTCCAACACTCTTTCTCATTTTTATTAATGATCTTCTTCTGTCTGCAACTAATCTAATCCAATACATTTTTTCGCTGACAATAGTACTCTTAGCTTTTCATATTCGTTTTCAGACTCACATCCCTCTTCTTCGGATGTGGAACTGCAACGACGAAATCTGATAAATTTTTTAAATTCCGACTCAAACAGCATCGTACAATGTTGAATATTATACCGAGTGGAGTTTAATGCTTTGAAAACCCAATGCTGTCTTGTATCGTTAAAGCGAGATATACCCCTCTTGCCATTATCCATGAATGGCACTTGCATCAATATGACTGAAAATCTCGATATTCTCGGTATGTGTAGCACCAATAACCTCTTGTGGAAGGATCACGTACGCGATGTTGCCAAAAATGCAGGAAATGTGTCTCCCTTTCTGATCTTGCTCTTATCTACAAGACTTATATACTTAAGTGTGGAATGCCTTACCCCGCTCTGTCTCTCATTGATAGTTTCATAAGTTATGCTTTATTTTTACTGAAAGTTTCCACTATTTGAAATTGTACATATGCATATAATATTATGAAACAGAACCGGAGATAAAATTAATTTCCCATTTCTATATAACAAATAAAACGATAAGTGTTTTAAAATATTATAATTATTTGATCTTAATCGTTCTCGAAAAACTACTCAAATGAACTTTAATTTTAATTTAATGAAAAATAAAAACGAAAACAAACTAAGACAATCTAAATAAGAAGATTATCATAAAATCAACATTCGTATCATCATCATCATCATCATTCACTAAAACACTAAGATAGTTTTGATGTCATTCATTTACGCTGTTCTGCCGCATAGTTATGTTAAGTAGTTATAATGTTTTAATTAAATTAGTGAAAGATAATAAAATTGATTTTTAATAAATACCTACTCGTACATTTTTACTTACGTAGTTTTTTTTATTTAATACATGTATAGCTGATTAATTCAAAGATTTATATCAATTATTTTTCTTCTTATCAATTAACATATTTATTATATTATGCTTTTATTTGTCTAGGTACATATAACTTTTAAATAAAATTTAATAAAGATAAATTTAATTTACTATATTTTGTCGGATTATGATTATAATGCGATTAATGTTAAAGTGTTGCTAGCTTAAGTTAGTAGGTACTTTATCGAATTGATTTATAACATAAACAATCATGGATAATAGGTTTTTGAAACGGAAATGAAAGTAAGGGGCTTCAGTTAATATTAATTAAAAGATATAAAGATAATAAATATAAAAAGATATAAATGATATAATTTTAAGGGTTTTGGCAGCACTAAAATTTCAGTCAGTACTAAGTTGTCATAATGACGTTTATAAGAGATCAAAGTAAGATCAAAAGATTGGTGCTTTGAACCAATTTTAAAACCGTTATGTTGTTTGTTTCCTGAGTAAAGTCGTTACAAAATAAAATTATTATTTGTATCACTAGAAAACTTAGCCGAATTTTAAAATTTAACCCAAAGTACTTCCTATGGTAAAGAGATGTTTGTTCAGATTGGGAAATCCTTTTTTCTTTTTAAAATTTTTTAGGAATTTTTCTTAAATAAAATACAATGGTAAGGTAAGGTTAGGTTAAAGTGGCTGTCCGGGATGGAGGAGGACACACTTAGGCCAGTTTATTTGCCCATTGTGATACCACATGAACCTTAAGGCTTTCTTCTGAGCTCAACGAAACCAGTTTGAGTTGTTAATATGATTAAAATCGTTAAGATGGTTATTGAAGAATTCTCCTAGGTAGATCTTGCGTTTTTGACCTAGAGCGTGCTTTCCTATTCATAGACACCGTATTACCCGTAGCTCATGGTTATCGTTGGACTGTCATGCTAAAAAGTCTTGGGTTCAATCATTGTCTGTGCCATCTTAAATTTTTCTTCACAGTTACTTCCTCTTGCAAGGAATTGACAAATCCTCTAAGAGTTCGGATTCGACTTAATAAACTGTAGGTCCCCTCCATCCCTGACAACAGTACTTGCACACAGGAATGGATGAGAGTTTTAAGTCACTAGGCCCTAGTTCTCAAAGGACTGTTGCACTACCTAATTTATTTATTTTATTTAGTTATGACACCGATTATCGAGCTTATATTGCTAGGAGATAGCAAGCACCTTGAGCGCTTTAAATCTTGTGCAGGTCAGAGTTCCGCCTGGAACACGCTACAGTGATTGGGAAGGCGGAATGA
Source organism: Eupeodes luniger (assembly GCA_951509635.1). NCBI lineage: Eukaryota > Metazoa > Arthropoda > Insecta > Diptera > Syrphidae > Eupeodes > Eupeodes luniger. Next base: position 100,754,797 of record OX608073.1, on the reverse strand, counting down.
GAGACTTAATTTTAGTCATTCCGAGCACAAGCCTCCACCAACCCCTTCATTTGTTTTTAATCCATCTGTAAAAAAGTGGATTAACTCGTCTTCAAGGAATGCCCTATCCTCCCAGAAAGATCTGAAAGGAATAGAAACCTGGAAGTTTATTTCGAATTGTAGTTGATTCTTAATACTTAAGACTTACAGAGTAGGCAATGTTGTTATTAACCTACAGCCATACGCTTTGAGCAGAACTTGTAGCTATTTCTTTGCTAAGATATCAAGAGGTGTTATGTACAGTAGGGTGTCCAGTGCCGCAGGTGGGGTTGTGCGAAGCGATCCGTTTATACATAGGCAAGCTAAATGTTGGACTTTGCTTAGTTTGTCGCGGTTTATATCTTTTTCTAAAGCAATCCACCGTACTGCCACAGCGTACAATAAAATTGGTCTAGTTACCAATGTGTATAACCAATGCGAGATTCGGGGTTGTAAGCCCTATTTATTACCTATAGCTTAGAAAAGAGAGCTACAGAAACTTCTTCTAATTTAGTGTTTTTCTAAAATAAGACCCAGATACTTAGCCTCGCTCGAGAACTTTAATTAGATACCTTTAATATAGGAAGGGTTAACACATGGAATTTTGTATTTCCTCGAAATGAGGACTAAATTGATTTTCTGTGGGTTAACACTCAATCAACACCGGTCAGCCGAAAGTATTAGTTTAGTTAAGCCATAATGTAAGAGTTCCTTTAGGGTGTTAAGATGCTTTCCTGAAACCGCTATAGAAACGTCATAAGCATAGGAAATCACTCTGAAACCATCAGCATCCAGGCCAGTTAGGATTTCATTTACTACCAGGTACCAGCGAGAGGGGTAGAACACAACTTTGCGATGTCCCTCTGCTAGTGAACCTTCTAGCTCTTCTATCCTCTACGTTCAGAGATGTTAGTGCAGATGGATTGCAGAGGTGTCCACATTTTTAAAAGCACCTTCGATATCAAGAAAAAAGCAATGACAGTGTACTCAATGGTACGTACTAAGGTGTGTAACGCCGTTTCCACCGATTTGCCCTTAAAGAAGGCATGTGACAGAAGTTTTAATACTTGCTCTTAAATGAATATCAATCAATCTTTCTAAGGTCTTGCGAAGGAATGATGATAGACTTATAGGTCTTATAGATTGTTAAAAACACATATATAGAAACCTTACTTCTTATTTCCGATTTCTAAAGCACACACCTTTACGTCGTACATTATATGATCCCAAAAACTCGATTAATTATATCAAATTTATCAACCTAATTCGTAAAATACCATAACATAACTAAAACCTGACTTTCGGCTTCTATTTAAAGTTTATTGTTTTTGTATTTTCCAAATAAAATGTCTAAATCCTATAAGACTTCTGTGGCTAAACCACAACCAATCACTATCATAAATATTGCTTATCACGTTCTTTAAGATAATTAAAAACTAATTTCAAAAGTCTCAATAACGAGATATGTATCTCCCAGGGCGAAAAACATTAAATCATTTATTTTTTATTTTCTCACTCATTCAAATTCAAACTCAAAACTCCTACATAAGTACGTGTTTTTGTGCCAAGAAAGCGAAAGAAGGCAATAAGAAAAATAAAAAGACCATAAACAAAATTATGTCATTCAAAATTGGTGGATATATGTAAATGACGTAGTCTACATTTCTTGTTGTTTCTTTAATTTATTCGATTTGAAAATAAACATATCAATCAATTTGAAATCCCTCCCTTGATGATTGATACAAACCAACAACATCAGAAAAAAAAACCCGGTTTAACTGTTGACTCTGCGTTGTGAGTCCAACGACTTGATCCGGTTAGTAAGAATGGAAAAATGGAAGTTATTTCAGTTTCCTTCAAATCTATTTATAATTTATTTAAAACAAAAATACTTGTGACCGGTAAATAGTTTAATGTTAGCAAAGGTACATATTTTGTTTGGTTTTGATTACTCATTATACTCAAAGAAACATAATTTAAAAAATATCAATTCAGGTTTCTCTAAGTTTATTGCTTCTTCCAAAGTCATCAGAATTAGTTTTATTTAATTCAATGAAGTACTTACTATTCAAGGTATGTACGTACGTAGGCAGGCAGAATTATACGGACTTGTGTAGGTACATCCTAAGCATTGAATCAATTTGATTTGATTTTTAATTTAAAATTGAAATGAAAACGAAATGAAATGAAAAGAAATCAAATTAAAGTGCACTGTGCACATTCAATCAATCGATTTTGGACATTATAATGTGTTTTCGTTTATTTTTGTTTTGCTTTCGAGGATTTTTAAGCGAGTTCGTGTAATGCAATTTGAAGACGAAGTTGTTATCCGCTTTTTGAGATTTAATTTTTAATATAATTTAAAGTGTTTCTTTAGGTCATTCAGTTACTCGGACAGTTATAAATATTGTATTATTATTATTATCTTTATTTTTTCATACCAGACATTTAACAAAATTACTTTAAAAGATTTACATGCATGGCCGTCTGTCAAAAATGCATAATTATATGAATTCAATAAATACAATTTATTTATATTTTATTGTCAAAAGGCGTTTATTAAAATTTAATCTTCGGATTTCTTGTTTGATTGGACAAAAAGCGAAGAAGTGAGAAATATTCTAAGCCTGATTAAAATTACATAGTGAACAATTAGGATTCAAATCATTTCTGTGAGGTCTAAAGCGAAGCTCAAGCATTTCAACGCGCATTTTAAAAATAAGACTTATCCCATTGACAGTAAACTCGTTTCGAAAATATTTGTAATACCCGAGACATTTGTAATACCCGAGACATAACAGACTCTCTTGCCCAGATTATTGATTTTTAACTTCCCATAGGAAGTTATTGTAATGGGTCCGATTTGTCAAATTGAAAATTTTTATATTTCTCGACGTTTCAAGGTCCATAGAGTCGAAATAAAAGATTTTTAGAAAGATGTCTGTGCGTGCGTGTATACGTACGTTCGTACGTCCGTACGTTCGCGACGTTTTTTTCGTCGTCCATAGCTCAAGAACCAGAAGAGATATCGTCTTCAAATATATTTGTTTATACAGATAATAATGCAGAAAGATGCAGAAAGGGCTCTCAAGAGAATTGCGTGGGTGATTTTTTTACCATAGCAGTTTAAAAAAAAGGTGAAAATTTTGGTTAACCCTAAATATCTCGCGAACGCTATAACGCTAGAGATTTGAATTAAATTTTATATAATATATTGTAAAGTATATTTTTTGAAAAGAATCTAATTAACGGTTTTGTTTATAAATAAAAAATACTGAAAAAAATATGTGTCACCTCGAAAATTTTACGAGCAAAAAATGATTTCATCTCCAAAAGAATTTTGTGCAACGAACAATAACGTTTTTAACATCTGGCAAAATTTTGAGAAAGATCGAATTGACAGTTTTTTTTATAAAAAATAAAAACCTAAAAAAATTACTTAAAGTTGGTAAAAATTGAATTTCGACTCAAATATCTTTTCAAAAATTTGAGACTATGGCTTCCAACTTATTTTATCTTATAAGAAATATTGTTTTCAACATTCGGTAAATAAAAAAAATAAAATCTACAAAAAAAAGTACTCAAATTTGGTAAAAATGATGTTCGGTTCTCGATGTCTCGTGAACAATAGAAGATATTGACTTCAAATTAATTTCATTCATCCAATTTGTATTTGTTTGTATAAGAAATAAAAACTTTTAAGAAATGCTACCAAAATTGGTAAAAATTGGTTAACGACTCAAAAATCTCGTTAACAAAAATAGATTTTGAAATCAAACTATTTTACTATATGCAAAATATTGTTGGTAATTTAAACATTTTTAAGAATAATTCAACTGACATCTTTTTTAACAAAACACGAAAACCTACAAACTTTTAAGCAAGACAAATCGACAGACAGGATGGGAAGTTATCAGTGTGGGTCGCATCTCAGTCTCTTTTTAAAACATTGTTTCGACTATAATAGAACTAAGCTCATACAGTATACAATACGTAGCGACAACGGAAAGTTATATTCTGATGCTAAATCATATACCAGTCTTTAAAAGGATGGTAGAGCTGTCAAAAAAATCTTTTTCTAAACATTGTTGTTAGATATCCACATACTTTAACAATATAGCCTGTGTAAGCTTTAAGGTTTTTTAAGTAAACTGGAGGCAGGCCAAATTCAATGTAGATATCGTAGTTTGGTGTATAAGAGGGGAGTCTAAAAATACGTTTAAAAAATTACCGTTGTACTAGTTCGACTACTTCTAATTTATTGTATCTTGATCTTTTGATAGTTGCCTAAAACACTTGAATTTAGTCGAAATATCTATAGATTTGCTTTTGTAGAAGTTTGACCACATGCAATTGATAGGTGCTTTTGCTACCTTCGTTTTTGTCTTTAAAATTAGCACAAAGATTTAAGTAATGAATAACAGGTATCCTAGGTATTTAAAATCAGCCACAACTTCTATGTTTGAGCCGTCAAGGTGCCTGTTGCGATTGGTTCTGTTACTACGATTTTGGTATCTAAAAACCATGATAATTGACTTGGTTTTATTAATTTTAAGGTCTCAAGTATCGTTATATTGTTTTAATTTATTTATCTAAAGCTGCAAAGTCTCTGGATTATCAGTTAAAATGAAATGGTCATCTGCATATAAAAGCACTTTGATAAGTATGTACATCTTCAAACATAACACCACCTGCAATTTAAACTTCAATGTCATTGATGAAGATGAAAAAAAATGGAAGGACTTAAAATGCAACCCTGTGGAACTCCCATTTCATATTTAAATTGATTTGATAATCTGAAACCAATGTTAAATACTGAACTTGTATTTGATAGTAGTGGTTTATGTATTCTTATGAACTTTGCAGACAAGGTGATACATATGTAAGTTTGAAAAGCAGTAACCTTTTGTTTATAGTGTCAAAGGCGGCTGTGAAGTCTGCTAAAAATACAGATGAGATTCTTTTTTATCAAGAAAAACGTCTAGCAACACTCGTAACAGAGTACAAATTTGGTCCACTGTAGAGATATTTACACAGAACCCAGCTTGAAAACACCTTATTTTATTATTCCTTTCAACCTAGATAACAAGCCTTAGGTATAGTAGAAATGTCAAGATCTACTATTTATTCTTAAGGCATCTGACCTTATCGACTTTGTACGAGTTTTTAATAACAGAATTTATCTGTCTAGAATCTTCACAATTTTAATTATATTATTCAACGTTTTCTATAATTTTTGTACGCCTTCTTAAAAGCTTAAATACCTTGCTTTTTTGTGAAATATATTCGATATTTTTCCTGTACGCTATTGAACTTAGCGAAATATATAAAATCCCATAAAAGGAATTAAGAATATAAAGGGTCCTACAGTAAAAGGTTTCATTTTGATATTAAACAAAATAATATGAACGACTGGGTCGTACGAACTTGCTCATGTATGCAAACAGTCTGTTTACAAATGTTTCTTTTATTTTAAGATTTAAAAATGTACTTGCAAAAAACGTTTGTTTTCAAAAATTTAAACGCCATTTGATTTTTCACAAGAAAACCTTAATTTTTCAAAATTTGTATTTGAACGGGATTTTTTTTAATTAATTTTGTATGCATACATTTTTTCAATTTAAGTTTTAAAATATTTTTGGTATGCAGTTTAAATTTCAATTTCGTAAAAAAATTAAAAAAAAATGTATTTAATTTTTTTTTAAATCAAAAACAAAAACAATGAAATTTTTGATCATTAAATATTATTGAGACATTGGTTTTGTTCTTGAGAAAACTTAAAAACAAAATAGCGGTTCTATGGGGGATATCCTTCCAGAGCAATACAAAAATATTTTTTTTAAATTGAAAGAAACTTAATTAAGAAAAAAATTAGCGAACATTTAAAACAATCTATCGGTTTATTTTTGAGAACATACAAAATTTCGATTTTTGACCAAAAATTTTGTATGGGAACTACTGTTATTAAAAAATGGATAACGCGAAGCTGCTAAAAACACTAATTTCCAAGTTTGAACTCAATCGACTCAATTATTTAGGCTGTAGAGAAGAGAACAGACAGTGGGATGGAATCGGGGGACCAACATTTTCCGACTTCTCTACCATCGTAATGTCATCATGTTTAATTAAAACCTCGAGTTCAAAATTCTTTACAAATGCAAGGTTAGGTTAGGTTAAAGTGGATGTCCATTATGGAATCAGACACACTTAGGCCAGTTTAATGGCCCATTGTGATACCACGTGAGAGGCTGATTATGCTTATGATTTAGATCGTTAAGATCGTTAAAGAAGAATTCTCATATGTAATTCTTGCTTTTTTGAGCTAGAGCAGGGCATGTACAGAGAAGGTGAAGAACTGTTTCCTCCTCTTCCTCCTCCATATAGCTTCTGCAAAAGTCATTTGAGAATACGCCTAGTCGCGTGGAGTGCTTTCCTATTAGACAGTGTCCGGTTATGACACCTATTATCGAGCTTATATGCGATCTGCTTAGAGATAGCAAGCATCTTGATCGCTTTAAATCTAGTGTTGGCCAGATGCTTTTTGCGACCTGACACGTGGTAATTTTGTTCCAAATAAAAAACAAATAAAAAAGTCTAAAGGTGTTAAATCACAAGATCTGGGTGGTCAATTTTGATCACGTCTTCAAAAAATGAACGGTTATGAAACTTGCAAACTGTGATTTCAAAATTATAGTGAATGTTAGCAATTAAAATTCTAAACGAATATCGTTTAATTTTTATTAATGATTTAATTTTTCTATTTACAAATGTCAAATGATAACAACTTCAAAAGTGACAGCTGGTTAAATAGCGGGCTATTTAAAATGAAACCTTTTATTCATTGGGTACTTGACTAATAAACAATATTTAAGCATACTATTTTCATTCTTTATGTATTTGACTCTTGGCAACTTCAAATTAAGTTATAGAAAATCCATTCCAATAAAGAATACAACTTTTTTTATATTTAGATAATAATTAAGTTGTGGAATTCACAGTTCAATGTTTTTCTGTGAAAAGCCAAAACAAAATATTTTCCTAATATTTATACAAATAGTCTCCATTTAAACTAGAAGTTTTCTATTCCTGCTAAAATCTATTTAATGACGTACAAACTGTTGAATTCAACGAATAAAGTTCTACACACTCAACTTCGCGGTCAAATTTATTTCTCTGATGGGAAAAGTTCGACAACAATCATAATTATTATCCATTTTATATGAATGAGTGAGTTTGGTTTTCGAAATTTCTTCCTTTTTTGTTTTGCTTAATGAGTCTTCAAAAGAAAAATTATGTCCCAAATATCCTTTTCCACAAAGAAGCAAACTTTCCTAATTGACTTTGGATAGCTTCATTTGTTTATTGATTTTTCGTAATAACGAAAATTGTTTTTAATGCAAATTTTTCTTATTAATATTTTTTATGAGAAACACTTTGATATAATTATTAAGGGTTTCTTAATGCTATATAACTTTCCCAATCAGGGTTATAATTGAATGAAACCTGATTACCGCATTGACCCTTGTGAAACAGATTTTTACCTTTCCTTCAAACAAAATATCAATAAGTATCGAGAGTTAAATAAAAAAAAAAATAAAAAAAAAAAAAAAAAAAAAATAAATTAAGTCTCGTCTTAGTTGGAAACAAATTTGGCAGACATAAATTTAAATCCGATTTTCAAATCTTATTTATAACTCACATTAAAAGTGATATCCCAAATTGATATGTTTCACACTTAATGTCATTAAAACAAGACTTAAATTAAGAAAAAAGTTAAAAAAATACACACATGACCCATTAATAACTTATTGGAATAATTTTTGTCGTTTTTCACCCACATTTTAGTTTCCCCATATGTACCTTAATTATACGTATGTATATTGTTTATATAACCACCTTATCAAGAAATAAGCCTAAATTATTGCCACTTAAGCAAAAGAACAACAAAAAACAAACTATTTGCACAAAAACCTCCTTTTCCATATAAAACAATTTCAAAATTTTGTGAAAGTTTATAAAACTGAAGGCGTATAAAATACAGTTTATTACATGTGGGTGGTCGTCAGCGGTGGTGGTGGTGCTGGTTAGTGGGTATAGATGATATTGGTTTAAGTGACTTTTAAGTTTATGAAATTAAAAATTTTAAAAAATACAATAAAAATGTAAAAAAGAAACAAAGAATCTTAAGATAAACGCTATAAACAAAAATAAACAAATAAAAAGAAAACAAAACAAGAAAGAAAATAAATAAATAAAAATATTTAATTATTCTATTTCATCATTAATGATGTATAGATACCTCCATATCTACATTTATACTATACACATGCTTCGCAAAATTCAATATTTATAAACATTGAAGGCAGACGAAAAAATCATTTTGCATACCAATACAGACATACAGACATCCATATGTACATATATACTAATACTTGTATAACCATAAAAATCTGTAGTTGCTTCCCAAAAGTGCCTATTTGCGCAAATACACGTGATTTTAAGTCAAACAATTTTATTTATATTTTTTATTGTTTATTGTTTGGTATAATGTTCGCAGATGGTTATTTATGTTTCGTTTTTATTTTTTCTTTATTATTTGTCTTCATAAAAACCTCATAAGTCATATAATTACTCGATTACAACTGTTAGACTTATGCAAATACGTATGTACGATAGTTATCATATCAAACTATTTGCGGAATGACATAAGGCATGAAATAGACATCAAGATAGTTGACTTTAGTTTTGGGAAATAGTTTTCTTTAAATTTGAATTCAGAAATTGATAGGGGAATGTGGGGCTCTTTGAATAAATTTTTGAAGTTGTTTAAAACATTGTTCATACAACAACTTTAAATGGCAAAATATACCCTATAAATTGTTAGCTATAGAATGTACAAAACAAAAATCTTGAAAAAGTCGGCTTAATTAATACTTTGGAAACCTTCTATTCAAGAGTATCAATACTAAATTTTGCAAGAACTACTAAACAGTTACCCAAAAACAAACATTAAAAAAGAGGCTGGAGTGCGACCTACACTGATAACTTTCCATCTCGTCTGTCGATTTGACTTATTGCTTAAAAGGTTTGTAGGTTTTCGTGTTCTGTTGAAAAAGTTGTCAGTTAAATTATTCCAAAAAAATTTAAAATTACCAACAATATTTTGCATATAATGAAATAGTTTGATTTCAATATCTATTTTTGTTAACTAGAATTTTAGTCGGAAACCAATTTTTACCAATTTTAGTAGAATTTGCGTAATTTGTAGATTTTAATTTTTATGAAAAAACTGACTGTTGGATTTTTATAAAAAAATTTACTGAATATCACAACCAATATTTCCTGTGAGATAAAACTAGTTTGAAGATAATATTTTTAATTTTCAAAGAGGTATTTGAGTCGAAAATAAATTTTTACTAAGTTTTAGTATTGTTTTTTTAGGTTTTCATTTTTTGAAAAAAAAAAACTGTCAATTCTATTTTTTCCAAAATTTTACCGAACGTTGGAAATCTCAAATTTTTGAAAAGATATTTGAGTCGAAAACCATTTTTTACCAACTTTTAGGAATGTTTTTTTTTTAAGTTTTTATTTTTTGTAAAAAAAAAACAGTCAACTTGATTTTTCTAAAAATTTTACCAGACGTCAAAAACGTTATTTTTCGTTACATTCAATTATGTTTTTAGAGAAAATCATTCTTTGTTCGTAAGATATTCGAGGTGACAATTATGTTTTTTCAGTTTTTTTGATTTATGAAAGAACCGTTAGTTGAATTTTTTTTCCAAAAATTTACGTGTTTGGTATCACGTTACAATATATAATTTAGAACAAAGTACCCGTGGCATGATGGTTAGTGCGTTGGACTGTCATGCGAGAGGTCTTGGGTTCGATCCCTGCCTGTGCCACCTAAAGTTTTTTTCACGGGTACTGCCTCTTGCGAGGAATTGACAAATTCTCCAAGAGTAATTCTTGTCATGAAAAAGTGCTTTTTCAAAATAGCCGTTCGGATTCGGCATATAAACTGTAGGTCCCCTCCATCCCTGTAATTACTCGCACACAGGAATGGTTGAGAGTTGTAAGTCACTAGGCCCTGGTTCTCTACGGACTGTTGCGCCACTTAATTAATTTATTTATTTATTTTAAGTCGTAAGCGTTATTGTTTCGTGAGATATTTTGGGTTAACCAATATTTGTTTGTTTAGTTGTTATGTTAAAAAACTACCCACTCAATTTTCTTGAGAATCCTTTCTGCACCTTTCTTCATTATTATCTGTGTAACAAAATTTATTTGAAGTCGATATCTCTACTGGTTTTTGAGCTATGGACGACGAAAAAAGCTTCCCGAACGTACGGATGTTCGTACAAACGCAAGCACAGACATCACTCTAAAAATTATTTTATTTAGATTCTAGGGACTTTGATACGTCGAGAATGACGAATTTCGGTTTTTAAGTTCTCAAGAGTTAAAGGTTTATCTGCATAAACACGGTATTTCGCGTAGCCCCGCAAAAAAAAAGTCCAGCAGTGTCAAATCGCATGATCTTGGTGGCCAGTTGATATCGCCACGACGAGAAATTACGCGGCCAGGAAATGTCTCTTACAATAAAGCCATATTCGTTTGAGTTGTGTGGCATTTGGCACCGTCTTGTTGAAATCACATATTATCAATAACAGGCAGAAAAAGTCGGTTATCATAAGACCATAATGATCCGAATTGACGGTGACAGTCGTTCCATCGTCGTTTTGGAAGAACTAAGGTCCAATCACACCTCCGGACCAAAGAGCACACCAAACAGTGACTTTTGGTGGATGTAATGGCCTCTCTTCAATTACTTGAGGATTTTCAGAACCCCCAAATACGACAATTTTGTTTATTAGCATACTTAACATATCCACCGCACCGAGTGAGAAATGTGCTTCGTCACTGAAGAACATTTTCAAGTTGTTCAAGCACCCATTCGACGTATCTACGACGCACGTTGAGAATGGTCAGCTGACTTCAGTTGTTGTGTGAGCTGTGGTTGTGGCAGAATCACCATTTTTGTAGTAGGTTTTAACAATTTTACCATTTTAAATATTACTTTCAACTGAAAAAATAAATTGATTTAACAACTTAGTTTGACAGATATCGAATTCCAGCCCTTTACTTTTGAAACCGCAAAATGGATAACCCGAAATGGATATTTTCGCAGATTTAATTTTTTAAGTAAAAAAACTTGTCTAATGTTTATTTTTGCTTTATTATTAATGCCATTTTTGATGAATTACCTTTAATTGGCTTCAGTCAATGATATTGTTCGTTTTAAAGACATTTCAGTCGAAAAAAAAATTGTTTTTTAATTCATATCAAGAAAAGAATAATATATTTAATTGAAGTTGATAGCATTATTGGTTCGTTATAAAATTAAGATCAAGCTAAATTTTCACCTATATTTACCTGCGTCATATATGTACATACATATGTATATGTACTCGAGAACTCGAGATTTTAATCAAATATGACATTTCGGTGGTAGAGAAGTCGAAAAAAGTTGGTTCGGCGATTCCGTCATTCCATCTGTATGTCTGTACTCACCTCTTAGTCTAAACCATTGGGTCGGAACTTGTAAACTAAGGTTTAAAGCAGATTCTGGTTAGACATTTTCAAAAATTTCAAAATTTGGTCAAAAATCGAAAATTCGAATATTTGCAAAAAACAGCCCAAAAGATTTTTATAAATTTTGTTCTTACTTTTTTTTCTTAATTTGCTTTCTTCTAATATAAACAAATATATTTTTGTATTGCCCCAAAAGGGGACATCCCATAAAAACGTTACTTTTTTTTTAAATGTTCTCAGGAACTTTAATGCTTTATATATAAGCTTTTTTTGCTCTCAAATTATCTAAGTAATATTTGGTGACCAAAAATGTTTAGTTTGCTTTTTGAATTTTTAACTTGGGCTTATTAAGCGAATTCACATAACTTCACAAAAAACAGTCTAGCGGTGCTTAATAGCACGATCTTGGAGGCCACGCAACAGGACCATCTTGTTGGAACCAAAGGAGGTCCACATTAACCAAGCCAAACTGAGCATACATAAATCAAGTGACAGTTATCAAAAAGAGCAACTCAAAAAAGGTATCGCCAGTTTAAAAACCACACGTCGTTTTTATTTATTTTTTTTTTTTTTTTCAAAATTCGAAGCCTCAAAAATATGTTAACAGTAATTAACGAAACTCAAATTTAAAGCGTATATTTATAAGCACCAAATAACTGCATACTGAAATATTTCTTTAAAAAAAAATTTGAAAATGAAATATTAAAAAATACTGTTTTAACGATTTTCCAAAATAAAATTTAAAGAATCATGATTCTTAAAGAAATATATGTATATATTTTTTATATTTTATTTTTAGAAATATAGGTCCTATTTTTAAACAGACTCCTTGTATACAGGAGCAAACTAATGCAACCCATTCGTGCAATTCAGTTGAATTGTTGTAATGAAAAACATCTGCCTACTTATTTTGTAAGGCTTTTCCGTACATCTTCAGACACAATTTTGGTAGTTAAAATCTCCGTTTCTGAGATATAAACTTCGGACATATATAAAAACATTTGTCTAAAAACGATGAATTTAGATTCAAGGGAACTTGAAACATCGACAAATCGAAAAAAAATAGCGCACAGTATAATAACTTCTAATGTTAAGTTCAAAAATAATTGTACTATTAACATAAAGTAGGATTAAAATGGGGTTTTCGTCTAAGTCAATTGACTTTTTTTTTTATTTTGAACAAAACAACCTTTTTAATGGTTTAATATTAATTTAATTTTGAAGAGATATACTATTAACACTTGAAATGATATCAGCCAAATTGCCTGCAATGCTACAAGATTCATTACAATTTTAGTAATGACTAAGTATTAACATGTCAAATGTCAAAAGATGTTAAAAAGTTGCATTTGCCAAATTAACAACCCCTAATTCGAAAACCCTATATTAAAAAGTTCTTGTTTTAATTTTGAACGATATTCTTTCAATTTTGTGACATTATAATGGACTTTAAGTTTTGAAACTGACATTAATTGTACAGTAAAAATCATTATGTTCAAGCATTGACATAAAAAAAAAATCATATAGATACAAATTAAGTAGCAATTTTCAAATGGTATAAATTATTTGATTGATATCTTCTGAAGTATGATTGTAACTTCCCAAAAGAAGTTATTGTAATCGGTATAATTTGTCGAATTGAAAATTTTGAAATTTATTATAGCAATTGAAAAAATGTAAAAATTGAATTATATATTATATAATGTTACGTTATACCAAACTAATAAAATTTTGCAAAAAAAAAAATGCATTAAACGGTTTTTTTATAAATCAAAATAAAATTAAATAAATATTTGTCACCTCGAATATTTCACCTCCAAAATAATTTTTTGCAATTTGAAGTTCGATTATCCATATGTACTTCAAAATAATTTCATTCTGCGTGAAATGTTTTTGTTAACGTAGAAATATGCAATCTGTAATTTTTTATATAAGAAATAAAAACTTTTAAAAAAATGATACTAAAATTGGTTTTCGACTTAAAATCTCGTTAACAAACCCAGATTGAAATCAAGCTTAAATTATCATTGCAAAATATTGTTTGTTATCTTTAAGTTAATTTCTTAGAAAAATTCATTTGACAACTATTTTTAACAAAACACCGAAAAACAACACAAAACTGATACAAATTGTTTTTCACTCAAGTATTATGAGAACTAAGAAAGATATTGACTTCAAAATGTTGTTATAAATATTTTGTTGAACTTTAAGACTTTTTTTTATTCTATGTCCAAAAAATTCAGAAGGATTTCAAACTGTTAAGTTTATTAAAGCGTTTTTTCTTTTTTTGAAAAAAATTCGTTTTTAACATTTTTCGAGCAGCTGATAATTTAATGTTCGATATTAGTCTCTCAAAAACTTCTAACATTATAAGAAAAAGTTTTAAGGAGGGTTGGTTGTTCTATATCCTTTTGTCAAAATTTCTAACTTTCTGTCTGAAACGACTATTTTTCCCACAAACTATTTCCATTTGATATTTTCTAACAAAATTCAGCGAACTGGCTACTGTTCAGGGGTATTCTGATCTATTTTATATTTGGAGCTATTATTGAGATGAGCTCAACGTGCTTAATGTTTGATATAAATTACCTGCGTCATCTAAATAGTAGGATCACACGAGGTCTAGAATAAGACCTTGGATTGAGAATTGCTTTTTAAACGAGCTTAAGAAATTGGTTTCTTTTTCACCAAGTTGTGAAATTATTGGATCAAAAGGGTATCTACTTTGCTTTCAAATTGGTTAGGTTTTCAGCAGCCACATTAAGCAACCGGATTCCTGAACTTTTGCTTTGATTCGAGTTGAATTTTGTTTTATAAATTAAAGTCTTAGCTGAATATGACAGCTTAAAAAGATATGTACATAGCCAATTCATAGATTAATGTTACTATGCTTATAATTTGATCTTTTTGGCCCTACTTCTATTACTTATATATGTACCTTCATATGTCTATAGAATTCCACCTTGGGCTTATTGTAAGATTATACCTTTGATGGATTGTAATTTTTATTTTTGTTTCGTTTTTTAAATAGCCTACAGTCTTACATTGTTGTAATAATTATAAATACCTCTTCAACCAGAACAATCGCTTAAAATATTATTCTATGAATGATCAAACATGTTTTATGTGAATAGAATTAAATTCTCGCAATCATAATTTGCCTATAAGCCATTGAATAGAAGTTAACCTCTATAAAAAAAATTACACACAAAAATACATATAATAAATCTGAAGGTAACGCCGGCCGTCATGATTATCATGTTTTGTTTTATTTTCTTAATTTTTATTTTAAGAATCATCTCTTGAGAATGATGCTAGACATTAATAACGTGAATTCAAATAAAATTTACATATTCTATGCTTTGTCCAAAAATCAATGGGCTATTGTTCTTAGTTTAAAAAGAATTCACATAAAGTTAATTATTGTATAGGGAATTTAAACGCTACATTGACTCATTCATTTTTTTGGCAAGAATCGTATTTTTGGCTTTTAAATTTCGACTCGTGCTAATTAGATTAATTTATTTTGCTAAGAAATATAAAACACACTGAACTTTGTTGTCTTTATAAACAGGATGAAGCATGGAGTTATGTTATGAGCAATATATTAGTGGAAAACCTTGGTACAAATTTATGACTAAACTGAAGCAATTGAGACGGAACTGGAGCCAGAATAACTGTTAACTTTTTCGTGCGACTTATTCGCCTTTCACTTGAGAAAAATAAATGTCTGAATTTTTTTCGCGAAGAAATATAATTACAAAATGACACACATCTTTTTTCATTCTTTAAATCAATTATTTACAATTACTTTACAAAGGTTAATAACTCGCGAAGTTAGCCTTAAGGTCGTTCAGACTAAAAAAGAATTTGATTTGATATTACTTCAAGTTCTATACGAACTCGGTTAGGTAAGGTTCAAGTGGCTTTCCGGGATGGAGTAGGACACACTTTGGCCAGTTTATTGGCCCATTGTGATATCACATAAATCTCGAGGCTTTCTTTTGAGTTCAATGAAACCGGTTTCAGTCCCTTACGAAACGTAAAAGATTGATTATGTTAATATGATTAAAATCGTTTAGATCGTTAAGAATAATTCTTCTAGAGTATGGACATGTACAGAGGAGATGAAAAACTGTTTCTTTTTCTTCCTCAACCATGCAGCTTCTGCAAAAGTCATTTGTTGCTAGTTTAGGCCAGATGTTTTTCGTGACCTGTCAAGTGGTGAATACATTTCACCTAAAGCCTAGTACATACTTGTGAACCATCTCGTGAACCCATACAAATTTCGGTTTTTGGTTCACCCGTGAACGTGCTCGTGAAGCTGAGTGGAGAACAAAGTGGAGAGTTTTCGTTCACGGGCAATTCACGTGCAAAATGTACGGGAACTGTTGGTGAAGCTTTGACATTTGGTTACAAAAAAAAGGACAGTTTTCAATTTGTACTGAATACTGATACTGATTCCTCATTTAAAGTTTGTGGCTGCTTTGCGTGTGGTTTTAAAAAAAAAGTTAAAATGCATTTATATGAAATAGAATACAAATGTTCACAACGTGTATTCACAAGTGTGTACCAGTGAGCAATTTCAAAAGTTCACTTTCTCCACTGGCGAACGTTCACTTCACGAGGAAGTATGTACTAGGCTTAAAGGTGAATGTAAAACTGTTGTGCCATCTTCATTAGAGATGATCAGCAGTTATGGACTGTTAGAGTTTGTAGAGACAGAGTCCAGAGAATTGATAGCGGCCTGACTATCTGAGAAAATACGGATATCAGCAGTTGAATTCACTTTTTCTTTAAGCCACGCTACAATGATTGGGAAGGCGGAATGAGAGACTTAATTTTAGTCGTTCAGAGTACACGCCTCCACCAACCCCTTCATTTGTTTTTGATCTATCTGTATAAAAGAGGATGAGGATTGACTCGTCTTCTAGGAATGCCCTATACTCCCAGAAAGATCTGGAAGGTATAGAAATCTAAAATAAGCATTTTTTACTATTCTATCTTCCCCTGTTTTGGCGGGAGGGGCAAGTTGGAGTGGATGCAAGGTGGGGAGGTTGAAAGGTGCGTTGGGTGCAAGATGGGGTGCATGCAAAGTTTCTTTTGCATTTAAATAAGCTGGAATTAAGAAAAATTAATTTACCTTAGGTATATCTTAATCCATATTCGATTATTACTATCAAAATAAGACTACGTTAATACTCAAGCAGGAAAAACGTAATTTAATTAAAATATTTTTGTTGGTAATTTTCAATTTTATCAAGAACTAGGATACATAAAATCATCTAGTTTTCAGTTTCAAAAAAAAAAATAGTAAATAATCTTAAGGTTTTTAAAAATTACATTTTAAACCATATTTTTAACTTTTTTTTGACCAAATTTTGAGTTTAAAACAATTTTTTTCAAAAACTATGCATAGTTTTGAATTGATTTAAAAACAAGCTAATAGACAAAAGTGTTGACTTTAAAAAAAGGTATAATCCTTAATTGTATATATTACCGTTATTTTTTAATTATTTTTTTCCATTTAATGTACATATTTTTTTTTAAATTGCCCCTACCGCCTAAAAGGGGGGAGATAGACCCCCCTCCCATAATAAAAAATGCTTGTTTTTAACTGTTCTATACAAATCCGTCATTAAACTTTGTCGCCTAAGTTATCGTACTCTCCCCGTTGAAAATTTCCTCAAGGATTGGTTCAATTATATCTGAGGCTTTTTTTAGTTCGGCTTATTATACCAACTGGTCCTACAGATTTATATGGTTCGAAGCTGTTAACAGCCCATTGTAGCTTGTCCTTTGTAAACAGGCCTTGTGGATATGTTACAGTAGAACTTAAACGTATTTGATAATTACAAGTTACGGTTTGAGGGCTATTAGGAAAGTGAGTATCCAGTAGCAAAATGATAACTACTTGTTATAGAAAATTAAGGATATGACCATTTGATTTAAAATTTCTTGATATCATTTAGAAAAATCAAGGGATTAGATATTTTGTTCAGTTTCGACACACAATTTTTGGGAATTTTGACTGAAACTTAGCTCTTCCCAAATTATGACTTTGAACTACTAAAGAAGATATACATAAATATGAAGTCGTTCAAAATTTTCTTTTATGGGACATTTTTCAACATGGTTTTTTGTACATTGGGTTCCAGTTTCAATCTAGCACGAGTGACACTTTAAGTGATAAAAGAGTCTCGTGTAGAGCTAATGTGTCCAACAACCTTTGAATAATCAAATAAAATATTCATAATAATCCCACATAAATATTTAAAAAATCCCCTTATTTCTTCGCGCCGATATCACACCAATAGATATAGATAGATACACAGCATTATTATAAAATCAAATTAAATTGCAATCCCAATTAATTTTGTGCTTGCACTTAATAAGTAACATAAAAAAACGTGCTTCAGATGTAAATTAAATTGAATATAATATAAAATGAATAAACCCATCATCCGCAAAGACACGTTTTTCTAACACACTAGGTACGGGTACTCTTCACTTTAAAATACAAAATTATTAAATGATGATTTTATTGAAGTGCTGCTCATCATTAAAAGCAATATATAACTTGCCATATGCAATTTACATAATTTATTTTTTATTTTAGTTTTTAAATCTAGAATTACATTAAATTTGTGTAGAGGAACCTTTTTTGGGGGGTAGGGGCCTTTAGATGGGGAAGAGTCTAAATTTTTGAATATCTTTGAACACTTTAAAATCAGACCTTTTTCATATCAATCTTTAAGTCATTTTTTACTCAGAGAAAGGAATTTGGTTAATTTACACATTTTACATGTAAAATAATGTAGTAAAATGTCTAAAATTAAGACTTTTATTTGTATCAACTTTTTATGAATTATAATTTTTGTTTTTTTTCTTCAACTTAGGTCATCCTTAATAAAATTACAGAAAATCAACAACAAAAAGAACCTTCATCGTCGGAGTAAACTTGCTGCCCCCACACAACAAGTGTAGCCGATGACGACGGACGACACCTGTGATAGATACAACCACATATTTTATAAATAAGTTGAGATATCTAAATTTATATCTGGTCGATTACTGCGCTCTGTAAACACTCACATAACATAAAATGAAGGCTTTTAGTCAACTAGCATACCTGACCCTATTCACACTTACTGTGCAGATAGTCACAGTTGTTAACGCTGGAACTATTATAACTGCAGGTGAGTTTTTTGTGTAACTAATCAGCTTATAAACAAAATAAACATCATAAGGCCAATCAATTTCGTACACACGAAATTGGCAACAGAAACATCATTTTTTGTATAGTGAACCCTAACTGGCTCCATTGTCCATTCAACCGGATAGTACTTAAAGCCTCATGTGTGCATAGCACACATTAATGTGACGGTCACTCTAATAGACCTAACTAAACGAACAATTAATTACCCCCACAGCAATTACGTGCACCATTCTTTACTCCGGATTTACCATAATGTGTTGTGTTCAGGGGTGGTTGTCAAGCGATGAGTGGTACCTACGATATTAAAGGGCCCCAAATTCGAATACAAGGAATTTTACTAAAAATGAAATTTCATATTCTTGAATTCACCGCGGGTGTGGAAACAATTTTGAAGAGGGACCTGAGCTTGACACACAGAACTTCAAGTGTCTTTTTCGATGGGTGGTAAAATAAAAAAGGGCAATTGTTTTATAGTAAAATATTTAATACAACTCAAGCGTATTCCAGAATTGTCCTGACAAAAAAAAAATACAGAATTTCAATAACATAACTCTCGTGAAAATCTTTTGCGGAAACCAAGTGTTTTATTAGCTTTCTTACAACAACTTCTTACAACTGTGATCAGTAAACGTTAATTTTAAGTTAAGTACAACACCAAAGTCGGAAAAACTTGTCTTACATTTGTCAATATTTAAATCAAACGATTTTTATTGCAACATTCCCAAAATTGATTAGATTTGTTTGCAGTTCTTTACAATCCTTTATGGAATAAATAATTCGAAAAATTTTAACATCATTTGCATAGATAAGCGATACAGCATTATTTAAAGCAGAAGGCAAATCAACTATAAACAAAATAAAAAGCAATGGACCAAGGTTACTCTCTTGAGGTACACCAGAATTGTCTTTAAATTAACATGAAGGGTTACGCCTGAACATGACGCTTTAATTTCTATTTTTGAGATATGAAGAAATCCACATATTAAGAAGAATTTCATGACTTTATTTGTCAGGTAAAATTCAACGTGTTTTTTTTTGTATTGGGTTGGGCCCCTTGTTAGTTTCTGGAAAACATATTAAAACCTGGAATTTATAATTACAAGTTATAGTGACTCAATTAAAAAAAAAAAAGAGCAATGTATTTTAATATCTCACTGGAAAATATCATGTCCCTACAAAAAAAATACCAAATCCATCCCTGTAATACCGTTTATTTAACTCACCTGCATTATTGCATTCTGCAACTGACAGCAGCATCACTGACTGCAAAAGGAGAGGCACATCAGAGCGAAATAGGGAGAGAGAGAGAGGTGAACAACATCAATTCCATATGCTTTGTTGGAATATTTAATTCAATTTGTAGATTAACGCGCTCGTTATACCTACAGTAACATTCACTGCAACTGACATTATATATGTATGTATGTATATGTAGTACTCTTTGGTCAAGTAGATACTGTTCATTTCAACGTGAATATAAAACCGGATGAAATTAAAGCCACTTATGATACGTTAACACTTTCCCGTGATTTGTTGCTAATTGCACACTGATTGTATGCCGATTAACTGCCCATCAAAAGTCTATATAATGTTGTAAAATATAATGCATAGGTAGGTTGAGTAATGGCCATTTTGATGCTGATGAATGCAAAGCATAAAGTTCATTGTCAAACATCATCAATCATAAAGGTGGTTGACATTTCGCAAAACAAAAAAAGAAAACAAAAATAACTAAAAGAGAATTAGAAAATCAAGGATAATGATAATGATGACGATGAGTATTGATAATGGATATCCTTGATACACGTATTGTATATAGGACAAAGGAGGTGTTTTTTTTTTGGTTTGTTGATATTTAATGGACTTTCAATTTTAAGTGACTTTGACAAATGTGCCACAAGACAACGGTAGCAGTGGTGTGACGCGGCAGACGACATTTTGTTAGAATGCAAATTAGTATTGACAGATCTTTAAGAAATGTCATCTTTCATTATGTTGAAGGTTAAGTATTTTTGACAGATGTCATGTTCAAATACTTTTATATTCATTTTTTGTTTTTTTTTTTTTTTTTGTGAAACTCAAGGATGTTTTTTGGTGAGAATGTTGTTTTGTACGTATTTTTACCTCTAGATTATTTAACTGTAAATTTAATTGAGAATTTATATCAAAAATTCAGGACTATCTTTCGTTCGATAAACGATGGTTTCAATTGTGTTCAATCGGTTTTGCTGTCATTTTCAGACGAATGACAGACAATTTTTTCTCAAATTCAGTTTATTCATTTTGTGTTCATTTAACTTGTTTATCAGACGTATTGAAAAACATTTGGGTTTTTGTCAATGC
This sequence comes from Eupeodes luniger, assembly GCA_951509635.1. Taxonomy (NCBI): domain Eukaryota; kingdom Metazoa; phylum Arthropoda; class Insecta; order Diptera; family Syrphidae; genus Eupeodes; species Eupeodes luniger. Next base: position 100,733,625 of record OX608073.1, on the reverse strand, counting down.
TTTGTCTGGCACTTAATTGTAAACATCTAAATTCAATTCTCAATTACTTCTATTTTAAAGGCATGGACAGTCAGATGAACCAAGTACATATTAATATTCTGAATCAGAGATTTTGCAGCCTTTCAATGGTCTGTTTTCATTTAAAGTTATGTTACTCTTTAAGACAGCCATATGTTTGATTTTAAGTCTGTTTTTTATATTGACCTTACTTCAGACTGTTCATTTTGATCATCAAAAGAAGGAGATATCAGAAAAATGAAGGCAAGAGTTTACAAAACGCTTCGATAGAGTATTCTTCTATTTGTGGATAAAAGGACTTCTCAATTTGATTAAAAAATTTTACAAATACAAGCGTTCAAAATTCCAAATCAATAAGATCTGTTCCATTAGTATTTTTGGAAGTATTTATGAAAACCGCAATAAAAAGAAACAAAATAGTGTCAAAATTGATTTTTAAATCAAATTTCTAAAATACCTATCTGTACGTAACGTTATTGTTACCAACTGTCATTTTTAACAATTATCTGTTTAAAATATTATGTATCTCTTAAAGTAAATGTTATTATCTCTGATTGTAACGAACTCTATTCACTCAAATAAATAATAATCGTGTAACCAATACTTAAGCTTAGCGTGTCATATCTGTCAAGAGAATTTAATAAATTTTGGCATTTATGTATGTTAACTTTACCATTTACAAAACGTGGTGCATTTTAAAAGATGAAAACTGAATTTTCACAAATAAATCAACCAATTTCACTTGAAACTTTATAATTTATGTGTCATATCTGTCAAACAAATTTATTTTGACATTTAACGTCATTTTCAATAATTATTTAAATCAAACAGCCATTGAATTCATCATATGTACGTGATGCCTCTGTGATGACCTTGTAATACAATAAGTTTTGGTCAGTGAGTTCAGTAACTTAAGAAAAAAAAACAACTTAAAAGAATCATGTGTCATGAACGAATATTGACATTTGTCATTTTTATCTAATGACTTTATTTTGCACATGCCATAATGTTAAATGCAATTTAAGGTGATAATTAAATTTAAGCTTCCATTGAATTAAAAAAAGAATGATTAGGTATACATATGAAATAAAATCATAATGCTAGTTCTTGAGGTTGTATTTCTCGTATAAAAAGATTCTTTTATTTTTCTTCTGCTGTGATACAAAGTATTCAAGAGCTTTTAAAATTAACAAACATACGTCAAGGAAAACCACACGAAATATTGCGAAATGCTACAAGCTATTGCAACAAAATAGCACCAATTTGGGTGGAGTGGAGACGGAGAGTTAGTAGAAGGTGCATATACCATAAGTAAAAAACTACATGAAGCAACATCATATACGTAGTAGGTACCTACACTGCACCATCTAAAACGAGAGCCTGCAGGCAGCTTGGAAAAACGTTATAGCGGCATGTTTCTGCAAAAGTGAAGTCATAAGCTTTAGAAACATAGTCAAAGATATATAGGAATCTATACCAACTTCATAATACCTAAAGTGCAGCCGGTACATGGAACGTGCTGTGTACGACAACGACTTCGACTACGATAACCGGAGGACCGGATCGACCGACCAACGACGACGACGATCAAATTCAGAAGCGGTCTTTTCTTTCTCTTGATTTGTTTCCGATTTGTGGTCAGTGGTTGGTTTTATAGCAAAATGGGTTCGATATGAGTGTCGTGTCTGTGTGTTTTCCAGGGACTATTTCCGGTGATTATTATATTTTATTTTATTTCTTTTATATTTATTTTGTGAACAAGCATCAGCATCATAGTGGTGCTTGCAGAAATAAGGAAGATATGGACCATTTCTTTTCCTTTCGCTTTGATAGTCGATTGTCGATTCGATGGTGTATTTGAACTTGGGCGGTCAGGGCACGGTCTGACTGTATATAACTATTGCATTCGTTTAAATGAAATATTATTGTGGTTAAAAACAAGGTGGTAATATATGACAATAGTACAGATAGATATTTGAACCTATGGAGAGCTTTATTTTTATATTTATTGCATTTTAAAAGTTATTTATTCAATTGTTATTATTATGGGACTTTATACTTGTTGTAATTACTACCCTTGGTTTTGGTTCCGCTTGATTGTTTTTTTGCAATCTAGTTTGCCGCAGTAACGTCACGAATTCCACCGGCCTCGCCGATGACGACGACACGGCCTTGTTTATATCACACAAAAATATGCCACACCAAAACAATAATAGTAATAATCACTGTTAATAGTTTTTTGAGGTTAGAAATATGAACATACACCTAAAATATATACAAATATTCTGTACATGATTCATTTGTATCATAATCATAGTGTATGTGCGTTTATTCACATTCAAGTGGATGACTGTGACCAAAATTGCATGTACGTCCACTTGACATTTATTTTTATGATTTAGTCAAAATTGTAAAGAGAAAATGAAAAGATTATTTTGTGAAAAGACCCCAAAAATACCCCCGACAAATCATGTTTTTCAAAAACATTTTTCCATGTAAAATTTCAAAATGTCTTATTGAGTCATTTCGACATGTTTATTATTTTTTTTTTTTAGAATTTACAGGCACTCAAGGGGTTTTTAATACCCTTCATATGTTTATATTTAAACACAGTGGTCTAAAAGTTCTAAATATCAAAATTGAAAGCAGAGTTGGCCTAAGCCTTCCACATTCTCGATGTGCGGTAAGAAAAAGAATCTCTATACTTGACAGTACGTCCGAAATTAAGCTCAAGGGTAAACTGATGAGCATTCCTGGAAGTGCAATTATTACGGCTGAATTGTTTAAGGGGGTGGAATGCAACTGGCAAATTCGACAGAACATTGTTTGTAAAAATATCGATCAAACAACCAAAGTCATGAAACATTGCGATGATGTTCTAGAGATGTAAATGTTTCGGTTATAGTTATATCGCCTATCATTTTCGAAGCCCTTTTTTCGATCCTATCCAAGAGACTTAAACGTGTTTAAGTGTGACCTGCCCAATTATGCCAGTTGTATTCAAGTTTTTGACGAATGAAGGCTTGGCTTTATAAATTACAGGCAGCTCAGAAGTGGCGAAACTTTTCTTGCACTGTCGCTTCGGAGGAATCCCAAGCGCCTAGCAGCATTGTCGGCAATCATTCTATAAGAGGTGATCTGTGATACATTTACCGAGTACTGAAAGTTGATTAGTTTCCTGGATGCAAATGCCACTCATGGATAGCGACATTGGGGGTAATTTACGCCTTAACGACAGGAGACAGCATTGAGTTTTCGAAGCATTCAATTCGACATGTTTAATAATTCTCTATTGGACAATGCTTTCGAGGTCAGAATTTAATGAGGTTAACATACGCTGCCGTTGAAGTTCCTCATCTGAAGGACAAGAATGTGAATCTAGAAACGAATATGAAAAGATGAGAGTACTGTCATCAGCGAAACAGTTTAATGGATTAGAAGTTGCAGACATTTGATCGTTTATAAATACAAGGAAGACAATCGGAAACAAAACGGAACCCTGAGGAACACCGTCATTTATTTTGTGAATATCAGATTTGAAACCATCCAATACAACTTGTATTGAACTTTCAGAAAGGTAGTTTCTGATCCAACAAAGAAGAAATGTATCAATTTCTATGAGAGAGCTTGGTATCGAATTATCATTTGCTTTTGAAGTATCAAGTGCAATAATCTTACTTCCTCCAAAACGATCTAAGGATTTGTTTCACAGTTAGGTGAGTTAACCAGTCAACCTATTGCTACGAAAGCCATCCTACCGGTCATTAAGAAGAATTCCTTCTTCGAGATATTTTTTAAGCTGATAATTGATCAGCGTTTTCATGAGCTTTGAAGGAAGGAATATGAGTGCTATTAAACTATGGTTAGAAGAGGAGTAAGATTCGCCTTTTTAGGGACAGGCTAGACAAATGCTGTTTTCCATCCACTCGAAAAAAGACCTGCAGAATAGGATAGATGAAAAAGCTTACGCAATGGTTTTGCCGACTTTGAAGAATACCTTTAAAAACAATAGGGGGGATTCGCATATGTCAAGGTCTTTAACTACTCTAGCAACTGTACGAGTGCGAAAGAAGATTCGTCCCACAGAATCGTTTAAGCTTTCAAGTACAGGAGGATTCATGGCATTCTCTGGTAGCGTCGAATTAACAGCGAACTGTTTAAGCAAATTGACTTCATCAATCGAGCTTACAAAGTGTCATTAAAAACGAGCGTGGGAACCGAAGATAACGTAGCGCTGCGCACAGTTTTTCAAATGATCAGACATTTGTACAACCTTTGGGACATTGTAGTATTTTTTTGGCGTAATTTCTAGTAATGCAAAAATTTGGTTCGTCGAATATGACCGTTGCAGGTCTTTCTAACTTAATTGAACTTTTCACGGTTTTCAGTGTGTTTGGCTTTATAACAACGGAAACTCACATTTCTGATCCTTTACAGCACGGATCAAGCCATGAATTTTTTTTTTGGTTTGATAAATTTCTCATTCCACAAAGAATTATGTTTGCAACCATATCTGCGATGGAATCCACGTCACTATTGAGGAAGCAACGTGACTAGTTAAAGGTCCCGAAGAATTCATTGAGACCGTCTCAGTTGGAATTTTCATATTGCCAAACGGTTCTCGTAGGGATTTTCTCTTTAACTGGATTTTTTTGACATGAGAAATTTGCAGATGCGATACAATGGTCCAATGTGCCTAGAGGCGGTAATGCACTGATTCCGTATTTATTAGGGTCAATGGTAAGAAACAAGTCTAGGGTGTTGGTGGATTGACCTAAACATACCTTCCTTTAGATGTTGTTTGACCAGAAAAGCGAAGCCAAGAAGAATTGTCTCGCTGTTACCCATTTAATAAAAATGTATGCACGGCCTTGTTTTAACTATCAAGTTCGAAAACGATACAACTTTGAGACGTCAAAATGAGCTGTCGTAAATAAGTCCAAAGTGAATTGAAACAGAAAAGTTATAAGACAAAAATATTTCGGAATCTGTCAAAGAATACTACAATGACAGAAAAATAATTATAATCACTTCTGTCAAATCAACCCGTCAATTTTATCAGATTTGTTTGAATTTATTTATATTCTTTTGACTTTTGACACTCACTTCATGAAATCGAATTTCAATTGCTTAATTTTCTTTTAACTATCTTAGCGCCAATGACATTTGCAAATTTATATTTATCTTTACAAAATAAAAATGTTAAAATAAATTACAATCACGTGGAATTGTTGCGACTTTACTTAAGTCGCGTGGACACGTAAAATTTAGATAAAACTCTTATCTCAATTTTTAAGTAACCACATATAACGAAAAGATAGACAATAAGTCTTTTTTTCAAAACAAAAAAATTAAACCCAGTTAATAAACACGAAGAAAAATATTACATTGTAGATTGTGATATTAATCAGTTTGAATAAATATTTAATGCATAATGATTCTTTTTTTACTAAGTTACTTATTTTATAAATTTAAGTTATAACATTTGAAATGTGTTACAAAAGCAAGGATTTGCAGCTGTCATTATATGAGCTGTGTTCACTTTTTCATTTGAACAACCATTTTCAAATTCTGACACATTTTCAAGTGACACTTTATACTGTGTAATGGAGTCAGTCTGAATTCATATTCTCTTTGGACATGATATTTCATTTTCAACGGAAAAACCCTTTGAAAACTTCTGCGAGACCGCTCTTTTAGAACCCTAAGAAATCCTTTTAGTTTTCAAATACTGAATTAAGGACCTTTTTTCTGTGTGGTACCACTTCCTGCAATTTCCAACAATTTGTGGAACGTGTTTGTATTCATTTTATTTCTCGACTTGTGTAATCTAGTTTTTCAAAGAGGTTTAGTCAAAATTAAAAGAAAAGCAACTTTTGTTAACACAAGAATGGTCGAACAGTTTGTTAAACTATTTTTGTGGATCGTATTTTGTTACATTCCAATAGGACTTAAATTAAATTGATAGAGAAGTTTACATCTATCCAAGAATGTACATAACAAAAACTTTGCAAAACTCTGCAATTTTTGTGGAATGTACTCCTTTTATTGGCTTTCAAACCTGCTACAATCTCTAAAAGGTGTTTAAATTAAAATACCCGACTAAGGACATCCCCCACACAAACACTATAAGGCTACCTTCGACCTTAACCTTGAGAAATCCAATTAAAAACTCAAATTAAATTTAATATACCCAGCCACCTACTTGCATACACACAAACATATAGACACATTTATGTAATTATCTTTTTTATATTTATTACAGATACAAAACCAGCACAATGTGTTATTACAACCGATGACAAAATTCAAGTAATCAAGGATGTTGGTTCGGTATGGCATACAAATAATTCGTGCGTGCGACATTCCTGTGAGCTCGATGAAGATGGTAATCCACATGAAAAGCTCCATGAGGAGACTTGTGTTGTAAATTGTAAAAATGTAAGTCATAATTTTTCACTCACAAAAAACAAAACACATTTACATAAATTTTCTACATTTTTGTTTTATTTAAAGGAATACGAATATCGACCGGATCCAAGTAAATGTTGTGGGACATGTGTTAAAACAAAATGTCTGCACGATTCAAAGTTGTATGAGGTTGGGGATTCATGGCACACAGAATGCACTATTCTCGAGTGTAGATTACATAATGGAGAAGCGATGATATCTGCTTACACAAAGACATGTCCTCCGGTCCCAACAAACTGTCCACAATCCGATTTGTATAGGGACAACTGTTGCACTTATTGCCGTCAAGGTGTCGATGCTGATAGGAAATCTATTGACAGCGGCTTATACCCCAATGACAAGGATATCCAAGACAAGGAGTTCTACAAGCATCATCCGTGTGTAAGGGATTGCACTGTGGGGGCGAAGCCCATGGTTTGTAAATACACGTTTGTGGTCGAATGGTATGAGACTCTCAGCAATGCCTGCTTTGATTGCCCAAGCAACATGACAGATTGTCGGAGACCACATTGCATCACTGGCGATGGTGTGAGGAGGAGTATTACCGTGGTGAACAGAATGATGCCAGGTCCTTCGATAGAAGTTTGTCTCAATGATACGATTATGGTGGATGTGAAGAATCATTTGCTGGGAGAAAGTACGACAATTCACTGGCATGGTCTGCATCAGCGAGATACACCATACATGGATGGAGTGCCACATGTGTCTCAGTGCCCTATTCAACCACACACCACATTCAGGTACACATTTGCTGCTGTTAATCCTGGCACTCATTTCTGGCACTCACACACGGGAATGCAACGAGGCGATGGTTGCTTCGGACCGATGATCATCCGACAGCCCAGAGAGATTGATCCACATGGAAAAGCTTACGATTTCGATTTGCCCGAACATAAGCTACTCATCCAAGACTGGACCCATCAGCCGGGAGTGTCGATGTATGCGTCACATTACCATTCCGTGGGCGATAACAAGCCACCAAATATTTTGGTCAATGGCCGTGGACGTTATTACCCCGACATTTTCAAGCAGCTAGACACAATTCCAAAACTTAGCCTGCCTGTAGAAAGTACTCCCAGACCGACTGAAGCTTACGCCACACTGATGATGGAAGATGAAACAACACCGGCTGAGTTCGAAACCATCGACATCGAAACTACGACCCTGCCCCAAGATGTCAACTTATTCCAATCAGATGTCAAAGAAAACATGAAAATGGAACTTCCCTTGCTCAGAGCCAAACGGTCCAAGGATATTAGCCTAGAACAAATCCCTCTCGAAGTTTTCACTGTAGCTGAGGGCTTTAAGTACCGTTTTCGTAGTATTAACGCAGAGTTTCTTAACTGCCCCGTTGCTCTTTCGGTGGACAATCACACCCTTACAGTGATCAACTCGGATGGATATGATGTTGAGGCAATCAATGTGACTTCGGTGGTGACTTATGCTGGGGAACGCTTTGACTTTATAATCCACGCCAATCAACCCGTCGGAAACTACTGGATCCGTCTGAAGGGTCTCATGGACTGTGATGCGCGATTTACATCTGCCTTCCAAGTTGCAATTCTCCACTACCAAGGTGCCGAACGGAACGAGCCCGATGGTGTGCCACATTATGACTTCCAACCCGGTGGTATCGAGTTGAATTCCCTTAACATGGGTCCAGGTTATTCGGGCTTTGTTACCATCAACGAATTGAAGGCTCTTGAGGGAGGCTCACACTCAGCCATAGAAGAAGATCGATCAATTCTTAAAAAGGAAGCCGACTACAAATTCTTCGTCTATTATGACTTCTATCCCAAGGACAATCCAGATTTCCATCCCGCTGGTTTGTATGGCTTCAATGAAGTGACAAATGGCAATCCAGTACTGACACCGCAGTTGAATCACATATCAATGACAATGCCATCGTTGCCACTGATGCCAGCGCGTGATCAAATTGACGATTCTATGTTCTGCAATGAAACGACTTTCCAACAACAGGGAATCGACTGTCGCAAGGACTTCTGTAAGTGTCATCATGTACTGCAGGTGCCTTTGGATGCAGTGGTGGAGTTGATATTGGTTGACGAAGGAATAGCCTACGATGCTAATCATCCATTCCATTTGCATGGTAATGCCTTTAGAGTTATCGGACTGGATCGAGTGGGGAAGAATGTCACCATTGAACAGGTAAGTTCAGAGCTTTTCTCACACTTTCTAATAGCTTTTTCTAAATATTTATGTCTCTTTTGTTTACAGATCAAGGAAATGGACAGATTGGGTCAGCTTCACCGAAACTTCGATCGGCCTCCGGTGAAAGACACAGTAACCATACCTGATGGGGGTTACACCATAATTCGATTCAAAGCCGATAATCCCGGTTATTGGTTGCTCCATTGTCACATCGAGTTCCATGCAGAAGTTGGGATGGCTTTGGTGATTAAAGTTGGCGAACATAATCAAATGGTCCCAGTACCAAAGAACTTCCCACAATGTTCTGATTATATACCTGATATGGAAGATGATGATGTCTTCGTCACCTCTGACAGCAATGGACACGATTCAGCTAGCAGTGTGATAAATAGTCTAACCAGCTGGTCTATTCTTTCTGGAGTTGCTATAAGTTTAAGGTCTTATTTTACGTGAATAGAGTAGGGTGGTAGTGGAAGAGTATTAATTTGTACATTATGTAAAGTGTATTATTTGTATTTTGTGAGAAACGTGTGAAATTATTCTGACTGAGATATTATATTTACCTAGTTACTTAAGCATTGATGAAATTTGTACATAGTATAAATATATTTAAGATTTTTATTAAACAAAAAAGTTCTTGGTGTTTATTTTTTATTGATATCAATGGTCATGCGTCAAAAAAGTGTTTTTCTGTTTAAAAATTGTTGACTTGGGGTGAACTTTTTGCATAAAATAATCAACATTTTGGTTAGATGATGTGTTTGATGAAATCTGATGCAAAAACTGCTCAAAGGAATGGTTTTTCCATTTCATGGCGACTTGAATAGTTTCCTGTTTTTACAAGCTTCAAGAAGCAAATTTTATTTTAACTGGCTTAACAGAACATTGTAGCTGCAGCTGCAGCATATAGCTCTGGCAAAGTTGAAATGGGCGAAAATATCAACAGCAGTAAAAGTTCACCCAAGCTATAACTTCTTGCTTCTTCTTAGAATGTTACAATAAAAATAAAAAAACAGATGGCGCAACAGTCCGGTGGGAACTATTGTTGCTTTCAATCTCATATATAGATATGAAAGATAATTATAACATGTGGTTGAATTTGAAGTAACCCTGAAATCGATTTCAAATTTGTATATTTTTTGGTAAAAACATAATCATAAGATGTACATAAGTGGAAAATATATTTAAAGGAATTTTACTATAGCATAGACGATAAAGAAGTCGTTTGCCATCGATTTTTAGAAGGCATCTCAACTAAAAAAAAAACTAAAAAATTTACCTACCACGAAAACCTATCCAACACGAGATTGAACGCAGCCATTGTAGTTGCCACGAAATAGGCAGGTTCAAACGGCATAAGGGACTTGAAGGCAAGTCTCTCGAATTCGTTTGGCCATATGCCATATAATTGCCTTCTAATTAAAACATTTTATTGGAATATTGAGGGGAAAAAACTTCAAGAGCTTCCGTAAAATTTTAAGACCTCCCTAGGAATCTTCAGACCTCCCTTAAAACTTCAAGATCTCCCTTGGAATCTACAGACATCCCTTAATATTTCAGGACTTCCCTTGGCATTTCAAGTCCTCCCTTGGATTCTCCAAACTTCCCTCAATATTGCAAGACCTCCCTTGAAATTTCAGGACCGCTCTTAAAACTTCAAGACCTAACTTAAAATTTTGAGACCTCCCCTGGCATTTCAAGTCCTACCCTAGCATCTCCCGACCTTCCTCGCTTGGAATCTCCAGACCTCCCTTAACATTTCAAGCCCTCCTCTTTCATCTCCAGATCTTCGTTAATATTTCCAGACCTACCTTGAAATTTCAAGATTTCCCTTGAAACTTCAAGACCTCAAAACCCCCCTGGCATTTCAAGTCCTCCCTTGGAATCTCAAAACTTCCCTTAATATTGTAACACTTCTCTTGAAATTTTAGGACCGCCCTTAAAACTTCAAGACCTCCCTTAACATTTTGAGACCTCCCCTGGCATTTCAAGTCCTCCTTTAGCATCTCCAGACCTTCCTCCTTTGGAATCTCAAGAACCCTATTAGCATTTCAAGCTCTCCTCTGGCATCTCCAGATCTTCGTTAATATTTCCAGACCTACCTTGAAATTTTAAGATTTTCCTTAAAACTTCAACACCTTTCTTAGAATTCCACGAAATCTCTTAGAATCTCCAGACCTACTTTAATACTTTAAGACCTCCCTTGGAATTTCCAAACCTCTCTTAAAACTTCAAAACATCCCATGCAATCCCCAGTCCTCCCTTAAAACTTCAAAACCTCCCTAAAAATTTCAAGATCTCCCTTAATATTTCAAGACCTCCCTTGGTATATACAGACCTCCCTTAGTTTTTCAAGACCTCATTTGCTAAAATTGCTTCAGTGTGAGAGCCGAAAAAGGGATCTTATCATAAATGATTTCAAATATTGGTACAAGGACATGTTGCAACGTTATTTCTTTACAAAACTATATACAGAAATTATTGTTTGTTGGTCTACGTATTTTCAATTGTAGAAAATGAAGCTTCAGTAATATTAGAATAGCCTCACTTCAAAGCGGAACCTGTAAGTTAAGGCATCGAAAAGCTATTGCGAAGTTATTTATAGTTTTTTTTTCTAATTTGTTTGCTTTTTTTACCGTTTAAATGATCGAAAAAAATAATTAAGTAAAACGGATACTCCTAAAATAGAGACTTATCATGAGCAAGGACTTTCTAATAGCTTTGAAGCTCGGAAAATTAACAGAAGCCCAAAGGTACAGGGTGCGCCAGAGAAACTTACTTATTTGAAAAAATTACCGCGAGCTGAGTTGGGTGGGTAGAGGGGCAAGAGGGGGCGCATCTGGAGGAGGAAGTTCCCAAGTTTGTTTTTCCCTCCAGTCAGTTGCCATCATGCTCTGGTCTAGAGAGCAGCGGGCCTTCGCAGTTGAGAGCTTCTTTTCTAACGGTCGCTCACTTGTTGCTACGCAACGTGCCTTCCGCGCTCGCTTAGGAACATGATCGAGGAATTTTTTCTTCCAAGACTCGAAGAAATGAACGTTAGGAACGTGTGGTCTCAGCAAAATGGAGCCACAGCACACACAGCACGAGACTCAATGAATTTGTTGCGACAACATTTCCCCGACCGCCTCATCTCTCTCAGAGGCGATTTCCAATGGCCGGCACGCTCTCCAGATTTGACTCCATGCGATTTCTTCTTATGGGGTTATTTGAAATCCCTGGTTTATGTCAATCGACCACGGACCATAGCACACCTCAAGAACAACATTCGCGACGCCATTGCCAACATACCGATTGATATGCTGCGAAGAGTGGATACGAATTTCAAAAATGGACTTCATCAGTGCATGCGCAATGGGGGTCGCCATTTATCCGATGTCATTTTTAAGACTGCATAAAAAAAAAATTGGGATATTGTATTCTCAAATAAAAAAAAAATTTAAAACAATAACTGAAGTACTTTTTTTTTATTGACCTTTCAAATAAGTAAGTTTCTCTGGCGCACCCTGTAGTTAATAACTATTTAGAAAACACGTTATTATATGGAAAAATTAAAAAGGGCCTACTTCAACCATTTTTTCAAGTAAAGGTAAACGTAAAAGCCTCCAACTTCGCACACTCTAAAAAAAACACCTGAAGCGCCTGAAGCTGCAAAAAAAGGACTCCACTAAACAATGAGTGTAAGCTATAACGGCTTAATTCTGAAAGGTACCACATGGCATGGAATACTGATAGTAGAATCTTATCAAACGGTTGGAGAAAACTGATCTTTTCAGAAAATAAGTTCAAACTAGATGGACTAGACGGATGTAATCATTGCTTCTATGATTTAAGAAAAATTATTCTTAGATCGCCATCATAGCCGGGAGAGAGCGAGTTATAGTATGGGGTGCCATATCATTTTATGGCACAGTTGATTTAGTTTATGTAAACTTGAAAGCGATAGCAGCCTACTACAAAACTATTTTAGAGACAGCCTTACCTCAGTTCCAGGATATTTTTGGACCTCAAAGAGAAAATATACAGCAGTTAAAGTGGCCACCATACTCTCCCGATTTGAGTATCATCAAAAATGTTTGGTGTTGGCTGACACGCAAGATTTATGAAGATGAGAAGCAGTACAGAAGTAAAGACGAGCTAAAATGAAATTAAAATTGGCCTGCGCTACTATTTCCTTAGATCCATGAATTCGTTGAATGATTCCCTAAAGGTTCTCATTTTTGAGGTATTCAAAGTAAAGGAGGCTGTACAAAGTATTAAAATAAAAATTTAAATTAAATAACTGTGTTTTATTATGGTTCTATTAAACACGATGATGATATTCTAATGTGAGATATAAAAATTTTAAATTTAGGGACTCCTTACAAAATAAGCTCACAAAATTGCTTAGCTATTATAATAAAGTTGTAACTTTTCATAGTATCAGAAATTAAGTTTTAGATTACAATTCAATACCCATTTTTATACGTTCACATGAAAAAAGGTCAAAAACCATGTAATTTTAAGAATAAGTATGTGTGAGGCTATTCTAATGTCACTAACTGTATGTATGCAGGCAGGAAGGGTGATGAATTTTAATGCTTCATTACAGCTTATAGAAAATATCAAAAGAGTATGAAAGAATGACAAAAATGCTAATCTTCCCAATTCTGAAAATTTGTATTGGACCCTCATAAACCACTACGTCAACGAGTCTTTTTTAATGTTGTATGATATGGACAGGTTCAGACGACGTAAGGGACTTGAAAGTAAGTCAAGTTTCTAGTATCTAACTGGCCAGCTGCCTAAAAATGTCCTTCCAATGGAAGCAACTTTATTGGAAAGTTGACTAGGAAGTTAGTCAAGAAAAATCTCCCTTACTATCAAGTCAAGTCTACTTATGTCAAAATGACAATTGATCATGTTTTTTTCATTCAACTGAAAGCTGGGATTAATTACTCTTTGATTTATTTATTTTCTGCACAATTTCATTTAATGTTCCGTGTAAAAGGGTTCCTTGTCAAATTGAAAAATGAGTAAGTAATATTTATTTAAATTACAAAATACAAGTCGAGATGGACTTGTAGCTTGCTTTTTGTAGACATTTATGTTTTTGGTAGTTTTTGCACGATCAAGGTGAAGTAGAGGTAAAATTCCGAGTTTGAATTTGTTGACACTTGGCCAACTAACTAGTTGCCTTGGTCAAAATGTCAAAGAATGCAGTTGACTGCAAAGAGGTCCCTTATGTTGTCTGAACCTGCCCAATAACAGTTCTTTCTCCAATTTCAACCTTCGATCAGCTGGCCACAAAGACATTGCGATTGACATTTCGAGTTACGTTAATTATTGCTCTATTCAAAAATATTGAAAAGTTTCTAACACAGTTAGAATCCACTTAATGTCTCCATTTATAAAACACAATGAAATGAGTACTCATGGAAATATGCTTATCTTTCTTACATATATTTTTTCTTCTATTTTAAAAGAATAGTTTGAAACAATAACAAATGAATCATGGTGAAAGCTCAAGAGGATTTAATCTTCTTATAAAATATTTAATTGCACTATTTGAGGTAGCAGTAATAGTATTTTACAACTCACTCAAATTTGCTTGTTCGATTTCCTGGGTTGGCTTTATTATTCTCTTGATCTCTTTAAAATCGATAATCCTAACACTTGAATTAAATTTCCATAAGTGGTGTAGATTTGTATTGGCACTAAACCAAAATAATAAAACGAGGAAAACATTTCCAGACTTCAATTGAAAAATACACATTCATTCAATAAAAAAGAAGTTTTGTCATTAATTTAATTTCATATTTGATCACAATAAAAAAAAAAAAAACATTTTCTTCTCCTAACTTATAAAATGTACGTAATTAGCTAAATAATTTCATAAAAACAATTTAAAATAAAACACAAAAAAACTTAATTTAGTTGATTTCTATTGATTTGAATTTGTATCAATCAATACAAAAAAATATCTATTTGTTATTTATACAACCTCACATCATGACCATCATCACGATCATCATCATAATTGTAAACTTAATCATAATCGACATTTGGTTGTCTTAATATCTTGTTGCAGCATATCCTCAAATTCCAACTCTGTGAAATTTGTATTCCTTTGAAGCAGCACATCCAGCACACTCGCTTCACATCTACCCATTGCCATAATCGAATGCCAATCCGAATGTACCATTGATGTTTCCATCGATGGAAATTGCAACCGATTATTATCTCCGCCTCCGCCACAATCATAATGACTCGCATCAGCAATTGAATGGAAACTATCATCATGCAATCGATTGCAAATAAAACATTCAAATAATTCAAATTCATTATTCGATTCGAAATCGCGGTCGAGTAGAGTTGTTTTAAGGAGATCATTTGTGATGGGATGTAACATTGAGTATTTGTGATCTAGGTAGGTGTTGTATTCGTGGTCGTTGGCATCGAGACGTTTCAGATAGTCGGCTAGTGCTTTTGGACTGGTAAAGTCTGATATATAAATTACGGATTTTTTTGTTGGCTCCCAATCCTGCAGAAACAAATAAATGACACAATAAAAAAAAAAAAAAAAATTCTTGAGAATGATTCTTGATGGATGTTTTAATATCGAAGATGGTGGCTGGAAAAACGTCGTCGTCTTCCTCAATAACATAAGCAGCATGACAATCCGCCTAAAAAGTTGACTGTACATTTTACCAATAGGTGCAAGCTAACACAAAGAGAATAAATCTCGTAAGGAATTCTTCAACATTCTTGTGGGCACAGCAGCCTGCAGGGCAGGTTAGGAATCTTCGTCTTTTTGACAGGGCAGGAATCTTCTTCTTCATCCATGCAGTTTCTTGAAAAATGACAGGAGCTCAAATTCGAAAAGCATGCCTACTCATTAAACAGTATTCTGTAAGGATTCCTATAACGGAGCTAATGCAATCTACCAGCAGAAATCAGTTGCCTCGAGCGTTTAAAGTCAAGCATTGGCCAAATTAATTTGGTTGACCAACAAGTGCCTGCAAGGTTAGCAAGTTATTATATTTTTTAGATTTGGCAAATGCAACTGTTTTCTTGTGTTTTTTCTTATGAATTCCATGGGTTCACTCTTCCCCTCTTCCCACCTTTTTCTGTTTAAAGTATTGAAGCAATAACAACAAAAACTAAAATGTATTTTTAGTTGCAAACACCTCATGGTAGATCGCAATGATTTCCAAGATCGAAGTTTTTCGTTGATGCTGGTCCGTATTTCGAATGTAGAAATTACAAACTCTTTGTTCAAAGTTCTTGTCAAGACTTTAGAGATTCATTTGTACAGAGATTTGCATTCAACAGATAGCAATGGTCAACACTGTTTTTGTTTCTGGATTCTTGATTTGATTTTCTTGTTCCATTTTATAATCAACTAATTATTATAAAAATAATTTCAAATAGCAGACATATACACTCAAGAGGATACAAGTGTCCATAGGTTTTTAGAGATTGGATTTCAAACCCATTTGAAGGTTGTTGGCGTAGCAAACGAGAGGCACATCTCCAGAGGAGGAATTCTGAAGATGGAATCAACAGTGGCGTCTACAGTAAGGTTGAACTACTTTATAAAAACCTTATAGGGCTTCGACGATATATTCAAAGATCAGGCCTAAAAGGAGCGGTTAAGCCCGCTCCATCCCTTGGATTTCAGATCAAGGACCTGGTTCTCCAGGTTAGAGTTACGTGCGTCAGGTGCGTAAAGAATTGATGAAAGCATTTTGGTTCGTTTCGAGAAAAAAGTTCTTCGCATGATCTACGGCTGTATAGCGACGTAGACTTAGCCAGCAGGATAAAAGTCCAGAAGAGCTCATGGAAATCAACATTCCAGCCAAACAGATATAAGGGAAATCCTATTTTTAATTGATTTTTTCTTGAAATATTTTAATACCTAATAGAAAATACATTTAAATATTAAAAATATAAAATTTTTGAATTTCTTTTGTTAGTGTGTGGACTGTGCTTAAAAGACTCCATTAATAGTCTCGCTGTATTGGTCATGATACCGATGTTCAAAATGCAGAATGTTTTGGTGAAAATGCTCATCTTGCTTTTTCGCATAGACACACATAGGGTCACATGCAAAAAGATCAGTTCAAGCTCTTTACTCACTTTTCTGAGAACTTTCTTAGAGTGGTATCCAAAAAAAATACAGAGCCTGAGATCGATCTCAAGCTGTGAGTTCGAACTCAAAGTGTTGAGATCGATCTCTCGACGAAAGCTCTATGTGAGAAAGTTCTAGTTTTAATATGCAAAAAGATGAGCAAACGCTCGATTGCATGAGATCGATCTCACAAAATGTTGAGGATGGGTTTTCTCTTACTCAGTTGATGAACAACTATCAAAATGGCCGAGTTTCTGAATAATTTTGTTACAAATCGTTTTTATAAAAATAGAAGATGTCCAATTGGTGAAGATTTTCGAAAATTGTATAGATTTAGTGAAACAGGTGTGCAAAAAACCCAGGTGCTTTGACTCATCAAGAAAAAATGAGGATTTTTCTGCGTTATGTAGGAGATCCTGGATTTCAAAGCGGTGTTGGTGAAGACATTGGTGTCAATCAATCAACGATATCAGGGTGGTAAAGTAAGTCGCAACAAAAACTGCAAGCCTCGCAACTGATTGGATCATATTCCCACACAATTCTGAAGAAATAGAAGAAGCGCAAAGGTTATGGAGCAGTAAGTATGAGTTTCCTTACGCCATTGGTGCTCTGGATTGTACAAATGTGCGTATAAGGAAACCACTGTTTTAACTAGTGCAAGTGCATACAAAGAGCTTTGAGATCGTTCTCATATCACTGAGTCAGAACTGTAGAGAGTGAACTCGTTTTTTTGAATATGAAACTGAGTCCGAGTCCAAGTCTGCTCGATCGATCTCACATGCGACTTCAAGCTCGTCAGCTCTGACTCTGAGAACTTTCTAATCTTTTGTCTTTGAATTGTTTTAAGTGAGCATTTAATAGACAATCGACAGCCCATTACTCTCATACTCAGTTCTGTTATTGCCAAAAAAGTTTTGAACTATAGACTTATTGAGTAGCTCTAAAAATGTATTATTGGCCATATTTTTCTTTATTTGTTGTCCGCTTAAAATGGCGGCTTTCACTTTGGTCTTGGATAACTTTGGACAACATTTAGGATTGGGACGTATTGTTAAGTACAGAGATTCTTTTTTTAGCTGAAATACATGAATGTGGAATGCTTTCAAAGGCTCATTTCCCACTCATAATAATGTGCATACATTCAAAACCAATGTGGATCACAGTTTAGACAGTATCAAAATTATGATACCCAGAATCTCAAGGAGCGCCATTCTATTGAAGAGGAGAGGTTTTTCGACTCACCAGTATGGTAAGAAGGACGGCATTTGGTAATATCAGACAACTTTTAACATGTACTATTGTGGGAGGGGTTAGGATTTGTGCAGCTTTTTGCACCATCAGTTATGAATGTTATGAAGGATTTAAATGTTTTAACAACAAATTGATTAACCAATTACCTTAATTGTTGGTGAGCCAAAGTAAATAGGAATATTACCCATGACGAGTGGTCTCCAGAACTTCTCCGAGATGTAATCATTGCAAACTCCATTCTCGTAGGCAATGATAAACTTGTAGCGAGCAAAGAATCGATAGAATTCCTCCGATTGAATTGAATTCAAGTAGTCTCCAGTTAACCTTTAAAAAAAAAGACCATTAGAATAAGGACCTACAATGAATTTAGTGATCATTCTCACTCCTTTGGTAAATCCTTATTGTGCAAACATCCTCCATACGAATCCACTTGAATGTACTTCATCAACTCTTTCACATATTCATTCCTGCCCGAGGATGTGTCACAAATCGATTGGACAAATGCAACTGGTGCAAGGTTTTCCGTCTCACGCAACAGAGATTTCGTTCCAATGGCAACCAAATACTTGCGGTCAGTCAATTCTTTTTCGCTCTTGATATACTGAGTGGTGAGGGGGAAATTCGAATGACGACTAAATGTCGATGTGATATTAAAATGTTTCAGGACGCGAGGGTACTGAATGAATGGCACATTTTTGGGGGATTCTTCGTGGAATAGAGCCCACAGATGATGGGGTTGGCGAGGTAGGGGTAAATCAGTTTTATTCAGTTCCGAACCATAAAACACTAGAACCTGATGTTTGATAAATTACAAAACAAACAAAACAAAACAAGAAGTCAAGTGTTTTGTTGCCGCGAAGCTTATCATAAAAACACTCACCTTGGTGTTATTGCTGTTGAGTAGTTTCCTATCGACAGTAAATGTACACTGATTGAATCCGCATCGTTTGGTTTGGTGATAGTTGGGCAGGAGTTTTGTCCACCAAAGGACAACAGGTGGGGGTTTGGTTATTGATCTATGTTTGGTTATCTTTCGGGATAGTATTCGATTGCTTCCGTTGCCCTAGAATGGGATGAAAATCTTTATCGATTAAGTGTGAAAAAATCAAGACTGACTCACCTTCCAGAGCCATAGAGCCAATGTTATCACGAGAACAATGAAAATTAGCGAAAGGATAAGTTTGATTTTTGCGAATAGTCGCATCTTTGGTTATTTTTATTTTTATCTCTTTTGAGAAAATAGGAGATTTCACAAGTCTTTTGTTTTCGATTGATTTACGTGCAAAATTCGTCTGTTGTCGTTAATTTCCATGACTTAGCAACTTAGCGAAGCACTTTTAAGCTTGATAAGATGCTTTGTAATTTTTCAGAGGCTGGCTGCCGCTGTTAACCACAAGACGACGACGACGATGATAAGACCGAGACGTTGACGACGACGACAAAGACGAAGTGCACATGATTAATTTACTTTGTGAGTGTTTTCAATTAGTTGCGATAAATGTTCATATTTTTATAAAGTTTCAGTATTATATTTTTAAGATGAAACAAAACAAAACAGAAACAGTAGCAAGATTTATCTACTGTGGTCGTGGTGTATTTTTCTTCTATTTTTTAGCAGTCTTCGACTTCGCTCTCAATCGAATCGACCACGATTAGGCGGGAAAGGAAAGTAAAAGATAAATGTCATAAAAATTGAGATAAATGTCATAAATTTCGAAATTTGTAGTAGATTTATATTTAAATAGAAGTAAAGGGTGTTTTGTTGCAAATGATACAAAGTTTAAAAAAGTGTTCTTATGCACTAAAATATTAGCTTTTCAAATTGCGATTTTTAATCCTAGAAATAGTCAACTTTAGATTTTCATAATTCACGAGAAAAAAAATGAATTTGAAGAGTAAAAGTAAACTTGGGAATTGACATAGAAATAAAGGTTGAGTTTGGTTCATTTTGATATAAATAATAGCAGTATTTTTTTGGTAATTATTAACTTGTGTAGTAATGGAAAGTAAGTGCAGTAATGGAAAGTGTGAATAAAACATATGTTCACTATTATATGCACTTTTATTTTAAATCTTCAAGTTGGTATCTGTGCAATCATACTTATGTCAAAATCAGCTGTTGAAAATACGTACTCAAGGGATGTGTTGAAAAAGTTTTATTGTTTTTATGTAAAGTTGAATAAGAGTTCAATATAATGCGTACATGCAGGTCCAGTCAGAATAGAGTTGAGTATGAATTGAAAGATTGAAATGACATAAGAGTGCCTGTCCACATTAAATTTTTAATGTTAGGTGCAAGCAGTTAGACAGGTAGATTATGTGAGTGAAAAAGAGAGAGATGGGTAGATTACAGCCCAAATGCAAACAATATTATTGGATTCAACATGAAAGATTTTGTATTGTATGACTGAAAGATAGATAGATTTCAAGGGTGTGAGATAGGGATGTGCAGATTGATTTTCTCTTAATCGTATGGACACAACGAACATAATAAAACCCAGCATTAAAAAGCTAATGTAGACAGGCAATAAAAGCCAAAAGAAGGGTGTGAGGGGAGAGTTTGTCCTTAACCGAAAGCCCGTCTTGCCTACAAGCTCCCAGTTGCTGGCAAATCAGTTTTCCTGTGTGAAAGGGGACAAATCAACGCGAAACATTCAGCGCCACAATTAAACTTTCTCTTCTCAAAATAAACTTACACTGCGATAACTGACGCGAAGCGAATCAGGGTGAATCATTCACAATGATAACAAAAATGACAAATAAACAATGCCGCTTCGGCGAATGTGCCACTTTTGCGTTGGTTTGGGAGAGCCTTTAAACCCGACCAATGACGAAAGTTTTGTTTTCGCATCAAATTTTTCGCTTTGGTATTGGGCGAGTCCTAACACACATCACACGTCAATAAATTTAGAGATATCACTGTGATTATTGATGATTTTTGGGTGATGTCAAGTAGTCAACGCATTGAATATTTACTATGACAGTCTAATCGTAAATTAATATTTCAAACCAATTTATTTTTATTCTAGTGAAAACAGAGCACAAGAAAAATACGAACGCATCCCCAAATAATAAAATCCTCCCAACCTTTAAGTAAAAAATATTTCTGGAACTGGATGAAGTGTCATTCTATTCCAAGCATTCCAAAACTTTATATGAACTATTTATATGCACTATTTTTGCTGCCTTATTTATCCGCACTATTTCTTTGTTGTTGTTTAGTGTGTAAGATTTTGCTGCGCTGCGTATAAATTTACCAATAAAAAACGCCTAATACTGCAATTTTGTTGGTTAAACAAAAGTGTCCGTCCGAAGTTGGTACATACAAGTTAACACAATCTCTACTTATTTATTTTAGACGAAAAACCAACCGAAAATAGTTATTATTTAATTCTAATGTAGTTTAAAACTCTCATTATAAATAACGAATCAAATATTTATGATTCAGTAATACTAAGGTTCTGTTTCACAATTAAAAGCAAAGTTCTGAGTTTTTACCCAACAAATAAATTACTAAAAAATGTTAAATCCTTCTACCAAAAACCTTATTCTCTACAAAACACTCCTCAGGCAAGCCACATCACAATTTGTATTTTGTGTTGTAAGGAAATTACTTATTTCTCTTCCAAATTGACATGGAACCCTTTTACAGAAAGCATTAAATCAAGTTGTGCAGAAAATAAAATAAATCATAGAGTAATGAAGTTCAGCTTATAATTGAATAAAAAAACATAATCAACTGTCATTTTGATAGAAGTAGACTTGACTTGATAGTTAGGGAGAATTTTCTTCACTAAATTTCCAGTCAACTTTCCATTAAAGTTGCCTTAATTGGAAGCTAATTTTTTGGCAGCTGGCTAATCAGATACTAGAAACTTGCCTAACTTTCAAATACCTTAGGTCGTCTAGACCTGCCCATTGTGTCTGCCGTTGTGTTTTAATTTCAAATTCAGATTTTTCAAAACATTCAGCCGTATCTTAAGTGCAAAACCTGTATCTACATATAATAAATGTTCACATTTTAGTAATGTTACTTAAAGGCATCTAATCTTAAACGCCATCTACGGCGTTTAAAGGTCACTTAAAGCTTTTTTAAAATTTATTTTGACATATCAATTGTCATCTAGTAATTTTGAAGTTTAAAATTTAGAAATTAATTTTTGTTTGTCTTTATAAAACAATGCTTTCATTTCATTTATTAAATTAAATAAATATATA
The DNA here is from genome assembly GCA_951509635.1 of Eupeodes luniger. NCBI lineage: Eukaryota > Metazoa > Arthropoda > Insecta > Diptera > Syrphidae > Eupeodes > Eupeodes luniger. Next base: position 100,711,385 of record OX608073.1, on the reverse strand, counting down.
AGATCTCAATAAAACAAGGGCATCAAAAATGTATAAAATCTTATTCAACTTCATGGATCTTGGAGAAATCTCTTTTCGACGTAAGTACAAGTTTTCAAAAGAAAATACACCTTGAGCATTCTGATCTTGAGGGTTCACTTAGAATTTCCCACATCCTTGCTGATCTCCAAGTAATGTCTTTCATAAAATATTGGGCTGAATTGAGTTATGTATAAGAAAATATGTGTTTTATTGTAATGTTTCAAGAACAATTTTTGTAACATCATATTATTCGTTTCTAAAGATGCAAGATGATGAGGCGGATATACATGGGCTTAACCAATCTACGCTCTGTACGATATGCCATCGATTCGAAACTACATTTGCCTCAAAGGGAGCACTATTTGTTAAAAGGCCAGTTTTGGTATCGAAACAAATATAGAAAATAGACACGTCATGGGAACTATCGATTGCACCCACATTAGGAAAAGAAGTATGTTCAGCATAGTTGCTACAACATTTTCCAATGATTTAATAGAAATATAAAATTTGCTTAAAATATTTCAGTTCTCTTAGCAACAAAGAATCAAAAGTTTCGATTAAAATAACTAAATTTAAAGGGTGATTTTTGGGCGATAGAAAAAAGAGGAGTGTTTTTCAAAGTAAACGAATGTCTTTGCACATGGTCTAAATGTTTTTTTCTTTGTTTTTTTAATCAAACCAAAATAAAATCAATACAGCTTCCCTAAGTAAGGTTACCCAACTATCAATTTAGCTTCTTGGGAAGCAATAGTTTTTGAAGTAACAATATATGTCTTTTTTTGGAAGTCAGCTACTTTTCCAAACATTTTCAAAATAATAGCTTGTATAACACCTGTGAATTTAAAATTGACAGTTCATATGCAAGGCACGTATATTTAAGCAAGCAAAGGCCTGTTTAATTCTTGCCAAAAATGATAAACTATCAATAGGAATGCTCTTATTTATAAGCTGACACAAATTGGTATATCTACCAAGTTCCTGAAAGTAATTACAGAGATGTACACGGATACGAAGGCTGCTGTTTGGGATGGAGTGAGCTTTTCAGAGTAGTTTAGCACCAGCACAGGAGTCAAACAAGGATGCCCACTGAGCGCTCTTTTGTTCTTGTTATTTATAAATAATGTTGTGGATGAACTTCCTTGGGAAATAAGAAAAGCTAGCTGCACCGTGAATGTGTTATTATACGCCGATGACCTCGTTATACTTTCAGAATCACCTGAAGGTTTACAATTGATGACAATTGGTTATCTGCATATTGTAACAGATGGGTACTTTCTATCAACACGACAAAATCCAAAATAATGGTATTTGCCCTTACACAAAGCGCTTATAATGGAAGAAGCTGGAAATATAATGGTACGCAACTGAAGGTAGCAAAAGAAATCAAATATACATACATATAGGCTTGAAATTGAATCCAACATTAAATTTCAAAATTCATTTATCGGAGAAAGCCCAAAGCTCACAAATTTTGATAAATTTAACATGGAAAATTATCTTCTCCAACAAACAAATTAATTTATCTTCAAAATACAAAATATTTAATTCAGTAGTGAAATTAACTCTCTTGTATGCTGCTCAGGTTTGGGGATCAGAAGAATATGAAGAAATTGAAAAATTCTATAGGAATTTTATAAAGAAACTTTTCAACTTACCTCTGAATACACCTAGTTATGCCATATGTATATTTAGAAACAGGACTTCCAAAACTTCTAACAAGCACCCTGAAGTCTTAAGCTGACATCATCAAAGTCTGCAGCAACCATCAGAGTACAAGACTTTCGAAAAAACTTCTTTTATATGAGCTGAGAAACAAGGACTGATGGTTTGTAAGATGGCAATCTGTTGGCAACGAATGTGGGGTGAGATTGGATGATGATTTTAGCAATGTAAACCATGTGAAAGAACAAATGTAGGTACAGTATGATAGAGAACAATGAGGACATAATGAGGCATTCACTGTTAGAAGAAGCTCAAGACGCATTCAGTGGAATAATCTACAGTCAGCTCAGCTATAATCTTGGTTCGAGAAACTATTTCAAGGATTCACTGAGTTATGAAGAGATATCCCTAATCTTTAAAGCAAGATGTGAAGTTCTCAACTTAATTGAAAGTCCTTTTAATGGTAGTTTTAACCAATTCTGTACGCTGTGCAATTTAAAATCAAAAGAAGGTTGTCTACATTTCATTGGTATCTGTTCAATATTTAAAATGCAAAGACGCTACTTTTTCGGGAAAAATACTCTTACCCTACAAGAGACTATAAACGTCCTTAACGAGCATGATTGGAAAACATTAAGTTAATTGAAAGATATTTACAGTATAGATTGTTATTAATAACAGAATTTTATTAAATTCAAAACATATACATACATTTAAATATTTGTATTTTTCTTTGTCAACCTGGCTGACGGCATAGTCATAGCATTTAAATTCGAAATATTGTATAAAATTTTGTAAATCAATGTAAATAAATGAATTACTTACATACTTACTTACTGATAAACTATGAATTTTGATTCTTATTAGACACATTGCATAATTCCACTAGTTGGATTTATTTTATTCGTATTCCACTTTTACAACAAAATTAATCATAATTTCCAATTTCCCACGACCGTATTGGCGGACAATTTGTTTTTCTTGTTTTATTGGAAACTTGGAATATTTTATTTGTTTATTCGAGATTAAATAGTTTACTGTGTAACTCATGTTAAATTTTAAATTATGTGATTTCAAAATTAGAAACCTAAAAAGAGTACAATCTGAAAACGTTTTAATTGAACTCTTTTACTAATGTTTTAAAAGCATTCAGAATGCATCAAAGATTTTTGCCAAATTACGAATCAAAAATAACTTATTTAAATTTTGTTAAGCTTTCATTTTGCTTTCTTGGACGTTTTCCATTTGATTAAGTAATTCAAAAAGGCTTATAGTCTTGATTCTGCGATAAATGAACTCTTTTATTATTAACTTTTACATGTTATGTTGCTTTTCAATACTTTTATTGATCCTGTCCGATGAAAGATTGGAGAATAAAATTGCTTGCGTGAAAATTATATAATTGATTCTAATGTGATAAAATAATATTACAGACAATACAAATTAAAATAACAAATCACACATTTTTACTTTTTTGAGGGTTTTGAATAGCTTGTATAAGGCTTTTATAATAGCAACATATTACTCACTTAAGAAATCTTTGACCATATTATGAAATCTTTATTAATGTCTTATACAAGTAAGAAAGCCTGTGTAGTGAAACAATAGGTCTTTTCAACAAACTATTTCTTGTATTATTTTGCCTGCATAAGGCCTCCAAAACGCTATTCATGAAAAGTTTTTTGCAAACAAAAGACTTGTTATGAGAGGTCTTATATAAGCTAAATAGCTTGTAAAACTTTCACAAAATTAGCTTGAATTATGCCTTATAAAAGTCAAATTGTTAGTTGGGTTGAACTATACTATATTCTATGCAAAACGGAATCGATTATCAAAATAATTTATAACATATTTTTGTAAATATCTTATAATACTTTATTTTGTTTAAATCTAAAGAATGGAAACGCTTATTAAGAAAAAGTGCTTCTTGTCTAAAATTTTTGGTGAAACGATCACTCGCTGAATGCATTCCTTATTCTACCAAAAATCTACTACATTCCTTGTGTTTACATTTCGAAAACTGATGACATATTCGAATTTCCACTTTCTGTCTTTCTGTGTTCTGTCATCATTTTTCTTGTCACTGAGAAAAATACGAAAGAAAAATATGATGAAAAATTTTCCTTAAACATTTACTCGTCGTGTGCAATTGCAATGTTCCATCGCGTTTCTTAAAAATTCCAAAATTATGTGCACAAAACTTTAATAGAATTTATCGTGAATTGTAATGTAATGGCAAATAATCAGACAACAACAACTGGCAGCAGCAGTAAAAGCAGCAATCCCAACAACATCGAAGGCAACACGAACATCATCAAAAAAGACCCACAAATCCAATCGCCACCAGCTTGGGAGTCATGCTACTACTGCCCCATGGAATCCTTTAAAAGTTCATCCGACTTTGTCAAGTAAATGCTTCTTTTCTCTTCCAAAATTCTTGTCCCATAAAGATTTGTTTTTTGTTTTTTGTAGGCATTTAAGAGATCGTCATTGCACCAAGGAGGGAGGCTCCTATGTTTGCCGCTATGGCTTCAATGGCGTCTGTCCATCGCTGCCACTGGATGGTGTATCCGATCGGGACTACGAATCGCATGTCACTCGCTACCACGTCAACCAACCAAGTCGGGAACCCGCTCCCGAATGGTCAGTATTCTCGGCCGCTCAGAATCTTCCCGCCGTGCTCAATGATCCTGGCCGAGGCAAGCAGGCGAATCTGTTTACCAAAAAATGGGGCGATTCATTTGTGGAGAAGGCGCACATTGGCCACTCGCCCCATCTGGACGACATCCAATATGCTGACTTCGAGAATTATGTGAAGAAAATCGGCAAGCGTTATCGACGCCATGTCCGCATGAGCGCCCATCAACTGCAGCAAGAGAAGGAAGATTCTAGTCAGCAGAACTACCGCAGTCCGACTCGCGAAGGCCAACTCAGCGAAATCCCCGACATCTTCATGAAAGCCACGATGGATTTGAACAACCCAGAATGCTTTGCCTCGGTCTTCCCGGGCATTGGGCAGGCCAGCGAAGAGAGCAAACAATCAGGCCGACTGCTGCAGGAGAAGCTCTCTCACTATCTGGACATTGTCGAGGTGAAAATTGCCCGTCAAGTGTCCCAGAAATCGGCGGCCTTCTTTCATGCGATGACATCGCAAGATGCCATCATGGAGCAGATGCAGGAGGCGGCCCAAAATGTTCGCGAATTGAGGCAGAGTCTGCGAGCTCTGAGTAAGACTGAGGTTGAGGATTCGTTGAAAATTGTCCAGTACGCCCAGCGGAGGCGAAATTACGACCAAACTCTGGACAAACTCTGCCTAATGGCGACGGTGCACAAGACACAGCCAATGTTGCAGCTGTTGCTGGGCACGCAGGATTACGTGGCAGCTCTGGATTTGATAGGTGAGTTGAATGGAGGATGTTTCCATGATACAATTGTCATTTCCCCCTTTTTCAGGAACCACCCAGGAAATCCTCACCCAAGAACTAGTCGGCGTGCATTGTTTCAAGCATCTGCCGATGCAACTAACCGAAATGGAGAAACTCATCGATAAAATGCTGACCACGGAATTCGAACGTTTCGCCACAGCAGATCTGAATCGACCCTTGTCATCGACCAGTCCCAATTCAGATGAGGAATTCGATAAAATCCTGGCCGAGGATAAACTCATTTGCATTGTCATGGGTCTGTTGCGCAAGAATAACTACGCCTTCATCGATACCTACAAGGAGGAAAGTATCGTGACGATAAGAGCAATAATCAAACAGTTGGTCATCGAGGTGATAGCTTCATCGGATGCTGAACTATGTCTGACTGGACATGGGGAGGAGGCTCAGAGTTTGTCCATAACCGAATGGATTGCTCTGCTGCAACGGGCCACCGTCGCTCTGTTAGAGGTCCTGGGGCGGATAAAAGCTGTGACCACGATAATGTTGCAAACAGCCAATGCAGCTGCAGGCAGATTTGATGAAGCCGTGAATCTTATGGATTCGGATGCATTTCTCACCGACGCCGACTACGACAACGTGAAAGAAAAACTGGGCGAACTGCTGCAATCGGTTTGCAACTATTGTCACGAACGCTGTTCAAATCTGGTGTCCAGTCAGAGTTTGGAGAAGAGTGTGGCGACTGCCGACGAGATCGAGAAACTCACGGCCATTGTGGATGAGTTCAGTGCTGGAACCGAGGCGATATCGGGGGCGCAGAGTGTTCCTCTTAAAGTTGCAGTCAAAGTGCAGGCGTCGAGGTTCGCCAATCGCTTCCATTCGGAGAGAAAACAGAAAATGGCACTGCTCCTCGACTCGGAACGTTGGCGGCAAGTTGACATTCCCAATGAATTCCAAAAGATCATCGATCGAATTGCAGAGAATGACTTCAGCTTCAGCAAGGCCTTGGAGTATTCGGCAGGAACAGCAACAGCCATCCAATGCAATGGTGGCGGCAGTCCGGCCAGTCCAGTGCTTTTGGTCGAAGGGAAGCCATTCTCGCTAGTCGGTGCGGCTCTTCTACTAGTGCAAATGATCAGCGAATACTGCAAATGTGCCCTGCGCTTGCCCATTGTGGCGGGCTATCTGTCGCGAAATGTTGTGGACCTCTTGCGGACGTTTAACTCACGTTCGTGTCAATTAATAATCGGCGCTGGAGCGCTGCGCGTTGCCGGTCTCAAAACCATCACAAGCGGGAACTTGGCACTCGTATCGCGAGCCCTCCAGCTAGTCCTCTGGCTAATGCCCAAAGTCAAAGAGCATTTTCGCTCCCTAGATCCGACCTCCGTCTCCAGCTTCGATACGATTGAAAAGGATTTCATCGGGCACATCAAAGAAATCGAGAATAAAATCTACGGAATTGTCACCGACCGTGTGGCCGCCCAGCTATCCAGCTGGGATTCTCGGCCTCCGGTGCCCTCACAATCGTTTCGAAATATCTCACGGCACTTGGTTAAATTGCACGAAGCAATAGCCCCGATCCTTCCCGAGCAACAAATACACGCCATCTATCGCATTGTCCATAGAAATTTCAAGGACAAATTAAAAGAGCAACTGCTAAAGAACAACATCATCAACAATGGTGGGCCACAGCATGGTGTTGTCACATCGGAGTTGACTTTCTACATGGAGACACTAAGGACATTGAAAGCATTGGCCCCCGAGGAGATGGGCGACGATTCCATGGAGGATATTTGGATTTTTTAGCAAAACTATTAGACGTAAGAATTATTTTTATTGTTTTTATTTTATTTTTTTTTTTAATAATGAAAGATTGAAGGAAATATTAAATTTAGTAATAATTAAATAATAAAGTCCTTGACCCTACCCTCCTTCCTTTTATGTAGCTTATGACTGCCAAATTTTCAGTTTTGAATGTCCTCCTCTCTCAAAGAGAGCCCGGACACATTCCAGATTGAAGTAAAAAATATATATTGTAATTTTCTGTTTTATTGATTTCTTTTTGGTTATTTGTTGTTGTTTTGGTTTACTTTGCTTAATTTTTATTTATTTCTTAAAACTAAAATTAAAATTAAAAAGATGAAGTATTGCTTTGTAAAGATATTTTATACAAATATTAAAAATAAAAATTAATTAATTTTTAAATAATGATATAAAATAAAAAAAAAGCTAGACAAAGATGAAAAATGGCGATTAATTACCGCATAGTGCCGTTTGTTTATACAGAATTAATGTTTAATAAATAAAATTAAATTTAAATTGAAAAAAAAGAAAAACCAATGAATTAAGATAAATTAATTTTTATTTGATTAACAATAAATAAAATAATAATTTTAAAGCAAAAACATTTTCAAATGAATAAAGAAAAAACTATAAAAGAGAATACAATAATTTTATCGAAAAGTTGTAAAGTTTATAAATTAAAACAAAATAAATAAATATTTCTCTCTGTTGGTAATTTCAAATAAAATTGATCTTCTTGCTTTTGCTAAATTTTAGATGTATGTAGAATTCAAGTCTTAAGAAGCCTTATAGACTGAGATACGAGATAAATAAAAAGGTGAGTTGTATGTTTGTTTTTTAAATTTCCTTAACTATGTTGCTGTGAATAAATTGTCAAGATCGGAAGACTCGAAAGAAAATAGAGGCCAAGGAAATAAAATTAGAGCCTCTAGTCTCTGTTAGTTGAATTCAGTTTGATGGCATATTTGTTTTAATCGGAATATTTCCTTTTCTTGAACAATTCTGTGGTAGTTAATTAATCTAGAATTTGTTTTCAATATTAAGTAATTTCGAGCAAAAATTTTGAACATAATTCACGTTGCTAATATTATTGGAAATATTAACCTGAGTGACAAAATTACGTTTTGTTGCATCAGGTTTTTAAAATATCCTTTAAAAATGTTAAAGACAACCAAAAACAGTGTTTTTAAGACTAAATTAAAACATAGAGTATTTTCGTCTTCTATATACAGTTTAAATTATTTTAGTATCTTCTTTAGTTTCTGGAAATTCTCATCAGTCTTTATTTGACTCTATATGATTTTTTGAACAATCCTTGAATTTAATACTTTCACAGTTTTGAAAAATACGTTTTGGAGTTAATATTTCGTGCTGATTTCGAAACCGAGCTTTGATTTTAACTGTCTGCTCAAGTCTTAAGAACACACTTTTTCAACATTATTTTTATATATTTTAAGAATATTGCAAAAACTAGTTATAACAGAATTGTTATAGACGACGGAATCGTTACAAGAATAAAAAAAAAGTGGCTGGGATGCGACCCACAATGATAACTTCCCATCCTGTCTGTCGATTTGTCTTGCTTAAAAGTTTGTAGGTTTTCGTGTTTTGTTAAAAAAAGTTGTCAGTTGAATTATTGACTTCGAGAATTATGTGAAGAAAATCGGCAAGCGTTATCGACGCCATGTCCGCATGAGCGCCCATCAACTGCAGCAAGAGAAGGAAGATTCTAGTCAGCAGAACTACCGCAGTCCGACTCGCGAAGGCCAACTCAGCGAAATCCCCGACATCTTCATGAAAGCCACGATGGATTTGAACAACCCAGAATGCTTTGCCTCGGTCTTCCCGGGCATTGGGCAGGCCAGCGAAGAGAGCAAACAATCAGGCCGACTGCTGCAGGAGAAGCTCTCTCACTATCTGGACATTGTCGAGGTGAAAATTGCCCGTCAAGTGTCCCAGAAATCGGCGGCCTTCTTTCATGCGATGACATCGCAAGATGCCATCATGGAGCAGATGCAGGAGGCGGCCCAAAATGTTCGCGAATTGAGGCAGAGTCTGCGAGCTCTGAGTAAGACTGAGGTTGAGGATTCGTTGAAAATTGTCCAGTACGCCCAGCGGAGGCGAAATTACGACCAAACTCTGGACAAACTCTGCCTAATGGCGACGGTGCACAAGACACAGCCAATGTTGCAGCTGTTGCTGGGCACGCAGGATTACGTGGCAGCTCTGGATTTGATAGGTGAGTTGAATGGAGGATGTTTCCATGATACAATTGTCATTTCCCCCTTTTTCAGGAACCACCCAGGAAATCCTCACCCAAGAACTAGTCGGCGTGCATTGTTTCAAGCATCTGCCGATGCAACTAACCGAAATGGAGAAACTCATCGATAAAATGCTGACCACGGAATTCGAACGTTTCGCCACAGCAGATCTGAATCGACCCTTGTCATCGACCAGTCCCAATTCAGATGAGGAATTCGATAAAATCCTGGCCGAGGATAAACTCATTTGCATTGTCATGGGTCTGTTGCGCAAGAATAACTACGCCTTCATCGATACCTACAAGGAGGAAAGTATCGTGACGATAAGAGCAATAATCAAACAGTTGGTCATCGAGGTGATAGCTTCATCGGATGCTGAACTATGTCTGACTGGACATGGGGAGGAGGCTCAGAGTTTGTCCATAACCGAATGGATTGCTCTGCTGCAACGGGCCACCGTCGCTCTGTTAGAGGTCCTGGGGCGGATAAAAGCTGTGACCACGATAATGTTGCAAACAGCCAATGCAGCTGCAGGCAGATTTGATGAAGCCGTGAATCTTATGGATTCGGATGCATTTCTCACCGACGCCGACTACGACAACGTGAAAGAAAAACTGGGCGAACTGCTGCAATCGGTTTGCAACTATTGTCACGAACGCTGTTCAAATCTGGTGTCCAGTCAGAGTTTGGAGAAGAGTGTGGCGACTGCCGACGAGATCGAGAAACTCACGGCCATTGTGGATGAGTTCAGTGCTGGAACCGAGGCGATATCGGGGGCGCAGAGTGTTCCTCTTAAAGTTGCAGTCAAAGTGCAGGCGTCGAGGTTCGCCAATCGCTTCCATTCGGAGAGAAAACAGAAAATGGCACTGCTCCTCGACTCGGAACGTTGGCGGCAAGTTGACATTCCCAATGAATTCCAAAAGATCATCGATCGAATTGCAGAGAATGACTTCAGCTTCAGCAAGGCCTTGGAGTATTCGGCAGGAACAGCAACAGCCATCCAATGCAATGGTGGCGGCAGTCCGGCCAGTCCAGTGCTTTTGGTCGAAGGGAAGCCATTCTCGCTAGTCGGTGCGGCTCTTCTACTAGTGCAAATGATCAGCGAATACTGCAAATGTGCCCTGCGCTTGCCCATTGTGGCGGGCTATCTGTCGCGAAATGTTGTGGACCTCTTGCGGACGTTTAACTCACGTTCGTGTCAATTAATAATCGGCGCTGGAGCGCTGCGCGTTGCCGGTCTCAAAACCATCACAAGCGGGAACTTGGCACTCGTATCGCGAGCCCTCCAGCTAGTCCTCTGGCTAATGCCCAAAGTCAAAGAGCATTTTCGCTCCCTAGATCCGACCTCCGTCTCCAGCTTCGATACGATTGAAAAGGATTTCATCGGGCACATCAAAGAAATCGAGAATAAAATCTACGGAATTGTCACCGACCGTGTGGCCGCCCAGCTATCCAGCTGGGATTCTCGGCCTCCGGTGCCCTCACAATCGTTTCGAAATATCTCACGGCACTTGGTTAAATTGCACGAAGCAATAGCCCCGATCCTTCCCGAGCAACAAATACACGCCATCTATCGCATTGTCCATAGAAATTTCAAGGACAAATTAAAAGAGCAACTGCTAAAGAACAACATCATCAACAATGGTGGGCCACAGCATGGTGTTGTCACATCGGAGTTGACTTTCTACATGGAGACACTAAGGACATTGAAAGCATTGGCCCCCGAGGAGATGGGCGACGATTCCATGGAGGATATTTGGATTTTTTAGCAAAACTATTAGACGTAAGAATTATTTTTATTGTTTTTATTTTATTTTTTTTTTTAATAATGAAAGATTGAAGGAAATATTAAATTTAGTACTAATTAAATAATAAAGTCCTTGACCCTACCCTCCTTCCTTTTATGTAGCTTATGACTGCCAAATTTTCAGTTTTGAATGTCCTCCTCTCTCAAAGAGAGCCCGGACACATTCCAGATTGAAGTAAAAAATATATATTGTAATTTTCTGTTTTATTGATTTCTTTTTGGTTATTTGTTGTTGTTTTGGTTTACTTTGCTTAATTTTTATTTATTTCTTAAAACTAAAATTAAAATTAAAAAGATGAAGTATTGCTTTGTAAAGATATTTTATACAAATATTAAAAATAAAAATTAATTAATTTTTAAATAATGATATAAAATAAAAAAAAAGCTAGACAAAGATGAAAAATGGCGATTAATTACCGCATAGTGCCGTTTGTTTATACAGAATTAATGTTTAATAAATAAAATTAAATTTAAATTGAAAAAAAAGAAAAACCAATGAATTAAGATAAATTAATTTTTATTTGATTAACAATAAATAAAATAATAATTTTAAAGCAAAAACATTTTCAAATGAATAAAGAAAAAACTATAAAAGAGAATACAATAATTTTATCGAAAAGTTGTAAAGTTTATAAATTAAAACAAAATAAATAAATATTTCTCTCTGTTGGTAATTTCAAATAAAATTGATCTTCTTGCTTTTGCTAAATTTTAGATGTATGTAGAATTCAAGTCTTAAGAAGCCTTATAGACTGAGATACGAGATAAATAAAAAGGTGAGTTGTTTGTTTTTTAAATTTCCTTAACTATGTTGCTGTGAATAAATTGTCAAGATCGGAAGACTCGAAAGAAAATAGAGGCCAAGGAAATAAAATTAGAGCCTCTAGTCTCTGTTAGTTGAATTCAGTTTGATGGCATATTTGTTTTAATCGGAATATTTCCTTTTCTTGAACAATTCTGTGGTAGTTAATTAATCTAGAATTTGTTTTCAATATTAAGTAATTTCGAGCAAAAATTTTGAACATAATTCACGTTGCTAATATTATTGGAAATATTAACCTGAGTGACAAAATTACGTTTTGTTGCATCAGGTTTTTAAAATATCCTTTAAAAATGTTAAAGACAACCAAAAACAGTGTTTTTAAGACTAAATTAAAACATAGAGTATTTTCGTCTTCTATATACAGTTTAAATTATTTTAGTATCTTCTTTAGTTTCTGGAAATTCTCATCAGTCTTTATTTGACTCTATATGATTTTTTGAACAATCCTTGAATTTAATACTTTCACAGTTTTGAAAAATACGTTTTGGAGTTAATATTTCGTGCTGATTTCGAAACCGAGCTTTGATTTTAACTGTCTGCTCAAGTCTTAAGAACACACTTTTTCAACATTATTTTTATATATTTTAAGAATATTGCAAAAACTAGTTATAACAGAATTGTTATAGACGACGGAATCGTTACAAGAATAAAAAAAAAGTGGCTGGGATGCGACCCACAATGATAACTTCCCATCCTGTCTGTCGATTTGTCTTGCTTAAAAGTTTGTAGGTTTTCGTGTTTTGTTAAAAAAAGTTGTCAGTTGAATTATTCTTAAAAATTTCAAAATTACCAACAATTTTTGCATATAATGAAATAGTTTTATTTCAAAATCTAATAGAAATCCGAATCTTTTACATACGCTCCTTCGTGACGTGTAAGACATTTTAAGTTATTTTCTTAAATTATTTCTTCTTTATGAAATAAATAAAGTACCGCACTATTATAGCTTAACAACTTTATTGGTTAAAAAACGGCGATAATACAAACAGCCATATGTCTGGTTAAAATAATAAAAGCGTTAGTACAAGTACTTGGCGTAGTATTAGTCGTTAAGAAGCGCTGTTTGATAAGGAAAAAGATCGCCATTGCTGCTTGTACTAAACTAAACAAAAATTTTGTTTGGGGGTACTTACATGATGAGCCTAATTCAATGAATTGGAAACAAGATGTCTCTGGTAATGTAATACAAAATTCTAACAGAAACACATTTTTTTTTTGTATGTTTGTTTTTTAAATAGTGACTTATTAAATTGAAATGCTTATAACTTTTGAACCAAAGCTAGCTTTGTGATGTTTTATACTTTTTTGAAAAGCTAAAAAATCAAGCAAGTTCTTAAAAACCAGTATTGTGTTGTATGATTTTTTTTAATAAAACTGTTTTAAAGTTCGATGTAAAAAATTAAGTTTGATAAGAATATGATTTTAACTATTAATATTTTGCAAAATAATGCGGAAAATTGAAATTTTTTAAATGCAAAAATATTGAATGTTTATTCAAAATTGTAAACTATTACATTATACATTATAGTAAAAACAAAAATCTTTTGTGGACTGGGTGATTGAAAAACCGACTAAAAGTAGGTGTTTTTGAAAATTTCATTAAAACAACCGTTACTCGAAAACCGTTAGGATGCGGTATAAACAAGTTACCAAATTCTGATAGGTCATGACTTGATCATTCAGCATATACAGTTTGGACCATTACTTATCGGACAAAATGTATAAACCAATACAAATTGGATGAATAAAATTAATTTGAGAGATATCGAGAACCGAACATCAATTTTTACCAAATTTGCTATTTTATTTTTTGTATTTTTTGTAGATTTTATTTTTTTTTTTAAACGGACTGTTGGATTCTTAAACAAAAATTATTGAATATTGAAAACAATATTTTCTGTGAGATAAAATAAGTTTGAAGCCAATATTTTTAACTTTGAAAAGCTTTTTGAGTCGAAAGTAAATTTTTACCAAGTTTTAGTATTGTTTTGTATGTATATGTACATATGTACGTTTTTTGTACAAAAACTGTCAATTCGATTTTTCTCAACATTTTTTTGAATGTTGAAAACAATATTTCTTATAAATTAAAATTAGTCGTATCTCAAAGTTTTGAAAAGATATTTGAGTCGAAAATCAATTTTTACCAACTTTTATTAATTTTTTTTTTTAAAAACTGTTAATTCGATTTTTCTCAAAATTTGGCCGAATGTCGAAAACAATATTTCTTATAAGTAAAAATTAGTTAGAAGCCATAATCTCAAATTTTTGAAAAAAATATTTGAGTCAAAAATCAATTTTTATCAACTTTTATATGTACATTTTTTTTAGGTTTTTATTTTTTGTAAAAAAACTGTCAATTTGATTTTTCTCAAAATTTTACCAGATGTTGAAAACGTTATTTTTCGTTGCACAAAATTGTTTTGGAGATAAAATCATTTTTGATCATACAATTTTTGTGGTGACAAATATTTTTTTCAGTTTTTTTGATTTATAAAAAATCCGTTAATTGGAATTTGTTCCAAAAATATATTTGTTTGGTATCACGTTACAATATATATTCAAGTCTCTAGCGTTATTGGTTCGTGAGATATTTAGGGTTAACCAAAATTTTCACCTTTTTTTCAAATTGCTATGGTAAAAAAACCACCCACTCAATTTTGTTGAGAGTATAACAAAATTTATTTGAAGTTGATATCTCTACTGGTTCTTGAGCTATGGACGACGAAAAAAACGTCGCGAACGTACGTACACACGCACGCACAGACAGATCTCTCTAAAAATCTTTTATGTCGACTCTAGGAACCTTGAAACGTCGAGAAATGTCAACATTTTCAATTCGACAAATCGGACCGATTACAATAACTTCCTATGTCCTGGCTGTCCTTTTCTATTTGTAATTATTCAATAGAAAAAAACTAAAATTTATTTTTGGTTTGAATAGTTCAAAACAGTCATTTATTGGTTTTGATTTGACAGAATTGAATTACTTTGGAATACATACAAAGAAGTTATAATCTGAGCGAGTTCAAAACTGGTGAATCATGGAAACATTTTTGCTATGGGTGGGTGGTTACATTTTAAGGGGCGATGTTGATTTTAATTAAAACACAAATTATTTAGAAAATTATTGTTATTTATTTTTATTATGACCTCAAAGAAAGAAGTCCAACAGTGTCAAATAACATGATCTTGGCGGCCAATTGACGTCACCATCATGTGAGATAATATGGCCATTTAATTTTTCATTAGCTGTGTGGCAAGTGGCACCGTCCTGTTGAAACCACACATCGTCAACATCCACATCTTTCAATTCGGGCCATAAAAAGTTCGTTATCATCTCACGGCGAACACCATTCACGGTAACTGCCTGATCGACTTAATTATGTAAAAAAATACGGCCCGATGATGCCGCCAGCCCACAAACAGCTGCGCACCAAACTGACCATGGACAACGCTTGAAATCCCCAAGAGGCTTTAGTTCTTGAGTGAATACCACGTTGTAAGCAAGTCTTTATGCATAATGTTCACCTACGACGAGCGTAAAAGGTGTAATTTTTGGTCACGACGACGAGTTCAGGTGGACGGCTCTTCAGCCACACTATCTACATATAGAAGCAATATTTTCTGCAGTACGAGATGTACGCGCATGCACTAGTGTTTTCCCATCTCCTGCAGACCAGTTTTGCTCAAATTTTTGAACGATTTTTTCGATTGTACGCTCATTTGGACGATTAAATTGACCGAAAAAATCACGAAATGCACGATATGCATTTTGAATTGAACGCCCATTTTTTATTATAACCCTGAATAACTTTAACGCTTTACTCGGTTGTGCGTCTTTCCATGATTCAAATTGAGTTAGTCTGAAATTTGGAAATGTCAAATGAAATCCAGAAAAAGCTTACGTTTAGGTGTAGTTCACATTTAACAGCGTCCCTTAAAATTTAACCACCCTTTACTTTCAAGTCCCTTATGTTGTCTGAACCTGCCTAATAACTTACTATAGGAAGTTAATAAATTATTTCGTAAATCAAGCCTTTTCTTGTTCTCAAGTGGTATAAAAACTTAAATGAAAATTTGACAGTTACTCGGTGACTCCAACACAGACTTAAATAAAGTTATTTTTTAAGTGAAATCCATCTATTTTATTATTTTATATGTATTCCACTTAAAAAAAAACGATAGGTACACGATAATATTTAGTGACGTATAGATTTTCTCTATTATCCGAATTACAATGAAATCTATTTCAATAGAATGCATTTTTTGAAGATTTTCAATTTTCTATAGTTTCGAACTTCCCTCTTATTTGACTCTCTTTAATCATTGTTGCTAGTTCTTGATTTTTTTGTTCCCTCATTTCGTCAATTATGGCCTCCCGAAATCCGGGATCCTTTGCTGGATCATTTATGACAGCATCAGAAGACTTCTTAGTTTGTGGAACTTCTTGACAATATAACCATCCAATTTGTTCTATTGAAATTGGACTCGAGCCAATTCGATCCCAACTATCTGATCCAAACCATACCGAAAGTGGTTCATTGTAGTCGACGTTGAATATACGAAAAGGTTGCGTTGGACTCCCATATCCCAAGTGACTTATAGTGTCTCTCAATGTTTTTGACAATTTGGGAATTTTATTGGAGTAGAAGAGTAAACTAGCCCCCAAAATGTGAGCCATTGAGCGGAGACAACGGCAAATGTGTTTCTTCAATTCTGGATCTGGAATAATATCCCAAATCTACAAACAAAAGTTCTCGTCTTAAAAAGGTGAAACTTACCAAAATCCATAAAAATATCATATTTTCCACCCACAATGATCAAAGGAAACGGAAACAAATCCATAGTTGCCAGATCTGGATGTTCCTTTCCCATCACTCGTTCACAAGATTTTTCCACATGAACTTTCAGTTCAGTTTCATTCAGCAATTTAGTGTAAGTATTCTTTAATCCCTTGTATGCATTTTCCAAATCAATCCATAAACTTTTAGGTTGCGATAAATCCACAAAAAGAATTACAGCAAAATTATTCGCTCCATGTGATCCCAATGGAACATCAATAAGTTGCTCGGAATTATCCAATGAACCAAGTTCCCAAATATGAGCTATTTGCTTTTGAATTCCCTGTGATGAACTTGTCCGTTTACCATAGGAGTATTCCAATGCGAGGGTTGGTCGTACTGATTCTTCTTTTTCGAAAAACTTATTTATCGCTGTGGATTTTCCCTTAAAAAAAGTTGGGTGTTTGGTTTGGTTTTATTCGGTTTGAAATATATTTACCACTCCTCTGCTTCCAAGAACAAAAACTGTTCTCTCTTTTGGATCGTTATCGAATTCGAGAATTCGAATTTGTTCTTCGAGGAGTTTTATGGCAATATCTTGGATTGAATCGGTTTTTTCATTTGATGCTTTATCAAGAAACATTTTGTCTTGGATTGAAAATTACAACTAGAATAATGATATTTGGAAAACAATGAGTTATGTTCAACGACCAAGAAGCGTTACCATGGCTTTTTCGATTTAATAGAATTCAAAGTGAGCATGTGCATAAAAACTATTTTTTTAAATAGTATATAATATTTCAAATAAATGTATGTACCTACTAATATTATTATGACCAGAACCGTTATTTCTTCAAAATAAAAATGTATATTTTTTTGGAAAATTATTAAAAAATTCAATTTTATGTTTCGAGGAATATCGCTTTGTAGAATCATGGTACAAACAAGTTTCCATTTCACACTAGTTTCAAACTGGAAAACCAACACACTTAGACCAATAGATGTCGGAATTTTTTAGATCACTAGGATCATTATAGTAAAAATCTCCAAGGTGGAGTCTTCGTTTTTGTGAATGGGCAGGACATGAACATAGAAAATGGTACACTGTCTCCTCTTCTTCTTCAACCATGCAGCTTCTGCAAAAATCGTTGGCAGGAGCTCCAAGTAACGGAGCTAATGTGTAATATATCAACCGAGATGAGTTACTAAGATCGTTTAGCATTAAGCATTGGCCAAATTAATTTAGTTGACCGACAAGTAGTTATAAAGGGTGGTTAAATTTTAGGGGCCGATATTGAATGCTAACCACACTTAAACATCAAGCTTTTTCTGGATTTCATTTGACATTTCTCAATTTTAGACTTACTCAATTTGAACCATGGAAAGGTACGTAATAGAGTAACGTGTTAAAGTTATTCAGGGTTTTAATGAAAATGGGAGTTCAAATCAAAATGCATAACGTGCATTTCTTGATTTTTTTCGGTCAATTTAATCGTCCAAATGTGCGTACAATCGGAAAAACCGTGCAAAAATTTGAGCAAACCGGATCTGTAGGAGATGTGAAAACACCAGTACATGCTCGTCCAGCTCGTACTTCAGAAAATATTGCTGCCGTTCACGATAGTGTGGCTAAGATAAGAACTACAAATACAAAGCGTCGCGTCGTCAACAGTCCGAATGGTGTACCCACAAAGAGTGACTGTTTGGTGCGGTTTATGGGCTGGCGGTATCATCGGGCCTTTTTTTTTCCAAAATGAGATCGGTTAGGCAGTTACTGTAAATGGTGTTCGCTCAGGCCCGGATTAAAGAAAATGGAGGCCCGGGGCTATTTCAAATTTGAGGCCACCTAAAAAGATATAAAACCCAAGCAAGCCAACCCCTCATAACCCAGAGCGTGTTAAACCCCAAGCAAACCAACCCAATAACCCAAAGCGTCCTAAACCCCAAGCGAGCCAACCCAATAACCCGAGGCGTTAGGAGTCCACGCTCGCAGAGACGCTCCGCCGAGGAGTTGACGCATCGAAAATCCAAGAAGCTATCCCCTAAGTGCTCCAACCCCCGATAAGATTAAGAATTTTTTATTTACGGGGGCTAATTATTCATCAAGGGCTCTTTTTAACGTTTTTGAAAAATTAAATGTGTTCATTTTGCAATCGCGAATAAAAAATCGTAAACCCAAAAGCGTTAAACCCACATAACCGCCATTTTTCGCTTGTTAAACTCAAAACAGACTCGTGGAATTTAACAATTCTAAATTTTACCACACTAGTATCGAAATTTACTTTAACGCTCAATTCACACATCTCCCTTAATTAAGAATAAATAAGGTACTTGAGATAATTACTAATTAGTCCAGCATATTTCCACACTTCGCAAAAAAAAAAAAAATACGATGCATAGAGTTCAATTTTTTTTCAATCAGGAAACCCTTTCCTGAGTTAGGCTGCATGGCTTTAATATTTTTTGAGTTTAAAGTTTTGGGTTAACAGCGACTTAGGCTATGTGGGTTTGACTTTTTGGATATACTAGCGAGTTTAAAGTTTATGAGATTAATTGCGAGTTGGGCTATATGGGTTTAACGTTTTTGGGGTATATAGCTTTCGAGTTTGGATTTTGTGGGATCAACTAATTTTGGTTTTTATTTTTGGGGTTTATTAGATTGAACAGTTTGAATATCGCGGTTTTACGGTTTAAATTTCTTAATGGGATGGGGCCCTCCTTTCCGCGGGGCCCGGGGCTGCAGTCCCATCGGATGGAGGTGTGCCGCCGAAGTAGTAGCGTCCATTTGGCCGATATTTTGTTCCATAAATGATTGAACCATACCAATACTGTCATAATAAAAAGAAATGACAATAATTTCCTAAATAATTTTTTGTTTCATTTAAAATCAACATCGCCCCTTAAAATGTAACCACCCTTTATATGCGTTTTGAAAAATGGAATTTGTATTACAACTTGATTATTTCTGTTCTTGTTGATGGTGCCGATATAATACATGTATGTATTTTACATCAATTTGACAAAATTAAGTTTAAAGTCGTGTCAATTTAACAAGACTTGAATTGATAGACACAAAGTCAGTACTATCCTTACCAACTGACTTGTTTGCTAGATTTGCCATAATATCTAGTCCAGATTTGAGAATTTAATTTTATGTTATGTTACCCATTGGGAATCCAATATGGCCAAAATTGGTGTTTTGACAGATTCGAAGTTTCATATCTCCAACAGCTCCACCTACTATAAAATAAAGTTCCTTATTAGTCCAGTCCAAATTCATACTCTATTCACTCTGAGAAATGAATTGATTCATTTCTAAGTTTCCCCAAACATCCAAATCCAACACTGAGCCAAATGAGAGTGAGTAAATCTTCTCTTGAACTTGATTTATTATACCATACTCAATCTCAGATAATTTGTGCTCCCCTTTTTCGAGTTAATTTTCTTATTCGAAATTCGAAGTTCGAAGTTTATGTGATCCAAAAGTCATAAGAAAAACTTCATATGCACCCATTTGGTGTGTTCTTTTCTTATTGTAGTTATTTCATTCTTTGTTATTCTTAGTCTTAGTTGCTCTTGCTCCCCAATAGAACACCACCCACATTCATCGTGACATCAGCATCATCCTAATCTAATCGTAGACGTAGTAACCGTACGTCACTTCAATTCGCTCTACATCGAGAATTACGTCCCACAGAGACTGCATCCTATTCCTACCCATAGCTATACCTTATTCCGAATCCGAGAAACAGAAACAACCACGCATGACCCACCAACCGACCGCTGCCGCCACCGCCAGCGACCATGAGCCATAACTTTACTTTTACTGTTTCTGCCTTCTGCTGCTTCTCATCGTCATCAGAGATCAGAGTCAGAGCTCCTCGCTCGTGCTCGTGGTTGTCGTTATAGTTGTCGATGTCGGTAAAAAAGTTTTGTGACGAATTCGCATTCGCACTCAACTCAGTCAGTCAGTCGGTTCGGTACTCGGTAATCTAGTCATCTCTGTCTTGCTGCAACAGTTAGTAGAGTAAAGTTCTATTATAGAAGACATTGCCTTGACTTGCTGCTTGTGTCTGCTCTGCTGCTGCTGCTGTTCGGAGTTTGGTGAATTTTGTGTTGACTTCGTCTTCGATTTTGAGTTGAGTCTTTACTTTGCCTTCTTCTAGTAAGTAAGTAAAAGTAGTGCCGTCGTCGTCGTGGTGGCTGGTGCTTTGCTTTGTGTGCTTCTGGTTTAAAAGAAAAATCATTGCACAGAAGAACAACAACAGAAGTAAAAGGAAAAAAAAAACAAAGGGAACTCAGAATCTTCTTGTGCCGCATCCAAAGTACCGTTCCGATATCGAGTGTTTTTTCTTTCTATTTATTTGTTTAATTTTGAATGAATCTTTATTGACGTTGTCTTTTGTCCTTTTATCATTTTATATCCATTTTTTTACGGTTACCTACGTTTCGAGAAAACTCAAAGGAAGAATAGCGGTAAACGCGCGTTTATAAAGTGAAACTGAACTTCGTCAATCCCTGTTAACCTAAAGTGTTCCTTTGCAACCATCAGCAACCTCTCCCCGAAAAAAAAGTGTAATTTCTTGTACAACTCCATTTGCTCCACCTTTTTGGTCTCGTGATTGTGTAATCGGTTTAGATGGGCTGTCGTTTGTTTTTGGCTTTTTTATTTTTGTTGTTCTGCATTGACGACAAGTGACCTATAATTATTTACAATCGTCATCGCCATCCGAGAGAATCCGGCGAAAACAAAAATTCAACAATTCAGTGCACAGCAGAGTTCTTAGAAAAAAGAATCCTATACCTACCCACTTCCAATCCCACTCGTTGAAGGCACGTTAACCTCCATAACACACACCATCATCTACAAACAAACCTACTTCAAGGTAAGTTGAAATTGATATTTTGCTTATTTTTGTTTTGTAAATCTTCTCGATTACGAATTATTTATGTGGGATGGGTAAGAAAAATAATCAAAAATGTTTGACACTTTTTCTTACCACCTCAACGACACCACAATACACCGTTTAAACACCCACAAGAAACCCATCAACCACTTTTTACCATCTTCTTCTCATCATCCATAGGTGGGTTGGAGGTATCACCTTCAATAGTGTACCTTCCTAGCTAGGAGGCATACCTGCAAAAAAAAACGAGTTGGTATTCCCAATAAAACGACACAAGACACGTTAAATTATTATGATGATAGTGACGTATTGGATGGGATACTCGCTGTCGCTGTCGCTACTCGACTTTACTCTACTCACGGTAAACTGTTATTTTTCCAGCCTGTAGGTAGTTTCTGTTTTTGTATGGTATTTTAACGCCATCGAAGTGGAAATATCGATTTTTCCTTTTTCTCACCCTCTGAGTTCTTCCTCATCTCCTCCTTCAACCCCACTTCCCCATATTTCCTGCTCTTCCTGTCCTGAAATAAAAAAAGAAAAGAAAACAACAACAACAACACAAAATAAAAATAAACCACCCTTGTCGGTTTGTAGTACCACCTCAATCGGGGAGTAGTGTAGCAGGAAGAAAATGTAACCAGCAATATCGAACCACCAACCAAGCGTATATATGTACATATTTCAGGTTTTATTTTTTGGTAGATATTTTTGACATCCTTCAGCAGAGGGTGGATTGGTTGGCCATGGTTGAATTCGAATGGCGATGGCATTCGGTGGTGGGTACACAAACCTGACAAATTTGTGTTGCTTCTAAATTCTAACTTATTTATTTACCTACTTGAATCAGGTGAATGACTAAAAATGAGGGAGAATGAAAGAAAATACGAGTTGAGGTACGACGAGAAAGGTGTACAAATTTAAAGGAACCATCGCATCGGGACGGAATGTGAGGAATTTAAAATAGAAAAAAAGGACAAAATTCCAGGAATTTAAATGTTTTTGTTTTGTTTTTGCGCGAAGAGAAACGGCCTTGACATGTAAAATTTCATAGCAGATGTAATTGGAGTTTGGTGTTCCCATCATAAAAGATGAAATCTATTCCAATTAAATTGGTCTTTAAAAGGGTTGTTTTTAATTGAATTATATCCATCAATGATGCACACCAAAAGCAAAAGCTAGTTTTAATATTATTTGATGACTTATTTTAGGTGAATAATTTGTATCTTTTTATTCAAATATGACGGAAAGGCAATTTTGTTTAGAAATTGATATAAAGTTTTGGGGAGAGTACGATAACTTAGGCGACAAAGTTTAATGACGGATTTGTATAGAACAGTTAAAAACAAGCATTTTTTACTATGGGAGGGGGGTCTATCTCCCCCCGTTTAGGCGGGAGGGGCAATTTAAAAAATATGTACATTAAAGGGAAAAAAATAATTAAAAAATAACGGTAATACTTACAATTAAGTATTATACCTTTTTTTAAAGCCAACACTTTTGTCTATTAGCCTGTTTTTAAATCAAGTCAAAACTATGCATAGTTTTTGAAAAAAATAGTTTTAAACTCAAAATTTGGACAAAAAAAAGTTAAAAATAAGGTAGTGTAATTTTTCAAAACCTTAAGATTATCTACTACTGTTTTTTTTAGAATTCATTGCTCTTATTTGTTTTTGAATTAAAACTGAAAACTAGATGATTTTATGTCTTCTAGTTCTTGAGAAAATTGAAAATTAGCAAAAAAAAAAATCTTAATTAAATTATTTTTTCCTTGCTTGAGTATTTACGTAGTCTTATTTTGATAGTAATAATCGAATATGGATTAAGATATACCAAGGATAAATTAATTTTTCTTAAATCCAGCTTATTTAAATGCAAAAGAAACTTTGCATGCACCCCATACAGATCCCACTGTTGCATACACCCAAACTCGCACACACTTTACTGTTTCATACGCCCAAACTCGCACCTACCATTGTTACTATCAAAATAAGACCACTCAAGCAAAAAAAAAGAATTAAATTAAAATAGTAGTTGTGGTTATTTTCAATTTTCTCAAAAACTAAAAGACATACAATCATCTAGTTTTCAGTTTTTGATCAAAAACAAATAAGAACAATAAATTCTGAAATAAAAACAATGGTAGATAATCTCGAAGTATTGAAAAATTACAATTTAAACCTTTTTTTTAACTTTTTTTACTCAAATTTTGAGTTTAAAATTAAATTTTTCAAAAACTACGCATAGTTTTGACTTGAATTAAACTGGCTAATAAAACAGAATGTTGGCTTTAAAAAAAGGTATGATACTTAATTGTAAGTATTACCGTTATTTTTTAATTAATTTTTTTCATTTTAAATAACAATTTTTTTAAATTGCCCCTACTGCCTAAACGGGGGGAGATAGACCCCCCCTCCCGTAGTAAAAAATGCTTGTATTAAGCCCCTCTACCAAAAACCGTTATTATATCTTGTCGCCTAAGTTATCGTACTCTTGCCAAAGTTTTTGAGTGACAATAAACAGGGTTTACGTTATAATAAAATTCTTTAACTGAGCAACATTTTGTAGGCAATGTGAATGTATGTACGGCCTTGTTACTTGTTACAATTACAACTCTCAACCATTCCTGTGTTCGAGTAATGTGTTAGGAATGGAGGAGAGCAGGGACCTACAGTTTTAAGCCGAATTCGAACGGTTGATTTGAGAAAAACTTTTTATGACAAAAGTTACTTTTGGAGGATTTGTTAATTTCCCGCAAGAGGCAGTACCTACCCGTGGAAAAAACTTTAGGTAGCACCGGCAGGGATTGGACCCAAGACCTCTGTCATGACAGTCCTGAGCACTAACCATCATACGCCACGGGTGAATGTATGTACATTTATATTAATGTCAAAAAGGCATATCTTTGAAACTAATGCTAATTTCTACAAAAACATGCGAATAATCATTACCTATGAACTAAATCCAGTTTCAAGTTCTAAAAGGTTAACTGTCAACTGTTTGTAACGCCATTTTTTTGGAACGAATATAAATGGGCAGGTTCAGACGACATAAGGGACTTTAAATTAAGGCAAGTTTCTAGCATCTGATTGGCTGGCTGCCAAAATATTGCGTTCCAATTAAGGCAACATTATTTGAAAATTGACTGGAAAGTTAGTCGAGAAAAATCTCCCTAACTATCAAGTCAAGTCAACTTATGTCAAAATGACAATTGATCATGTTTTTTAATTCAACTAAAAGCTGAACTTTATTACTCAATGATTTATTTATTTTCTGCACAACTTCATTTAATGATTTCTGTAAAAAGGTTCCTTGTAAATTTGGAAAAGAAATAAGTAATATTTCTTTAAAATACAAATCGTGATGGACTTGTAGTTTGCCTGAGGAGTGTTTTGTAGAAAATAATGATTTTGGTAGTTTTTGTACTATGAACTTGAAGTAGAGGTTTGTGAAGTAAAGTTCTGAATTTTAAATTCATGGCACTTGAAAAACTAACTAGTTGCCTTGGTCAAAATGTACGTTCAAAGAATGAAGTTGTCTGCAAATGAAGTCCCTTATGTTGTCTGAACCTGCCCATTATCAACTGTCATTTTGATAAAAGTAGACTTGACTTAATAGTTAGGGAGATTTTTCTTGACTAACTTTCCAGTCAACTTTCCATTAAAGTTGCCTAAATTGGAAGGTAATATTTTGGCAGCTGGCCAATCGGATACTAGAAACTTGCCTAACTTTCAAGTCCCTTATGTCGTCGGAACCTGCCCATTGACTTGATAGGCGCCAATTATAGCTATCATTTAAATCGATCCGGAAAATTTTTTGAATCGATATTTGACGGTGTTTCCCTCTGATTAGAAATGAAAATTATATACTGATCGATCGGAAATCACACAAAGAATTTTTTTGAGAAAAAAAGTGTAATTGCGCATTTATTTTTCTCTAAGGCGCCAGTTATAGCTATCATTGAAATGGATCTGGACAAATTTTTGAATCGATATTTGTCGGTGTTTCCCTTTGATTAGAAATGAAAATTATACATATACTGATCGATCGGAAATCACATAAAGAATTTTTTTGAGAAAAAAAAGTGTAATTACGCTTTTATTTTCCTCTAAAAATGTATTTTAAAATTTTTCGGACGGAAATTCATTTTCCTGAACAGCTGATACCTTTATGTTCAAAAGTGAAACGAATCGTTCCACTGATTTGTGTTCCAATTTCACACAATTCCAATGACAGATTTCTGTCAGTAAAAGTTTTTCGGTGGATTTCAATCAGGTATTTGTTTTCAATAACAAAAATTTTTAATGATACCTATAAACGACCTGTCAAAAAAATCCAATGTTTGTTTTCAATGTTGAAAACCAATGATAGCTATAACTGGCGCCTAAAAATGTATTTTTCTATTTTCCGGACGAAAATTCATTTTCCTGAACAGCTGATACCTTTATGTTCAAAAGTGAAACGAATTGTTCCAATGATTTGTGTTCCAATTTCATACAATTCCAATGACAGATTTCTATCAGTAAAATTTTTTCGTTGGTTTTCAATCAGGAATTTTTTTTCAATGAAAAACTTTTTAATAAAAGCTATAAACGACCTGCCAAAAAAAATTCCAATGTTTGGATTCAATGATGAAAACCAATAAAAGCTATAATTGGCCCCATAGACAGGCAGATTTTTCTTGGCTAAGCCACCAGTTATAGCCTTAACTAGTGAACTCTAGTTTTGAATATTCTGCACTACCTTTTGAGGTAGTTTTAGTTGATAAAAATTGTGTTTTTGATTTAAATGTTATTATTTAAATATAAATTGGAGCTAAATTTTAGTGAAAGGGAATTTATGGCCATTTAGAGTTTTACAAACACCAAAACAAGTAAATAGAAAAGTAAAAAGGGAATATTTATCCAAGAATTTAATTAACCATAATTTAATGACTCTTCTAAAATTGTATTTTTAATTACAATGAACCTATGGCGTTTTTAATTCTATTTGCTTTGACAGTTTTCATGAATTTGCTCTGTACTACTCTACACTGGCTCTAGTTGAACAAACCTATTATGTTATGTAACCTTATGAGTGAACGAATCAGTCTTTAATAATTTAAATTTCTAGTCGACATTCCAATACAAAATAGAATTGAACATTCCAATACAAAATAGAATTGTATCAACATAATCTGCATAACAGCAATGAAGAACTTTTGAGTAGATATGCTGTATTACAAAACATGGTTATCATCAAAGATATTTTCTTTAAGATTTTAAATCTAATCTAATAAATATCCTATGAGAAGTAATTGACTTTGAAAAATGTACCGTTCTCAATATTCGTTTCATTTGTACTATTTATACCTATTACCTCAGTTTAAATGACATGAGAAAAACTCTTTAATTCTTATTATTGTTCATCTTATAAAACATTACAAATACTTTGTTATTTTAATTAAAAAAAAGAGTAGATATATTTACAAATGTAAAATGAAATAAATTCAAATTAATTTAAAAGAGAATCATTTAATCCCACCAGATCAGTACCGTGTATTGTTTCATGTAAAACCATGTCCTGTTGTGTATGTCTCCCCTTTTAGCTGCTGCTATATGACTATCAGCAGAATCCTTCGTTTCAATGTCGGTCGTCGAGGGAGCTCTTGGCAAAATTAAAACTACAAATTTGACCTAAACAACATCATCGTCTTTCGTCTCTTCTCACTACGACTGGGTATTGCACCAAATACACAGATACACATCCACACATCGGGTAACAAACCCCATTTTCAAAGTCATAAAGCCGTGAACACCATAAACAAGATTTCATGAAAGTTACGTTAAAAAAGGAGGAAAACAAGACGAAACAAAAACCAAGTACAATGATATTACTCCTCGTCCTTTTGCACACGTGTTTGTATCTAATATACAGAACAGCTTCCTTCCAGAGCCGTCCCAAAGAAGGGGCTTCCTAAACATTATCGATTTCCCTAGAATACATCAGTAAAAAAAAATCCGGATACGCAAATGCTTCAATTCTATTTTCCATCCCAGGAAATTAGGGATCATTGTCCAAGTCCAGGATAGGATAGGTTACCATCTTCATTGACGTAAAATAGTACACGTTAAGCTCAAACGACTTAGAGGCGATGGGTAGATTTTAGTGAAATGAGATTTGCAATGTGAATGTGTTAAACCTGTAGATGGAAGGATTTTTTTAAAGATAAAAAGAAGGATTATTGTACCTATGATATCCGCATACGTGCACATTATGTAGGTATCTAGAGCTACAATGCACTTCGCTAATGACAACACGTTACAAGTCGTAGTTATCATCGTCGTAGTCGAAAAACGACGTTTATTTTTAATTCCTTTTCTTTTTTTATGTTTCAAAGTGAAAATGGAAGATCTAGCATTTTATTTTCTAGGGTTAGATGGAGGATGGAGCTTCAAGCTTCAATGATTGATTGTTTCCTTCCTTGAACCTTTAGGTGTAAAGTAAAAAGTGTGTACCTTTATGCAGTGTGTGTGTTCTTCTTCTGTTGATTCACATTCTTTTTCTTTCATTTCAGATTAAAGTGGGTTTTTATATAGAAAACCCTTTTTTTTAGAAACAAAATTGTGTCAAACTGAACAAATAAAGAAAAATAACCAAAATCTAATATTTATCTAACACAGAGTTCAAACGTGCAGGTGGTTAGGTAGGTTGGTTGGTGGCAATACCTACCTTATATGGATATAATGGAGGACTGTTAGATCATTTTCAGTTACACCTTTCTATAATGAAACAATTAAGTGAGTGGAATTAGAATGTTCGTGCTAAGAAAACCGAACGTTATACAAACCTCAATCCATCCATAGCATACGTCTCTTAATTTTAAGTTCAGTATTCATTTGTGTCTTGGATACTCGTATCAAGGTTGAAGTTGAATATTTGCACGCAATCTTATCTTAATAAATACAAATACATACAGATTTGTAAATGTACGTATTGATATCCCTTGATTTCAAATAAAAATGTACCAAGCACAGCACAAAACTTAAATTGATCATAATTTATGATTGTCAAACAGCACTCTAATTAAAGAGAGAACTTTAAAATGAGTTTGTTTTTAAAATTATTTATGTACAAAAGTACTTATAAAGGAGGGAGGGGTGACGGAGACAAAAGAACCACAACAATGACGGACATATATGAGGCGATATCTTTTAAAGAAAAACAATCAAATAAGAGAAAATAAAAGCAAAGCTGTGTAAACATCAACAAGTGATTTCGACAATTGACTTTAATAGGGTTGCTAGATAGATTATTCTTAAAAGAAAACCTTTTTAATTGTGTTATATCCATTTATGTTGGTACAAATCTTGTATTTCAAGGTTTTAAATTCTTTTTTATTTTCTACCTTTTTTTGAACTGACTGAGAGTCTCATGCATTCTAAAACTTGGACGATAATATTGGAAGCTTTAAAAGCGGTTCATTTTGATGTCATCGTTTTGTAAAGGGTTATTTTTTAAAAGCTATAGGAAAGTTTTTCAAAAAAAAAACACATAAAATTCATGAAATCTTTATTTGAATCGATAGTACCTACGATCCATATAATTTAATGTTTGAAGATTATTTCATGCAAATTTTGACCTTGATTTCGCTTTAAATGGTCCAATTTTGGCATACTCTTTCCAACATTTCGGCCGGTATCTCACACATAAATGCTTCAATGTTGTCTTCCAATGCGTAAATTGAAGCGGGCTTGTCTGTACAGACATGAGCTTTAACATAGCCCCACAAAAAATAGTCTAAAGGCGTTAAATCGCACGATCTAGGCGGCCAATTGACCGGTCCCGAACGTGAAATAAAATGTTCACCGAACTCGCCTCTCAATAAGTCCATTGTTGCGCGTGCTGTGTGGCATGTGGCACCGTCTTGTTGAAACCATATGTCATGCAAGTCAAGCTCTTGTATTTTGGGCAAATCAAAGTTGGATATCATCGCACGGTAGCGCTCACCATTCACAGATACGTTACGATTCGCATCATCTTTGAAGAAGTACGGTGCAATGATGCCACCAGCCCATAAACCGCACCAAACTGTGACTTTTTGTAGATGCATTGGTAGCTCTTGCAATGCTTTTGGCTGATATTCACTCCAAAATCGACAATTCTGCTTATTTACGTACCCATTGAGCCAAAAATGAGCTTCGTCGCGCGATGAACTTTTTTAACAGAGCACGCATTTTGATAATAAAATTCAACAATTTGAAAACGTTGTTTGTTTGTAAAACCATTCATGGTAAAATTATAGACCAAACTGAAGATGTTTGACAGTGAAACAAAACACGACACGTGCGTCAGCTGTTTAAACCAGTGTTTCCAAGAAGATAATAGCTTAAAGGCCACTTATTGTTTTGAACATTTGAGCTGATTCACTTCCCTTTCCTTTTTTAACAATCAAGTAGGAACGGGATACGAAAGAACGATGAAAAGTCAAAATAGATTGCTTTAAATGATTCTAATGCAAAGAGCGTCTTAAAATATAGTTGTTGCTCTATTTCGAAATTTGACATTTTGAAGGGTTTTCTAATTTAAGCTTAAATATAAAATAAAGAGATTTGTTTCTATAGGCGAATGGAATAAGTTTGAATATCGATTCTGTTTCCTAATTGTGTTGGATAATTTTTGGCTCACAGTCACATTTCGATTTTGGTAGGTACATTTGTCGCTATATAAAATAATTTTTGTCAAGTTTGTTTCATTTTTCCGGTCAATGGTAGGAAGCATTTTTTCCACGATCAAGCGAGAAATTATCGTGGCAAACTCATCTGCATTGACCCCACCCTCAGCTTCATTCCAGATGTAGCAGAAACCGTCTTTATTTACTATACTATAAAAACAAACGTTGTGAACACATAACTTAGTCTTATAATACAAGCTAGACACTTTTGGCTTTTGAGCCATTAGAACTGCTTGTAAATCCATAGTTAAAACAAGACTTTCATTTTCCTTGTCTTTCTGCTTTTCCTCGCGTGTTTCTTCCTTTTTATTTATATGTAAAAAGTATTCGCACTCCGATACATGCCCAACTTTATACGCGGAACATTTTTTCACACTGATCTTTTTTCGGATGAAATAAAGCAATGTTGTTTGCATCTATTAACTTATTGAAAGTTGTCAAAGAAAGTGCTGCAACATTTCTAGATGCGCATCAATCATCTACATAAAATCTGTAGAGACTTTGTTTAGATTGGCATTTCGGTAAAAGATACTTTTTGTTTGAGGATGCCTTGCAATAAAGTGATTCCATAGTCGGAAGAGACTTTATAAATTCAATCATTGCCTGAATTTCTTTTTCGAAAGGTTTCACTTTAACAGTTTTATTCTCTGGGTCTTGTTTTTTTCAAGTTTAGCACTGTCATTCTGCCTATAAAAAGGGTATTCAGAAACATAACACAACGTATACCCGTTATCATTCAACCTTAAATAATAAAACATAGATTGAGACCTTCTAGAAACATCAAGTTCTTTTCGGTTTCTTGGTCTTTTTGTAGATGTAATTGTGACAGTGCTGTCTATACATAAGTATTTATTCTCTCCCTACGTTAAATTCCAAAAATGGTCAAATATAGATCTTCTGTCTGCTTCAAAAACAAGACCACATTTCAGATTACTTTTGCTCGTGTTTTTGCATGAGCATCGTTCTTTCATCGAACGTGGTTGTTTTTTAATGTCGTATTGCCATGTTGTGTTGTCTTTTCTACGTCTGCCAAAATACTTTAGCCCTTTTTTTCTTAGCTTTAATTTTTTTATGTGAAATCAAAGTTTCTTTGTTCACCAGAGATCTTTTCCTTCGAGTCGAAGCTTTTTTAGGGAAATCTGTGGATGTTGTCTAGATCGAATCAGAATGTTGTGTATATGAAACAAGCCTCATACCAAAAGCATTATCACCGCTGATATATCAGTTTCTTCGTTTTTGTCAAGATTATTTAATTCATTTGAAAGGTCAGTTATATCAACGTCTATGTTTTCATTATTACTGATAAGTTCAGCATTTTCATCATCATCTTTATCAATTTGAAGATTTTCTTCGTAACACATTCTTCGTAATGTACCTGCAATATTTTTCAAATTAAGCGAAGTCTCTTCTAAAGAATTTGGAATGTCAGTCAATTCCAATATAATCATATCATCCACAGTTTTGAACATTTCAGAGTCCATTATGTTGTCAATCGACCATAAATTAGAGTCGTTTTCTTGTTCTACTGGTATATGACCACAATTTTGATTTTCAGAATTTCTATGATTTTCAACGAAATTGTTTTGTACAATTTGATTATTAAATGAATCTGCCGATGCAAGGCTTGCACGAGCCAATTCTAGCATTTTCTTTGCCCGCGACTTCTGAATTGTATGAAAAAATTGCACTGTGCTTTACAAGACGGTTTATAAGTTAACAAATGAAAGAAACAAAAGTGGGAAAAATTTTACAAATATTTACCTTTATCCGGTTATTGGGAAATATTTCGAAAATCGTTTCACAAACACTTTTTATTTAAACAAAACCACAACCACGAGAAGTTCTAGGAAAATTAACTAAACTGACTTTTTTACTCACAAACTGATTGGGTCAAGTAAGCTTACTATGATTGGCAATGTTCAACTCGTGAATTTTTAATAACCTTATTGAACGAGTTGGATAGCTTAGATGAGATACCTTCTAAAATTTGGTGGCAAACTACAATTTTATTCTGTATAAATTTCCTTCAAATATGATTGGAATTGTAATTTTGTTTTATTTTGTCTACGAACAAATAAATATTTTAACTTTGCAAATTATGATACTTTTATCACTACCACTCCAACTAATATTACAAATGAAATGTGTTGTACATTTCTAGAGCATATTTTTGCAATTATCTTCACTATATAGATATTTTCAGTCTTCAGTTTTATATCTTCATTGTTCCCAATTCAATAAAAATACAATAGCCTCTGTTGATTTTTCTCCTGCTTTCCAACAACTATCGAATTATCTCCTTTTAACCTAAACTTTATACAATAGCAATGACGATGACGACGACCGATGATGCCGCCACCGCGCCGCCGCTGCCGGCCGGCCGGCTGTGCCAATGTATGCCTGATGGTGTGCTGACTTTTGGCTCTAGCCTGACTTGACTTTCCTTGGCCCCAACATTCACTTCTTCATTTTCTTCTTCAATAAGAGAATGTAACAATAAACCATCTTTTTCGTATCTTGATTATAAGAAGAGGATAGTGTAAGTCTAATGGATTGTTGTTTTGTGGAGCTGGCTTCAACATAAACTCGGTATTGTACTCTTATGGTTCTCGAAATGTGGTATAGGTATACTTGTAGATATATTTACCTACATCCATTCGATTGTACATATTATTTGAACTAAAATAACTTAATTGTTTGTGTTTATGCACTAGATTTGTTGAACTAAAGAAAAATATTACACAAATCAACTTTCGCCTCATCTTTTAACATTTCTCTCAGAAACTTCAATAAAGTTCCACAGTCTTTAGAAATATTCGAATATAATGTAACTTCATTTTATGCTATTTCACTAGTGTTGTTATAAGAAATATTTTAGATCATTTCACAAGTCTTGAGACTTTTTATATATTGACTCGAATTCAAGATTTACGTTCGTTTTGAAAGTAGTTTTTTTTTTACACACTGTAAAATCCTGTACAACAATTTACAAAATTAAAACCAATAAACTTAGTGAAATACATAAAATTACGTAACAAGTTCTTCTAAACATTCTCTATCGAGATAAATGAAGGAGTAAATTTTAAAATTTTGGAGATTGTTATATCGTCTTTGACTTAAATTTTGAAAATCTTACATTTTTATTGAAATCAAGCTACTAGCTGCAAGCTAAAAAGCTAGAAATAGTGGACAAAATTCGTATATTCGATACATATAACATCCCTGGTTTCAACAGACTCCAATCTATTTTCTCCATCAATTTTTTCTATAGAAATGCAAACATTTGTTGTTGTTTTTTTCTTCATCTTCGAAAATAGAATTTGCAATATTGTTTTCATATTTTTCTTTGATGAATTTGTGACCCCATACAGAGAGTCATGTATATCTTTACTCTACTGGATTGCCTTCAGAAAATGTGTGTATCTTTTTAGTTTAGGCATGTATTGAACACAAATGTTAGTTAACTAGGTTTATGGTTAGTGGTTTTAGGAGGGAGTTTATTTACTATTATAAACATTTTCAAAGAAGAGTTAGCTCTTATGCAATATCACAAGTTTTGGGTGCGTATATACATATCCCATACCCCTTACCCACAGCAAGTGGTATTGGATAGGCATGGAATTTACAAATTACGCCTAGCTACTCGAGTGTGAGATTAGCGTGGTGGTTAGTAGCTAATGAAGGGGAAGTTTATTTATAGCTACATCACACAAAAAACCTACTACCATACATTAGAATAGCATAATCGTAGGTAACCGACAAACCAACCTCTGCAATTTGTCATCGAAAACAGCTTATCCAATATTCATTCATCCATCTATAGCTCTACACCATCTACTCACTTATATTTTGCGGACGGCGTGTCGTCGTGCGTTGCGTCGTCGTTGGCGTCGTCGCGTCGCGGTTGGTTGTACATTTCTACAAAATTTTAGAATTGTAAATCCAATTTGTGAGGTTTCGTTCAGTGTGTAATCCGATAAAATGTAAAATAAGAACCTAACTTTTCAACTTTAGAAATGCGTAGGATTTTGTATTTTCCGTTTTGACCGTTTTTTATATTGAATGGAATAAGGTGGATTACTTTTACTGGTTTTAAGTGTAAGACTCATGTTGAGGTGGATAATTTTATCAATTATTATTTTAAGAACAAATGGTATGGGTGCCTTTACCTTTTGACAGCTCATTCGACATCTGGATCTATAGATTTTGAATCAGGGATATGTGGGAGTAAAAACTGCTTCTTTATCAGTCAATACTTTACGGCCTTTTTAATCTAGGAACTCAAAATAATCAATACTTTTCTTAAAACTCAACCACAACTTAATCTTCGGTAAGGGCTAGTTTCGGCAACATTACCCTAATATGCTCAAACGCCCTAACAGAAGAGAACAATGACAACACAAAGGAAATTTTATTCGAGTTCTTGGATAGATCATATATATATGAGCATTGCCCTAGCTACGGTATTAAAATTGTCTTGAGAGATTTTAACGCCAAGCTAAGAATTGAAGACATCTTTGGTGGAATAATCGGGAAAAACAACCTGCACGACAATACTTCCGATAATTAATTCAGGCTTATCGGTATTGATGCGGGGCGAAACATCATGGTAGCGTTTTTCACACCTCAACATCCACAAATGAAGTTAGAGAGTTCTCCAGACCAATCTACTGGCAACAAGATTGACCATATTGCGATCGACAATATATGACGCTTTCAGCTTCATGGATGTCCGAACTTTCAGAGGAGCTAGCATCGATTCGAACTACTACCTCGTTTTAGCCAAGGTAGCACTTCGGGTTTTTGTGGAACCACAGTCAATGCTGAGGATATGGAATGACCACTTCTGCAGACTGTATAACGGCGGCGACGAATCGAATTCCGCTGTCAGGCAGGATGATCCATTCAACATAGACGACGAAAGCCAACAATCCCGTTCTGCCGACTTAGACGAAGTAAAGATTGCCATATCTAAGCTGAAGTCTAATAAAGCCGCTTGAGCAGATGGCTTGAATGCCGAGCTCTTCAAAGCAGCTGGAGATAATTTGGTTAGGAACATGCACCAACTTATCTGTAAGATATGGTCGGAAGAAAGCATGCCCGATGAATGGAACCTCAGTATTGTTTGCCCGATTCTGAAAAAAAGGAGACCCTCTAAACTGCACCAACTATAAAGGAATCAGTCTACTTAACATCGCTTACAAAATCTTCTCTGCCGTAATATGTATGTGAACGTCTAAAGCCCATCGTCAACAACCTGATAGGTCCTTATCAGTGTGGTTTTAGACCAGGAAAGTCCATAGTCGATCAAATATTCACATTACGGCAGATCCTGGAAAAAACCCAAGAACACCAAATCTTTTCATCGATTTCAAGGCCGCATATGACAGCACCTACAGGGACGAGTTGTATAGAGCCATATCTAGTTTTGGCATCCCTGTCAAACTCGTCCGTTTGTGCAGGATGATCATGGAGAATTCACGCTGCTCTATAAAGGTTGGAAACTACTTAACAGAACCTTTCGATGTCAAAAAAGGTTTTAGACAAGGTGATGCGCTGTGATGTGATTTTTTTAACATCGTACTTGAAAGAATAGTGCAAAGCTCACATGTCAACACTAGATGCACTATCTTTCAAAAGTCTGTCCAATTACTAGCATATGCTGAGGACATTGACATAATCGGAAGAGCTCGCAATGTGATGTCAATGGGGCTTTTGTGAGTATTGAGGATGAAGAAGCAAAAATAGGTTTGTTATTGAGAGTAAATCAAAGTACATGCTGTCACTAAGAAAGGACCTACAACACCGACGTCCTAGTCAAAAAAAAACCATCGACAGACGTACATAACTTTGAGGTAGTTAAGGACTTTGTCTACCTAGGCTCCGCTGTGAACCAGCGCTGAGATCAAACGAAGAATAACTCTTGCTAACCGCTGTTTCCTTGGGCTAAGAAAGCAATTGAGTAACAAAGCCCTCTCTCGAGCGACCAAAGTGTCGCTATATAAGCCCCTCATCATCCCCGTCCTGCTATACGGCGCAGAAGCATGGACTATGACAAAAGCGGATGAAAGCACCTTGGGTTGTTTCGAGAGAAAAGTTCTTCGTATGATCCACGGTCCCGTATGCATAGAAGGGGAGTGTAGGAGAGGCTGGAACGACGAGCTGTGAGGGTTGTACTTGTACAGCGACGAAGACTTAGTCAAAATGATAAAGTCCAACGCCTGAGATGGCTGGGTCACATATGAGAAGTGCAGAGAAACCAATGCTCCGGCGCGGATCAGGTGGCGCGCACATGTAGAAAGTGGACTCACCCAACTTGGAGTGTGTAACTGGAGACATCTAGCTAAGGACCGAGCTATGTATAGGTGGAGAAGTTTGTTGGGTGAAGCTCTAGTTCACAGAAAACTGTAGCGCCACATTAAGTAAGTAAATAAAGTTCAAAGAGAAAAGGGTTTTGATAACAACAAAAGAAAAACATGATTGTAACATAATTTAAAAACTCCAGTTTCCATGTAAATAATTCCCTGTGTTCATGTAACTCATTATGTAATTTTTATTTCCTTAATTACCAGTTTCTTATCACTACACCTTTCCTTTGCTTTTACCTGATGATGATGGTGATAATAATGACATAACAAAGGTTCATTAAACTTTTATCATTACACTAATGGAAGTCCTTGAGACAGTTTATTCACTTTCTCTTTATAGGTATGCACGAGTATATCTTTCTTTTACTCACTCTTTCTTTTAAATTGATTTCAATGTACAAAATGAATAGTGAAACAATAAAAAAAGAAACTTAAAAGAAAATTCAATGGATTTTTGTTCTTGTTGTCCTTAGATTTCTAATAATACTGAACCGACAAAAGAATAAAAACCAAACTCACAGTCTGTGGCAGGATACTTCAACTGCAGGAGGCAAATGCAAGTATAAAAATAAAATGGCAGCAAAAACAGCATGAGAACTATTTAAATTGAAATATTATTAAAAAAAAAGAAAGGATGAACAAAAGAACAACAGGGTTCACTTGCAAATCCGACATGATGCAATTTTGTTGTTACATAGTAAAAGCTTTAAAAAATATATGCGCATAGAGGCTATGCTGCAAAAAATAAATCCCACTAGAGGCTTCATAGAAAGAGGAAGACTTTAAGATGAAAATTATATCATCTTTAAAAGTCAGTAAATGGCCATGAAAGTTCAATTTATTTAAGTAATTTTTCGGGCATAGCTTCATGTCATTGATTTTCCAAAAAAAAAAAAACGGAAGGTCACAAAATCCTTATATAGCAGGTCACCTAACTATACAGTATCCCTGTTAATGTAATTTAATTAAATGAATTATCATCGATAGATTTTTTGCTTGAATGTTTTCTTTTCGATATTTTGTCTTTTTAAGTATAATTTTGATAGTTTAAGCATTTATTCAATATTTTGACAGCTATTGCCGACAAGGGCGGATCCGAGGTGAGGGAGCGTCGTGGTAGGCACAATTTCACACGAGACGGTTTTGTCCGTACGGTTAAAATCCGTACGATTTTTTTCCGTACGGACTTTGTTTTCACACATAACGGTTTTTCCCCGTGAATCGTCTACGTTTGGTTATATTTGATATTTTTCTTAAGTACGAGTGACCACAAAAACGGACGGCAGACGAATAAAAATCGTCTGTTGTGAATGCGTTCGCGTATAGTCACGTACGCCACTGAGGCCTCTTTCACACGAGACGGTTTCGTCCGTACGATTAAAATTCGTACGATTTTTATCCGTGAGCCATGGATAGTAAACTAATAAAATTAACTAAAGCTTTCACACTGGACGGAGACGGTTTTTTTTCGTACGGTCGATTTAAAACAGCCGTCTCAATGACTGAGATATACTTCGGCCGTGTACGGTTTTTTTCCGTACGAAGAAAATCGTCATGTGTGAAAGAGGCCTGATAAGACAGCGACGGCACGGTCGCCGTATATTTCAGTCGTTGAGACGGCTGTTTTAAATCGTCCGTACGGAAAAAACCCGTCTCCGTCCAGTGTGAAAGCTTTAGTTAATTTTATTAGTTTACTATCAATGGCTCACGGATAAAAACCGTACGGATTTTAACCGTACAGACGAAACCGTCTCGTGTGAAAGAGGCCTATAGATGCTGTCATTCGCAGCTTTAAAATCGATAAAGTGATGGTTATCGATTTGAAGTTCCTGGACTTTTTCCAACATCTGCCGTAATTTGAATATTTGGTCAATGGTGGACTTTCCTCGTCTGAAGCCACACTGATAAGGACATACCAGGTTGTTGACGAACGGTTTCATACGTTTATTTTAACAAGCTCTATCCACAAAGCTATTTCGATCATTTCCTACTGGACAATAGGGCTCTAAAAAAATCTAACAAAAACTGCTACTTAAGTCCTTGAAATAGTAAATATAAGGTAAAGATGCACACACAATTTGTTATTGTGTAATTTTGTCAGTCTCCTTTACAGAACATTAAAAAAAAAACTATTTAAAGCGGTGACTAAAAACTCATTTTTATGTCAAGTGTGTGAACATCACCCCCACCCCCCCCTCTAATTCAAAGTCTGAATCCTCCCTTGATTGTCGATCCCATCAGTTAGCATTGCATTCAGTTGGTAAACTTTAATTATTGTTGTCAACAATCGATGATGTTGAGGCGACTTATTTTGACGTCACATTTTGAATCTACTTTCCAATTGATCACTTGAAACAGAAAAGTGAGTCATAAGTATACAAAAAATTAAAAACAAGCAGGAGCGAGACAAAATGATGAAATTTCAAAATAAGTCTTCTCAAATGACTTCAATGTGAATGAACACAGTCTAAAGAAACCTCAAACTTTAAGTTTCCAAAAACTCAGTTTACTCGTGTGAAAGGAAACTAAAGCTTCTTACAGACATTTTTTAGATCTGCTCTGACAATAACTGCAAGTGTACAAATACTTTTCAATGACAAATTGTCTTGTCCTTGTCTTGTCGTACAATTTTACTGTCGATTTTGCGTCCATGTAGAAAATTTATTAATTGTATTGGATTTCTCAACACTTGTCAGATGTGACAATTTCATATGTCGTGTGGGTGTTTCACATACTGACACAAACGTTTTTGGCAATATTGTGACGCAACATTGTAAGTCCACACGATTGTTTCGATGGAAAAAAATATTAAACTGACAGATCTGACAATCATCTGTACTTTGATTAGCAATCTTTTTGGTGTGGAGGAATTGTGTTTTTGACTTAAGGCCGACTGGAAGCATAAGTTGCCAATGCTGTCATGACAATTTACTCATTCGTATACTATGTATGTTATGTATGTCATAGCCCTCAATTTGTCTGTCATACTTATATGACACGTATAATGTGTCAGAGATTGAATATGTTTTTGGAAAATGTGCCATATCCATTATCCATACGATAGTGTTTTATCGCCTTTAGGAAATATATTATTTCAAAAGTAGGACTAAATAAATAGAAAGAAGGAATTAATTCAAAGTACTTCTAGATATCATCAGAAGAGTTGTATATGAACATACGTATGTACATAGATATAACCTAAAGCACTTGTTATTGCTTTGAGAATCCGGCCCTGAAAGCTTTATTATGTATGTTTGTAGTATATTATGAAGTATGATGGAAAACCCATTTCTTATAAATGTCACGTCTATACAAAGGGATTCCCCATTGTCGTCGTTGTTCTCAGAAAAGAATAAAACAAAAAGTGGGGGATTCCTACATAGTATCTCTATAGATGGTTTATTATTTGAATCCCCTCAACTCCAGAAAGTGTTCACTTACAAACACACACATAAATACACCTACACTCAGAAATTATTGCAAACAATATATACATTAGACTGATTCAAAAAATACAAAAAAAGGCTGGGATGCGACCCACACTGATAACTTCCCATCCCGTCTGTTTAAAAGTTTGTAGGTTTTCGTGTTTTGTTAAAAAAATTTGTCAGTTGAATTATTCTTAAAAATTTAAAAATTATGAACAATATTTTGCATATAATGAAATAGTTTGATTTCAAAATCTATTTTCGTAAACGAGATTTTTAGTCGAAAAACAATTCTTACCAATCTTAGCAGCATTTCTTAAAAATTTTTATTTCTTATATAAACAAACAAGATGAATAAAATTAATTTGAAGACAATACCTTCTATTGTTTTCGAGATATCGAGAACCGAACATCAATTTTTACCAAAATTGCGTACTATTTTTTGTAGATTTTATTTTTTTATGAAAACACAGACTGTTCGAAAATTTACTTAATGTCAAAAGCAATATTTTCTATGAGATAAAATAAGCTTGAAGCAAATATTTTTAATTTTTGAAAAGATATTTGAGTCGAAAGTAAATTTTTACCAAGTGTTAGTATTGTTTTTTTTTTGTAAGAAAATTGTCTATTCGGGTTTTCTAAAAATTTTACCGCATGTTGAAAAAAAATTTCTTATAAGACAAAATTAGTTTGAAGCTATAATCTCAAATTTTTGAAAATATATTCGAGTCGAAAATCAAATTTTACAAACTTTTAGTAATGTTTTGTTTAGATTTATATTTTTTGTAAAAAAAAACTGTCAATTTGATTTTTCTCAAAATTTTATCGAATCTTAAAAACAATATTTCTTATAACATTAAATTAGTTTGAATCCAATATTTTAAATTTTTGAAAAGATATTTGAATCGAAAATCAATTTTTACCAACTTTTATTTATTTTTTTTTTTAGGTTTTTATGTTTTGTAAAAAAAACTGTCAATTCGATTTTTCTCAAAATTTAACCAGATGTTAAAAACGTTATTCTACGTTGCACAAAATTATTTTGAAGATAAAATCATTTTTTATTTGTAAAATTTTCGAGGTGACAAATTTTTCTTTTTCAGTTTTTTGATTTATACAAAATACTTTTAATTGGATTTTGTTCCAAAAAATATATTTGTTTGGTATCACGTTACAATATATAATATACAATTTCATTCAAGTCTCTAGGGTTATTAATTCGTGAGATATTTAGGGTTAACCAAAATGTTCACCTTTTT
This sequence comes from Eupeodes luniger, assembly GCA_951509635.1. NCBI lineage: Eukaryota > Metazoa > Arthropoda > Insecta > Diptera > Syrphidae > Eupeodes > Eupeodes luniger. The sequence continues at coordinate 100,670,169 of OX608073.1, read as the reverse complement.
CTTAAATTGCTATGGTAAAAAAAACTATCCACGCAATTTTTTTGAGAGTCATTTCTGCATCTTTCTGCATTATTATCTGTATAAAAAAAATGTATTAGAAGTACATATCTCTACTGGTTCTTGAGCTATGGACGACGAAAAAAACGTCGCGAACGTACGTACACACGCTCACACAGACATCTCTCTAAAAATCTTTTATTTCGACCCTATGGACCTTGAAACGTCGAAAAAAGTCAAAATTTTCAATTCGACAAATCGTACCGATTACAATAACTTCCTTTGGGAAGTTAACAGGTCTTGGATTTTCAATGCAACTAGTTTTTTGATTAGAGCTTGATGAAATAATACTTCTGTGCAAATTTCAGTTCCTTAGATTATTTTTCAAAGGTTACTCATTGTATTTTCTATTGTGTATACACATTTTATAAAGTGTTTGGCTTTTTTGGTTCTTCATTGTCTATCATAAGAACTTTTTATATTTAAATCATAAATGTGACTCAATTTTAAAGGAATTTGAATGGACTTTAAAAAGGTCTTACCACTCCTTTCACTCTATACACAGTTGATTTCACTCGTTCTTGGATTACCTGTTAAAATTATCAGTTATACTTTACAACTTGATGAGGCCAAGGATAAGTACGGTGACCATATTTTCCTAGACAAAATAATGAACAGTACCCAAAAAATGAAAAATGTTGACCAGTTTTCAAGTTTTTTCTTTTATTTCATTGAGTAACAGTAGATAAATATAATATAAATTAATTAATAAATATAGTATAATTAGGTATATTTATAAAATAAACAAAAAAGGAACTTTCATCGATAATAAACAAAACAAACAAAAATAACACAGATTCTTCCAGTCTCTAACTTATTCCCACAAAAAAAATAAACAAAACCTTAAACTCTTTTATATCATATTGGCTATACAAACAACTTTGACATCGAATTAATATATTAATATATTATTATTGTTAAAATAAGTACTGTTTGAAAGAATAATTTTTTTAATGAAGTCTGGTTTTCCTTTTGAATAATTCTTAAATTGGATGCAATTCATAATTCCATTTGCAAATTAAAATGGACCTGATTGTTTTAATTTTCATATTATTTTTTTCGTTTCTCCACACATTGTTTAAAATTGAAAAAACTCTCTCTGTAGAGGCATTAGACCCAGACTCTACGATTTTTGAAATGTTTTCATATTGTATAATTTTTTATTGAAAAAATTGACATTTCAACCCACCTATTTCCAGCACTCATTTGGCTCTCCTTCCATTCAATAATTTATTCTGAAGAAACGTAATTTTTTACACATGACAACTCGTCGAAAAAACCAGTGTCATTAACTGAAATATCGCTTCTCTTTTTCAAAATATACATTATACATTAAACTTTATTTTTGAAGTGAAGGATTTTTCAACAATGCAATAATTCCAACAGTCAGAGTGCATTCTCAAAATTACTTTTGGAAAATGCCATAACTAGTCCAAATGCAAAAAAGATGAGTTTCATTCACATTCACATTCACTGCAAGTTTTTTTTACCATTGTCATGGTCAGTAAAACTCAATGGTAAATTTAATTTCCAGTGGTGAAAGTCATCCTGTGCGCAAGTGTAGAGTATTATTTTAACTTCCCCTGTATGTTGGGATGTATAAAATGATCTGATTTTTGTAATTGTGAGTACATTTAATGGTTTTCATGCTTAGGCTTTCCTTAAAGAATCATAAATTAATGAACAATTTCTAAAATAATGAACATTTTTATGTTTTCCGACACACAATAATTCATAATGAACATTTTCTTCAAAAAATGAACTGTTCATTATAATAATGAACGGATGGTCACCGTAAGGATAAGACATGTTTATCAAATCAATTTTTAAGAAACAAATTTTCCCTCAAAAAAGTCAAAAAGTTATGAATTGAAAATTTAAATTATTATTTAAAAAGCTATATGTCAGCGTTGGACTGTCATGCGAGAGGTCTTGGGTTCGATCCCTGCCTGTGCCACCTTAATTTAAAAAAAAAAAAACGGGTACTGCCTCTTGCGAGGAATTGACAAATTCTCCAAGAGTAATGCTTGTCATGAAAAAGTGCTTTCTCAAATTAGCCGTTCGGATCCGGCATTAAACTGTATAGGTCCCCTCCATCCCTGACAACAGTACTCGCACACAGGAATGGTTGAGAGTTGTAAGTCACTAGGCCCTGGTTCTCTAAGGACTGTTGCGCCACCTAATTTATTTATTTATATGTCAGCTATTTGGATGAAAATAACTGACATTTTTAAAACAATCAAGTATTTATTATTTTTTAATGAATTATTTTCATCCCATTAAGCTGATAATTTTTACAGATGGTAGGAAAAACAGAAGCATTATAATTTATTTCAAATAAACCTTAACTTTGAAAGGAAGAATAGTTCCAATGTAATTTGCAAGAAATTTGTAGCAAAAAACACGATGATCTTTGAATGTTAAAAAAGGTTTTTCAACAGGAACCCCAAGTAGAGCGACTGAAATACGAGCCAACAACGAGTCAAAATTATTAAAATACTACCGAAATTCGGAGTCATTGGCCTCACCATTAAGAGCGCTACGTCCAGTTTATGGTCGTCATAGTCGTCCTAGTGGAAAAATTTGAATCCACAGGCACAGTACAAAATGTTCCTGTGCCAGTGAGACAAAGAAGTGCCCGTAGTGTCGAGAATATTGCTGCCGCTGAGGCTTCAGTTGCAGAAAGTGCAAATGTGTCTTTCACACGTCGTCGCGTCGTTTTCAAGCATTGGGCATCTCTGTGACGTCGTTGTGGAAAATTTTGCGAAAAGATCTTGGCCTACATCCTTACAACATTAAATTGACGCAAGAACTGAAGCCGCTTGACCACCAGAAGCGCGCGCCGTATGTTCGTGAACTGGGCTGAGCAACAACTTGAAAATGATTCGAATTTTCATCGAAAAATCATCTTCAGCGATGAGGCTCATTTCTGGCTGAATGGCTTAGTCAATAAAAAAAATATGCAGTATTGATCAGTCAGCAATCCACACGTCCTCCATGAGTCATCATTGGATGATATGGACTTGGAAGACATGTGGTGCCAACAGGACGGCGGCGGCGGGCGCCACAAGCCACACAGCGAATATGTCACAATCAATTTATTGTAAACCAAGTTTGGAGAACGTGTTATCTCACGAAATGGTCCAGTCGCTTGGCCGCCTCGGTCGTGCGATTTGACGCCGTTAGACTATTTCCTGTGGGGCTACGTCAAGTCTATGGTCTATGCCAACAAGCCAGTGACGATTGATGAACTTCGTACGAATATCGAACGTGAAATTGCCGATTTATGCTTGAAAACTGTCGAAAATTGGGTTCAGCGTTTGGACTTCTGCAAGCGTGCCCGTGGTGGCCATGCAAAAGAAATCGAGTTCCATACATAATGGCATCAAACGTACTTTCACAGTAATAAAGAATTTCATTGATATCCAGAACTGTTTTTGTTTTATTTAAAAAAAAAACTTTTGTAGCGCTCTTATTGAAAACCCCGATATACGAGTACATAAGAAGTTAAAATTTGATAAGGAGTATTATTTCGATAAGCTCTAATCAAAAAGCTTTTTCCATCAATAAAAATCGAAGAAATTCTTGATTTTTTGAATCAGTCTTATATATACAATATGTACTCGTATTTACATGAATGAAATGAATATTTTAGAATCCTCCATTTATTATGACGAGAGACGTGTTAAGAGTATGTCATCATTTTGCAGTGCATTTATGAAGATGTCGACCTTATATATACGTAATGGGTAAATGGCCTCTAAGTAGATTTTATTGTTTTCCATTTTACATTGTATTAGGTCATAATAGATACATACATACAAACATAGCTACAGAACAATGGAGATTTTGAGAGTTTATGCGGAATTCTTCTTATATGCAATTCTTTATCCTTGACGTTCCTTATATACATACGCTTATACACACTTATCTAGCTTGATAAAATTACTTACGCAAAACAATTTAGTTAGGTATGTCAATCTATTATTACCAAAGGGATTATACACCAAAGGAACAGGATAATAATAATAATTATTACTATAAATGGACTAATTTCATTCATGCGTATATGAATTAGGAGCTTAGTTCAACCAGGATACAGATAATAATAAACCTTAGAAATTAGAATCCTTATTAGGAGACGTAGTGCAAAAAAAAAAAATGACTTAAAGGCCTCATTGGACTATTTATGGAATTACCATCAGCTAAATGAGGATATATGGTACTCATACTCGTTGGTATGTAGAGTAGATAAAAAGGAATTATGACAAAGAAAAAAACTAGGGTGAGAACATGGAAAACGCCATCGTTTCACACTCTCCTTCTCACCCTTAAAGGATTTTGCTAGGCCGAGTGGGTTAGGTTTATTCCTGTATGCAATATATAGGGTGACAAGCTAAACTGTTTGTTTACCTTAACAATAGTTAACGGTTCTCATACACAATTTTCTATAATCCGCATTAAAATAAAAACCAACGACGCTACGACAACGAAACGAACGTCGTCGACCAACTTGTCCTGCGGAGAACTCTTTTTTTTAAGTGTTGTGCAATAGATATTTACACTCTAGTTCGATCGATTATTTTCGACTTTCTGCAGAAGGATTTTATTCTCTGCTGTCTTAAAAACTAAGAAACATACATCATCTACAAAAAGTCATTTTGTAATGAAGTAACAAAAACATGGACATTCATTCTTACTTTAAATGATGAAATCATTATGCGTTTCAGGACTAATCCACAAGCTTATAAATATGTTAGTGAATTCAGGTTCTGATATATGTATCTAACGGGTATTTTTTTTTTTGCAGTGGTGTGGTTTTTAAACTGGTTATACTTTTTTCAAAGATGATCTTTTTGACAGCTGTCACTTAATGTTTGCTTAGTTTTGTTCTGTTATGGGGCAGATTCAGAAGACATAAGGAACTTCAAAGTAAGGCAAGTTTTTAGTATATGATTGGCCAGCTGCCAACAAATAACCTTAAATTTAAGGTTACTTTAATGGAAAGTTGACTCGAAAGTTAGTGAAAAAAAATCTACCTAACTATCAAGTCAAGTCTACTTGTGTCAAAATGACAGTTGTATATTTCTTTTCATTCAATTGAAAGCTGAACTTTATTACTCTATGATTTATTTATTTTCAGCACAACTTCATTTAATGCTTTCTGTAATAGGGCTCCTTTTCAATTTGGAAAAGAAATAAGTAATATTTCTTTACAGTACAAAATACAAATCGTGATAGACTTGTAGCTTGCCTGAGAAGTTTTTTGTAGACAATAATGTTTTTGGTAGTTTTTGTACTATCAGCTTTAAAGTAGAGGTTTGTGAAGTAAAGTTCTGAATTTGAAATTCATGATACTTGAAGAATTAACTAGTTGCCTTGGTCAAAATGTACGTTCAAAGAATGATGTTGACTTGCAAATGCAGTCCCTTATGTTGTCTGAACATGACCATTGTCTTTTCGTCCAAAACCATATCGCTCAAATTAAAAATGACATAGCGCCCAAAATAATTGTATTAACATTTTTTTGTTGTACGATTTGGGCAATATTGTCGAACCATTGGCTTTAAAATTCGTTTGGGTTTTATGACATTTCAAATAAAAAGAAGCGTTCGGTCTTACTGCACAATAAAATAACGACAAGATATTAAAAATGTCATATCGCCCAAAGCCCAAAAATTACTCTATCTACTACGACATTTTGTGTTTTAAATTTTATCGCCCAAACGCAAACATTAAACGAAAAAAATGATTGCCCAAAAACACAGAATGTCAAGAAGGCGTAACAAATATGTTTGGCTTTATTTCCCTCTGTGTTTTTTTTTTGCAATATTTGTTTTTTTAACTGATTAGGCTTTGTGACAATTTTGAGCTCTGTGACATTTTAGGCTTTGGAGTTATGGTTTTGGGCGAAAAGTCCTAACACCGTTTTGTTTGCCATTTAATAGTGAATAGACTTACTCTTAAATTATTGAACAATTATCGGTGCGTTATTGCTCGTACGCGGCCTCAAAGTGGCAGCATACGGCCAAAAGTGGTCGAAAATTGAACCGGAATTTATTTGAACCGGTCGTGGACCGAAATTATTTTTAAAACATAAGGAGAAACCCCTATCTATATAAAAAAGCTAAATTCTTGGCCATAACATTAAATTATATGCATTTAATTTCTTCTTGAAAACCACACGTCTAAAAACCACCCTTTATATAACTACGGGTTAAAGGTCACCAGCCAACAAATTCAATTGCTTTTTTTTGGAAATTTTTGTTTAGTTTTCTAAAATTCTTCTCTTTACGTTCTACCTGAAAAATTCCTACATACAAAAATAAGCATAATCAAATGATGCAGAATGTGATTTATTTTAAATCCTTGCCGCAAATAATGAGTGCAATGTGTGTGATGATGATGAACATAAAAATTCCTCGTGACGCGTGTGTATCTCTGTCTGTATTCTCGGTTTGAATTTGTTATATGATATCAGTGTGGCATAATTATCAGAACCCAGATTATTATAGAAACGTCACAAACATTTCCTTTACTTAATGTTTAGAAGGAAGGTTGTTCGTATACATTGTACATACACATGTAGCTACTATTGATTTCTTTTATTTAAATAATTTTTTTTGGTGAAATCCTTAAAGGATTTCCTGAATCCTGAAATGGCACGTTTTTTTTTTGTTGGTTCCTCAAACTGACTACTGCCTTGTGATTCCGGTCACACTTTTTGGCGGTTGGTTTGTACTTAAGCATTTTTACTTGGTTGGGTCGGTGGGTGTTTTGTGGGTCGAATATTGTACATTGTATATCATGTGATTAGCTTTACCAACGATACAAGAAAAATGTTCATGTCGAAGTCGTGGGAATTTGTATGGATTATGTATTTGGCCTTGTACCAGAGAGACCAACAAAAAAAGGGATTAAAGTTAATGAAATAAGATAAAAAATGGCTTTCGAGAGAAGGTCCAGTCCAGAATATGTTTATAAGTATGTGCAAAGTAGGGATATGACGGGATATAGGCTACTTCTTTTATTGCAAAAACGATAAAACTTTTTATGTTTATTAAATTCTACTCAAGGACTAAGAAGGTTTTTATATGTTTTTTTTTTGAACCCTCGAAGGATTTTTATTTCAATATAAATGCAGATAAGTGTAAGAAGCAAAGCAAAGGAAATTCAAGGACTATATACAAATGGAGGGTACCTTACCTACTTCATCAATATCATGGGCTTAAGGCAAAAATTAAGGATGGAAAAATATTCTTTGGAAGAATAAAAATTCTAGTCAAATATCATGAAAATGACTTAAGTACTGTGAAGAAGTTATTTTTAATAATTGAATTCAGGGGAGGATAAAATATTAAAGCGTAGTAGAATATTGAATTTTTATTTTTGGCAAGGAACACCGAAGAGGGAAAAAGGTAAAGAAAATTCTATAATGAAATACTAAATTTTTAAATTTAATCTTATTTGTAGAACTTTTCTATTAGATGTTTTTTTTAACACTATCGCAGCGATGTATTTTGTCATTAAAATATAAACACTTTTTCCATTAACCTATCAAAAAATTGGTTTGAAATTAAAATTAAGGGATTCGTTTACCTTTGCGCTCAAATTTCGGGCCTATTATACAAGGATGGATTGCAAAAAAACTACACATGATATTTGAACAATTTTTTTTTATTTGATTAGTCAATTCTTGAACTGTAATGAAAAAAAAGGATGATTTTTTTTTTAAGGAAGTTATTGTAATGGTTCCGATTTGTAGAATTGAAAATGTTGACATTTCTCGACGTTTCAAGGTCCATAGGGTCGAAATAAAAGATTTTTAGAAAGATGTTTGTGCGTGCTAGTGCAACGTTTTTTTCGTCGTCCATAGCTCAAGAACCAGTAGAAATATCGACTTCAAATAAATTTTTTGTACAGATAATAATGCAGAAAGATGCAGAAAGGGCTCTCAAGAAAATTGCGTGGGTGTTTTTTTTTACCATAGAAGTTTAAAAAAAAGGTGAACATTTTAGTTAACCCTAAATATCTCACGAACCAATAACGCTAGAGACTTATACATTTTATATTATATTATTTTAACGTGATACCAAACAAATATATTTTTGGAAAAAAATCCAATTAAAGGTATTTTGTATAAATCAAAAAACTGAAAAAGAAAAATTTGTCACCTCGAAAATTTTACAAATAAAAAATTATTTTATTTTCAAAACAATTTTGTGCAACGTATAATAACGTTTTTAACAGCTGGTAAAATTTTGAGAAAAATCAAATTGATGGTTTTTTTATAAAAAATAAAAACCTAAGAAAAACATTACTCAAAGTTGGTAAGAATTGAATTTCGACTCAAATATCTTTTCATAACTTTGAGATTATGGCTTCCAAATAATTTTAACTTATAAGAAATATTGTTTTCAACATTTGGAAAAAAATTGAGAAAAATGGAATTGACAGTTTTTTTTTACAAAAATTATCAAAAGTTGGTAAAAATTGTTTTTCGACGTAAATATCTTTTTAAAATTTTAAGATATTGGCTTCAAACTAATTTTATGTTATAAGAAATATTGTTTTCAACATTCGATAAAATTTTGAGAAAAATCGAATCGACAGTTTTGTTAACAAAAAATAAAAACCTAAAAAAAAATAATACTAAAACTTGGTAAAAATTTACTTTCGACTCAAATAGCTTTTCAAAAATTAAAATTATTGGCTTCAAACTTATTTTATTTCACAGAAAATATTGTTTTCGATATTCAGTAATTTTTTTTAAAAAGTCCGTTTTTTCAAAAAGAAAAATTAAATCTACAAGAAATAGTACGCAAATTTGGTAAATTGTCGGTTCTTAATATCTCTCAAACTAATTTCATTCATCCAATTTGTATTTGTTTATATAAGAAATAAAAAAATTTAAGAAATGCTACTAAAATTGGTAAAAATTGTTTTCGACTAAAAATCTCGTTTACGAAAATCAAACTATTTCATTAAATGCAAAATGTTGTTTGTAATTTTTAAATCTTTAAGAACAATTTAACTGACAACTTTTTTAACAACACACGACAACCTCCAAACTTTTTAAGCAAGACAAATCGACAGACGGGATGGGAAGTTATCAGTGTGGGTCGCACCCCAGTCTCTTTTTTAAAAGTTGCTTTTGTTTTGGCCAACACTATAGGTATATCGACATTTCAAAATTAAACTTTATGAAAATAAATAGGCATCCATTTTTCAAAACAATTGTCATATATTATGATGTATCTATATTTTTTAAGCTTAACATTTCAACAAACTGTCCAACGAGCATACAAAACTATGATTTAGTTTGTTGCATTTTATTTTTGATGATTTATTTTGACCCATTTGTCATACTTTATCTTGTTTCAAATTTTTTTTCATTTTTCATCAAAAACCCTTCTCTCTGTTATCTTGAAAATATATCAAAAACACTCGTTGATGATAAAAAAATATATATACACTGTGGGAATAAGGGACTTCATTTTTTATTTTATTGGTTTTTACTTCCTCCTCCTGCCATTGATATTTTTTTATTTCATTTTGCTCTGGTAAAAATTGTGACAAAATAAATATTTCACGAGAGTTCAACACCATCATCGTCAGAAGAAGTCCAATTAGGGGTGAAAACATGTCATACAAAGCAAACGAATTTCAGACATAGGGGCATCCAATTTGACCGACCGACCCAACAGACCAATCGACCACGTAAAATTATATGTATGTACAGAAGAGTGATGTACTTGTTCAAACAAGGGTGACGCAGCAAGGGTGTATTGCACTCATTTAAAATATTGGTTACAATCAATCCGAATACGAACCCGAATGCATTACATTTGATATTGATAAAAAAGTTGTATTTTTTAATATTTTTTTATTTACTCAATTTTCTTTCCCTCATCAGATAAGGGTAACAAAAATATAGTTTGTTATTACAATTTATCCACTATTTAAATAGTTGCTATAGGTAGGTTTACATTGGTGGTGTGAAATTATTGTGTATTTTGTTAGGCAATTAAAAAACTAAACAAGGGGGTGTGTTTGTGGCATACATTTCAGCTTAATTTTTCTTTTTTTTATTTCCAAGTAAACACCTAGAAAATTATTCTAAACAAACCAAAATACCAAAGCATAACATTTAACCTCAGTTAAGCCATAAATAAAACCAGTTGGCACGTAAAGTAGGTATGTAGATTGTAGATTTAAATTAAAAAAAAAAAAAAATATCAAAGTTCACATCATGCTCTTGCGTTTTGGTAGCTTAAAGAGGCTTTAGAGCAGAAGTTTTATTATATGATTCGCTTTGTTGGACATATACTACATCTTAACTTAATACTAACTGAATGACATTAACATTACTGTTGCTGTGTGGTTAGTGCATATAAGTTTAAAAAATAAAATGGGGATAAAATGTTAAGGTGGCATGGTGCTGTATGGTCATATGTGAGCAGTCAAGAGAAACCAAGAATTTTCCCTTGAAAAATTAGCCACTCCAGAAGGTGTAGCACATATGTATGTATGCTCGTAGTAGGTACGTCTATACATATAATTATAATATGCGGAAGATGGAATATTTTCATACTGTTGCTTTATTGTGGGAAATAAAATTCTTTGACAGAGATGAAGCCTTATGTGACTATGGCGACTTGTTTAAAATAAAGAAAGAGAAACATTATTTCGCGACAAGGTTAAGTAGGGACTAATTATATTTTCATTAACTTTAATTTAAAAAAATAAGTAGTTACATATGTACGAAAAAATAGAGTCTTTGGAGCACAATAGGATTTTATGAATGCAGAAGAAGTTCATATAAACATATTCTAAGAGTAATCCCTAAAACAAGAAATATGAAAATGGTATGGAATCTATTCAATAAACAGATGTTTTTGTTTTGGAACATTTATGTTTATTTTATGAAGTTCTAACAAAATTTATATATTGATATTAGTTATTAAAAATAGACTTTGATACGGCCCACACTGATCCCATTCATGCTTGTCTGTCTATATTTTTTAAAGTTTTACAAAATATTAACAACAACGTTTTGTGTAAGTTTGAAGTCAATACCTTTCTTAGTGCTCAAGATACTTGAGTCAAAAAACCGTTTTTATCAGTTTTGTTGTCTTTTGAAGGTTTAATTTTTTTTTTTTGTAAAAAAGTTGTCAATATAATTTTGCTTAAAAAAATAACTAAAAATATTTGCGCAAAATTTTAAACGATTTAGTAAAATGTTAAAGCCATTTTTAGGTATTTACTAAGCTTAAACGATGTTTTATCTAATTTTAAACAATTTTAACATCTTTCTATCACATATTTTATTTGTTTTGTTTATTTTTACGAACTGTCACTTTAGAAGTGAAGAATAAGAGTTTGTTTCGAAATGGCTCCCAACTTGGGGCTCGAACTGTCACTTTTAGAAATGTTTCGATGCTCGTTTTCAATAAAAGGCAATAAGAAATTTACTAGTTTTAGCAAAACGAAAAGAAAGATTTAAAATTTTGGAGTCCCTTAGTAAATTGCTAAATATTTGGCAAAGTGCTAACTAGTACATTTTTAAACCCTTAACACAATAGTTTAAAATTTTGGAGTCCCTTAGTAATTCCTCAATATTTAGCAAATTAGTAACTAGTAAGTTGTTAAGCCCTTACCAATAGGTTGTTTAAAATTGTGTGCCATTAAAATTCGAAAATAGCTTTGTGCCAATTCGTCCCGGTGTTCTCACTTGGACTCTTCAGTTAACAAGTGAGAAAACTTTGTTAATACTCAACTTTTGTTTGTGTTTGGTTCATCTTATACATAATACCTTTAAAGTCCAATAATTAGTGCATTTACTTCTACTTGTATGTATGTATATAGAATTTGTATCAAAAAACATTCCATATTATTAAAAACATTAATAACAATATTTTATATTTATTGAAATAAGTTTGATTTCAATATCTGTTTCTGTTCCCGATAATATATTTCAGTCGAAAACCTATGTATGTATGTGTAGTAAAATTTGTATAAAGTTTTGATATTTTATAAATTTGTTTCACCCCATTTTTTTTAAAGTCCTCTCTGCATCTGCAAAATTTAGTTGAAGTCAATATCTCATCCGGTTCCTTAGATAAGGCCGACAAGAAAAGGTGTCCCGAACGTATAAGTACACGCACCCACGGACGGTGTCTAAAAACTTTTGATTTAGATTCGAGAAACCTTAAAACATCGATCAATTTCAAAATTTTCAATTCTACCGTCCAAACTGTCATTGTTTGTGACGAAATTTCATTAAAACATTAATCTAAATACAATTTTATTCAACGAGCATGACATTTTTTCTAGAACTATACTTTAATTTAAATTCGTAAAGTGTCGCAAACATGTAAAATATTTGATACAACAGGTAATTTCAGAAAAAGATGACATATTTTTGACTGATAATTATTGAATTCCATCCTTCCATTTAAATAAATTTAGTTAATTTAACTATATTCTAAATACAGACTTAAAAAGTCTGTCCCTAAATGGCACAATTGTTTTTAATACATTTTGCAAGAACTGGGCTATGTTCCACCAAACACTTTTCACTTTTGCACTTTTACTTTGCAAATAACGTTTATTTTATTTTTATTGAATAGAAAAGTGTTCCTTTTTGCAAAATACGTTTCATCAAACACAAATTTGAAAAGTGCAGTCTTTTTAAAAAATTGAAAACTTTTGTTATTTTGGAAAATATTTGTTCTTTCTGTTACACCAAACAAAAAACTTTGCAAATTATATTTAAAATTTTTGAAAGGCATTTTAGTAGAAGAAATTTTCATTTGTAAATAAGTGTTTGTTTTAAAAAGTTGTCGAAAACTATTACAAAATAAATGAACAGCTTTGAAAATGAAGAAGTAAATAGTTAACAAGACAATATACATGTGCTAATTTCAAATTTTGACGAACCTACCTACCAGAGAACTTGAATTTTTAATTCATTAATTTAATTTATCTCAATTTCAAAAGTGTCTGATTTTGTAGAGGTTTTTAAATCCATCAAAATAGTGCCATCCTTCAAAGGAATTTGTCAGTTCATAGCAACAAACGTTTCTGCTGAAAATCAATTATTGTAATATACATTATGTAATTTAAAAAAATAAATCATTTTGAAGAATATTTTGAAAACGAAGAAGTTAATAACAATGACCAAATAGTATTGAAATTAAGATTTAACTTCCATGTCATAAATGATTTTTCGACAAAATGGAGTTAGAAATAAAGCAATTCAATAGATATAGGAAAATGTGCTTAAGTCTCTTGCAACAACTTTTGTGTATACTACATTGAGCTGGGAATGGAGCCCAATATCACAGTGCTGCATCTAGGCACGAAGTAAGCAAAGCAAACCGTCTGCAGAGTATTTAATAGAGTGCCGAATATTGTCATTGATGAATTTCTCTCTAACACCATATTTGCTGGGCACAAAATTGTTCAGAAAAGTGAAAAGTCGTTTCACTTCGCAAATTTTACTTTGCAAGATATTAGTTTTTTTGCAAAGTTGAATAGTGAAAATCGTTTAGTGAAACAGGGCCCTATCTTGAAAACAGTATGGATCCTTATGCTTTTAAAAATATGTCATTAACTTGGTGATTTGTCCACAATAAGGACTTTAAACCCAATTCCAAATCATTTCACACTTGAATGCGAGACAACTGAATTTACGTTTCAATCCTATTGCGAAACTCTGGTTTAATGTTGACAAGGCCATACAACAAAAAAAAGAATAATTTGTAATTTGGAAGACCAATGGATCACAGCTTAGGAGCAGGGCCGTCGAGAGGAATTCCGGGCCCGGGACGGACAAATCTCGGGCCCCCCCATATTTAGCATTTTTTTAAAAGTTCATGCCTACTGATATGGTACGTTCTAATTTCAATTACGAATAGCATGAAATTGGTTGGAATTAATGGAAATAATCATTTTTTGTTTGAAAAATTAACCGAAAAAAGTGTTAATCATCAAATCAATCTTACGGGTATCATCCAGTTTAGTTGAAATGGAGGATGGATAGAAAATAATTCTACATGCGATTAGATCAGAATCCGAACAGAATCATACATTCAATTCGATATTGCCAACGACATGTTAGTAACTGATAATACGTATGAAGATCTATTACCTACTATGAAAATAAAATAGAGCGAAGTAAAAGTATTTGAAATTTGTCCTTAAAAAAAACTAAGTATTTTAAAAGTTTTACATTAAATACTCTTTATTGTTTTTCTTTATATTAAAATATTATTACAATGTTTTATTAGAGTGAGTTTGCATTCAATGAAATATTTTCTTTTGGTAAACGAGCTTTCCTAGCTTTCTGAGCAGTAAAACAACTTATAATTGCGTCGAAATTCAGTTCCCTTGCCAAATGTGCTTCGATGCATAGTGTAGCAAGTCCAGAAACACGAACTTGTGATGAGCACGAATGATGAAAATTCTTTGTTCTAGCAAGGACGCTAAATGAACGTTCGGCACTAGCTACGGTTAAAGGAATTGTGGAAAACACACGGAGAGCAACACAAATGTTGGGGAAAATCGTCTCCAAGTTCTGGGAATAAATAGCATTGAGCAAACTCAATGGCGGAAGTTCTGCTTCAAAATTGGATTCATAAATGTGTTTCAGATGAATTATTTCTTCTTTCAACTCTTGAGACACATGCGAGTTATACTTTTGGATGAACCTTGTAGCAGAGTTTTTAATCTCAATTTCGTCCATTGTTGTAAACTGCCATAAAAATGAAAATGTAGCATTCAAATTCTTCATCGTATCGAACCGACGAGAAATTCCAGATATAATTGAATCAACTATGACGTAAAAGGTGTTTCTCTTGAAATTTATTTCTTCGTCTGTTTCTATTTGCTTTCCAGCTCCTCGGTTTTCTTCAAAATGTCTCTTTAATTGCCTTTTTCGGTTCGATGGGAACGATTCTGGAACATCCCCCAATCCAGTACCAACTGCTTTGCATTCAGATAAAAATTGAACTCATCCGTTTCGAATAATGTTCAAATCGAAGATCAAGTTGTCGAGATCTCGAATTTCAACGTCAATAGTACTGTTTCTGGCTCGAAGAAGGAAACTTCCTTTATTTATAGCGCTAAGAACCTTGCACCAAATCAAAGATATCAGGACGCATTCAAATTTGTGCATATATTTTAAAATGCCATTTACATCTCTTCGAGCTTCAGCAGTTAAATTAATATCACTTAAGGCTTCTAATGATGTTCTAAGGTTTTTCAGATGATTTGCAAATGGTTTCACTGCCTCAATTCTAGCTGACCATCTTGTATTGGAAAGTTTGTGAAGGGATCCGGGCACATTTTTCTTAAGAATTTCCCAACGTTGAGCACTGCTGCTAAACAAAAAATTTCCATTATTTGGCTCTCCAATAAGATTGCTATCGCCTCGTAGTCCTAGTCCCCTTTCGCCAAGGAAGAAAATGGTGTCCAATATTATTATATATAGAATTCCTTGCTATTTTTGTATGGCTGGTTTAATATACACACTTTGAAGTGACTTGAATCTTCAGTAAACAATTTATTCAAAATATTAATTAATTAATATTACGGAAACCACAATTGAAAAACGTTTGCGTGGGATTTTCCGGTCCCCCGAAACCGAATCAAAAATCTCGTTCCCAGCAGAAACAAAAATAGAAGAAAAGAAACTTTATAAAACAGAAACCGAAATAAATATTTGTGTTTTGTTTTAAGTTGCCGGGCCCCTTATTTTGATTTAAAAATTTTTCAAAATAAAACAAATTTGAAATTTACGTTAAATTAAGTAAGAAAAGCGAAACAATTTATTATAACTTTCTTTCAATAGTTCAAAATTGCCCAATTTTTCATTAAATATAAACAAAAATGTACGCCAATAATAATCAGGGGCCCAGATCAGCAAGCTTGTGACTGAAAGATTGGTATATAACATGCAAACAGGGGCCCGATTGCGAAAGCATGAATGATTTTAAATTTTCGGGTCCCTAAAAATAAGTGGGAATAGGTATGTTGATGATGAATTTAGACTACCTATATTGAAAAAAAAACACTCTCCTCATTGCTTTTAATTTACGGGCCCCTACAAAATCCCGGGCCCGGGGGTTTCCCCCCTTCCCCCCCCCTCTCGACGGGCCTGCTTAGGAGACATGGTATTTCATTTCAAAAATTTG
Organism: Eupeodes luniger; assembly: GCA_951509635.1. NCBI lineage: Eukaryota > Metazoa > Arthropoda > Insecta > Diptera > Syrphidae > Eupeodes > Eupeodes luniger. The sequence goes on along the minus strand of OX608073.1, from coordinate 100,653,913 downwards.
CTGCCAATAATTTAGCCAATTTTTCAATCCCGTGTTCTTAAGATCTTAAAATCTGCCCTTGCACATAAGTTGAAAGGCATTTAAGGAAGCAACTGTTCGTCATGGTTATTGGTTTAAACTTTTATGCCACTTTGTAGTGCAGTGGTTTTTAAGGAAACTGTTACAAATTACAAAAAGTCAGAGTATACCGACAATTTTTTATAGTGAAACAAAATTAAAACGTTCGCAGTAATATTTGTAACTAACATTTTTATCATTCCGTTACGAATTTTTAAAAAACAATTCCTAATTCTTACTTCGAAATTGTTACTGCGATTCTGCAATAAGTAAATGTTTTATAGATAATCTTAGTTGCATGTTAAAAAAAAACATATTTTTAGGCTATGTTACACCCAAATAAAAGCTTAATTAAAATTTGTTGAAATGAAAAGAAGTAGCTCCTAATCGAATATGCAATTTCGAAAAGGGCACGTGTCGGATATTATGTCAAATTCGTTTTTTTATTCCAATGTGATGTAAATGCTTGTTTACACCCATTAAGATGGAAAACAGCATCTCTGGTATTAATTCTACTATAAACGTCATCGCCTATACATACAAAAAATAAAATGTATGCACAAGTTTGAAAAATAACCAGTTTTTTTCAATTCCTAAACACTTTAAATTTTCAGAGATGTGCCCTTTTCGAAATTGCATATTCAATTATTATAAATTTAAAAAATTAAACAAATTTTGTAACTTCGTACGCTTTTTTAACGCTATAAATTAATAAAGAATATATTACAATTTTCACAATTATTGTTAGATATTGCTTAATTTTGTTAATTTCTTCATTCGTTGGGGTTTCATCATATTTTTAGATTCTGGTCCTCACACTCTTAAATATGTATGTATATTTTATATGCACGTAAAGTTTGGACTTTTGCTACAAGTTGTCTAATTGGGATCTCTGATACTTTTTTTTTTGTGTTTGGCCTTTTCCCGATTTTATGACATTTTATGTCCTCTGAAACGATGACAGCACAAAGATGAAGAAACTCAATTTCTGATCTTTTCTCTTTCTTTGGGTTTTTTATTTCAACTTTTAACGCAAAGAATATTAATACCACTGTTGTCATGAAAATATCAAATTAAAATGTTTACATTAATAAAATCACAACATCACGAAACTTCAATCTGCTTAATGTAGAATGCCAAACAAAGCTCACGACAAGTACCCCAAGGTCTGCAAAATTCCTTCACCTCCTTAGCAAATCATTATCAGACAACACTATGAGATAGTCATTTAATACGTAGCAGGTATTGTGGTTTCTTCGTACATATTTATATGGACGTAATAAATGACTAATTATATAATTATCGTCTAGTCAACCGAGAAAAGATAACAAAACGCAAAAATAAAAAGAAAACTGAACTTCTAAGCTGAGTCACCCTGTTTTGTATCCACAAATAATGAACCTGCTTCGATTCATTCCATTTCAACTCTTTTTCCCAATACAAAACTTAAACCCAGGTATCTACTAAATCCCCAATCTCAAGCTCAACTCAATACAATCATCTCTGAATCCATAAAACACGAACACGTACAATATGTTTGTATATTCATTCGTGGATAAAAAGCTAATTAAAGGGTACGAAGTAGAGGGAGACGGTGTTTCTCATAATTTTGTATTTGTAAATGGGGTGCGAAGGACAGGCTTGCCAGATTTTTGTTAAATCGGAATTATTTTTTTTTATTTACAGACAAATTTCATGGAAAAGTTAATAAGTTAATGAAAACAAGTTTTATTAAATGTGGGAAAAGTTTTATTAATTAATACATTTTTAGCAAATGTTTTATTGTAAGAGTAGTACCCGTGGCATGATGGTTAGTGCGTTGGACTGTCATGCGAGAGGTCTTGGGTTCGATCCCTGCCTATGCCACCTAAAGTTTTTTCATGGGTACTGCCTCTTGCGAGGAATTGACAAATTCTCCAAGAGTAATTCTTGTCATGAAAAGTGCTTTCTCAAATTAGCCGTTCGGATTCGGCATATAAACTGTAGGTCCCTACCATCCCTGACAACATTACTCGCACACAGGAATGGTTGAGAGTTGTAAGTCACTAGGCACTGGTTCTTCATGGACTGTTGCGCCACCCAATTTATTTAATTTTTAAACTAAAATAACTACATAGTTAAACTACATAGTTTAAATTGGCTAAAAGGTATTTCAGTATACAAAATATTTTCTTATCAAAAAATTCTAGCCCGAACAATAGGATCTAAAAATTGAGTTTTGAGTTCTTAAAGGTTAGACAATAGAAGTTTATTTTTTTAATTATTCTCGTCTGGTATTGTCTTAAGATAAGACTCTTCAACCCTCTTGACAATATTATAAGTTTATTGTGATATTTGATGTGTATTGCGCAATATGGCAAGCCTGCCAAGGGATTCTCAATTCTCATATGAGGAGAATTTTCTATATCAAATTATGTGAGAGCAGTTGTTGTATGTGAATTGTGTAAGTGTATTCGTCCATTCAATTGAAAGCCGAATACCGTGAAAAGAGTTCACATCATGCAATAAAAGTGTGGGAATTACGGTTTTGTTAAAAAGATACACGATATACGGTAGATAGATTTACCTATACTTACCTAACCTACAAACAACTACCTTTTTCACATTTTGTTTTTGTCCGTGTTTTTATCAGAGGTTTTGTCATCATACTCATTTGTGATACTTCGAATTTTGAGGTTTTGTATAATGAGTAGCAAGAAAAGGTATGAAAATGAATATAATATTGTGAGTGAGTTATTTTTGTTTGCATTGTTACCAGAATCAAATTTAATTAGAGTTTTATTCTAAACGTGACTTTTATACCAATTGGTACTAAACAGAAAACTTCAAAAATAGAAAAGTTTGTTTGTAACATTTCAAGTTTTTGTGTTAAAAAAGGCTGTACAAAATAATATGTTGAGATTTTCCTAACAAAATAACATTAATTTAAACTTTAATTCGGTAGGTATGTCGCACAAGGATTCATCCTTGTTTAATGATTTTCAACTTTCTATGCTAAAAATCCTTTGATAAAAATTGATTTTTGACTCAAAACTGTTGACTGCAAAACTTTTTCATCTTATACAAAGTTTTGCTATCAATATTCTGTAAAGTTATAATTACCAATTGAGAGAAAATAAAAATCGTGAAACAAGAAATACTAAAAATTTAAATATCTTGAAAATAAAAGAAGATACTAAATTCCAAGTCATGCCATAGAAATAAAGGGTTTTTCAATAAGGGCGAGTAGAGGCTGAAATGGAGTTTGCTATGTGGCACGTAGCGCCGTCCTGCTGGAACCACATGTCGTCTAGGTCCATATGGTTCAATTTGGGCCATAAGAAATTAGTTATCATCGTTATGTAGCGCTCGCTGTTGACTGTGACCGCCTCATTAACGTCGTTTTCAAAAAAGTACGGACCAATTACGCCGCCGCCGGTTTAAAATCCACACCAAACGGTAACTTTTTGAGGATGCATTATCACCTGGTGAACCTCGCGTGGGTTGGTGTCGTCCCATATGCTGCAATGTTGCTTGTTAACACATCCATTCATCCAAAAATGCGCCTCGTCACTAACGATGATTTTTCGGCCAAAATTGGGGTGCTCTTCCAAACGATTTGAAGCCCAGTTGTAGGCCCAAGTCGTGACGTAAAATTCGCCAAGTTGAAGTCTGCGAAAGGCCGACTTCTTGTGCATGGCGGCCGGAGGCGGCGAGGAATAGACTGCCTCGGGTTCTGCTGTACACTTTCACGAACGAACACTCATTTCGATAATAAAGTTTTATCATTTGAACGTGATGTTCAATCGTGTAACTTGCCATGATGATTTGGCATAAACAACTGAATAATAAACAAAAGATTAAACAGATGTCACCAAAACAAAATGGCCGCCACGGGGCGCCAAAATCTACCCGCGCCAATTAGAAAACCCTATATTATTGTTAATGTTTTTTAATATTTAAAGGCACTGGCGCAAAATTTTAAAGAACTTATTCTTAAAGGTTTAACTATTTACTAGTTATCAATTTGCTAAATATTTAGCAATTTACTAAGAGATTCCAACATTTTAAACCTTTGCTAACTAGTAAATTGCTAATTGTTTTTTCTAAAAAACGGCCATCCAAACATGTCTTTAAAGTGGCAGTTCGTTAAAACAAACAAAGTAGATAACTACGCTTAAACGGATTTATTAATTTGAATTCCCAACTGTTGACTGGATCATTTCATCCACTGCTCTTATAAGAATATCTGTACAGATGTCATATGGATTTAGCAAATTGCCATTTATTCATTTTAACTTTAGCAAATTGTTAGGAGATATTAAGATGTTAAAATCGTTTACCATTAGCTGAACAACATTCTTAGCATAGTAAATTTTAAAAAAAATGGATTTAACAATTTACTAAATCCTTTAAAATTTTGCACCAGTGTTTTCCTATGAAAATATATTGATTTAACATAAGACAGCTTAAATTTAAGTTTTGGATTGCATATCTATCTACTCTATCAATAATATTTCTTAATAATAAAATTGACTTGTTAAAACAAATACCGTTTAAAAAATTTTAGCTGCTACCAATTTAAAATGTATTGCTGTAATTATTGAGCCATTGTGTGAAAAGAAGAAGTTATGACTTATGAGTTAACGATACCTTTTTTGGATTTGTCTAAATTAAAACACCTGTTTATTATTAAACATCCTATTTCCTTAATTTCTTTTATGATATTCTCTACTAATTCTTGATTTTATGTCCGTCCCAAATTTGGCTATTTTAAAAATAAAGTTTGTTCTCCTTTAAATGCTTTTTTGATGAAACAATTTAAACTACATACTTCATTTTCCATTCATAAAATGTTGTTCCAAAGTGCCCCAAACTTGGCACCTTTTTTCTAAAAAAAAATTAAATACATAATTTTTCGTGTCTAATTTTAATAATGTTTAACTTAATTGTATCCTATTGTCATTTAATTAAAAAAATTTCCTTTTCTATTTCAGATTGTTTTTGAGGATTAAAATGCTACAAAAGCACATCTAAAAATATGTAAGTTCAAACTACTTTAATTTTTGTTTCTTATTTTAAGATTGAAAATATAATAAGGGAAAGTTCTCAAGTGACATTGTAAATCAAGAAAAAATCAATATTTACCATAAAGTAGCTATACTCGTATGTTTGTATTTAAAACAACAAACTGGTAATCAGATGATATCAACTAAATAGTGTGTCAACTTCCACGTTATGGTGATATTTGTTTATTTTTAAACTTTTTATTGATCAAAGAGTGATATATGTATGTATGTATACAATTCGTCATCAGTGTTAATAATATTATCGTGATTGATTTTACAAGAATTGTATTTCGATAAAAATATTATATTAAATAATTTAGGTGCATACATTTTGTATATATACGAGTACATCAACATCTATAGTTTATGTGAACAACACGTGATGAACTCTTATTTAGAAATTTTCAACTGCAGATAATATCATTATTAAATATTTATCAGAACTAGTTTAATTGAATGTTACATATGTAGGCTTACAGGGACGGATTATCTTATCACTGAGGGCCAAAGCAGAGATAGATAATTCTTAAGTCCCATCATTATTATTATTAAGATTTATTATGCTAAACACTAATAGTCTTTTTTAATAGAATTCGCTAAATAGATGAATAGTTATACAGTGCATAAAGATTTATGTAGGCTCTATGTAACGTTGCGAAAATTTCCATTTATAAAAAAATCTGCTATAAATTTTAGTTATACAATGCTCTATTCCATTTATCTGTCTATCAAATCAACTGTTTGTCATTTATAAAAAATTAAAAATTTGTGTTGTGGGTGGAAGATCAATTGCCAAATTATAAAGATCTGCTAAGGCTATAATAGTTGTTTTGGCATTTTCTAAGGAGCACCTCATACCTGATAACAAAATTAGGAATCTTTGCTTCCAGATGCCAAAGCATTTTTCCACCGTGTAACGAGTAGCTACATATTTGAGATATACATATTGTATCTTATTTCATCATTCGTTCGAGGATTCAAAACGGGGGTAAAGAGGATATTAGCACAATTGTACCCACCATCCCCAAGCATACGACCATTGAACTCCCGATCAAATCTTTGTTTAATTCTGCTTTCTCTAAAATTTCGTGAGTCATGAGTGCTGCCTCTCCAGTGGCAAACAACGTCATTAATTTTTAGGCATGCGTCCCATACTACTTGGGTATTCAACGAGTAGTACCCTTTTCTGTTTATATTGTACTGCCCTGATGGGCCACCTACTTTTGGGATCCTTATGTGGGTACAGTCAATAGCCCCAACCACCTTTGGAAACTCCCGTGTTTGAGAGAACTTGTTCATAGTTCTTAGCTGGTCCGAAAAAGAAGTTAGCATTTTAATGAACAAAGGTCTTTTGGTAGGTAATGCTCTTGCCAATCGCTTACAAATTCGGCAAAGTGTAGGTTGGCTAAATCCGAATACGTTTTATAAATAGCATTTTTGCGTTTATAGGCATTATAGATGCTAGCCGTACGCCCCATCATGTGTTACAATTTATACCAGAATTATCACGAGATTGAAATTTAACACCATTTCTGTAAAAAATTACTGGGAACCGAAACGGAGAACAATTACCCAGCTAACTATTCAGAACTATCATGAGTTCCGCCCGAAAAATCTTTCACCCGTAATATTATTATTCCCTTTACATTTTAAAAAGCTATCATGAGACATGAGTTTCGAAATCAGAATTTCGAAACATAAGCATATTCAGTAAATAGCTCTCAATAAATTTTCCCATCTCTGCTATGGAAAGAGTGAAATTTGAGCCTTGGGGTTTCTTGAACATAAAAAAAGTACAAAGAATGAATGAGGTGTTGAAATTTATTATTAAATTTATGGACTAAAAAATGCTACGACTTTTATTTCTTTTCCAATCGATGTATTTGAGAGTAAGCAGATATACTAAATTTCCCTCTCCGTTCTTGTTTTGACAAACAGCAAAGATTAGATCGAGCTACGAACTAATGGGAGATATCATTCCAAATCCAATCCGTTGAACTGTTTTTACCTAAACTATTGTAAGAATAAAATTGCATTTTATGTTTTATTCAATCTCTAATCATACATCATTTTCATATTGAAAAAGCTGTTGGTTAAGCTTTTACGTATATAGTGGAGCGCCTGGGGGTTTTCACCTTGGATTAGAGTTACAGTGAATGAATTTATATGATCGATGTGGGATATTGTTTTTTAAACTATAAATTGCAATGTTTACCCAAAATTTTTGTGTGCACTCCATTTTTTAATTGTTTAAACAAATTCTTATAAAATATTATTGTTTGACCATATGTTTTCACTTTAAACAGTAATTTTTTTTTGTATTTATATGTTAAATCTTACCTGAATAGACATATAGGAACAATTTTCAAAGATACCTGTGTATAAAAATAGCAGTAAGGATCTCAAACAGGTAGAAAAACGTGGAGGGGAGAGCGGAGCGACAGCTACTATGTACAATGGAATTTCTCGGCTAGTTTAGTTGCAAGTAACATGTGTTCTGTGAGTATTGTGCTTATGTATTGGCTTTAAACTACTTTTTTATTTTAAAAAATATTGTTGTCAACATTCAGTAAAATTTTGAGAAAAATCGAATTGACAGTTTTTTTTACAAAAAATAAAAACTTAAAAGAAAATTTAACAAAAGTTGGTAAAAATTGATTTTCGACTCAAATATTTTTTCAAAAAATTTGGATTATGGCTTCCAACTAATTTTAACTTATAACAAATATTGTTTTCAACATTCGGAAAAATTTTGAGAAAAATCGAATTGACAGTTTTCTTATAAAAAATAAAAACCTAAACAAAAAAATTAATAAAAGTTGGTAAAAATTGATTTTCAACCCAAATATCTTTTCAAAACTTTGAGATATTGGCTTTAAACTACTTTTATCTTTTAAAAGTTATTGTTGTCAACATTCAGTAAAATTTTGACAAAAATATAATTGACAGTTTTGACAGTAATTTGAGAGATATCAAGAACGGAACATCAATTTCTACCAAATTTGCGTACCATTTTTTGTAGATCTTATTTTTTTATGAAAAAACGGACTGTTGGATTTTTATAAAAAACTACTGAATATCGAAAACAATATTTTCTGTGAAATAAAAAGAGTTTGAAGAGTTTGTCAAAGCTATTTGACAGGTTTTTTACAAAAAATAAAAACCTAACAAAAAAACAATACCTACTACAAATTTACTTACTACTCAAATAGCTTTTCAAAAATTAAAAATATTGTCTTCAAACTCTTTTTATTTTACAGAAAATATTGTTTTCGATAATCAGTAGTTTTTTATAGAAATCCAACAGTCCGTTTTTTCATAAAAAAATAAGATCTACAAAAAATGGTACGCAAATTTGGTAGAAATTGATGTTCCGTTCTTGATATCTCTCAAATTACTGTCAAAACTGTCAATTATATTTTTGTCAAAATTTTACTGAATGTTGACAACAATAACTTTTAAAAGATAAAAGTAGTTTAAAGCCAATATCTCAAAGTTTTGAAAAGATATTTGGGTTGAAAATCAATTTTTACCAACTTTTATTAATTTTTTTGTTTAGGTTTTTATTTTTTATAAGAAAACTGTCAATTCGATTTTTCTCAAAATTTTTCCGAATGTTGAAAACAATATTTGTTATAAGTTAAAATTAGTTGGAAGCCATAATCCAAATTTTTTGAAAAAATATTTGAGTCGAAAATCAATTTTTACCAACTTTTGTTAAATTTTCTTTTAAGTTTTTATTTTTTGTAAAAAAAACTGTCAATTCGATTTTTCTCAAAATTTTACTGAATGTTGACAACAATATTTTTTAAAATATAAAAGTAGTTTAAAGCCAATATATAAGCACAATACTCACAGAACACATGTTACTTGCAACTAAACTAGCCGAGAAATTCCATTGTACATAGTAGCTGTCGCTCCGCTCTCCCCTCCACGTTTTTCTACCTGTTTGAGATCCCTACTGCTATTTTTATACACAGGTATCTTTGAAAATTGTTCCTATATGTCTATTCAGGTAAGATTTAACATATAAATACAAAAAAAATTACTGTTTAAAGTGAAAACATATGGTTAAACATTAATATTTTATAAGAATTTGTTTAAACAATTAAAAAATGGAGTGCACACAAAAATTTTGGGTAAACATTGCAATTTATAGTTTAAAAAACAATATCCCACATCGATCATATTAATTCATTCACTGTAACTCTAATCCGAGGTTTTATGGTTTTGAATGCTCCAGGCACTCCACTAATAGTATTTACTAGAGTTGTTAGCCTTATGTACCTACAATACTCAGGAATTCAATCCGTGGTTAAACTTGACGTTTCATCAAAAGCATAGAAATTTGCTTAGAGTTGATTGATTTGGAAATAAAAGACTTACGGCCAATTCCTTGACAAAGTTCTAGTCTCTAAAACTAGGTTTATTGAAAAATTAGAACTCGGTTGAGTTCTAAATATTAATATTGTTTGATTTAGAAGTTTAAAGTCGCCGAATTTTTTTTATTGTGCAATAATAATAAATTGTTAGAAAATACAGTTTTGAATGCGGACAAGTCCAGCTCACAACAACTTTCAGACTTTACTCTCGACACTAAAACTTCAATTCTATGAACGTTTCAAGAAAGGCATAAGCTGAAAATGCAATTTCTGTAACCTTAAGGTCCATGGTCATTCTAACCGCAAATATTATGTAAAGCAATAATGCCATAGGTCTGCATAGAGGTCACAGGGAGCACTTTGAAAATATATTATAACGAAATAGGCCAAATATTTTAAAAGTTAACAAAATTATATTAAAAATGCATACAAAACTTCTAAAAACCTTTGGTTCACTGAAAAATAAAAGTGAAAATTAATTTAAATCGACAGTTCATTTAATAAACTGAATTCCAGGACAAAATTGTTTACCACTTGATTCAAAATAAATCAAAGAAAGTAAAGAAATGCTCGAGTTCTAAATATGTTTAAAACCAAAGTTTAAAGAATTATTAGATCGAGTTTTAAATTAATTTTAGAATTCTGTCAAGTTATTGGCTGTTATTGACTGTATGTTAATAATAAACAATTTCGTCTAAAACGTACATTTTAATGGTGTTTTCGAACTCTTCACCTCCAAAGCCCACAAGTCCATTTTTCGTATATTTTCTAATTCCTTTTAAAGTAATTAATTTTAGGTGGAAGTTATAGTTTTTTCCAGTTCCTCGAAAATAACCTCAATACTGGTTTACTTTAATAACTCCTATTCAGACCTTTGTGTTGTGTATAACATTAAAAAGTCAGAGGTCCCTCTTTACTCATAGCCTTAAATACTCCCATGTTCCGTGTATTACTCGATCCGCTCCTGCTCTTTTTTTTTTCAATGACGACAATATACCTTCAAAAGAATCCAAAACCCATTAACAACTTGCAACCTGACAAAACTCGATACTCTCGACCTTCGTAAAGCTTTTAGCGTGTTCTGCTTCTGATGTGCATATAATATTGCATAATTTATATTTTTGTTTTATTTTATATCTATTTATTTCTGATATTTATGTGAAATGTGATGCCGTACCATACATCGCCGTACCGTGCCATCAACCATCACGCTCTTTTCAGTATTTTGCTGCATTAAAATCTAATCTTATCTTAACATTTTTATGTCAAAACAATTTATGGGACAGACAGAAAGGTATATTTCACTGCCATACTTTATCTGTACTAGATTTAATTTTTATTTTTAATTTCATTATATGGTATTATGTATATTTGCATTAAAGTATCTTTTACTCTTTCTCTTTAAATAAGAATTCCTTATGAAAAAGAAGAATAGGTATAGGTAGGTAAGGTAGGTAAAATGGAAAATAAATGTATACCAATCAGACAGAATGTTTAATCCATGAGCTGGAGTTATTTTGTTGCCTTTGTGTGTTTTGCTTTATCTGTTTTCTGTTCGCTCTTTTTTCTTGCCTCCGACTCCGCTCCGATTAGTAGTATGTGCCTTTTGTCGTGTGTGTCTCAGGTAAATTTATTGTAAATTGAATGTGGTGAGGTGATAGATGAATTTTTGATATTGGTTTAATTTAAAGTTAATTTATTAGTGTGACCAACATAGAGATAAACAAAATTTCCCCCATGAGATTTCAAAAACAACAATTTCAACCAACTGTTCCCAAATTTTGTATGTAAATGCAACCTTGACTTCCTTGTAATGTTTATTAATAAACAATTATACACTCTATTTGTTGAAATATGTCTTAATATTTGTATTTTTTATTTATATATATATATATATATGTACTTCCATAGTGTATTGCACTTTTTACAATAAATATTTAATATTTATATCATGCGAGTATATTGATTAAAATAACTCTCAGATGTTAAAGTGTAAGTCGTCTTTAAGAAAATATTGTTAAGTCTATTTTTCAAGCCAGCATTAAATTTGGTCCAAAAATTAATCGATGAAATTTTTTAGTGGATTAACCTGTTTTTAGTTTTTGTCAAATGTATTTGGTAAAAAATATGTATATCTATCGAAGTACAAAATGTCAGATACTGATCAGAATAAGGCCAACAACGTGCGTACATATACCTATTTATTGGATTCGTAAATACATGAACACCGAATATAGAAGCTGCGGAGGAAGTCAAATGTCTATCCAGCAGTAGCTCATTTTTCAGATTCTGTAATCGGTATGGTTATTGATTAAGAGCCCAAGATTTATTTATAAAACCTGAGATGATGGTGCATTTATGTTGTATATAAAGGGTGGTTAAATTTAAAGGTCCAATGTTGGTTTTGAATAAAACAAAAATTATTTAGAAAATTATCGTCATTTTTTTTATTTTGATAATATCAGTAAGGTTCCATTATGTATGGACAAAAATATCGGCCAATTGGCAGCCATGACTTTGGAGACACACCTCCATCCGATGGCCCAAATTTTCGATGACACTGAGGCATTACTGAGGTTCTACGCCTTTAATGTGCAGAATTATCACATCCTAATTTTTGCTGGCTTATCGACGTACACCTTTTCTTTCAAAAAAATTTCGAAGAAAGAATTCCAACAGTGTCAAATCACATGATCTTGGCAGCCAATTGACATCAACCCCACGTGAGATAACAAGGCTATTGAATTTGTCACGCAAAAGAACCATTGTTTCGTTAGCAGTGGCACCGTCCTGTTGAAACTACATATCGTCCACATCGATAACTTCCAATTCGTTCGTTATAGATATAAAGTTCGTTACGATAGAGAACCTTTCAGTCTTGATTGTGTGTCTTTCCAAATCAATCGTTCAAATTGAGTTAGTTTGAATTTGAGGAATGAACAATGAAATGCAGAAAAGTTGTGGTTCACATTCAACATCGACACTTAAAATTTAACCACTTTTGCATTCAAAGTCAAAGGGCACCTATGCAATAGCATTGTAAAAAATTTATTTCTCACACATTTTTATATTTTGTCACTATTTCAAGGAAACACATTTTTGAAAAAATCATTAAATTGCGCATACAAAATACCAAAAATGTAACAAATTCAGCGAAAAGCTGTTTTCAAGTGCAATAGTTTCAGAAAGTACATGACAGTTTTAATGAAAATGCAAACAAATTTTTACTTTACCTGTCAAACTATTGGGAAATTACAAAGATAGCAGAATAAAAAGCATGACTGATATTAAATTTTAAAAAAACGTACCTACCTATTTTATCTTAAAGGACACATACTTAAACTGAGAATGGCATGTTTCATATTTCTGGAGCTGTCAAAATTATATTTGTTCGAAAACTCCAACATAAGATACAAAAATTTTGTTTTAAAAAAAAATTCTTTTAAAACAAAATAAATTTCCCTCCTCACTTAGCACTGCTATAAAAATCAATCCTCTCACCTCTCACAATTACCCTAATAAAATACCAAACAGATTAACCTACACACAAGCTAAATCTAACTATCTATAGTTTTATACCTTTTAACTACCTACCTATACATACCTATAACCTATCTATGGCTCATTTGCTTTCAGTCTTTATCTTTTTTTTACACTTTGTTTATTAGGAACTCGTATCTAAGGGAAAAAAATATATCTGCACTGCAGGCTTTACTTTAGCTGAGCAAAAAGATATCAAAGGTATACAACTTACGTATGTTGTATAAGCAAAGGGGCAGGGGCAGACAACAAAGCAAAAATCGAGAAAAACAAACGTCACTCAAACAAACTCAAAACTCAAAACTTATAGCTCAACTTAACCCCGATGTGATTGTGATGTGATGACGGTTATAAATTTTCAAATATCAAAATTCAACCGTATTGGTATAAAATAAATGAATCGCAATGATTTTTGTTTTCTGTTTAAATGAAACAACTGCATTTGGCTTGTGCATGCAATAGACAGAGAGGTAAACTATTGCTGGTTGGTTACGTTTACGTTGTCGTCTGCGTCTCATCGGAATCGTCGTCATTCTTTAAAAATTCGAATGTTTGCTGCTCGTGTGAGGCTCACCGAAGCCACCACCAGCTGGCCATTAGCTAGAGTAAGTTCAACTGTTGGAACGTAGAGTTGTAAAAGAGTTTTGTGTAGTCGTCGTCATCGTCGTCGTCGTCGCGTGAATCTGCGCTACTGCTGCTGTCCGTCTTCGTCTGCTATTTCGCGTTTTTTTTTTTTTACAACATTTTTAATTTTGAAATTATTAGCTTACAAAATTTTGCAACCGACCGGAAAGTCTCGTCTTGTTTCGTAGAGATTTTATCAATATCCGGGCACTCGGGATATCGTATTTCGGGCGTTTCAATTTCAATCTGAAATCGAGATTTTGCAACTCGATCGGATGGGAAAGTGATGAATGTTTAAAGTTTTCGTTAAAAAATTATTTATTTATAAAAATTGTGGATAAAAATTATCAATTTTGGAAAAAATTCAGTCCCACAACCAAAAAAAAAACTCCTTTTGCTACTGATCCTAAAAAATAAGCCAAATCACAACACAGCAGAATTGAATCTTTTTATTCTTTTTTAAATGGAATTTATCTACACACAACAAACTTATACTTAAATGACACTGGAAACGGTAAAACATACAAAATAAACCACATTGCAATAAATAAATTTAAAATAAAAAAAAATAATTTATTACAATGCTCTAAGATATCAAAATCATTTACATTCCACCAAGGTTGTTGTTGCTCTTTTTGAATAAGAAATCGAAAAACAAAAGAAAAAAGCAGATGCATTCAGTTTTTGTTGTTTGTGTTTTTGAAAAAAAAAGACTATTCACGGTATTGGGAGTGTTTTCGTTCGTTTTTGTTTTTTGAAATGTATTGGATTAGCGAATGCAGAATTGTTGAGCAACACACACAGTACACGGTTATGTGACATATCTAACAGGCTTTGCGTATCAAGAATCGTTAAATGCAACTCACCGTAGATTGTTACTCCTCTAAAGCGGCTTTCGCCAAGGCCGTAGTTAGGAAAATGTCATATTGGATAATTTGTGGAAAGGGGAATAGTGATTGTGAGAAATGTCATCAATTGCAAGAGTGCTTTTAATGGAAAGGGACAAGGGGGCTTGGATTGCATTAAAAAGTTTTTTATCGTCAATTTTCGATAGACAACATTTTTTAAACAGTCAAATATGCCAAATTTAATTTTAACTTTTTTAAATACTTTATCAATGATTCACGTGCATTTCAATTTTTGAAAAACTACACCAAATCTGAATTCTGTACCAAAAAATATAAAAAGCAGTGAAAAACTTTATTCACATAAAGTGCAAATATCTACTATCCACAACATTTTTCACGCACAATTCTGCAAAATGTAATTGTTTTTTATCAAATGGACGGACAATGTGAAACATTAAATTAAAGTGAAAACAAAACATTATTATTTTTTCATAAATTTTTAAAGCATTTTCACGTAAAAGGTTATGCAAAACATAAATGTAAAATACACTGTCGGACAAAATAAAGTGCAAATCCCAAATATTAAGTCAGAGTGAAATATTTTCATTTAAATACATATATTATATTAAATTTTACTTCCAAAAATTGTTTGCACCATGATCTTAATGCTATTTTACAAATAAATGATAGGTTATTTACAAAATTGTAGTTAAGAAAAAAAAGATATTGAAATATTAAAAAAAAAAAGAAAAGACAAAATAAAGTGCAAATTCAAAATATGAACATAAATAGTATAAAATATTCAAAAAACAGTTTGATAAAGTAAATAAAAATTAATAACGAGTGGCTCCGCCTTTATTTTGAATAACTTCAGCAAGTCGTTTGGGCATAATGCAGACAAGATTTTTTAAAAATTCAGGTGGAATTATCTTCCATTCATTTTGGATACTTTCCCAAAAAGACGGTAAATTGCGACGCTCATTCAAAGGTACCCTGTCATCCAAAATGGACCAAAGGTGCTCAATAGGGTTAAGGTCTGGGGATTGAGGTGGCCATTCTAGAACGTCAATATTGTTTTGAGCAAAAAAATCTTTTGCAATTCTGCTTGTATGCTTTGGGTCATTATCTTGTTAAAAAATATAATTTCCCAAAGACATTTTTCAAGCAGAAAAAGCTAGATTTTCTATGACAATATTGAAGTAACTAGAACCCGTCATTTTTGTGTCAATTTTAGTAATATTTCCAACCCCACTAAAGGAAAAACATACCCACACCAAAAGTGATCCTCCTCCACGTTTGACGGTTTTTTGAATGCACCTTTGGCTCAGTCTTTCCGATGATGGTTTGCACCAAACTCGTTTTCTGGCTTTTACATTTTTTAATTAATTCATTCATTGGACTCATCAGAACAAATTACGTGCTCCAAAAAGGATTGTGGCTTTGATAGAAACTTTCTTGCAAAAGCTAGGCGTTTTTTTTTATATTAATTTGCCAAAGTAGAGGCTTTTTCTTCGCAAAAAAGTTTCTTTAGCCACTTTCATTCAGTCGCCTTTGAACAGTCCTTGGTGTAATGGATAACTGCAGGTCTTCTTTGATGCTTCTGTCCGAAGATAATGGGTTTTTTCGAGCCTCAATTTTTATTCTGCGGTCATCAACAGCTGTAGTCTTCCTTTTCCTTCCACAAGAATTTTTAAAGCTGACGACAGTTCCTTGTTGTACAAAATTAAAATAAATTTTTCTTACACCAGAAACAAACAACAAATATTTTTCTACTAGTTTTTGGAATGTCAACCCATGTTGACGGTCTAAAACAAGCATTTCCTTAACTTCGGTTGAAAGCGGTTTCATAATATCCTTAACCGAATAAAATAAAAATAAGCAATTAAATGAATATGACTTTAAATTTAATTTATAAATCTTTTAATATTTTCTCTGCTATACAAAATTTTCCTATTTTTTTTTTTAAATATTTAGTAAGAAATTGAAAGAGTAATAAAAATTGCACTTTATTTTGTCGCGTGTCAACTTGATATGCAGCAATATTACCGATGTTGGTAAACAAAAGAATAAACCTTTAACGCGTTTTTTTTGATCATAGAGTAAACAACTGAAAGTTTGTTACGTCATCAGTAGCAAGAAAGTCAACAAATTCTCTTTGCTCTTAAATTGCAGCACTATGAAATCAAATGAACCGCTTTTGCACTTTATTTTGTCTGACAGTGTATAACACCAATGGATTCCACAACCTTTTTTTATTTTAAACTTAAAAAAAATATATTCTCAGTGAACGATATACATCTTATTTCATTTCCACGCAAACATCAGTGTTTGTTTAAATTTTTAAAAATTCTCGCAAACTTTACTTTCCTAGCATTAAATTTTACTATATCAAATATCAGTTTGTAAGAAACAGTAGAAAAGTTTAAAGGAAATTTTGCTTACGATAGCCCTTTCCAGAATGGAAATATCTATGAAAATTGGTACAGAAGTTTACGAAGAGTCCTCAAAAACCAATGTCAACATTCACTAAAGGTTTTTGTTGAAAATGTCTATTTTTAGGTTATAAGTTATAACGGTTTTTGAAGGTAAATGCTTAAAGTGAAGTTTGCTTTAAAAGACAAAAAGTAGAAATATAAACAGCTTAAGTTAATCTTAAGGTAATAAAATTAGCCTTTTCATTGTCAAAATAAGATAAATTAAAGAAAACAAATTGTTTGTCGCAAAATGCATTCCACCCCTTAAACGATTCAGCCGTAATACTCGCACTTCCAGGAATGCTCATCAGTTTATCCTTCAGCTCAATTTCGGGCGTACTGTCAAGTAAAGAGATTCTTTCTTAAATCGCACATCGAGAATGTGGAATGCTTTGGCCAACTCTGTTTTTCCCTCCCATTTTGATGTTCAGAACTTTAAGACCAATGTGCACCGGTATCTCCTCTTAAATCCTTCCCTATTTTCCTAACGCTCGGACTGTGTTTAAATATAAAAATATAAACATATAAAGGGTACTAATGACCCCTTGAGTGCCTGTAAATTATAAAAAAAAAATATGCAATCTGATTGTGTAGAACCGTCAAACTCAATTCGCGTAACACATACGATCTACACTTCAACGAATAAAATGTTTGAGCGCGTCTTAACCTAAAGCTTTCATAATGGACGAATAATGTTGTTCATTCGTTGGGTGTTTGTCGCTCTCATGTAAAAAGTACTTTGCAGGAGTTTCAAAAACTTTAAATGTCGAAAATATGGGTTTTTCGTATCCAAATGCCTTTTGTTCAATTGATGTTTCTTTCATTTGTCGTAAAAAAACTACACTGCAAAATTAAAAATATTCCAAAGTAATTTCAATGCAAAGAAAATATTTAAGTTCGATAATAATTTCATAACACTTGAATTTTTATCAATATTGACTTTCTATCTTTTTACAGACAAATGTTATTATGTTCGCTGTTTTCACGTGAAAACTTGATTGATTTGAAATGGAAATCTGACAACGTATTAAATTTACAATATTATATTCATTAAGTTTGTGTTTTAGTATGTTCCCATACTTTGAAGAATCTGTGGAAATATTTACATTTCACGTTATTTCACGTTGTAATTTTTTCACTTGAATTTTTTTTATGTTTTCTTAAATAAAGCATATCAAGAGTTATTTTGTATTTTGTTAATTGATTTTATTTTTTCTGTGATAGAAGCTAAAGTTACTGTTTTCATGTGAAAACTTAATTTTCACTCGAATATGTTTCAAATTTAACTAAACTCCAAAATTTACCCCTTTGCCTTTTAACTAGGTACGTCCTTGAATATAACAATCGACGACATTCAGTTAAAAAAAAACCACACTAGCAACCTACTCTAGCTACTTACTCCATCTATATCTATGTATATGTACCTACATACCTGTTTAATGCTTTTTCACGCGAAATACCGCCTGAATGCATCATGTTCATCCATACTAATGACTTTACTGATTTGCCTTTAATTACTGCATAATACATTGCAGAAAAATAAAGTCGTATAATGCACTCAAAGTCGTCATACCTTTACCTAGATATACAAATACATATGTATGTATGGTATTTTGAAGACCGCCAGTTGAACATTGTCGCCGCCGACAATGCAGTGATTATTACCTATGTCTATAGAAGCGTATAGTTTCTATAAGTTAAATAGGTAGGTAAGGTAGTCGTATAGGTATTTCAAAAATTGTAATTTTTGTACAATAATAATTATTGCTGTCCTTTGTCTTTTCTTGCTGCTGTTTTTATTTTGTTTTGATTAGTTTTTTTTTTGTTATTGTTGTTATTTTATTTTTACAACTTTTGTTTTTTTTTATTTATTATTACATTGTTATGGATGACTGGAGTTGACTATTTTGTTTTTTATTATTCGATCATGATGATGCAGAATATAGAAAGCTTAATTTGATTGATGTGAATGAATGATAGATAGATAAGTGAGTGAGTGAAGAGAAGCATCAATTCAAAGTCATAATTTTGTATACCTACTTACAGATAGAGAGGTTTTTCTATACAAAAAAAAGTCGGCTTAATTCAAGGTGCGGCAGTTGAACCTACTCTCGTGTAACTCTACCTTTACCCATATAATAGAAAAGTTGATGAGTTTTGAAAGATTTCTTTCTTTGTTTCTAATAAATTTTTTAGTTTTTTTTTTCATTGTTCACGATGAAAAGTCAATGTAATGTTTATTACTTTTAAAATTATAATCTCATGCTTAAGTATAAAGGTTAACCAACCGAAACGTCATTCGAAAGTTTTGTTTTCTGTTTGTTTGTTTTGTTTTTATGACGGAAATAATTTTATTACAAATCTATGCATTCGTATACACACAAGCTGTAAATCAATCAAATCAAACAATTTAAATTGAAATGAGTCATAAATATTAAATAATCAGAAATGCAGTAATCTTGTATCGTCCCTTCCCAGCTGAAAGCATATAGAGAAAGTATCAGTGCAGAAAAATGTGAATTTTTATTTCACCAAGTTTTCAGCTCGACATTTGAACCCATCGTTACATGGTAAAATAATAATCCCTTTAAACATGAATTTTGAAAATAGCGTCTTGAAATTGAAAAAAAAAAGTAGAATTTTGTATTTATCGGAAAGTAGTTTTGCAACTAGGCCCTATTTAGTGTGAACTTCAGTCACGTATTGGGAGTATACTTGGAGACCGTTGATCATAGGTTAGAGCTTTTGGAGCAAAAAGAACAGCATGAAACTGCAGGAAACTATTCCTTTTGATAAATCATCAATGTGATCATCAATAAACAAAGAAAATAAATAAGGACTCAAGGGGTATCCCTGTTTTACACCCATTTATTGTTGTTTTCAACCAGTCAGATCTATCATCAACATTCCACACCGTGCGTCCCTCTATTCACATCATACAAATTTTCCATCACCCGTCCATACTTTTTTTTTGACAATCCTTTGCTGTAGAGCTTATAAAACAAAGCTTTTTATCGATTGTATCGAATGCAGCCTTAAAATCAACAAAAAGGACATAACGTTTCACTTTCTGCTCCAAAGGAGTACCCGAAATGCTTGTCAAAATGAAAATATTGTCGCTTGTAGAGTAACAGTTACGAAAGTCCGCCTGTCATTCTTTTAGTACTTTGTTATGGTTCATCCAAACACCTAATCGATTGCTAAGGATTGTCACAAAAATGTTGTAAAAGGTATTTAAATAGGATATTCCTCTTTTATGGATTGGAAATATAATCGATTCCTTGAATTGCTGATTTGGTATTATTCTGGGTTGCAGTATAATATTGTATATCATAGTAAGTTTTCGAATGGTTACAACAGTTCCACATACAAGAAACTAAACGTGATCCTATCGACTTCTGGAGCTTTTCCATTTCTTAAAAAAATATCAACATCCAAGATATCGTTCTCAGAAAATGGCATCGTTTGTTGGACTCAATAGTTTTGGAAAGTAATCTTTTAACAGATTGAAAAATAGTTTAACGCTGATTCGTAAGTTTTTGCCATTGAGATTAAGGTTTTCCAGAATTCCTTTGGGTCGCTGCAATAAGTCAGTTGTAAGGCAAACAGCCAAATCAATAATCGTGGAATAGTAAGCGTTAGACCTTATTCTGTGGACTAAGTGCAAGATGTACATATACAACTTTTTGTAAGTGATGTTTATTGTTTACTAAGCTAAAGTTTAATAAACTAGAGGAATAAAGGGGAAATAATGATTTCTTCACCAATATCGAAAAACAAAGCCAATAATCATCTTTTGGTGCTTGTCGCTTAGCAGCTGTTTGTTAGTTGACACATTAATAAACAAATTGCAAGCATCGTTAATTTTTGTAATTTTTTTCCAAACATAACAAAATGCAAAAATAACAAATAAGTAAAATGCTAATTTGTTAGTATAATTTCAAAATCAAAATAAACGCAATCAAAATATAAAATTTCAAATTCTAATGAAAAATAATAATTTCTCTATGATATGCATGAAATATTCAAATTTTGAAATTAACCAAAAAATTAAAATACAAATATTTTTAACCTAACGGCGACACGGTGGCGAACGTGAGTTTCTACAAGTTTGTTGTTATTTTTTCGTCTAAATTTCAATTTATCCTTCTGCATGCTCATGAAATTTACATCATATGTATGTATATGTATTGTATATGCATAAGTATATCTATATAAATAAGCTTGTTTTAGATACTTTTTTCTTCATTATGCTTATACCTAAAATGCGAATAAAAAGGAACCTTTATTAGCAAGCATATTGTGCGGTTGATTAAATCTGAAAAGCTAGCAATTTTTTTTTGTTTATATATATTATTTTCGTATAGAGCTAAATTAAGGAAGGTTGTGTACCACCCTACCCCACCTCACCCCACTCTCACTTCCTCTATGAGTAAAAAATAGGAAAATGGTATATTTTTGTTCTAATTAGTTGGTAATTTAATTCCTCTCAAAGAAAGCACACACATAAATTATAGAAAAAACATTTTTGAAAAGCACACACATGAATGAGTACCTACAAGTACTTATAGAATATAGAGTATCTATATACCGCCCATATTAAAATATGGAAATTTGTACAAGGAGTGGATTTGAAAGTGAAATATAACGATGGAATGGTTTAGACCGAAATTATAAAAAATTATATAACAATCAAAAGACTCGTCTAATAATTTAAACACTCGTCCAACTATTTAACTATTTAAGGGCCAGTTATAACTATCATTGGTTTTAATCATTGAAAATTTTGTTTCGAGATTTAGAGAGTCAAATTTTTGTATTTTTGGTGTCGATGTGAGATGATAAGTTTTAGACTTTTTCACTAAAAAAATACATTACTTAACTCAAAACTTTTCTTTTAATGTTTCTGCTGATTGCTGATCTTATATTTCCTACCTGCCAGTTTTACTTTTAATGATGAACTCTAACCTTAAATCCTTGATTCCAATCAGGAGATGCTTGATTCCAGTATAAGGAAATTTTGTTTCAATAAATTGAATTTCCAATGAAAGCTTTAACCAACCTGTCAAGCAAATTCCAATGATTGGTTTCAATGATGAAAACCAATGATAGCTACAACTGGCCCCTGAAACTGCTCTATTTATTATGGCCCTCATCTCATTATCTAGATATTCACTTAAGTATTTATTACAGCTTTTACTGTTTACATGGTTAAATTTTGGGACTGCATTAAGTTCTGTAGAGGCTAAATAGGCCCTAGAAGTTACACTAGTGAGGGCTTTCAGAGCCCAGATAAAAACTTGATTGTTTTTTAATGCGACGAGAATCTTTTACATTCTTAATCCACTACTGTTCATACACTTGGTATGAAGTTATTTGTTGCAGAACTGAAAGTGGTTAGTTAATATAACTCAAAGTCAAATAATAGAAACATGTCATAGATTTTTAACATATGCCACGTTTTAAGCTAATACCAATGCGGTAATGTATACTTTTGGCCAGGCTATTTAAAGTCTGCCTTCACCATCACCATACCACCTACTATCGAAATTGCCCGCGAAGTATATTAAAAATTCTACCTTTTATATCACATGTATTATTTTCTACTATACCTTTTTGTTATTATTTATAGACCATACAATGGTGCGGTTGTCTAAACAACATCATCATCACAAACATAGCACAAAAGCCGCTTGCACAAATAACAGCAAAATTACCTTTTGCATTATTATTATTATGTCGAATATACATACATACTTAGCTAGATGCCTAGATCTATGTAGAGGATATCTTCTTTTGTGTGTGTAGTAAAGCTTGCGGCATATTCGACACGCAAAGGGACATTATAGAGTATCAAATGATTACATAACATTGTTGGTTGTTAATTCGCCTTTTTGTTTTATTTTGGGTTTTTGACAATAGCAACAAAATTAAACGATAAAAAAGGACACGACATTTACAGTTACATATGTTATATGGTTTTTGTCGAAAATTTCCTATATCATCCTGTTTTAAGAATTAAAAAGGCCTTGGGGTTATTCTTTTTTAAATTAATTAGGTGGAAATAAGGTATACGTACCTTTTAAATTTTATATTTGTTTTTGGGTGACTATAAGTATCCAGTTAGGTGAATGTTTAACATCAAAGCAGGATAAGATTATGTTGTTTATAAATTAAGCACAAAGTGTCATTTAAAAAAAAAATGCTTGATGCCCACGTTGAAAGTCTTTCTAAAAACGATTTGCATGTTCTGTGAAACCGTTCGAAAAATGTTGAAAACCTTATTTATGCAATAAAGATGTATTAGTAAAGATCAGCACTGATTTTAAGGAATGATTTATTTTTGAAACCCAATTCAAACAACTAAGTCGCTAAGTTAAGTCATCGTAAATGGCGCCCAACGAAAAGCAATCCTATGAAGCTTATATTATTAGATTTGATTTCTATTTTTTATGATTATGATTATAATTAATCAAATTACCAAATTTTCTATCAAAAGATAGTTAAACTGCTTCAATGGAAAGAAAAATGTTCGATGTCAAGGACAAACCTTTATTTAAGGCAAGGGTGGATCCTGACTTTTAATTCAGAGAGTAGGGGGGGGGGGGGCTGTTCTCGACCATAACATAAAGAAGAGTTTTCGGACACCGCTTAAAAATGTAAAGTATGATGACAAAATTAAAATACATAACGTGTTTCTTTGCCTTATATTAATATGTTTCCAGGGTTAAAGTGACAATTTTAGTTATTAGATTCTTTCCAAGGAAAGTTAAACAGAATTTCATATGATTTAATACATTTTCTGGCGTATTTTCTTCTGACGCAATTTCAGGGAGTTTATTATTACTACCATTTTCAGTCTGCTTACTCGAAGATTGGAGCTGATGCTAGAAGACATACTCTACTGTTTTGCGTGAACCTTTTGCAAATATTTTGATTAAAAATTCAACAAAACTTAAAAATTGGAGAAAGAAATAAGTTTGTTTCTTGAATTTAAAGAAATATTTGCATTTAGATACATAACTCCTCTAAAAATTAAAAACATACAAACTAAGGTCAAAAACAAATTTGGGAAGAAACTTAAGTGCGGCAATCTACTTGGCAATCTACTTGGCAGATTCAAAGCTTTTATATTAAATAAATAGATATCAAACGTTCATTATGTTTTCCAATTAGAGATAAGTTTAAACAAATTGTCACTTTAGCTGTGTTTGGCACATTGACATACATTTTTGAAATTCATGTTCAGATCTCAGTTCTAGAGCATCCAAAGCAAATTCACCTTAAAAAGTAGATTTCTTTCATTCAGTGAGATCTTAAAACTTTTTGTATTTAATAGGAATTTAAAGACAACGTTTAAGATTGTTACAAATACTTTAGTTGTTTTTGACAGACAAACGGCTTTTTTGGTGAATTAAATTACTAAAAAGTCTGCAGATGAAATCATTGTTTTAAAAACACTAAACTGTATGAGTTTATGGCTGATATGACTCCCCTCTGGATCCTCCATTGGTCAATAGTTGATGAATTTGTGCTGCGCGATTAAAATAAACCTGGATTACCGATTCATATTGTGTTCTTGGTCCAGTCCTCAGTTAAAAGTAACTTTTAGCCAGAAAGTGGAAACCACTTAAATACAAAAATGTATTTTTTGTTTATAATAAATAAATAATTTAAAATATAAGGAGGTCATATCCAATATCGCAATACGATTAGGTTGGAATTCAAAGGAATTCCTACGAAAATTAAGAAAATACTCTCCCAGGGTTGTGGGGGTGATGACACCTACGACCCCCTTCCTCTATCCGTCATTGATTTTAAGTTTATATTATTTTGAGAGCCTATTTTGTTCATTAAATATAGGAAGATAATTTTCTTGCCTGATTTAAACCTACTTTTTAAACAAAATTCCTAAATGGCGCCCAACGTGGGACATTCCAAATTGATAAATATCCCATAAATATATTTAAAAGACCTTTCTTCGTTGGTTTAATCATACAAAACCAAATCAAGTTCCTAAACCAATAGTTCGCAACGCACATTACTATACACAAAAGCCAACCAAATCGAATCAAAACCAAGTTTAAATTCCAACATTCCTCCACGCATCACGCATCAAATTCAACCAAACATGTTTATTTTGTATATTTAATGGCAAAACAGAAAAAAAACAAACAAACTTAGTTAAATATGAAACGCATATTATAATTAAAATCAAATTCATAATCTCTTAAACGGTGATGATGGCTAGAAGAAGGTACCTAGTCTATGTTTCTGATGTATGATAATAGTGATGGGGAATCAACTTGTTTTCTTGTAATAATTTGCATATGTATATGTCCACATTCTATGTTCTTCCAAGAATTTTCACTTCTTCATACTTATATTCATATACATATGTATAATGTACTTATGCATTCTTTTGCCAAAAGTCAACGTCATTTTTTTCTATAGCTCAACACAACTCAAAACAAGATTATCCAAGAAAATAATTTAGTTAAATAAGAAATGGAGAAAAAAAATACTAAGAAATACCTGCTGAACAGGTCTTGAGAAAGACTTGAAGACAATTCAACATTCATTTGATTTTGTGTAGGTTTTTTTTTGTTCACTCCTCCTAGTGGTTGTTTTTATTTTTGTTCGTTTTAATTTTTTAATGCCAGTTTTCTACAATATCACAACTTGTAAGAGTTTATAAATTTTTATAATTCAGATGCAGTCAGTTGAGTTGAGTTGACTTTCTTGCTGTCTCACTGTGGCTTGATCCTCTAATGGCTTCTGTCAAGTTTCGCTTTTTTTGTAGTTGTTGTTTCTTCATCCAAGCTTAAGCTCGCTGGCTGCAAAGACAGACAGTAACAAAGTAATATCTCTGAAAATATACAAGAAACCTGAGAATGAAAAGAAATGAGGTTGTATATAGAGATAGTAGTTACAAATACCCACAGCCAGCGCTATTGAATGTTGAAACCAGTTTACGAAGCCAATTCACATAGTTATTGGTCTTTTGTGTATTTGAGAATTCTTGTTCTGTTTGGATATCATTTTGTACAGGGGTGAAGCTTTTAAAGGTGGAAAGTGATTCATCCTAAAGGGCCCACAAAGAACAGATTCAGAGGATTCTTAACTTTCTTTAAAGCAACTGGGAGCAAAATTGAATACTAATAAAAGTCCTTTCGCTCAAAACCATATCTCCTACACTAAAAATGTCATAGCGCCCAAAACAATCTTATTAACATTTTATTGTTGCACGATTTGGACAATATTTCCACCTTTGGACGTTGAAACTTTTTTGGGTTTTACAAAATCCAAATAAAAAGAAGCTTTCGGTATTATTGCGCTATAAAACTCCAACCTCTAAATATTAAAAAATGTCATATCGCCTAAAAATGGCTCTATCACCGAAAAACGGTTTCAGAAAAAATGCCACAAAGCCCAAAATCAATGTCATATTGCACAAATCAATTTTAAATTATAATAACGCCAAAATTACTAATTGTCATATCACATAAAAGATGTCAAGTGTTTCAACACTTGGTTATTCTGACAAAATTTTTGTTTGTTTTGGGCACTACGATGTTTGAGTTTTAAATTTTATCGTCCAAAAGCAGACTTTAAACGGAAAAAAATGAAAGAAAGCGTGAAAAATATTTTTGGTCGTCATTTTACTTTTAGAAAGCGAAATAAGTCCAATTTTTAAAGTTAAATACATCCAACTTCGCACTTAACCCAAATCCTTTGGTGAGCATAATCAGCAGGATTGCAGAAGGGCAGCATGCCTCCCCATACTTAATGTTAATACGCGTCTCAAAGCCGAACTACCAAAGATGTTTGCTAAGTAAAAATTAACGACATTTTCACCAAAATTTATTTGGGCCTTGTGACGTTTTCGTAGCAATATGTTATACGACGTTTCTCTTTGTGGGCTTTGTGTCAATTTATGACTTGGGTTGTATGTCGTTGGGTGATAAGACATAAGAAACGATATAAATCATAATCCAACCCCTAGGTCATAAAACCAACATTTAAAATAAAAAAATCTTTTTTTTTCAAAATGACAACTAACAATTCGGGTGTTCTTTTATTTAAAATATATTTGGGCGTTAAGACATTCGCTTTGGGTTTTTTGGGGATTTTTTTATACATTTTTGGGCTTTGTGACTAATTTTGGGGTTTATGACATTTTAGGATTTGGGCGTTATGATTTTGGGCAAACAAAATTGTTCTTGTTGCACTAACAAAATTCTATAAACCCTCCCAATTTGTTTGTGTGTCCCGAAGGCCTCTTCTTAACCCATTCCATCCATGATGTTTTCCACCAGCAAAAGCTTGAGAAGAATGATCCACGAGTGAAATGAATAATCTGACCAATGGCTTTTTATGGTATCGAGATCAAGACTTTTGTTTGCGTGGAATAAACACACACAAACACATCACGTGTGATGCGTAAGTCGCCAATAAGCCAACAATATATTGCAAGTTCTGTTTCTTCAAGTGGAATAAAGAATTTTGTATTTATATTTTGAATTTTCTTTTTTATGGTTTAAAATTTTATTTGACATTGTATCGATTGCAGTTAAAAGAGAAATAATAATAATTGAAGCCATATTAGGTTAGTGGGGTAAATGTATCCTTTGTTTTTTACTTTTTGTTTTTACAGGAAGGAATCCTTAAAACTTATTATCAATTAACAAAGGTCTTTCAATATTTTTTCGCTTTGTATATTCGCAAGGGTGTCATAAGACCGGTTGTTATTTTTATAAGTCTTTCTTTTATTTTCAAATCGTCATCCCATCATCATCATGAAACAGGAAAGTGTGAAATTGAATTCATCTCATTATCCATCATCATCAGCATCAGCATCAGCATCAGTAATTCTTCTTCTTCTTCTTCTTCGTTGTGAAATATGTGTTAGTAAATGTGTCTACTGTAAATGTATTTGTATAATTGACACAAGGTGAATTGCTTCTTTGAAGCAAAAAATCAAAATCGTAATTTATATTAAAAGTGCGCATATTTTATGCAAATTAGTATACGAATAAAAATACAAAATAAATATTAAAGGAAATGAGCCAAACACACACTCCGAGCCGAGCCGAGATTTGCTATAGCAGCATTCTTGCAGGTTTCCTGTTTTTTGTCTGAAATGTCGAAGAAATGAAATTAGTCTTTAGATCTTAAAGAACTCTGTGATTCTTATAGGAAACACGCAAAAGTACATTATGACGTAAATGTTTTGAATAGATTTTTGATAGACGGAAACGCCTCCGGTAGACGAGACTTTAATTTAATTTTCATCTTTTTCGTTAGGGCTGATGGAAAATATATATGTAATATTTCTACATAAGCTCATATCTTACAGGTGACAGTTTTATTTGTCGATGACTGACTGACTTTGTTTGACAAGTTCTTAGAGTGACATGATATGGGGATGTTTAAGAATGCGTCATTGACAGTTGTAAGGTGACACTTAACTTTACTTTGTAGATAAACTTTCAGATTTTAAATTGCTACGGTGAGTCTCTTTACTCTTTTTGTATACGAAAGTTGACCTGTTTTATTAAAAATAAATCACAAAGAATGTAAGTTTTGTTTTTAAAACCTAGATTAGCCAAGAAAATGTCAGTTTTTTAAAAGATTTGGATATTTTCGCATTTTTGGTTAAAAACTCTATTTTGAGTGAAACTTAAAAAAATTATTTATGGTCAACATTTGTAAAATTTTACAAATACATGCATGTTTTAAGAATCCATAGTTGTCAAACTTTTACATATATTCAAAATTTTCATGCCACGCAAATTTTCAACATTCTTGGGCAATCTTCTGGTATTTTCAAGTATCAAACTTAAGTATTTAACTTAGTTCTTCCACCAAGGCTCTTAGGTAACTTTTTTCTGCTAATTCTAATGAATTTACTGAAAGTAAGAGTAACTCCCAGCAGTATTATGTTAAATCAATTAACTCAGCTTGTCGACGAGCGAACTCGAATTCCAGACGTAGCAAGTCAATCCGCCAACACCATAGACTTGTTTCTTACCTCCGACCCTAATAAATACACAATCAGTGTATTACCGCCTCAAGGAACATCAGACTATATCTGCAAATTTCTCATTCCAAAAAAAAAACAGTTAAAGAAAAAGCTCCTACGAGAACCGTTTGGCAATATGAGAAAGCCCACTTTGACGGTCTCAACGAATTCTTCAACTGCTTCATATGCTTTCTCGATAGTGACGTAGATTCCAGCGCAGATATGGTTACAAATTTAATTCTTTGTGGAATGAGAAATTATATCCCGAATACGGTAAAATCTATCAAACCCAAAGAAAACTTATATTTTGATTCGAGTTGTAAAGAGGTTATTTATGATCAAAGATGTAAGTTTCCGGATTTATTATGCCAACCTCACTGAGGAAAACCGGAATAAGTTCAAACAAGCTAGAAAGACCTGCAACGGAGAATTTTTGCATGACCAGAAATTACGATAAGAAATACTAATATTTCCCGAAGGTAGTTCAAATTTCTGGTCATTTAAAAAAAAAACGCTCGTTCACAATTACACTCCTTATATAAGGTCGATTGATAAAGCCAATACAGTTTGCTGTTAATTGGACGCTACCAGAGAGTGCCATAAGTCACTCGTGCGGTTGCAAGAAAAACCTAAAAAACCTTGACATACATAATTCTGCTGGCCCGGATAGTATCGCCCCTATTTTCCCCTACTCTACAGTTCTCTTTCACAGCGGATGAAAAACAGCATTTGTCCAGCCTGTCCCTAAAAAAATGCGAATCCTGCTCCGCCTCTAACCATTGTCCAATTACACTCACGTCCCTTCTTTCCAAGGTCATGGAAACGCTTATTAATTATCAGCCTAAGAAATATTTCGAAGAACGAAAGCTTCTTACTGACAGTAGCAATAGTTCCACCAGTGATTTGATGGTTTGTCGGACGAAACAGTGAAAAATCTTAACATCATTTTGGAGAAAGTAAGAGTAAGAGTTTGGCATAAAGCTCTCTTGTCTAAAATGCGTGCTTTTGGTATTGATGAATCTCTTCTTCGTTGGATTAAAAACTACCTTTGTGTCTTTTCAATACAAGTTGTATGGGATGGTTTCAAATCTGAAACTCTTAAAATAAATGCTGGTGTCCCTCAGGGCTCCGTTTTGTTTCCGATTCTCTTTCTTATATTCATAAACCATCTCTTGTCAGCCACTTCTAGTCCATTAATCTGTTTCGCTGACGACTATACCCTCAGCTTTTCATATTCGTTTCTAGATTCACATCCTTGTCTTTTAGATGTGGAACTTTAATGGCAGCATATGATAAGCTCATTAAAATATTGCCAGATTGAAAACACCCTTTAGAACATAAAGTGTGCATTTGCACAAATTGTTCTTTTAAATGAAATGTGAACTATTGAAGCAAATATCTACAAATGAACCGTTTTATCGAAAATAATTAATTTATTTTTAACTTTTAACCTAAATAAATATTCAAATTACAAACACATAAAATTGTACTAAGTTATTCTATTTCTAAAGATAATTTAAGAACAAAAAACCTTTACGATAATAGTGATTTCTTTTTGACAGTGCGAATTGAATACGCTTAAGTTAATTATTTTAATATCGTATGACTTTGAGGAAAAGTAATTTTCTGATAAATTGAAATTTAGAACAAGGTTATGTCTTGGTATTTGTTTAAATTCGTATTTTTAGGAAACAAAACTATCAATTTTCTGAAAGGAATTCATGAGCTTGAGTTAAAACATTAACATATTTTAAATGTTCGATTAAATTGTATTTCATTTATTTATAGTTTATTATTTTATAGTTGTACGCAGTTATTCGTTGCTTTTTGTACAGTTTCACAGTGAAAGGAAATTTCTAGAAATTTCCACCTAAAATTTGTCACAATATTTTATTTAATGTTAACCTTAATTTTTGAAGTAAACAGAATTAAATAAGGTGTTACCATTTTCCTTCATAGTGCATATCTAATTTATTTTTCCTTTCAGTCAACTGAAGTGAAATTAAATTTATTAATTTATGTTTATAAAAATCATACATTTAAAATAAAACTTTCAAAAGTGTTTTGAGTAGGTACTTGTGATTGAATATCAGTTTTTCTATCATGAAATCAACTAAGAATCGTTAGGTTTAACATAAAATTAATTCACTCTCTCTTATACCTACTTATGTTCCACAGTCCACACGTGAAAAAAATCAACAATGACTCTCATTTGGGGGCGTTGTCGTCAAATTGTGTGTATTTTATAGCGTGAAATTAAAATCGAAACATAAAACCAACTGTGGAACGTAAATTTGTTTTTATATTTCTCGTCTGATGTGAAATATTTCACATCAAAATAAATCCAATCAAAATGAACAATGATAACAATAACTATTTTAAGAAAACTTCTCATATTTTAAAAGTTATTTATTGGTCATAAAGAAAAAAAATTAAAATTCAGCTTAGAACCTGCGTGCTAACCAGTTAAACATGAATTATTAACACTTCCCTCTGAAACTCACCCCAGACAGCTTATTGAATTCGTCATACCAAAGACCTTTGTAAATGTGCAAAAAGATAGAGATGTTCAATAGCAAAAGATTACTATTATTTTCATTTTTATTTTTGTTTCCCCTTCAAAACCCTCAAGTTTCATATAAAACTAATTAAATTACTCGTTAATACAAAATATCTTATCATCTTTTCACTCCCGCATCATCACTCCTTCCATTGATTATTATTATCGTTAAAATCCCATAATATCTATCTTTCCAACCCATGTATATTGTATATTGTATCTATAATTTCTGATAATTTTTATTTAGAGTTTTAGTGTTAATTGGTTCGAATAATTGCCATTGCCAGTTTGCCATAAATGATAGACGAGATCTAAAATGCATTGCTTATAACTTTGATACTTAGATATAACTGCGGCAACGACGCACGGTGTGGCGGTGGAGTTAATGAATATTGTTTTGTTTGAAAGCGATTTCTGCGTTATTATGTAGCTCAGGGAGTGTTGTTTGTAACGAGTATTTATGATCATTCGAGATGATTAATTGCCAACACTACTGTCAGATACAAATAATAATAAAAACAAAATATATTTCATCTGCATGCCTGCGATGCAGTGCGAGTCTGTCTGGATAAATTTCGAAAGATGATTAAATGATCCTAATGAATAGCTAGATATGGAATTTTTATACTTGGGTCATTCAATAATAATTATAAAATCTAAACAATGAAAATTTAACAGAAAAAGAAAAAAAAAAAACAATCGTTTTGAAAATTATTAAATTACACTTTAAGTTAAATGATGGTAATTAGTGAAAAACTGATTTCACTTTTGTGTTTTGGTTTAACCTAAATGTGCGATTGATAATATTATAATGACTAAGCTATTTATGGGGGAGACTAATTTATTTTCATAACAATTTAGGTACCTTTCTGTATAAGTTATAAGCGGCATAGCACAACACGAAGCAAGTTCATTAAACTGTGAGTTGTTAAATTACCTCTTTACCTGTAGGTAGGTTCAACGTTTTCAACGAAATATTTTTTTAACCCAGACCCAGACACATTAAAGTTATAGTCAGGGAGATAGTTTTGATTTTGTTTCTACATAAAATGAGTACTTAAGAATAACAATTTTAAAGGATAAAGGATAAATAATTATATAGTTGTGAATTTCACTGAAACGATATTATTGGTGCTGAGAAATATGGGTCAGTTTAAAAATTCAATAAACAGGAAAAAAACCTTTTTCTGGGATATTAAAAGAATGTATATGTCATTACTTAATGCAAGGGTGGGCTTACAGTTTTAATTAAGGAGGTGGAGGGGGGGGGGTGACACACTTAACTTATAGCCGAGTTTTTACTCAGCGCTTAAAAATGTTCTTTAATGTTCTGTAAAGGAGGCTGACAAAATTTAAATAACACAATGTGTATCTTAACATTTACAAATTTCATACATAAGAGCTAATACACAATAGTTTAGAGGTGCATTTCACGCAGAAATGTCAGAAATTATTTTGAAACGTATGTACATAGCTTTTTTCCAAAAATAATATATAGGTACTTTTCTTGTTTCCATTTCTATTAATGCCAGTACCCTCAGCTTCTCATATTCGTTTTCAGATTCGCATCCTTGTTCTTCGGATGTGGACTACCAACGGCAGCGTATGATAAGCTCATTAAATTCTGAACTGGACAGCATTGTCCAATAGGGAATCAAAAACCGTGTAGAATTTCATGCTTCGAAAACTCAATGCTGTCTACTGTCGCAAAAGCGTAACCCTCCCCCAATGTCACTATCCATGAGTGGTACTTGCATCGAAGAGACTGAACAGCTTTCAGTGTTAGGTATGTGCATTACAAACCACTTGTTGTGGAGTGATCACATATTTGACATCGCCAAAAATGCTGCTAAGTGTTTAGGTTTTCTCCGAAGATGCAAGAAGTTTTTTACCCCTTCCGATCTAGCTATAATCTATAAAGGCTATATTCGTCCGAAACTCGAGTACAATTCCCATATCTGGGCAGGTGCTCCTATTACTCACTTGAGTCTCTTGGACAGAATTCAAAAGAGAGCCCCAAAACTGATAGGTGACCGTTGCCTAACTGAAACTTTTGTATCTCTCGAGCACCGTCGTAAGGTTTCATGCCTGTCATTATTTTATCGCTACTTTCATAAACAATGCTCTAATAAAATAGCTAGTTGCATTCCTCCCCTCAATTCAACCGGAATACCCGTTCTTCTAGAAATGCTCATCAGTTTGCCCTTGAGCCCAATTTCGGACGTACTGTAAAGTACAGAGATTCTTTCTTTAGTCGCACTACACGAATGTGGAATGCTTTACCAGACTCAATATTTCCCACTCATTGCAATGTGCAGACATTCAAAACCAATGTGCATCGGTATCTCCTTTCTAATCCTATCCTCCCTTCCTCGCACTGTGTTTAATCATTATAAGGGCATTCATATCCCCTTGAGTGCGCTCATTATATTCAACAGAAAATCAATGTTGAAAAAAATAATATGCACGACTGGGTCACTAAAACTTGCTAATGTCTTCCAAAAAGTATGTTTAAAAACTGTTTATTATATTTTAAGATTTAAAAATGTATCTGCAAAATAAGTTTTTCTCAAAAAATTAAATAAAAATAATGACACCTCTTAAGAAAACTTAAAAACAAAATAACAGTTTTATGAAGGGTACTCTTCTGGATTAATACCGAAATATGTTTTTCTTGTAGAGAGAAGTTAAATTAATAAAACAATTTAGAAAGTTTAAAAAAAAAATGTATCGGTTAATTTTTGATAAAAATCGAATTTTCGATTTCGTTCATTTCTGAACGATGCGAAAAATGTTAACGTTATCTTAAAGGTCAGTTATAACTTATTCGGACCATTTACAATTTTTAAGTTCACCTATTATTTTATATAAAAAACCCCATTTACCGGAGTTTCAAAAAGAAACCTTTTTCTTAGAAGATTTTTCGTGTTCAGAGATATTAAAATTTTAACTCTTTTTTCTTTTTTGTTTGCAAAAAAAATGTGGGCTGTTAACTAGATTAAGTCATCGTTTGATCTCAGCGCTGCTAGTGTTGTTAAATGTGTTCATAGCGGAGCCTAGTTAGAAAAAGTCCTTAACTACCTAAAAGTTACGTCTGTCGATGGTTACTCACAAAAGCTCCGTTGACATCGCCTTAAGTTCTTCCAATTATGTCAATATCGTCAGCTACGCGAGTAATAGCACAGACTTTTGAAAGGTAATGCTTCTAGTGTTGACGTGGGAGCTCTGCACTATTCTTTCAACGACGATGTTGAAGAAATTGCATGACAGCGCATCACATTGTCTTAGGCATTTTTTGATATCGAAAGGTTCGGTTAAGGAGAACAAATTTTTCAATCTTATTTTTTACATTGCTATAGCAAAAACCCAATTTCCAACCGTATCAGATAGACTATGACTTATTAAGTTATACCTATACACAGGTAAATATATATCGTTTGTCATTTTTGATTTGAAATGCTTGACTGCATAACTGTGACAGTAAAACAGTTTTGCAATTTTCAAATATGGCTTCCGTATATATCTATATACATATACACCCTATTACAGTTTTAGTCTTTTTCTCTTTTCTATATGTATATCTATTATCCTATAATACCAAATACAAGGCAGTTAAAATAAAAAATTGACAGCAATGGTAGACAACAATTTCCGGCATATAATAGATAAACATAAAAAGGTG
Organism: Eupeodes luniger; assembly: GCA_951509635.1. Lineage (NCBI taxonomy): Eukaryota > Metazoa > Arthropoda > Insecta > Diptera > Syrphidae > Eupeodes > Eupeodes luniger. The sequence goes on along the minus strand of OX608073.1, from coordinate 100,618,673 downwards.
TATAATAGGAGGATCCGTGTGTTTGAAGAGATTAAAGCCTTATTGCGATCTAATTTATTTTTTTCTTGCAAAAACACCCTGTAGTGAGGTACAGGTATAGTTATCTCTAATCTCTTACACAAGATGATGAGCTTCTGTCTTAGCTTGTAAATATACCTTGAAGTGAGATCTTGTATTTATTTGAAGACTGTGATGAAAACCTTCATCATTTTGTTACTTGACAAAAAAATATACAAAAAAACCATAAGTTGTGGTTTATAGGTTTATGCCAAGATAAGAATGATTGATACTTTTTGGTGCTTCTTCGTTTGTTTGCAAAAATGTCTTTTAAGACAATAAATTTATTATGGTGGAATTATTTGCGATAAGTATAAAGATGATGGTATCTAGCAGATAGTGGAATTTTTTATTTTCCTATAGAGTTTTTGATACACGTTTCTTATGATTGTCTTAAATAGTTTATAGTTTGCGTTGATAATTTATCTTTACCCATGTTCAACAATGTTTATAACAGATGTGGCTTATGTTATATAAATAAAACTTTGTTTGTGAGGTTTCTGGACTTTCTTTTAAGAAGAATCCAAAATAAATTGGTCTTAATACACTGTTACTATTTTGTTTGGCTAAAAAAACAACCTTATTCATCGTTATGTGTTCATCTTTCTTAAAGTGATACATAATGAACAGTTATAGAATGTGGAAAGCCATAATATTTTCATATCGTGATGACCATGGCCATTAGCAGAACTTGGAATGCTTTTACTTTTTTATTTAAGTTACTGGGATGCTTACATTTTTTTTTATTTCACTTGATGTTCATGGTCATTATTGAATTGTGGAATGCATACTTTTTTTAAATGCACTATTTGTCGTAAGGTCTTTTCGCCCAAAACCCCCATATCGCCAAAATTAAAAATTTCATAGCCCAAAACAATTTTATTCACATTTCATTGTTGTACGATCTGGGCAATATTACCGCCGAACCCTTGGGCGTTAAAAATTTCTTGAGTCTTATGAAACTCCAAATAAAAAAAAACTTTCGGTCTTATTGCCAAGATATTAAAAATGTCATATTGCCCAAAAATGGCTTTATCGCCCAAAAACTTTTTCAGAAGAAAATACCACGAAAACCAAAATCAATGTCATATTGCCCAAGTCAATTTTAAAATATCATAACGCCCAAATTACTAATTGACATATCGCCCAAAGGATGTTATTGCCCATGTTCTGCATTTCACTTATTGTGAATACACGAAAGTGAATTTGGGTGTTCCACAATTCGTTATCGTGAATTGGATTTTCAAACATGGAAATGGATGTTCTGTATTTCGGTTTGTTCCATTTTTGAACGCATTCAAATCGCATTTTTTATTTCTGTTAATTGATCTTTGATAGCTTCCTTCTGCTAGGAATCGGAGGGTTGCAGCAAGTTTTTGAATTTAAGGAATCGATGAAGGTATTATAAAAGGTTATATTTCCCTTACAACATATAAAAAAGCGTCTTTGCTTAATCTAAAATTACAATGAAAGCTTAAAAGACGAAATCAAGAATTTACTTTATTTATCAAAACAATTCTACATAATTTTCACACACTTACATTGTGGAAGGTAAATCAAATATATTTGATTTGTCTCGAAAAATTCGTCTTCTTATTTTTTCTCTTGAATTCTGCTTCCTTTTTTTACTTAAAATTGCCAATAACATTGCATCCATCTTCAAAACAGCAAACACTTTATTTCAGAAACAAAATAAAAATGGATGATCCTTCAGTTCTCACAGTTCGAAGCAATTTCGAAGTTTTCGAAATCGATCGAATTGAAGAACATAAAATTTAATTTCACATGAAATTGGAAAGTGATTTCAATTCACTTTCGATCGAAATTCGGAACATGGGTGTATGTCTTTAAACATTTGGGCATTCTGACAAAATTTTTGTTTATTTTGGGCACTACGACATTTTGAATTTTAAATGTGATCACCCAAACGCAAAACATTAAACAAAAAAAAGTCAGATTGTAACGTAAAGAAAGACCAACAAATATGTTATAAGGCCAATTTTTAAAGTGAAATACATCCAACTTCGCACCTAACCCAAATCCTATAGTTAGCCCAGGGTTTGCAGAAGGGCAGCATGCCCACCATACTAACAGTTTATACGCGTCTCAAAGCCCAACCACCCAAAATGTTTGCTAAAAATAAAATAAACGATACAGCAACAAAATTTTCATCAAAACGGAAAATTGTACTATTTGAAAAATTACCTTTTGGGCGTTATGACATTTTTTAATTTGGGCGTTTATACATTGAAAGTTGATTTGGGTGAAATGACATCTTGTTTGGGCTTTGTGACGTTTTCTTCGTGATACTTTTTACGACGTTTTTCTTTTTGGTTTATGTCATTTTATGATTTGGTTGTATGTCGTTGGGTGTTAGGACATAAGAAACGGTAAAAACCATAATCGTCGTAATGCCCAAAATTAATATCACAAAGTCCAACCCCTGTGTCATAAAACTCAAATTCAAAATTTCAAAACTCTTTTGGCCAAAATGACAATTAACGGGCGATATTTTATTAAAAATATATTTGGGCGTTACGACATTCGTTATAGTTTTTTTTAACTTTTTGGGCTTTGTGACCATTTTTGGGTTTATGAAATTTTAAGATTTGAGCGTGATGGTTTTGGGCGAAAAGACCGAACGGCCAACTAAAAAATCGTTTGATTTTAACATTGAAAATGCACCTGTTTCTTCAAAATTTTGGCAGGAGTACGATAAATCAGGCGACAAGATATTATAACGGATTTTTTAAGAAAAAATAAAAACAAGCATTTTTTTACTATTGGAGGGGGCCTATCTCCCCCGTTTAGGCGGGAGGGGCAATTTAAAAAAATTATTATTTAAAATGGAAAAATAATTAAAAAATAACGGTAATACCTACAATTCAGTATTTTAGAATTAATTAAAATATTTTTTTTTGGTAATTTTCAATTTTCTCAAAAACTAGAAGACATAAAATCATCTAGTTTTCAATTTTTGATCAAAAACAAATGAGAGCAATGAATTCTCAAAAAAACAATAGCAGATAATCTTAAAGTTTTGAAAAATGAAATTTAAAACCTTTTTTAACTTTTTTTTTGCACAAATTTTGTGTTTAAAACAATTTTTTCAAAAACTATGCATAGTTTTGACTTGATTTTAAAACAAGCTAATAGAGAAAAGTTTTGGCTTTAATATAATGTATAAATTTTTTTTTCCATTTAACGTACATATTTTATTAAATTGCCTAAACGGGAGGAGAGAGACCTCCCTCCCATAGTAAAAAATGCTTGTTTTTAACTGTTCTATACAAATCCGTCATGAAACTTTGTCGCCCGAGTTATCGTACTCTCCCCAAAATTTTGCTTCCCTTATTCTAGACTTAAGTTTTTTATAAAATTCAAATGAAACTATAAAACTTGCCATTTTCTCTTGTTGTTTCCCACTGTATAGCTAAGCTCTTAATGTCATCAAATTAAATAAGTTAAACGATTTGTAAAAAGCATTTGTATATGTGAATGTACTCAATCCTAGGCTAAGAAAAACAAAAACAAACTCGTGACACATGTTCAGTTCATTCAATTTAATAAAAAAAATAAAAATAAATAAAACAAATCAAACAAAAAGAAATAAAAAAAAAAACAAGAAAACAATTTCCGCCCCCTATTTCCATTTAGAATTGAAAACATTTCCCTCTCTCAGCTTCTCTTGTCCCTGCCAATAATGTCCCTCTCCCTAAATAGCAATTCGCAAATAGCTGCTGCTGCTGTTGCTGCTGGTGCTCTCTGCTCTAATAGTGATGTCTGTCTATTGACTCATGGCGTTATTCATAATCACAATCGATTTCCACTCAGACATTTAGGCCAATCAATGCATTTGTTCGTATTAAAAGTTGTTTCCATACATTTTCCCAACACACTCTGTGTCCTCCCATCCCCAATCTCCATCTCCATGAATACATATCTAACAGAACAAAAAAAGCAAACAAACACACCCAGATGTTCGATTTCGAAATTTATCATCATCGCCACCGTTCCTATCGTCATCATCATCATCATCAGTTCTGTTCAGTGGGAGACAGAGGAGGAATGACAGTTGTTGGTAGTTGGCACAAACTACTAAACTCATATTACTCGCACATCTCGTCATCTCTAAGCCTGGGTGTAGAACAAACATCATCAAAAATCAACTAGGTAGCTGTGGATTCAAGTAGATTTATCTGGAAGTCACTATAGGTACATATATTTGCAGAGGTACTTGAAGCTGTCAAATATATTCGACTTTGGCAAAAAGCTTTAAAATGGATTAACTCGGTCCATGCCTGTTGGAGCTGGAAAATTGCCGGACACTATCTTAATGAAGAAACATTTCATTAGATTGTCCATGTCATTCCTCTGATGAACATCACCCGATGTCGATGCGAGTCGAGTCATCGTCAATATAATACGTTTATCTGACGTTGGACTTTGACACTTGTGACAATGTGATAAAATCATCGATTCTGAGCTTCGCATTCGTTTTCGATGAAAATTCAAGCTAATACCGGGTAGTCCATTGATGTATATGGACTCTATCAATGATAAATTACCTCGGTATCAGTTGAGTTTCATTTCGTAAACATCATCACCATCTGATGGTAACTTAAAGATTTAACTTTTTTCTATTCATGAATTCAAGATAATGAACTTGAGTGATTTCAAGAAATCTCATAATGTAATCTTTTCCTTGCGCTGGGAAAAAATTAATTTAAATGTAAATCGCAAGCAAAAAGTGAAAAACCACAACGCAATTATTATTATTTTTGGCTGACTTGTGAGTTTTTGACTCAAATTCTTTTGGGTGTTTGATGGAATTTAACACCAGAACAACCGAAAGCCATCAGAATCATAAAAAGTAATGATGTCTTTGGAAAATATGACTTTTAACTGAATTTGAGTTGGTGGTGAATTTAATTAAACCTGTGATTTCTGTTGTATAAACGGATTTAGGGATTTATTTTTTAAATTTTGTGTGTTCGTTAAAAAGTTTGTTTTAATTCACAATATTGTTGACAGGTAAATTAGAAAAGTTAATTTTGTTTCTCAATTATGAATTTTGCGAATGAAAAAAAGCTTAGAAATGAGGTTTAAAAGAATTTGAATAATAATAAAAGTACAAATTTAAAAATTTTCCATTTCTATGCGAAGCTAAATTGAAAATTTGTTCGAATAGGTGTAATTTGTCAATATTTGGCAGTGTTTTTCTAAATTTTTACCAGAGAGAATAGGTTTAGGTTTTATAAATGGAAAAATGGACAAGGATCTTATTTTACCTCGATCGTTTTTCACCATAAACTATTCACAAAATTTTTAACTTGCACCCATTTACTTTGTGAAAACTTTATTTCTTACTCTGTTTTTTAACTTCCCATAAGAAGTTATTGTAATCGGTCTAATTTGTTGAATTTTTAAATGTTGACATTTCTCGATTCAAGATCCATAGAATGTACATAAAAGATATACAGACATGTTTGCGTGTATGTAATTACGTTCGGGATACCATTTTTTGTCGTCCATATCTCAAGAACCAGTAGAGATATCGACTTCAAATAACACAGTAAGATGTAGAAAGGACTATCAAACAATTTCAGAGGGTGTTTTTTTTTATTGTAGCAATTTTCGAATATTTTACGAACAAGAAATGATTTTATGCAACGAAGACATCTAGTAAAATTTTTGAGAAAAATCGAAGCAATACAAATTTTGAGAAAAATCGAAGCAATAAAAAAACATTACTGAAAGCTGGCAAAAATTCTACTTGAATGTCTTTTCAAAAATTAAAGATAATGGCATTGATTGAACATTGATGTTAGATTCTCGATATCTTGTGAAGGTTTTAACTTCAAAATTTTGAAATTAATCTTATTTTATCATTTGCAAAATATTCAATTGATCGCAAAGCAAGATACTACCCGTATTTTGTTGGAAAATCTATCAATAGTATAGTAGGATTTTACTACGGATAAGTTTTTGATATTTATACGAGTCTCGAATGCATCTTATGTGATTTCGTTCTCAAATGTTGGTACGATTGATATTGCATTTGTATCTCGATGGCTGTGTTCGTTGAGTGCATTTGGAATCATGTGTTTTCAATTGGGGAAAAAAGTCAATCTATTGCTGTTGATATTATTTAGTTTTGTTTGCTATGTTTCCACCAAAGGTTTATCTCAGTTTAGATTAAATAAATCTTTTTGGTGTTTCCACCGCAAAAGAAGATTTAAAAATAATTAAGTTTGACAGCACTTTCTAAAATGCAAATGGTGTTTCGATGTTTCTTATGAAGTGCAGATTAGATAGTTTTATTGTTAAACAATGATAAACTGAATAGTTCAGCACCATATAAGAATATTCTACCTACTCCATGTGCAATTTTTTTTGCTTTAATTTGATTAAAACAAAACTATATTTTTTGTACACAAACATGCAAATAAACAGACCATAACGCATTATTTGTAAAACCAACTCCTTCACAAAGGTTTTTCTTCACAAATTTTGACTCGACTCCGATCCCCGACCGGAATTGAGGCGAATCAAGCTCATTTCAACTCGATTCAGGTATATAAAGAATTGAGGCTCGCTTCAAGCTCGCTTCAACACCACAATGTTAATGTAGTAGTCTACGAACAAACCCCCTTCTTGAAGTTTTTATTTTATGTCAAATTGTTTGGTTAAAACTTTGTAATCGACTATCACCTTACACAGACGTGTTTTCTTGATTTTGATAGTCAACTATCAAAAATCAGCTTACACGATTTCACCCCTGAATGTCGCTATTTTTTTGAAATATTTTGATAAATTATTCTGGCAAATATTCAATTGCATCAACTTTCAAATATAAAAACCGGACTACTGCGGATCGTTTTTTTGGCAATTTCTCAATGTACTATATATTGAATACCAAAAAAACACGGCTACTGCCTTAAAATTTTTTCATCTTACACAAAATGTTGTTGTTAATATTCTTTGAACTTTTAGATAGATCGACAGACAGGCATGGATGATGTGGGTCGCATTCCTGCGACCTTCTATTTGGTCAAATAAATTTTGTTAGCATTTTCTCTTTTGAAATCAACTAAAAAACACAAAAAATGATGAACAATTTCCCTGGGAACTTGAATGATATTCAAAATTGTATCTTAGATTATATTGAGTTTTTTTTAATATTTAATGTTTCCTTCAAGCATCTTATTGTTAGGTTTTCTCAAGTAAAATTTATTTCGAAGTAGATTTATGATTAACGAACAAATTCTTAAGGAAACCATGTAATTCTGTAAAATTCCGTACAAAACATGATATGTGTACAGATTTAAAATTTTTTTTTGTTATTGAAACAATGATACCAAAATGATACACTGAGACGTATACTCACTTTTTGATTTAACTTATTTTGTATACTTAACTGGCTTACTCCTTTTTTATTTGTTGGCAATAAGTTGTCTTCAAAAACACTTAAATGAATCTGTGGAACAATGTATGTTGATCCAGTTAGTATATATAAAACAAAAACTCTGAATTAATACAAATAACTTGTGTATGCTTATTTTGGTTAAATACAAATATCAACATAATTTCCATCTGCAGTAATTCTACTCTACTCTCTACTTATTCCATTTCCTTCAATGTTAGTATTTTCAGTTAAAGATTAAAATCTAGCTCAAGTATTGTGTTTTTATGAGTAAAAATCTTTGAATTGTTTAAAATTAGGTATTTCAATACAAAAATAGGCTGATAAGAGTTATTTGAATATAAAATAGATTTATTTTACAAATCTCCAGGAAACTGTATTTTCAAGTACTGTATGGTTCAAATTCTGTATGATACTGTACGATACTGTATAAAGTGCGCATTATTTTACATTGTCAAAACGATTTTTATTGCCTTATTTTCAGCATTTTGAAATATAGAATTTTGATACAAAGAATTTTGAAATACATTATTTTGAGATACAGTATTTTAAATACAAAATTATGATTCATACGGTATTTCGACCTCAACCCGTTCCAAAAAACGCAAACAAATTAACAACCTAACAACCTGCCTTCAAAACTTTTCAGTCATTTTTGGTGTTAACATTTCCTCGTTTGAAAATTTCATTTAGCTTCTGAGTATTTGAACTGATATTATAGATAAATATGTTACTCACCAACTTAGTTTAACTGATAAGCAAAAAAGTTATATTTTATTCACATTCATTTTATAGCTATCTTCCTTTTATCATTATACCTATAAAAAAAGAACTAGGTGTTTACCTTTATCAAATGACAACAAACTTAGGTATTTTGTACCTCATATATAAATATATTTTTTCAAATAAGAAAAAAAAAGTAAATGTTTATCTCTCTCTATACTTTTTGTCTCTTAAATAAATATACATAATGTATACCTTATTCATATGTCTGGAGAAAATAATTTCATACGAAGGTAATAACAACTGATAAAACTTAACTAACTGTATATGAGATTGGTAATATATTATAACTTTTGACAGTCATGTCGTGAGCTTACTAAATGCGAATTTTTTTCATCGTCGTTTCTTCTTCTTCATGTTAAATAAAAGTTGACATGTTTATTTGTTGGCTTTTTCTTGGCTATTTAAATATTAAAAAAAAAAAAAAAAAAAAAACAATTTAAATGAAAAATGTCTACCTAACTACTTTACCTAGAAACCAAAATGAAAAAGAGTCACAGGTGTAAATCAATTTTATTTTGCTGTCATTAAAATAATAAAAAAATATCTACCTACCTATCTACCTGCATGAATGCATAAGTATCTTTATTTATATTACTTGGCATTTAAGGTTATTTGATTTTCTCAGAAAAAAATGTAAATAATACAAAAGTTTACTTACATATTAGGGAGAGGTTCAAGATCCGGTTAAGGCTAATTTTAAGTCGAAATAAAACTTGATATTGATATATTATAAAGAGAGAGAAAGACAGTGATGTGATTTGTGATAAATAAAAATATCTATATATCTACATTCACTTAATCTGGTTTGGATCTCACTAAGTAGTTAATTTTTCAAGAACATTTATTTTGATAAGAAAATAATGAAAGTGGGCTGGACATGAGGCGAAACAGGGTTTTTTTTCGGAGACAATAATGAGGGATGACCAGGACTATTACACTTTTTAAATGAAATTAAACAAAAATTCTTACTTAAAAAAAAAAGAAGATTGAACTCACCTCAAGGTTCTTATTTGGTGTCTCAGCACTTTATTTAGCTTCTACTTCTTCTTAATATTTTTTAACCTTAAAATTCCTTCTTCAATTTATTGGCTCTTTTTAGCATCAATAAGACAATAAGACGTCAAATCGTCGCCTTAACCTTCCTATGGCAAGTCAGCTGACCCACAACTTTTTTACAAAATCTCCGAAAAAGACTCAGTTTCTTTTAATGTAAATATTCGATCTCTCCTAAATAATACAAACTATTTTTGAGTTTAAAATTTATAAAACAGCACTTGCTATTCACGAAGGGAAAAAAGCTTTGCCTTCGGAAGTTTAAGTGACGTAAATGTCTACACTGTCACCAGTAGTCCAAGAACAGACTATCTTTCTTAACATAAAGACCTTAGGTTAGGTTAGGTGAGCTAAATGGGCTGATACCCCGAACTTCCCTGAAAATAAAATATATAAACCTATTATGTCTATGTATTGTCTTGTTCTGGCAATTTAGATGCGTTGATCCAGATTATTGAAGAACTTTTTGCCTAAGAGTTTGTTTCTAGTGTGGTATAGTGCTAGGCAGTGGCTTAAGATTAAGTGGGCTGTATGTTTCTGCCGTAAGCCGCATTTACTTTTAATGGTAACCAACAAGGTTGTGACCTGTAATTATGCTCACAGGCGATCGTAGAGATTGTTTATCTAGTTGGATAATCCAACGGAATCTATTTTTGTCGAATTTGCGCCATAATTTCCTGGCTAATTTCGAGGTTATCCCATTTTGTATTAGTTTTTTTTTTAAAGTATTTTATTACCAATGACCTGTTTTAGATCACAGGATGAGGTGTTTGTACGCGAGTCTATATGGGATTGGTCCAGAGTTGTATCTGTCCTCGCCAGCTCGTCAGCTCTCTCGTCCCCAGGCATATCACTGCTGTGACCTCAGCAGAGTCTTATGTTATGCTGTAAGTTCTTGGTGACATTAATTTACAAGCTTCGATTTAATAACTGTGGCAGAAATGATTTTATTGCTGCTTGATTATCAATGAAAATGGTAATATCAGCTTGTGATAGCGCCATCATTGTCACTTTTTTGATCGGGGAGTCTGAAAGAGTTGGCAAAATTGAGTGTTTCAAACAAGAAACCTGCACCCAATCTAGCGTCCGTTTTTGAGGCGTTATGTCAGTATAAATGGATATTGTATACTCCCTTTGTGTGGGACATATAGACCTTACGATAAACATAGATTATTTAACGACTTGTCTCGTCTTCGCCATTAAAACACACTCGGAAACTCTCACAAAATCCTCCATATTCACCTTCCCAACTCCTGATCATATTCTTAGATATTTAGATGTTTGCCGCCCATCAATTCTGCCTCCCTTAGAACCCAACTGAACATAGCTTTTTATCTTATACTGTTAAAAACTATCTTTCTAGATAACTAATGAAGAATATCTGCCAATATTTATACATTTCAGCGTCTCTTTATAAAATAGTTGCCTTAAAATTGCGATATAACCAATTGACACCCTTATAAAAAGTCGGAAGTTGAAACTTTTTTCGTATATCTGTACACATAGTTCTTGTTAATTAGAAATAACATTTACAACTAGATCATCAAAAATAAAAACCATTTTCTGAAGCTACCAATTCCCAAATTTTCAATAAATATTAGCCACAAACAAATTTGAAGGTTAATGACTCCACTAATTGAACCTATTACTTTCTCTCAACTCCCTTATCTCTCTTAATTATAAAAGTCATTACTTCTTTGTTGAATATAAAGTTCCAAATCATTCTTATTTTTTTCCATTGATTAAGTGTATCAATTTATCAATTAAAAAGCTTTCTTTTAGCTTTCAAGACCATACTACCAAAAATTCACTTTTTCTTTAAGTTCTTTTTGTAAAAGTATCACTTTATCATTCTTAAAAAAAAGTGTCCTCTTCAATTTTTTGTCTATGCTTGTTTTTCTCCTTTTCTTCTTTAACCTATACTGACATCCATTGTTGGATATCCTCTTTCTATGGGATTCCAAAGAAACCATCAAATCTTGTATTCAAAGACGCCTTATAGAATTCTCATCGCCATTATAATTCAAATACCTACTGGTTTGACATTTTGTTACACAATTTTTATTTTATTCCTTTTTTGGAAAATCTATATCAAACACTCGTCAGTACTACGCAATAAATTTTTTCTTTAACATTTTCTATAATAATTCCTTCGGGCGAATGAACTACCTTAAAACGGTTTGGATTATTTCTTTCTTAAAAAACAACACCAATAACAACAAAAAGATGAAAAACAATCTAAACCTTTAGAACGCAACGCGAGCATTATTCCTTTTGGGTGCTATAAAATCAAAAAACATTATGTTTGCCTTTTGTTTAAACAAAAAAAGCAAAAACGTATAAAATTGTGACAAAAGATAAAGAGAACCTTTTTTTCTGTGTTTTATTCAGGGATTTCAATTCCTATGTCGAACGGAAAAACTTCTACTCTGGATTTTGTATTTTACTTCACTTTTGTCTTATGTTTTATATGAATGTTAGGTATGTAAATAAGTCGGTAGCTGCGGTTTTATCCAGAACATAACGGTAAAATCAATAGTTTATATAAGAAGTTCTTATTCATAAGATAGATACATACATATACATAGATAAAGATAAGAAAACAAACATCAGGAACAATTGGTTCTAAAAAATGCATTCAAGCATTCGTTATTTGGCTTTTCTTGGGTTTTCCCTCTTAGAGAAAATGAAGTTACTCATGGTTGGATTGAATCAAAAAAGGGCCCAAAAGAAATTCAAATTTTTTAACATAATTTTTGTTTGCTATTGCTGAGTCTTACGAACATTTACTCCCACTCAGTATAGTTTCAGGAGAAAGGTTAATTTCTTTGTTTGATTTTGGTGCAAGCCAAGTGAAAGAAGGCCATTTCAAAAATTGGCCTGATTTCACTTTTGTAAAGTTCAACAGTTGGTCTTATTACACATAAACAAAGCCAAATTGGTTTTATTTCACTTTCAATGGTGTGGTTTGTCATTAATGCAAAGAAACTTTGCGTACAGTTAACCTCGCACCTACCCCAAATCCTATTGTGTGCCCAATCAAAGGGGGGTCCCCGTAAAAGTTAGTTGGTCTTATTTTTCAAAATAATTTGGCCTTATCTTATTTTAAGAAATATTTTAATTGTATAAATGTCAAATTGATTTCAGTTTTGCTTCTGCATTCATGGAGTCCTTGCTAAAGAAATTAGAATCTAAAAGATTAATGCCTTTCATAGGTAAAGAATGAGTTCGGATGAAATTTTGTTGTTTTAAGAACCAGCGAGAATCGCAATAATTCTGTTGAATCGAAATTTATGCGACATCAACATCAAATTTAAACCGTTGTCTTAAAGGTTTAAAGGTCAAACGTAACTATCACCACGCTTCTGTAATGGTTTGATTGAAAGCCTCAATCCAAAGTGTCACACCCCACTATTTTTGAGAACAAATGTGAAAACAGTTGACAAGTTGTACCATAGAAATGTGGTTGAGTGTTAAGTAAAGGGGTTAAACAAATACTCGTTTAAGTGGAGATAGATAGATTCGTCTATAGAGTTCTGGTGAGGCAAGCAAAACCAAGACAACACAAAAACGTGCATTAAAATCAATATCGATGCCAAATAAATGAAACAATAATGAAATATTATATAAATCTTGTCTTATGGTGTTTTATGCTTGTAACAGAAGTTATAGCACGACTATTTTTAGCTTAGTGAAGATTATTGAATTCTTAGTTACTGTCGTACCCTACATGGATTCTTTTTGTTATGTGGTACTCATAGAAGTTAATATTTGTTTTTTTAAAAACTTTGAAATAACATCTTAAGATGTTTCGATAAGAAACATAAAAACTGCATATCTTTTTCTGTATTTTTCAAACGAAGTCTAGCCCTGTCAAAAAGTTTAAGATAGTTTTATATTGTTCATGTTCTGCCCCCAAAGAGGAATAAATTTCGGATTTAAAATTATAGCTTTTTATCGTCCACTAGATAGAAGGAAAACAAAAACTTTATCTTCACGCGATATATTAAAGTTTCCTACCATTTTTTCCCAATATGAATTAGTCACATACTTTTACCAAAAGTTCAAACCTTTATACCCAGTACCTACCTACTTACCTACCTACCTACCTTTCCTTTACCGCCTCTGCATCATCATCAGCAGGCAATATTTAAAGCAACACAATACCATTAATTTCTCAAAAGTAGGTTAAAGTTCTTGTTTTATATTTTTTTTGTTCCCTTAGTAGACTATCGTCTTTCTTTGCTATTGTGGGTTTAAATTTAAATTCTAATTTTCAGGTAAAAAACCAAAACTTTGTTGGTCACACACCCAAAAAATAAAAATGAAAATTCCAAAGGTATAGTAATCAATATTACAAGTAGATACATTTTTTAGGTGCTTGTCCTTTTTTTTCTGTTGTTGCGTGGAATATGGTTTTGCTGACAAGTCAAGCAACCGATGACGACGACGACGAAGGCGACGACGGAAGTGAGAATTGGTCAAATGTCTATACCTACAAAGGTGAATGACCAACGATTTTTGTTTTATGGTATACCTAAAGAAAGGTATGTGGGTTTGTTTGTACAAGTTTTTTTTGGGGGAAGAGTTTTGATTTTTTTTTTCTTGATGGTGACGATAATCACGTAACAAGTTTTTTGAACTGTCAACATGACATATTTTGTATAGTAAATTATAATGAATAAAAAAAGCGTTGGTAGTAATAAGGGCTGTTAAAATAAAAAGTTAGACCAATATTTTGCAAAATGAAAAACAAGTGGGTTCCAATTTTTTATTGAAAAGAAATAGGTGACAAATTTTAAATAAACTAAGAAATGTTCCGCGTTCTATTAAGAAATTCAGAAACTTTATGTTAGAATTCTTTAATTGACAATGAATGGGTTCCACAACCCTTCCGAAATGTTTCCCACCGATATTTTGTATAGGGTTATATTACAATCATTTTAAATGTCTATCGATGATATGATGTGTTTGACCAATGGCAAAGGTTATGTTGATATTAAGAGCCGATTTGATTTTTGGCTTATTGTAAAGATCTGCAACTTACAAGAAAAAGTCATATCGTATACAATTTCAGTGGGAAGTTTACATTACATGCTACGTGAGACGATCATTACATCGTTCTCAATAAAATATTGATATTGACGATGACTCCCCACTACCAGCCCAAAATACAAACTAAACAGTTACTGTTCCAAGATGCATTGGACAATCTTAAATCTCTTAACTAGACAATCTAAAAACTATTCATCACCAGTTTACCTTCAGCTATTTAGTTTAGTAAGTTAAATATTGGATGGCCACTGATCATGTAAAATTTGTCAGGTTGTAGTCGTAAGATACGAAACTTTGCAAAATACTTTTTACCAAACGCAAATTTTCATTTGCAAATAAGAGTTTCTTTTGAAAAGTTGTCGAAAACAAATAAAATAAAATGCACGACTGGGTCCCACGAACTTGCTCATATATGCAAAGAGTATGTTTAAAAATATTTGCTGTATTTTAAAATTTAAAAATGTTCCTTCAAAAAAGTTTGTTTTCAAAAATTTAAATGCTATTTGATTTCTCAAAAAAAAACTTTAATTTTTCAAAATTTTGATTTGAAAATCTTTAAGTTTTTTACATAATTTTTTTAAATTTTTATTTTAAAAACATTTTTAGTATGGAGTTATTTAGAGATTATTAATATACGTTTTAAATTTAAATTTTGTAAACAAATAACGACTCATTTTCGAGATATCGAATTTAAAAAAAAATGGTTAATATTTTTTTAAAATCAAAACATTTTTCATTACCAAATATTATTGATATCTTGTAGAGAACAAAAATTATTGAAATCGGCGCATTAGTTCTTGAGAAAACTTAAATAACCCTTCTATTGGGGGTACCCTTCTGGAGTAATGCAAAAATATATTTTTACTTTGAAAGAAGCCAAAATAAAAAAAAAATGTTTAAGAAAATTAAAAAAAAAACTATCGGTTTGTTTTTAAGAAAATTCGAATTTTCGATTTTTGACCAAAAAATGTGAACTATTATTTTTAGTGCAATCGGCTTAAAATCTTAAATTTCAAATTTGAAGTCAATCGAACCAATGGTTTGGGCTGTAGGGGCCAGGACATACATACAGACGGACGGAATCGAAAGACCCACTTTTTTCGACTTCCCTACCATCGTTATGTCATGTTTGATAAAAATATCGAGTTTGAAATTTTTACGAATTTTAAACTTGCCATATACAATATACATATACATATGTAGTTCCTATATGTCGCAAGTAAAAATAATTGAACCGCTTTGAAAATGAAGAAGTAAATAAAATTGTTAACTAATAATAAACATAGGCTTTTTTTATTTTGACGAATTTACCAAAGGAAATGAATTATGAATTTAAGGGTTAACGTGTTAATTAATCTCAATTTCAAAAATGTATGATTTTGTAGAATTTTTCATCGACATCTTAGCCACCCTTCAATGAAATTTGACAGTTCATACCAAAAAAAAAAAGTTTCTGTGACCTACGAATTAACTTCGATATCGGAAATGATTTTTCGACAAAGGACAGTTTTCGATTAACTAAAAGTACCATCGAATTTGTTATGTCTTAAATTAAAAATAAACTTCAGTTCAATGCAAAGACCCTTCCAAAAACTTTTGTATACACTAAATTCAGCAACCGTCTGCAGAGGAGCTCATTAAGTGTCGAATATTATCATTGATGAATTTCTCTCTAACACCATTTGCTGGCCACAAAATTGTTCGAAAATTATTTCTCAAGGAGGGTTTCCTTATGGCTGGATGTGTTCAATGCATTTTCAATCTTAATAAATAAACACAATCTAATATTTACTTTTCAAAATATGAACTAATTGCAAAGTTGTATTTTAAATTGGTAAAGCATTTTTACTTTTAAAATAAAGTCTGAAAAAATTAAAAAGTGAAAAGTCATGTCACTTATAGGTTTTATGAAACATTTTGTACTTCGAAGGATATTAATTTGTTTGAAAAGTTGCAATGTGAAAAGAGTTTGGTGAAATATGCCCCTGGACTACAAAGGAGCGAGTTCTTTATGTTAGAATCAAATGAGTGAGATCGTCTAATTCACGGACAGCTGTGATATTTTCAGCAGGTGTTGTGTTTCTTCGACGCAGAAGTTAAGATTGATCGTTTACTAAATTAGTGATTTGAGTTAAAATTCTTTTATTGAAATTCTAGTTCTTTATAAATTTAGTTTCACATAATTCTGCAAATAATAAAATAATGCTTAACAAATCTAAAGTCCGTGAAACGTTCCGCGAATAGGACAATCAATATCAGAAAAGATTTTATCATTTGTATAAGTTGTTGAATATTGTATCCGCCTGGTTTATAAAAAGCAGCCGATTTGACAGCGTAGCTTCAACTATTTTAGCTCAAAAGGTTCTATTTTGAAAAACCCTTTATTTTTATTAAAGACAAATGTCTTTAAGCCCCTAAAACTGAACGGTTATCAAAATCCACTTAAATTTAAATGTTCAAATAAGGAGGGATCCATGTGCAGTAAAATTCACAGCACCATATGAAAAGGCTGAGAAAATTGTGGAACGTGTTAAGTTTTCATTTCACAGCAGGTGGCCTTGAGTACTAGCTTAACGTATATTTTCGTATAAAGCTGAAACTTAAATTCATTTCAAAAAGTTTATATGACTCACTTTAAAAAATTCATAAATTTTCTTCCATAATTTTCCATCATGGTGCAGCAGTTCATCAAAAGTAATAATTCACAAAAGAAAATAAATGTTCATAAGAATATACCTAATCTATTATATACTATAAAATACATATTGAAGTATCTAAAAACGTGCAGTCTTCTAGAAACAAACCCTTGAAACTCCAAAGAAGCGTTAAACTGAGAATATTTTATCATATCAAAGCAAGAGGTTAGGTAGATGGTGTTTTCTAAAAAGAAGTTTAAGGAAAATGGCGTTCAATATTTCGAGTTATAGTTGGTACATAATAATAATGAAGAATTGCCATCGTTTTTCCTATACACGAAGATATATCATAAAATATACTAAAGTTGGAAGTCTCTTATAGAATAATAATAATAATAGTGAGCTGATCTCAAGAATTAAAAAAGGATGACGATGAAGCCATCATATAGTCTTCTTGTTTTAAGTGATGATGAGGATGATAATGAAAATAATAGAAAGAAGAATTTTAATTCATTTTCTAAATTTTCAAATAAAAATCGTGAAAGTATCCTCTTGAAAATAATACTAAAAGGACTTAGAAGTGTCTTTCCAGTTTTACTCTAGTATATCCTTCTCCTCTTCCTATATAAAGTGATTCAGTGAGAGTGCATAGTGACGCGTTAGCGTTAACGTTAACGTCTCTCACCTTCTTTTTCATTTGAAAAATTGAAAATTCACACGGTGGTAGTGCTGTGCTGTGCTGTGCTGTGCTATGCAACGGTAGGTAGGTCGTTTGGTATATTAAAAATATCCTTGATGTGCATAGCTATTTCCTCCCCTACGCAAATTGCCGTAATTTTGTTTTTATTTTGTTGTTCTTGTTTCTTCTCTCTCCTGCCTGTTCTTTTTTTTTCGTTTTAATTCAAAGGATATACTTTTATAAAGTAGTTGATTTGAATTTTATATGAGCGAACCAAGGAAATTACTTTACATCAAATTGTGTATAACTTAACCTTACTTACCTCATACCTACATAGAAGATTATAATGTCGTGGGAATTTTTTGTTGTTGTTGTTTTTTGTTTGTGTCCTTAAAATTGTTGATGCGTTAAAAATAAGGATACATGTATAACATACATACTGGTAGATGGAAAGCTTCGTATCGTTGTTGTGGCGATTACATTTTTGATGACTTGTTGTAGGAAAATAATCTTTGAAATTCATTTGGAGTACAAAGTGGCTTGGCTGCTATAATGGTCATGTGTTCCATTTCAAGGAGAAATCCAAACAACAAAGGATCAACAGAAAGGATGCATCATATGCTTGTGCATAGTTGTGTCTGTGTACATATGTATGAACCTTCCATGACAACCGAAAATGTGTATCTTAAATTGCATCTGCTTTAAGGAAAATCACAAAAAATAAAGACGAAGAGAAAACAAACCAAAACAAAAACATCCATCGCATCCTTCAGTTTTATTTCGGATGAATCCTGCTGCCATCCACATAAGTTTTGAACTACAAAGGATCTTTGTATTGAGTGAGACAGAAGCCGCCTCGCCGCTGTGTATATGTTTGCATTACTGCAAAGGAATTCCGTTCACTTGCTTTTACTGCCATAGCGTGTCTTATATTAGTA
This sequence comes from Eupeodes luniger, assembly GCA_951509635.1. Taxonomy (NCBI): domain Eukaryota; kingdom Metazoa; phylum Arthropoda; class Insecta; order Diptera; family Syrphidae; genus Eupeodes; species Eupeodes luniger. The sequence goes on along the minus strand of OX608073.1, from coordinate 100,600,043 downwards.
CAGTGTTTATGAGCAACTATCATCAGACATTTTAAGGGACGACTTCGTATTCGTTGTTGACGACGACGATGGTAAAATGGTAAAACGGATGTGTGCGTGAGAATCTGTTTGTATTTCCGTCATTTTTAACAAAGAAATCGAAAAAATACGCTTAAGTGTATACCAACACATAGGGAGTAGAGTAGTTTTTGTTTGTTTCTTCAATAAAATGAATGAGAATGAAAATATCCTCGTGTTATGCTCCGGCTGTTCTAGACCTTAGTTAACTACTTACATATATGTTCCTAGATGGAGTACCAGCAGGAGACCTCTTAACATCTGTCATTTTAGTTTGGTTTTTTCCTCTTCATTTGGCGTGAGGATATTTTTGAATACTTTTTTTTTTATTCAAAACAAGAAAACAAAAAAATATGTGATATCGATTACACGACAAAAGGATGGCGTTTAGACAAGGACGAAATGCGTAAATCCTTCAATGTTTACGCTTCCTTGGAGACAATTATTATTATTATTAGGTATGGTTTGGCTATCACACCGCCACATTTCTTTTAGATATCTCCTAATGATGTTACATTTCTCGCTCATTTTGTAAAAAAGGTCCTTTTTAAGTTCCGTATATACATACGACTATGTGAACCCTAAGTCCATATTAGAAAAATCTTACAACTAAAAAACAATGGGTGTGTGAATTTTCTTAATTTTTTTTTTTTACGTCTCAGATTTTCCACCATAGTGACCTCTATAATGATTTATTCTTTTATCAATTTCTCAGGTAACGAAAGGAATAATTGCAATAAGGATATTTGAATGGATGTAAATTCTTCGTCTGAAAAAAAAGGGGAATAATAGAAATGTATGATTCTTCTATGAATCTAGGGGGTATAACAATGTTTTTAATTCATGATATGATTTACGAAGTTAAAGATGAAAAGTAATTGTGGAAAAATTCGCACACAAATCAGAATCAGCATCAGCAGTTGGTATATTGTCGATAAATACTAGATGAAATAAAAAAGGTCATTCGTCCTTTCTTCAATGCTAAAACGTTGTTGTATAAGAAATAGGAAATATTCTCATTCTCAGGGTGATATATAGGTATAAGCATAAAGCACCCTGTATAGGTGATAAGATTTTTTGGATGCAGTCTGCAGCTTATTTTGAGAGGGTAAAGTATTGTAAATTTGAAGAACTATAGGTATCTAGAGTGATATTTTGAATATCACAGCTGTGCTCTAGATACACTGCGGATGAAAGTTTAAAAGAAATTTTGTATGGCCAGGTAAAAAATTCACATTTGATATCAGCATCTATCTTGAAAACAATATCAATTCATAATCTAGTTTTATATAATTTAGCATGCCTCATAGTCATCAGCCTTTTTCTTTTGGTGTCACTCAGAATTCTATTTACATAAATCAAGTCCCAGTTAATAAATTCATACATTTTTGAAGAAGTAATTTTAATTACAATAAATACTGATAGGTTTGATTTTGGTGTTCTGGAATATAACGTGAGTATAGACATTATTAAGCTAAAAGTTTTAAAATAATTTTAAATGAAAATACAATATTTTTATATAATTTTCTTCTTTATGAGAAAAAAATAAAAATTGAATTTTAGTAATTCCCATGATCTTAAATTTGTTTGATTAGGGCTGGCATTTAATTTCGTTGAATTTTTGTACGTTAAGTAAAAAAGACATTTTTTCAGTTGTTCTTTTTTCAAAAGAATTTTGGAATCAATCTTAAACCTTTAAAGATTTCATTTCGAGTAAAAGTGCTTGAAATACTTTCCCATGGCTAGATTACTTGCTTACTTACTTACTTAAGGTGGCGCTACAGTGCCTCTATCAACATGCATCTCCAGTCAGCTCGGTACCTTTCATACTGTCTCTAGTTTCACACGCAAGTTGGTTGAGGTCCTTTCCCAGCTGCATGCGCTACCTTCGCGGTCTTCGTCTACTGCGCTGTACTTCGGGAATGCATTCAAAGAACTTCCGAACTAGAGTGTTGATGTCCATTCGGTCCACATGACCCAGCCATCTAAGCTGTACAGCCAATACAATTCGTCGTTGTATCTTCTGCTCCACTCTCCACCGAAGAATTATTGTCTCGAAACATCCTAAGACGCTCTCATCTTTCTTTGACAGGGTCTAAGTCTCAGCGCCATAATTGTGAACCGAGATAATGAGTGTCTTATAGATGGTGACTTTAGATGTTCAATTCCCTTCTAAGTCCAAAGAAGCAGCAATTTGCAAGAGTTATTCTCCGTTTTATTTCAGCGCTTGTGTCGTTGTCTGAATTTAAAGCGGTGTCTAGGTAGACAAAGTCCGAAACTACTTTAAAGTTACAGCTGTCCATGTTGAAATTTTGCCCAAGGCGTCGGCGTTCAATGTCTTTTTTTGATCACTTGGTGCTTTCATTAATCACTAAACCCATCTTCTAATTATGTTAATATCATCGGCGTATCCGAGTAAGTGGATGGACTTTTTGAAGATTGTGCCTTTAGAGTTGACGGTTGAGTTTTGCATAATTCTTTCCAGAACGATGTTAAAGAAGTCGCATGACAATGCATCGCCTTGTCTAATTCCGTTTTTGACATCAAACGCATAGGTGAGATATTTGTCGACCTTTGTGGAGCAGCGTGCATTCTTCATCGTTATTCTGCACAAACGGACAAGTTTGACAGGGATGCCAAAACTAGACATTGCTCTGTAAAGCTCTTCCCTATTGATGGTGTCATACGCGGCTTTGAAATCGATGAAGTTGTATTAGTCTTAGTCTAATATTTTATTCTAGAAATAGAAATCAAGTAAAAGTAATGAAAATATTTGTACTTTTGTTCACGAAATAGTTTTCCTATGATGATTTAGAAAGGAGGAGAAACATTTTACCTCAAAAGTTTGAACTCTTCTATCATACAAGAAATATCCATAAAAACATTTGTGTTTTAACTTATGTAAGAAAAGTTGAAAATAATTCATTTGAGATCATAATGTATAGTACCTTGATGTCTTGAATTTCAATTTAATTCTTCAAAAGGTCAAGTATAAATAATTCTTAATCAAATTCTTCAACGATAAAAATATAGTAAGAAGTTCTAAACTTCTTCCATCATCATACCTTTACCATTTCTTCTAGAAATACCTCTACTCTATCCGAAGGAGTCACGTTGCGTTCCACAGTGTTTAGACCTTCACTACGTTTGCCATCGTCGCGTCGTCAGTGTTCGTCGTGATCTCATGTAATCGACTTTGGTTTTAACATTTTTTCTTCTTTTGTTTTTAATTTTAACCACGATTTCTCTTATTCTAGCTTCTGTTCTGTTAATTTTTGCTAAGTGATGGTATGAGCCCTGAAACAACAACAACAACAACAAATAATGACTCACAAGCGTAGTTCTTTGGTTCTTCCATAGTTCGTGTAGGAATATTCGTTCATAGTACAACAACAACAAAAAATAGATAAATATAAAGTAATTTTTCGTTCAATGCACCCTCACCTCTTATATTGATTATTCTCACCATAATTCCTCTGACATGTATCTGAAAGAATGTTCAAAAACTGCATCAAAGCAGGTAAAAATTATGTATACTCAGGTTTAGTGGAGACGGGGAGTCAAGGTTATAATAGAACACATCCTTGTCAATCTTTCCAAATCACGAATATAGAAATGTTTGTATAGAGAAACGTTATGTACTTTAGAATGGAATGAGTCATACTTTATCTACAATTTGTGGCTAGAAAGTGGTTACCGGTTTAAAGGGAGTATAGTGGTTAGGTAGTGTAGCTAGTCATACTCTTAGTCACCATGGTTCTCAGATTTTTGTTTAATTTTGTTTTTTTGTATGCTTGTTAAATTGCTCATCGATTATTTCGTTTTTGTTTGCCATGAATTTATAAGCATGGCGATTATTATTAAAATCAAAAAGTGTGCGTTTTATTGACTTGTTTTGTATCTTAGGCTAATAATAACTACTCATAATATATATGTGCAAAATCATATGGACCAATTTTTAACAAAACAGTTGATTGATATATTGATACTCAGTATTTCAGTCGCCATTTTTATTTTCTCTACTTTATAAAGTGTGGTTAAATTTTAAGGGCCGATGTTGATTGTGAATAAAACTCAAATTATTCAAGAAATTATTGTCATTTATTATGATAATATTGGAATGGTTAAATTATGTATGGACAAAAATATCGGCCGAATAGTACATCTCCATCCGATGGCACAAATTTTCGATGACACTGAGGAATAATTGGGGTTAATGTGCCGAATTATCTCATCTTTTAGCTCTTGAATTGTTGCTGGCTTATGGGCATACATCTTTTCTATCAAATAACCCAAAAGAAAGCAGTCCAACGTTGTCTAATCACATGATCTCGGTGGCCAATTGACATCGACACTATGTGAGATAACACGACCATTGAATTTGTAGCGCAAAAGAGCCATTGTTTCGTTAGCTGTGTGGCAAGTCACACCGTTTCTGTTGAAACCACAAATCGTCCATATTCAGATCTTCTAATTCGGGCCATAAAAAGTTCGTTAAATCTCACGATAGCGAACACCATTCACTGTAACTGCCTGACCGGCTTCATTTTGGAAAAAATACGGAACGATGATGCCATCAGCCCATAAACCGCACCAGTTAGTCTTTGTGGGTGCATTGGTTTTTCGACAGTCACTCTTGGATTATCATTCTGCTTTTTGACGAATTCAATGGGGTAAAAATGTGCCTCATCACTGAAAATGATTTTCTTGGAAAATTGATCATCCACTCTTGCCAATTCTTGCCACTATTCTGAACATTGACGATTGAGACGTTTGAAATAGTCAAGAGGCTTTAGTTTTTGAGTCAATTGCATTTTGTAAGCGTGTAAATGCAAGTCTTTATGCATAATGTTAATCAACGATGAGCATGAGAGGTTCTTTAGCCACACTATCGCGAACACCGGAATATTTTCTGCAGTGCGAGCTGTAATAGCATGCCCTGGTGTTTTTACATCTCCTACAGACCCGGTTTGCTTAAATTTTTGCACGATTTTTGCGATTGTACGCAAATTTAGACGATTAAATTGGTCGAAAAATTCACGAAGTGCACGATATGCATTTTGATTTGAACCTTCATTTTCATAATAAGCCTGAATAATTTAGGTGTGTTTCACATTTAGCATCGGCCCTTAAAATCTAACCACCCCTTATTTTGTTCTAAAGTTCAGGGTTTTCCAAAAAAGAGATTTCATTTTAATATTTGGTATTTTTTAAGAAATATATACTGGTATTTTATTGTAAAGAAAAATAAAGACTTCAACATCATGAATTCCCTCTAAAAGTTGTTAAATCTTAAGATCTCGGTGGCCAATTGTAATCAACCCCTTGAGAAATAACGCAATCAGTAAACTTTTCTTGCAAAAGCTGCTATATTCAGAACTTGAATTAGGGATGGAACCTAAACCAACGAATTTATATTAGAATCACGTTCCATATTATATTAATTAGGCAAAATGTCTTCAGGAGTTTATTACTAAAGCACAATACATCCAAATATAAGGTCCAAATATTAGTTGTTTGCAGTCTAACAACTTAATGGGGTTGGAACATACATACTTTTGGAAAATTTTAATTGCAATCATTATAATTAGGGTAAAACCCTTCGGAACTATTTATTTGTCAGTCTTAATTTTATTAGTATATACATAACGATATTTGAAGACAGAAATGCAATAATATCAACTCCTAGAATCTGAACTTTTAGGTCGTGTAATGTAAAAAGTCAAGAGCAACAACAACTACAAATGGATCTCAAAAAAAAAAAAACACAAAGAAAAACACAATAAATCAAATAAAACTTATCTTTACTTTTCTGAACTTTTATTTAAGGTCCAGAATCCGGTCTAAATGTCAAAACAATTGCAATAGATCTCATCAAATTCAAGTCATATAAAGAAACTAACCAACCAACCAACTAGCATCTATGTATATCTTACTATCTCAACATCAACAATAGTTTCAACATACACAATCCGAGCCATTGATATACTTGTAATAATATTATAAATCAAATGCAATTAATATTGAATAACTCATTCAATTAAAATCAATCAAATTGCCATCATCAATCTATCTCCGTCAAAATAAATTTAATCAAAAAATAGTTAAATTAAAGAAAAGAACAAAACTACAAACTTTTTCATTGAAAAAGAAAATAAAAAAACATAAAATCTAACGTGCGGTGGTTCTACATCATTCTGGATCATCAAGTCGAGTCTTTTTCTTTTCTTTTATATTTCTTCAAATAAAAAGTTACTCCTTGCATAGTAATTTAATTCAATTAAATTACACAAACGAACTAAAAAATAAAAAAGTAGAAATAAACTTCAGCTGTTGAATGGAATTCGAATTGATTTTCTTCATTTGGTAGCTAACACTTCATCGAATCAAAAAATACAAGAAGGGTGAAGAAAATCATTTGAAGTTTTATTTTTTTCAATTCTAAAAACACACTCTAAATACATACAACAACAACAATAAAACTGAACCAGCATGGGAAACTCATCGTCACATACTCATGAACCCTTAGAAAGAGGGTTCACCCGCGGCACATTTGGAGACGTAAAAAATGGGGTAGGTAGTATAATCAAAAAATGATAAAATATTTTTTACAAGAAAAACCCACTCTTTTTCCACACATCACTTGAGAACTTTCCCTATGTTTTGTGTACTGAAAATGTCACCCTTAAATCGAGAGGGTGGATTATATCGGCTTTTGTAGTTTTTTTTTTTTAACAATAAAACCTTAAATTAACCTAATTATAACTTGTTTTGTTTATTTTTTAATTTTTTCTCACAGAAATCCGCATCATTCCGTTTTAGTAAAAAATCTCCGAAGAAAATGGATCGTCTTAGGCGATCGTTTCGCGATTCATTCCGCCGCAGAAAGGATCGCGTACCGGAATCATCGAAACCACATCAATGGCAGGCGGACGAACAAGCAGTCAGATCGGCCACATGCTCGTTTGCTGTAAAATATTTGGGTTGTGTAGAAGTATTTGAATCTCGGGGTATGCAAGTTTGTGAAGAGGCATTAAAAGTACTAAGGGTGAGTAGAACATACATACATACATATGTATGTACATACATATGTACATATTTTTTTATTTAAGTCCTGTGTGAATTTGAATGAAATTTAATATTCATAAAGTCGGAAACTGTCAAATTATCAACTTTCATATGAATTGATTTCTAAAGAAAGTTATTTCTATAAAGTAACGCCTAAAGAATGTTTTAACAGGAAGTGGACCCATTTCTGTGTTTTTAATTGCAATGGCTATTGAATAAATGTACTTCCTACATACCGTATATGTATTTAAATATCCAACGCTTTTCCAATGTCGAGATGACTAATTTTCAATTACTCTGACACATAAATCTGGCTATATTTGACCGCCAACATGGGTTATTTTTAGCTTTGAGAATAACTGAGGTATGTGGCTTATTCCCATAGACCTGCGACTCCAGAGAATCTGTTAGGAAAAAGTCTAACAAAATTAAATCACAAGATATCGTATTCGAATTCCTGGCCGTACTATTGAAAGCGCATATATCGTTGGTGTTCTAATCATTCAATTAGAACACACAAAATCAACACATAGCACTCAATGTTAACGAAATGTTGACGATGACATTGCTAGCCAAAACTCATACCTTACAGTGACTTTTTTGTAAGGATGCTTGAGACTTTTTTGGATTTAAAATTCGAAAATTTATTGTGTTGATGTACCCACTTATCCAGAAATGGTCCTCACCGAAGATGATTTTTCTACACGTCGTTGTCAATGATTTTTTGCCTTCAGATCCTGGGTTAGTTGAATTTTTTACGGCCGCACCAAATTATGGTCATGGTGAGCGACGTAAACTCGATTGCCTTTAACTGTTCTCCACACTCTAAACAGCAGCATCGATATTATCAGCAGCAAAAAAGTTTAAGTCTTTTGGATAGAATCTAAAAAAAGCTTTGAAAATTATAGGCGATAGAACTATAACCGAATCATTTACATCACTCTTACATCATCAGACTTTCGTTGTTTTTCCGATATTTTTAAAAACAATCTTCTGCCAAATTAGGCAGTTGCCGTAATTCTCGCACTTCCAGAAATTATCATCAGTTTACCCTTGAGCTCAATTTCGGACGTACTGTCAAGTATAGAGATTCTTTTTTTAACCGCACATTGAGAATGTAGAATTATTTACCCAATTCTGTTTTTCCCTTTCATTTTGATATTCAAAGCTTTAAGACCAATGTGCACTGGTATCTCCTCTTTAATCCTTTCCCATTTTCCTAAAGCTTGCACTGCGTTTAAACTTTAAACATGCTTAGAGTATAATCATCCCCTTGAGTGTCCGTTTATTATAAAAAAAAGCATTTCGTCGACGTTATGTTGTTGGTAAATCGACGAAGTCTACATTGAAAGATAACGTTTACTAACATTTTTAAACCCAGGATTTTAATTTTACTGAACTTATTTCTGATATATCGTTACGTTATAATTTACAATTCCATCTATTTCCATTTTTAAACATTAAATTGTTTAAATGTCCAAATCCAAAATCCTCTGCACAGTGATTTCAACTATTTGTTGCCATCCTTTTGCCACAAGACATTGTTTTCTTCAGAAATATAGGTATTATAAACGTGCCTTATTAAGTTTCACCTACACTAACTTCCACCTTCATCTAAAACAAAAAAAAAATCCTTCAAAAACAACTTTTTCCATTTAACTTTCTTCAATGTTGACTGATGACTATCTTCCTCTGCAAATCTCATGACCTTTTTACATTTTTACAATTAAAATCATTGACTTTTTTTTGTTTTGAATAATTTATATCCTCATTAAATCGTGACTTAAGAGAGAGAAACAGGGAGATCTATAACCCGGCCGCCGCCGTCCGTCATCTGGCTTCAATAAAATACCGCCCAAGATTAATTACACAAAACCACATATCTAATTAGAATAAAACATCACATAGAACACTTCTGATGTTCAATAATAATAATAATAATCCAGAAAACCTTTGGCATTAGTTAATTAAAATTAATTATTCAATTAGGCTATTATGATTGTACAGTACGTTACGTACCTACATATCATTACTATCTATCTTCTCGTCAAATAATTGTCATCATGTGAATTTTGCAATTTGTTATTAATACAACCCATTACGACACCACGCTATGGCCAGCCCTACACCCTAAGCAGCCAAACCCAGTCCCAGTCCAAGTCCCAGTCCCAACCCATCCCAGCCCAGCACATGGAGTTTGAAAATGTAAAACTTGACTTTGATGAAAGTTCATGCGAACCAAAAGAAAAATTAAACATAAAATGCCTTAAATGGTAAACTGAAGCCCGGAGTTATGCTAAATATAATTTAATTTGAATTTAAAGCTAAAGCTATATAATTTAATACTTGAGACGAAAAGAGATCATTGACATTATTTCTCAAAGATTAGAAGAAAACTTAGTTGATCATTTTTTCTCCATCTCCTCTATAGAAAAGTGTTACAAAATAGCTTTGCTGCCGCGAAGTGACAGCACGTCGTTGGCTTTGGCAGGAGCGGATTCATAAATTCAATGCCTCCTTGGTACAGGGAAACAGAATCACTATTTCAAACTTACTTTCCCTATCCGCTGTAAATTATATCAAATCCCCTCCTGAGGATTTAAAGTGATAATTGTCAACATTTTTTATTTTAACCTTCTATATAGGAATATAGGGTATAGCAAAGAAAAAGTCAGGCAGCGGAAAAAGGTCACAAAGTTAATCATCCCATTTCTGACTTTATGGAGCTTTTCATTTATTTAATCTTCCTCTGTCTGACGTTGCTCGTCTTCGTCGTCTTCGTCGTTATTGAAGTTGTCGTTGTCGTTAGGTCGCCCCTTGGGTCTACTGCTCGTCTTGTCTTGTCGTTTTCATTGATTGTTCGTCATGGAACGGAACGAGCACCAGACGCAGACGATACAAATGGCAGAAAAGTTAAGTGAAATGTTGTCAGAGAAGTACAAATTGGTTTGAGATTGTTATTTAACTGAAAGCAATATTAATAAATAAAAACAAAACAAAAAAGTACTTGTAGTACCTATATTGTCTGATGTCCGCCCACTTTTGAAAAACAAAAATAAATTGAGGAAGAAGCAGGCGTTTCTATTTTGAAAATAATAATTGCTAGTATGGATGTAAAAGATAACCTCGTTAAATTTGTAACAAATGACTAATGAATCACCTTTCAATCGATAATGGGGAAACAGAAACACAGACCTGTAGCAATGGCGCCACCATGTTTCTTAGTAGTAGTCGTAGTTCAATTTGCATAAACATTTCTAATCAATTGTCTCCATATGTACATATATGCATAAATATTAATCATCGTTCTTTTATTCTTTTGCAGAACTCCCGACGTCGTCCAATTCGTGGGCTACTCCATGTCAGCGGTGATGGATTGCGTGTTGTCGATGACGACACCAAGGGCCTCATTGTTGACCAAACCATTGAGAAAGTCAGTTTCTGTGCTCCGGATCGCAATCACGACCGTGGTTTCAGTTACATCTGCCGCGATGGCACCACTCGTCGTTGGATGTGTCATGGCTTCCTGGCCTGCAAGGACACCGGTGAGCGATTATCGCATGCCGTTGGATGTGCTTTTGCCGTTTGTTTGGAGCGAAAACAGCGTCGTGACAAGGAATGTGGAGTAACGATGACGTTTGATATGAAAAATTCAACATTCACTAGAACTGGTTCATTCCGCCAACAATCGCTCACCGAACGCCTGGCCAATGCCAATGAACGAGGGATAGACATCAATGGTGGGACAACACCCTCGGCAGTGGTTCCACCTCAACCCAAACCATATAATCCTTTCGCCATTGAGCGACCACATGCAAATCCGACAATGCTCGAGCGACAGGGTTCGTTCCGTGTTATCGGTAGTCAGTCGCCTTTCAAACGACAAATGTCGCTGCGAATCAATGATCTTCCGTCCAATGCGGAACGACAGAAGGCATTTTTGGATGCCGGTGGAGCCGCTCTCACCACTCCAAATCGCAATGTCTCGCCAATTCCAGAGATATCCCCATTGAGATCGCTCACCGAAGTGGATACTGTTAGCCAGCTGTGCCAGGAACTTAGCCAAGGATTGTCATTGTTGACCCAGAGCGATTCGGACGATCTGAATTTCAACAATAACCTGAGCATCAATCAAAATATCTTAGCCGAGAAACAAATGATGAACAATCCTCTACACACTACCGTAACTCCTATTCACAGCAGTAACGGTTACAGTTCCATTTTGGATCGAGTCACTACAACAACACCGCCAACAGCCCAAGTGTCTCCGCGTGTAACTTCCAGTCCACCAACATCGGCGGCGACAGTTGTTATTACTCCAACCGCAACTGCAACCCCCTTAAACACACCCAGTTCTCCGTTGGGTGTTTCTGCTTCGCCAAGGACCGTTCCAGTCGAGGCAGTTACACCACTTCCTAATGCCGACCAATGGTTGGGCCAAGTAGTTAAAAGTACATCTCCAGCTCCGATATTGAAGCGACCACCAACGTTGTCGTTGCAATCACGAGCCAAGTCCATGAGTGCTGCACCTATGGCGGCGTCAGCGGCTCTCTCCCCCAATGATCCGTTCGATGCTGAATGGGTGGCAGGAGTGACAAAGGCGACAACGCCCGAAATTCATCATAACACAAATCCGTTTATATCACCGCCGAAGGCACCCGTACAATCGTTTCAGGTGCAACTGTAGAATATAAGAATTTGGTTATACGAACAAACAAATATTCAAAAAAAAAAAAATAACACTACCACTGCAAGAATTGGGGAAATGTTTAAATTTATTGTTTTTGTTTTTAAATAATTAGTTGTTATTTGTTATTGATGATTAATCTTCTATTTTATACAAAAAAAAATTGCTATTACCCCCCTCCCCCGTATTGATTGAGTTTGATGTAAAGAACAAAAAAGAGCGATAGAAAAGACAAGAGCTTTTTTGAAGAATTTTATAAATGAGCTTTTAGATAAAAAGATGATAAATATTTATACAATTTTATTTGATTAAAGATTAGAGATAAATTCTTCCTAAAATGTAGCTTTTAATAAAAATTATAGCAATAAAGTTTAAAGTGTCTTAAGAAATTTTTGTTTTTCTGTGATTTCTAACAAACTATATTTAGTTTCATAATTTACCATAAAAGCTTCGATTTTTGTTTTTTTAAACAATTTTGATGAATATTTGTCTCTTAGTACTACTATAAGAAAAGCTTCTAATTTGACGAAAACTACTCCAAAAAGCTCTTTTTATCTCTTCTGTCACTCTTTTTATGTGTTTTAAATCTTTCAAAATATATATTTGTTTCCTCAATCTCAAGACCTTAAACAAAAAAATCTCTTTTTATTTTTCTTTGTACAAATTGTATTATATTATTATATATGTATCAAATTCAAAATAATTATTGTATTCTTTTTATTTTAGACAAAAAAAAAAACAGAAAAAGTAACTAGTACATAAAATATTGCTTGCATAAATTAATAAAAACATAAATGAGAATATATATATATTATACATACACATACATTTTCCTTGTTATTAACTAGTTGTAGATATTATTATTAAACAAAAGAAAACAACAAAAACATCATGAACTACAATCCCTCCATCCTGTTTGTGCCCACCATAGATACTTACTTAAAAAAAAAAACAAAACTAAAAAACTTTGATTTATCATTTAATGCATTTTTTTGGTTTCTTAAATATTAACAGAGATTTGGTAGAAATATAGATTTTCTTGTGAACATTTCCGAAAAATCTTTTTAAGTCCCTGAAAATAAATAGTAGAAGAATTTGAGTAAAACGTTAAAAAAAGATTCTTGATTTGAAGAAGGCAGTATGCAATGTAAAATGGATAATTTTATACATTTTAAGAAAAAGAAGTTAGTAAAATTAGTAACAAATTTTGCTCAAAAACTAATTTTCTATTAAAAATAACTTTTGAGATGGTCAAGATAATATTGAAGACTTTTGTTAGAGGACTCGAGAAAAATAGTCGTTAATAACATTTTCTGGTAGTTCCTTTTTTACTTCTACCAACATTTATGTTTTCCATGAACTAAAGTACATACATTTTAAATTCTTTGTCATTGCCTCTTTCAACTATTTATCTTCAATGAAACGTAAAATATGCCCTTATTGCCTTTAAATGTGGAAAATTACAAAATACAAACAAATTCCAACACAAATCCGCTTTGATAAAATTCTCTATTACAATATCTAAAGAAGAAGCCATATATCTCATCATTTGTGTAAAGACGAAAAACGAAATGGCAATGCAGGCATTAGTCATACTTCATTCTTTACTTTGAGGCTTTTCTCAATTCAAAGTTTTTCTTTAAGAATAATGGGGAAAATTTTCCGTACATGTTAATTTGATAAATTCTTTACCGGATAATCCACAGACAAGTTGACATAATTTAAGATAATGTAGCTGCTCCTGCCTCCTATAGACTCATTTAAATTCGAATTAGTAGCTTTTTGATAATCCTCTCGTTTTTGAATTAATTTACTTTTCAATCGAATTTTCTAAGTTGTTTATTATTTTTAAAAACTACTCCAGTTTTGAAAGCCTAACACACTTAGCCCTGAAGTATAAAAAGTAATACTTTTATAATAACATCCAACCCTTTAAAGTTTCCTCACTACAATAATTGAAAATAAAAACAAAATTCTATTTACTTAAAACATTAATAATTCTTCATGGAAAAAATGTAAAGGTTTTCAATCTTTAATATAAAACTAAAACTTAACAAAATCCATCCCACTGACAGATTTTTTTAATGCAATTTAAAAAAATTATCTAAACCTTAAAAAAATACATACAAATCTTCAAAGAATAAATATTTTATAGTTACACACGCACCTTGTTCCACAAAAAAAAAAACATCTAAATAAAATTATTAAATTAAATTAATAAAAAAAGAAAAGAAAACTGAATTATGCACCAAATTGAAATAAAATTTTAACTTCTTAAATGTTAAATTAAAATAATATTTACTCACAAAAATCGAAAATATTATTAAACATTGTCGCTAAAGCAAAATAGAAAATATAAATGTGAGAAAAGAAATCCAGTTTTAGATAAAATATACTTATAGAAAATATTAAAAAAATAAAATTACTGCTACTAAACAAAAAAGAAAACAAAATTGATAACTTAGAATACCTACAAAAATATTTACCATATTTGTATTAATTTTAAATAAAACCTTACAAAAATCACTCTGTTAAACCATAAGAAATAAATTAAAATTAAAAAATAAATATAAAAAAATATATCTTTAATTAAACAAAATAAAATCAAAGTTTTTTTTTTTAAATAAAATATTACTTAAGGCACAAACAAAATGATATATTTTTTTCAATAAATTTAAATTAAATCTTAAATTGACTGCACAAGGAAAGACTTACATTAAAAATAAAACATCCATCAACAAATTATATTCTTTGCTAAAAACAAGTATTACAAATTATGTTTGTTCTTAACACAATGTACTTAAGTAAAATGCAAAAACTAAACAAAAAATAAAAGATTTTTGCTGAACAAATCATATCTGGACGCTTTGTATAATAAAAATATATTTTTGTTTAAATTTAAATATTATATCAATGTGTTATGCTCCCTGAAAGCGATCAGTAATTATAACAAAAATTAAAAATCCACATTCCAGCTGATCTCTTCAAAATAAATAATTGTAATAAATAAAACAGCAGAACAAAGACAAAGCAATGCATATCTCATTTCTTTTTATAAAAAATTATATGAAAACAAGCTTAAAATTTGTTTTATAAGAAAAATAAATTAAAAATCTGTAATTTAAAGAAAATAATAAAAACAAAAGCAATTTTTTAAATGGTCTAATTGTTTACAGATAACAAACAAAACATTCAAAAATACTTATCATCAGTTTTGAATAAAAATATCCGATTTATGATTATTATGAAAATTCATTGAAAATAAATTTAAAAATAAAAAATCTAATATATGTAAATTTAAAAATAAATAAATGTGTATAGAATGATGTTGAAAATGTGTTTTGATTTTTATAATTTTTGTTTGCAATTTAATTTCATTTTTATGTAATTCCAAATGTGTTAAAAGACAAGAAAAATATTTTAATTTTTGTTTATTTATATTTAAAAAATTAATTTTCTATAAATATTATTATAAAATATTATTTTATTAGTTAGTTTATTTTAGTTTTTATTGTGTATGTAAGTCTTAAGATTGCGTTCAAATTTTTTGAATATAATTCGGTAGATTGAGAAGGCATTTAAAAATGTATTAATATTATATAAATAAATAAAGTGTAGGTATATGATTATACTTACAAATAAAATTACATATACATACATACAGATACATTATATGTCTTATATTAGATGTTTAGTTTTTAATTTGAATTAATTAATTTAAACAAAATATAAAATAAAAATTAATTTAAACAAATAAATAAATAAAACCATTATTGTACTTAAACGAAACCAATTTATTTTTAATACAAATATAAATGAAGTTAATTTAAAAATTGGTGTTTTGTGTTTATAAACTTTTTTATTTTTAACTCGAAAATACAGTTGACCTTCGTTTTATCCTAAACAAGTCTTCATTATTACTAAATAAATAAATGATCATCGAAACTACAATAAGTTCTTGAATTTTGAATGGATTCAGGAGCTATTTCTTTGCACCAATTGATAGATACTATCCTCGTTTATAAAAGAATTTTTAAAATTTGTAACGCATTGCAATTGTGACAAATTTACTGTAATTATGGTATGTATATCAAACACGTTTGTACATAATCCACATTTTTAAATATATTTTCTCAAAGATTATGGTTATCTTATGTTTCGAATGCGGACATTGAACCATGTGGCACCGAGCTCGCGTCCTAAATGTGCCCCCTTTTTTATATTTTATATTAGTAGCTGTGAGGAAAATTCATTTAAATTGTTTTTAAACAAAAAGTCGTTACGATAACGACTTAAAGAAATAAACAAGAAATAAATCCTTCAATTGGTTAAATTCCCTCTAATTTATACGAAATAGCGTCGCTGTGCGAACATTTTTCTAATTATTCGATGATTCTTTTTTGTTGTAGTCAAAGATGAAACAACTACACTTTTAATTATATTTTCAAACAATTTATTTTCAGAAAGAATTTCTTTTGCTGAACAGACTTAACAACCCAAGCGACAATTTTTGAATAGAATAACGGATTGAAACAAGAAATAAGAATAAAATGTAAAAAGGTAAAAGATTCAATTAGAGTGAAATGAATAGATAGTTAAATGAAAAGATACAATGAATGTTCTAGATACTTTGTTTAACTATTCAGTGTTAGAGGCGCTGCTGCTGGAGCTAAGTCGCCACATTGTTTTGAAGTCAGCGCCATCTGTGAGAAACTAGCATAACTAAAATCACGTTTGTCCCATTTTGGT
This sequence comes from Eupeodes luniger, assembly GCA_951509635.1. Taxonomy (NCBI): domain Eukaryota; kingdom Metazoa; phylum Arthropoda; class Insecta; order Diptera; family Syrphidae; genus Eupeodes; species Eupeodes luniger. Next base: position 100,583,482 of record OX608073.1, on the reverse strand, counting down.
TTGCAAATTTTTAGGATTCATCGAAGCGCCGTCTGGCCGACATTACCATAACTTTTTCTTCTCAAATGTGCCTGAGCTAAGTGACATACTTAGCCAAGACACCAATAATAGTTCATTTATCAAAGACATGAACCTTTAAACTTCGAATATTTTAACGGGTAAGAGTATGGAAAATTGAATTTTTTTCTTTTCATCTGCACAAAAACCGTTATAACTCGGAAAATACTTAACCGATTTTCAAAATTAAGGTGTCTATAGAAAGGAAAATTGGTTACGATTATTTTAATGCATTAAACTTTTCGAAAATCCTAAAATTTAACCGTTTTAGAGGCTTAAGAAAGAAAAAAATCATTTTTTTTAGAAAACGGTGATTTCCAGAGCCGTTTTCAATCCGATTTTCAAAATTTTCATCTCATTATATTTGGGACCAAATAACGGTCATTTTGATGTATAAAATATATTTGTACGTTGGCTAGAAGCTTCAAAAAACCGTTCTGAAAATTTTTGAAATGAAAATTTACGAAATTGCAGCCATTTGGTCGTCCAAAAATTTGAAAAAAAAAAAATTATAAAAATGGCTCAAAATCTTCAGCAATTCTTACCTGGCTTTCAAAAAATACTTCCTGATGTTTTTTTGACCTGTAAAAACCCAAAAATTAGAAAAAACAATCACTTTTCCAGAAAGATCAACTGACCATTTTTTGAGCTTTTATTTCAATATAACCAACAACAACAATATAAATAAAATATTCGCTATAAATTAAATATCACAATATAAGCATACAAAGATATAAAAACACTATTGTTGAATTTATTAAAAGTTCTGCTTGCAAACACAGGCTTGGTAACATAGTCGTTAGTTAAATCTGAGCCATTTAGCAACATTTGGTATCGCACAGCAAGGGATATACCGCTTTGATGGCATTTGATGTTTGGCCACTTCGACAGGATTCAACCATCTCTTTCAAAATGCCAAGGTAGTGAAATATGTATTGATATTGCTTAGGAGTCCTTTCGACGATTGCAACGAATGTCTTGAACTCGTTCTTCTCACTGCGATTGGATCCTCGAATGATGCCTAAGAAATTTAAGATATTAAAAGAGCTCTGGGAAGTAAACAAAAATTGAAGCACTTACAATAATGGGTACTAATAGAGTGCCCACTCAGATTCTGAATTCGATTGGCCTGGTATATCTTGACGTTTAGCTTGATCGCCGCCGATGCTCTGAAGTAGTACAATTATATTCCAATTCCACCCTCTGAGATGCCGGTGTTTGTTATCAGAACACGATAGATCCAGTCAAATTTTTTTCTTCTCCAAGCACGTGGATTCTTCACCTTCGATGACATTATTCCCTTGTGGACGAGATATAAAAAGAGCTCTAATGGGGGGTGGAAGATAAAATTAAAGTACTTACCAATTTGACTGATTGATTTCAAATTCACATTCCCACTCTTGGTACGTCTTACGGTCCAACTGGATCTCTTACGGCTCCATTACCTCCTCGGTCGTCTCTTTTGATGTCGCACAATCTGTATTAGAAAGAAGACAATTAAATGCATCTGAGATCTTTAATTCATTGATAAAAATAAAGATATTAGGATTGTTTATTTATGGAAGAAAGCCCATAATTTTTTTTAACACGCCATGCTTTATTGGGGATTATAAAAAGCAGCGTAGATATAGCTAATATTCACTGCGTCTTATTATGACTACCCTACCCACGCCAAGATACCCCGCTAAAATAAAGCGGCGAAAATAAAAGTCAAAAAAGTTTTATAGAGCTTTCTCTTTCTTCCCTATCTTCTTCTTTTTTTAGTACAGATCGCACTATCTTATCAGGTACAACACAAACGAGCCATCTACCTGTCATAATGAAAACCAATAATAATAAAGTCTATGAAATTAACCGGGGTAGAAGCAAGGATATTAAAAAATAAAAGGATGTAGATCTCTTGTATGTACATAATTTTAGAATCAAATCGCTAAAATATCTTGAAGTTCTTAAATTAACCCAGAAACAAACCAAGATCAGTAAGTGTTGTTTTTTATTTAAGAGCGTAGCCAAGATCTCTATAGGTACATAATAAAACAAGGCTATTGGAATTTAAATTTTACTCAGAAAAATTAACAAATTGAAATTTGGTGTCTTTAAAGCATTTTTGTTTACTCTTTCAAACATTTTCTATAGTTTGCACTACCCTAACACAAATAAACATAATTTTTGTGGTTCTGAAACAATAACTTTTATAGGCACCAAGATCCCTAATTTTTGTTGCAATGGGTGTTTTTTTTTCAAGAAGTACGAAACTTTAAATTGAAAGCACTATTTTAATTTGCGACCATTTTAGCTGCGTTTTATCATCGGAAATGGCACATACGGGTCATCTTCTAACATGTAATACAATAACAATCTTTTTGTGATCCTGATTTCTCTCTGGGTCAATTTTAGGAATCTACAAAATAGGTTTCACTATGACGGGTAGATGTCTATTTTTTGTTTCAAATGACAAGGTTGTGTGAAGTGTAGTTGAAAGAAAAGAGACAGAAAATGTTTGGAATGTAAACAAACATAAGAAAAAAGGAAATAGATGTATAAACGTTTTATGTCTTGGATCTACATCGCATCGTTTTGTTTTCGTAGGGTGACCTATATACTAGGTTATTGGCGATAGTGAAATGATGCTTTTGTCAGCTGTAAAATGATTTAGTTTGGTTTGCATTTCAAAATGAATAGACTGACGCTAAAATAACACTTTCAAATTGTGCACATTTATTTCGAAAATCATGGTTTTGTTCGAAATACGTGTGGCACGAATTTTGTTATGCGATAAAGCTCTCTTATGGTTGAATGGATACGTCAATAAATAAAACTGTCGTATATTGAGTGATAATAATAATCAAGGGTATGTTGAGACAGCGTTTGGTGAGCTTAATAGGTTGGTGGAATATACATAACTGTCCGCTACAGAGCCATGATTACTCACTATTTCGTTCATGAATTGACCAACCATGATTTTCAGGAGCTGTGGTTTCAACGACACGACGAAATGTGTCGCACAGCTCCTGCCACAATTGATTTATTGAGGGAGACGTTTAGCAACGGCATAGTTTCACGTTTCGGAACCCTGAATTGGCCTCCAAGATCGTGTTGTTTAACGCCAATGTGATGGGGACATGTGAAGTCACTAGTCTACACCGGTAAGCTGAAACAATTGACCACCTGGAGGACAACATTTTAATCTTTATTGCCCATATAGGGTTACAAATATTAGAGAACGTCATCGAAAATTAGATATAAATTATAATGCTAGAGATTAGCTGAGTTTTAGTATCGAAAATTATGTATGTATGGGTTATCTTTTAACACGTAATACAACAACAATTTGTGATCCTGTCTGGGTAAATTTGAGAAAATTAAGAAATGGTTTTCATTATGACGAGTAGATGGCTATTTTATTTTTCAAATGGTTAAGTAGTGTCAACTGTAGTTCAAAGAAAAAAGACAGAAAATTTTTAAAAATAAAGCAAATATTAGAAAAATGAAGATAGATGTAAGAATTTCGTCGTTTTAATTTTGAAGGATTACCTATATGGGTATTTGGCGATGATAAAACGCAGCTATTATATAGGCATATCCACAGAATCTTTCATTTTCAACAATTGAAACATTTTTATTTTTTATTTTGAGGCACATCTATAAACAAACATTTTCTTGATTGTTTATCATCTAAATAACAAGAAAATACTTGCGTGATTCATTTTGAAACATCGTTAATATCCGTCACGTAATATCCGGTACGTTAGATCACTGAAAAGCATTCAATGAAAAACCCTCATTTCATAATAAATTTTGATTTTGTACTGTCCTACAAACTTTGAAATTTCAAAATTTAGATCAACAGCTTTTTTTTACTATTGATTATTCGTAAAATTATCATTCACAATCATTTATTTAGCTATAAGATCTTATCGATAGGTGTGCCGCTAAAAAAATCACATATTTTATATCAATCACGTTTTCAATTTTAAACTTTAAAATGGCATTATTTATTTTTAAATAGAGGCACATGATCCAATTAAATTTTAATTGATTTATTGATTGATAGAGAATAATTTAAGCCTATAAAATACTACCAAAATCGATCGTTGAAAAAGTTATATAGAGAAAAAGATCAGATTTTAATATTTGTAAAAACGGAGGAACGCTAATTTAATTGCTTTGTACTATTTTTTAAATGGTAGCACACCTTTCTTTCGAGGTTTTTCTAACAGTGTATATTATAAATAATTATAAATTAATGATTTTAAGTTGTTTCAAAGGTCGTTGAAATGTTTTTTGTTTATAAAACTTAATAAATTTGCATCTGGTACGCTTGAAATTTGCAATATTTAGCCTATTTTTTATTAATTTTAATTCAAATTTTTAATCCAATCAATTCACAAGTAGGTTACATAATTGAAATAAGTTATGATACGAAAATCTATCCACTTAGAAAGTGCCAATTTCATTTATAAGGCTTAATATACTGTGGTAACATGAAAGTTAAAAATACTGTGGATTTGCCCATATATGTTTATTATATCTAAAAAAAGGCCGCGATTATTAAAATATTAAATAAAACTATTTGAATTTTAATCAGCTGTCAATATATATATTAAGTTAAATACCTCAACATATCAAAATTAAGTAGTGACTCAGACAAATAATCACCTTTGTATATGAGAAGCATTTTTTAAAGTTATTCCCAAAAGAAAAGTCTCCATAAATTGTATTGTGAATGAATATTTAAATATTCGACAAGATTTGTGTCGGAGCTTAGTACAAACAATATCCTTAAATTTTGCTCTGCATTACCATCAAATGTTGATGCTCTACGTACCGCCATCTACTGAGAATTATCTTTTATTTTAAAAGAAAATACCGTTTCCGTAACCGATTCAACAAAATTTGCTCAAATATTTTTAAATAAAGTTGCATTTCTGCAAACAAAATTTTCCCAAATGAGGGACATTCGGAGTATTTTAAATTTTATTAGGGATGCATTTTTATTGGAGAGTTTTCTTTCTTGTATAATTTTTTTTTTTTCTAACAGATGTCGGGGCAAAATTTAAGAATACATTTTAATAAAGACTTATAGAATGGTTAAACAGAGAAAGAGATAAAGGATTCTCATTGATTAGTTAAACATAGTTAGGAAAGAAAAATGCTTTATGAAATATATTATTTGCATTCCCTTGAAGTGTTTGCAATCTTTTGAAGTCTCTGAAGTCTCTGTATTCTTTTTAAGTCTTCGAATGCTTTTGTGAAATTTCACAACACAACATATTCTAAAGTGGCCCATACACCTAGAACACTAATTTTCGGTCTTAGTCATCGATATTCGATGTCACACATCAACAGATTAAAATCAAAGTGTGTATGACTTCAAAACTTCAAGTGAATGCAAAGACTTCAAAAGAATGCAAAGACTTGAAAATAATGCAAAGACTTTAAGTTAATGCCAAGAATGCATACAGTATGAAATGATTACAGTCTTATAAAGGTCTAATTATTGGTGATTGCAAAACTTGAAGTCGCAATCTTTAAATTGAAGTCATACAAAATTGCATTCATAAACGAATGCATTCTTTTACAAGAATGGCTTGTGAAACATTAGTTCGTTCGGACTTTTTAGAACCTTTGTATAAAACCTCTAACGCCACATTGCGGGTACGGTGGACGTTAACAAATATTGCACCAAGATAATACCATAAGTTTTATGTACAAAAAATATATGTATAGACTATCAAGGTTGACGATTTGAATTGTGTAAAATGACGACAATTTCAACAATAATTTCAAAAATGAAGATATACTCGTATGTACATTTGTATGCAAAATTATTTTGACAGCCTAAAACTCACAAAAATCATGCTTTAGTTTGGTATGATAAAGGGTGGTTGAATTTGAAGAGCCGATGTTAATTGTAAACCACACCTAAACGTCAAGTTTTTTTTCTGCTTTTTATTTGACATTTCTAAATTTCAGACTAATTCAACTTTCCACACAGCTAAGCAATGACTCTTTGGCTAGACAAATTCAATGGACGTGTTATCTCATGTTGTGGCGAATCAATTTGGCCGCTAAGATCATGTGGTTTGACACCGTTAGACTTTTTTCTTTGTGGTTATTTGAAAGAAAGAGTGTACGCCGATAAGACAGCAACAAGTCAACCACCCTTTACAAAGACAATGATGAATCCAAATATTTGAATTCGTTTTCGTGATTATTTGTCAAATGAGATCATTGATGTATTATATTAAGACCAATCTGACACAAAAATTGTAATTATAGTTTCAAACGTTTAAACTCTCATATTTCAAATAAGAAAAATGTATCATCTTCATCGTGCGTTATCATCAGGTCAATGTCCATGTATACATATTTGTTCAATGTTACCAGGAACAATTCACCAGACCGTGACCAGATAAAAACAAAAGAAGAAAATAAAAACTAGGTACCTGAGAGTCGCCACTTTGCTGGTCAAGGAGATTCACAAAAACCAACTCAAGCCCAAGCCAAAAACCAAACAATGATCCTTGAACTATAATTCAGCTCGTTTCGTTTTATTCGAAACATGACAAGTCAGTTGGAGGATTAAAACCCACGCAAAACTTCTTTATTACATGTATAGGTAAAGCATTTGTTTTATTTTTGTTTATTCTGTAAAAACACAAACGTCTTTTTTTCCAAACAAAGACAGAGCAGAGTCCTTAGACAAAAAAAAAAATAAAAATAAAAATAAAACAAAAATAAAAATGTCGAAAATCAAAAGGATACTTCTTTCGCCATGTCATAGTGGATTTCGTTATCCTAACGACGACTGTTGCTCTCTGTGTTAGAAGAAGTATCTACTAAAACTCAAATAAATTACCTAACTCACATATCTTCCCTCACTTCCCCCTTATGCATGAACATCATCATCGTGGATAGTGGGAGGAGGTCCTGACCAGAACCAGAACCAGAAAAGGCTCGCCAGCGGCGGCGGCGGCGGTGGCGAGTATATTCTATGGGAAGTAAGGTTTTGTTTGTCTACGAGTCGAATACCAGAGATAATTTTTAAAACACTTGTTTGCGGTTTACCGAGCATAACGTTGAGCTTTAACACATTCATGGATGGTGTGGTGAATGCGGTGATGAAATATCAAGCTAATTCTACAAAAAGCTGTTGTTTTTGTTTGACAAATTGAATAACTGTCTATATATCCTTAGGGTATCTATACGTACCTACCTACCTAACATATTCTTTTTTCATGTGTATTTTGACCAGTTGTAGGTTTTATGTTTGTTAATACGGCTAACCGGCCAGTTTCTTTGATTTTTGTTGTTCAAGGATTAAGGGTGATTTGTGCAGCTTAAGCTTATACTTACTTATCGTGTGACCTTTGAAATATTTTTTTTTCTATAAGACCATTGGTCTAAAGGATATCTAAAGTAAAATCAGTTGTTTTGATCTGTTGGTGTGTGTAAGTATAAGCCTAGGACAAAATCCTTGCTCCTTTGACATAGAGATAACACAAAAAAAAGTTGGTAACATAACAACGATTTTATATAAATCCATGCATGACACACGTGCATTTTTCAAATTTCCAGTTGGGCTCACTATTGCTCGGTCTTTCATTCGACACAGGCATAAATCCGTCAGAATAGATTTATGAACTCAACACCCCCAGGACTAAGGGGACATACACTGGACACAATCAAGGACACTGCGCGAGAATGATTTATGGAAAAAGAATGTTTTTGCATTTAGGTGTCTACTTCTATATGTGAGTTAGACGTTGTTGTTGTGTTGTTTTTGTAAAAAAAAAGTTCCTACTTCTCAAAGTTTAGACATTTTTTTTTAAATCAAAAAAATATTTTGGAAATGTACATTTTTTGAAATACACATCGTAGAAATAACTTTTGGAGTTGTCTTTTTGAAAGATCTTACAATGGAAACATCTACACTCCATTTTGACAGTTGAGAGCGGCCATACTGTTTAAGCTACATCTATCAAATAAGCTGTTTTTTTATTCTGTTCATGCTGGCAAAGCACCTGTAAATGATAAAATTGTTTCAAAGTCCAGGCATTCAAATGTTCCAAAAACATAAATGCTTACGTTTTTTGGTGGATAATCAATAATTGACAGGGACATTGATTGCTAAAAAAAAAGTAGTTAACAACATACAAAAATGTTGTTTTGTTTAAATAATTTTTCTGTTGTTTTTAATTTTGATATTTAAGATAATTTTTTTTGATGCTATGGACAAAAGCAACATTTTTTAAAGAGTTTCTGCAAAAATGGATTTCTGGCTTTTGACAAAAGTTATAGTTTGTAGGTGTTGCATTTGATTTCCAATCTTTGATTTTGTATGTCAACTCAGTTTTCGCCTATCTGGGGTGATAACGACACAACAGCCCCATCCTATACCATTTGTTTCTTCTTCTTTTTTGTTATTTTAGTATTAATTCTTCTTTCTGAACAACTATATTATGAAAACCTTAAAATATACAGACACAACTTAAGACTCAAATTGTGGTTAAATTATTTGCCTTAAAATCGTAGAACATTTAAAATTCCAGTTCAGGATAACCAAATACCAATAAGCGAAAAATTCGTAAAATTGTTGCGGTTTTTATGATTTTTGGACATTTTGCGTAAGGCGCTCGAGGTCGGAAACTTGGATTATTAATTCAAAAATATTTAATACAGGATTTAACACAAGGTCTCCTTCTGTTGAAATGAGAAAGTTTTTTTTTTACAAAATATAACTCTATTGAATTTAAACTTATTTCTCTATAAAGATCTAAAGCCTAAAAACACTAATTTAAATAGATCACAGTTTGAATTATAACTTCGATTTATGACCATTGAATTGGGGGGTCCATTTATAAAAAATATTTTTTTCTATTGAAAGATGCCAAGTTAAGAAAAAAAATGTTGAGAAAATTTAATACAAAAATCTATTCGTTCGTTTTTGAGAACAAAATTTGTATTGCGATTATTTTTTTTTAAGCCCTAAAAAAATGCCTAAAGCGAATCTGCTTAAAACTTTAATTTGCAAGTTTGAAAAGTTTGAACTCAATCGACCGATTCGTTTGGACAGTAGGGACAAGGACAGACAAAAAGACGAACGGACTCGGGTGACCCACTTTTTCGACTTCTCTAAGTCGAAAACGCAATTTTTGCAATACAGAGAATCCAGGAAAAAAGCAGCCAGTGCACTAGAAATATAACAAGTGTCTCTTTCGTTTTAAAAGTATTCGCACCGCTCCCAGAGATTTCAGATCTTTGGAATTTGAATGCATTTTAGTACTTTTGGTGATTTGAGTTTTAAGAAAAAGTGTTGAAAAAATAAATTAAAAAAAAAAGACTTTTTTAATTGTTGATCCTCATTCATGCATTCATATTCATCGAAACAAAGTAATGTACATTAACATACCAATTTAAATAAAAACTCCATAAAACACAATTTTTAATTCGAAAACAGACACTTAATTCTAGAATAAATTTCGCGCAAACAAAAATATTTCTTATTTTGTTTGTCGAATGTCAGAATATTGAGTCAAAATTGACTGCATGGTGCAACAAAAATATCAAAAAACATAGATCTTAAGTTTCTGGAACTAAAAATGATTTAAACCGAGTTCTATACAAATGATTAGATGCGAAAATATACTTAAATTCTAAACATTTTCTAAACGAATCTCTAAAAAGAGGCTGGGATGCAACCCACACTGATAACTTCCCATCCGTACCCGTTGGTCGATTTGTCTTAAACTTTAAGAAAACATTAATAACATAATATTTTGTGTGAGATACAAAGTTTGTAGTCAATATCTTTCACTGTTCTCTTAATACTTGAGTCGAAAATCATTTTTTATAAGTTTTTTGTTTTTGTAGGTTTTCGTGTTTTGTAAAAAGAAGTTGTAGTTGAATTTTTTTAAAACATTGACTAATAGTTAACAACATCATTTTGCATATGATCAATTAAGTTTGATTTCGATACCTGTTTTTGTCCCCCATTTTTAACAATTTAATAGAAAGTTTTTATTTCTTAAATACAAAATAAAGATTGGATTTTTCTAAGACCATTACCACAAATGAAATCAATTTGAATTCAATACCTTCATTTTTTTCAGATGATATCGAGAATGAATTTTTTATAAAAATTTTAATGATTTTTATAAGATGAAATTAGGGGCATTTCACGTGAAGCGGACAGGGAAAAAAAAGTGACATCTTGGATTTCGCTCATATTTAGGTCAATTACAGTATTTGAGAATATAAAAAAGTAATTTCATTTTTTTTATTCTACGGCACTTAGTTTAGGAATTACGGACTACCAAAAAATTGACCCACTATGAAAAGCCATTATTTTAAATCAGTGCTGTAGGTATTAGATATAAAGTAAAAATATATTGTAGGTATGTTTTAACAAGAAAAAATGTGTATTATTTTTGTGATAAAGTCGGTGCAAACAAAATTTTTTTTTTCTTGCTCAAAACCGGAAGTAAAGTTTTCAAAGTAAAATTTCAGTAACTTCGACCATTTTTTTTTAAATTTTTATTTCTGCAAAATAAAGATAAAACTATGTAGATATTACATAAAAAGTTTCAAAATGGAGACTTAAGTCGTTTTTAAGATAGAGTTCATTGAATAGAATATTACGCGCCTAGCATTGTACTTAGCGCATACATATGCGCTACATATGCTCTAAGTACAATGCTAGGCGCGTAATATTCTATTCAATGAACTCTATCTTAAAAACGACTTAAGTCTCCATTTTGAAACTTTTTATGTAATATCTACATAGTTTTATCTTTATTTTGCAGAAATAAAAATTTAAAAAAAAATGGTCGAAGTTACTGAAATTTTACTTTGAAAACTTTACTTCCGGTTTTGAGCAAGAAAAAAAAAATTTTGTTTGCACCGACTTTATCACAAAAATAATACACATTTTTTCTTGTTAAAACATACCTACAATATATTTTTACTTTATATCTAATACCTACAGCACTGATTTAAAATAATGGCTTTTCATAGTGGGTCAATTTTTTGGTAGTCCGTAATTCCTAAACTAAGTGCCGTAGAATAAAAAAAATGAAATTACTTTTTTATATTCTCAAATACTGTAATTGACCTAAATATGAGCGAAATCCAAGATGTCACTTTTTTTTCCCTGTCCGCTTCACGTGAAATGCCCCATTAGTCAATGGCGCGTATTCATAGAGAATTACTAAAGTCGTGATTTCTTGATCTACAGTTTAAGGCTTGTTGATTAAATAAACACAGCTCTTATTCATAGTCAATTTTCCTGATGTGTTTAGTAAAACCCCGGTTTAAGGTTGTATTCTACTACAATTATACTTCAAATGACAGGTCAAAGCAAAAAAATACTGTTATATTTTCAAACTCGTTATTTTGTGCTGTCATTCCTAGAATTTTATGTCGAAAAAGTAAGTAAAACAAAACTATTTAATAGAAAATCAAAAAAACAACAACAAAGTTCAATAATGTTTTAGATGAAAACCAAGGAAAATATAAAACGCGAACGGCGGGAAAACTTATCGCAGTCAGACAAAGAACTTTGTAGCGAATATTGCCAAAAAGAAGAGCTACACTAGCAAGTTTATGTACAATTTATTTGATATGATTTACCTTTTCAGCTTTTTAATTCATAAACAAAAATCAAATATGACATTCGGCTGTGATAATAACTACTTTAACTGAGCATTCAGTTTAATTCAGTTTAATTTTTATTTTTTCATCTTCAATTTGTTAACATTAATCATATTAAAACTAACAATAAGAAATTGAGTTTAGTATAAATTATTTAAAAAACATGGTATTATCTATTGCAAGTGTTTTTCCAAAAAATGAGTTTGAAGAAGAAAAGATACACTCTGTTGTCCTGTGACAAGTGTCGAGTGCATCTTTGTATATAATATACATTATTTTTTTTTTTTTTTTTTTTTTTTTAATATAAACTAACATAAATAAAATAAATAAATACAATTTTAAATAAGACCTTACAAATGATATTGTTGTGGGGTAAAATATCAAAGAATAATACAAAAAGAAACTAATGATATGAAAAATATTAAGAAATATACAAATGAAGGTGCATCAATTTAGACTAATAAAGAGATTATATTGTTTATTTCATCAAAATCAAAGTTAAAAAGCCATTTCTTAACTTTTGCATTAAAGGGAAATATAGAACGAATGGAACGAATTTCAGAGGGGAGAGCATTATACAATCTAGGAGCTACTGATGTGTAAAATTCAAGAAAGTGCTGAGTATTGTGGATTGGAATAAAAGCAAGATCTCTCTCACTACTACGTAAAGAGTAAGTAGATAAATTACGATTAAATAGATAACCACTTCTTAAAAAAAAGATTTTTAAAACTTTATAAAAGTAAAGATGTTTTAATGGAAGAATTTTAGAGCTGAGAAATAATGAAAAGCTATGTTCAGCTCTTCTTTTTTTCCAAATAATTCTTAATATATGCTTTTGGGATATGATCAAGGGCTGTAGATAGGTTTTAAAGGTACCACCCCAACAAACTATTCCATATTGGAGCTTGGATTGAACCAACCCATAGTAAATGGTTTCAAGAAGTTTTCGAGAACATAGTTTTCTCAAGTGGTACATTATATAAGTGGCAGATTGTAAATATTTCTTAACGGATAGAGTATGAGCTTTCCAATTCATATTACTATCAATAGTTAAGCCAAGGTATTTCAATTCACTTACATTTTCAATAAGGAAACACTTTGATGAACAGCCCACTTCAGTTTTAAAAGTTATAGGATCCAATGATGCAGAACAAGTATAAGAACTCAACGAGGTATTTTTGCAATCAAAGCTATGTTGAATAAGTTGAGGAGGACTAATTTCAAAATACGGTAACTTGAAAAACATTACTTTAGTTTTTTCGCTTATGACAAGTTTATGGACTCCTAGCCAATGTCTTACAGCTTCTAGGTCATGATTTATGTCAGCAACCAAGTTCAAAACAGATGAGCTGGAGTAGGCACAGGCTATATCATCAGCAAAACCAGTGATATTGCCTTTCAGTTTCAGACTAAATATAGAGTTGATATAAATCAAAAAGAGTATTGGGCCCAAAACAGAGCCTTGAGGCACTCCAACATTTATATTAAGACTTTCACTTAACCTTTCACCAATTTTCACCTTTTGTTTTCTACCTTGAAGAAATGAAGAAAACCATTTCAAAATAACACCCCTGAATCCAATCTTTTCTAATTTTTTTAACATAATATTATGGTCTATGGTGTCAAAAGCTTTTTTTATGTCGATAAATAAGGCTGCAGTAGGTTTTTTAATGTTCATACTTTCATAGATTTGTGTACAAACGCTTAGCAGAGCATCTTCAGTCGAATTACCAGCTCTAAATCCAAATTGATTTGGACTAAAAAACGAAAAAGTTTTTTGCATTATGATTATTTAGAATGTTCGAAAGCTCATCAATAAAAACATCTTCACTAATAAAATGAAATCTATATATACATATAAACACTAACTTGCAAGAATTAATAGTGAGAGAAACCTTAAGCATATCACAACAAAGTTATAGTTTGTAGGTGTTGCATTTGATTTCCAATCTTTGATTTTGTATGTCAACTCAGTTTTCGCCTATCTGGGGTGATAACGACACAACAGCCCCATCCTATACCATTTGTTTCTTCTTCTTTTTTGTTATTTTAGTATTAATTCTTCTTTCTGAACAACTATATTATGAAAACCTTAAAATATACAGACACAACTTAAGACTCAAATTGTGGTTAAATTATTTGCCTTAAAATCGTAGAACATTTAAAATTCCAGTTCAGGATAACCAAATACCAATAAGCGAAAAATTCGTAAAATTGTTGCGGTTTTTATGATTTTTGGACATTTTGCGTAAGGCGCTCGAGGTCGGAAACTTGGATTATTAATTCAAAAATATTTAATACAGGATTTAACACAAGGTCTCCTTCTGTTGAAATGAGAAAGTTTTTTTTTTACAAAATATAACTCTATTGAATTTAAACTTATTTCTCTATAAAGATCTAAAGCCTAAAAACACTAATTTAAATAGATCACAGTTTGAATTATAACTTCGATTTATGACCATTGAATTGGGGGGTCCATTTATAAAAAATATTTTTTTCTATTGAAAGATGCCAAGTTAAGAAAAAAAATGTTGAGAAAATTTAATACAAAAATCTATTCGTTCGTTTTTGAGAACAAAATTTGTATTGCGATTATTTTTTTTTAAGCCCTAAAAAAATGCCTAAAGCGAATCTGCTTAAAACTTTAATTTGCAAGTTTGAAAAGTTTGAACTCAATCGACCGATTCGTTTGGACAGTAGGGACAAGGACAGACAAAAAGACGAACGGACTCGGGTGACCCACTTTTTCGACTTCTCTAAGTCGAAAACGCAATTTTTGCAATACAGAGAATCCAGGAAAAAAGCAGCCAGTGCACTAGAAATATAACAAGTGTCTCTTTCGTTTTAAAAGTATTCGCACCGCTCCCAGAGATTTCAGATCTTTGGAATTTGAATGCATTTTAGTACTTTTGGTGATTTGAGTTTTAAGAAAAAGTGTTGAAAAAATAAATTAAAAAAAAAAGACTTTTTTAATTGTTGATCCTCATTCATGCATTCATATTCATCGAAACAAAGTAATGTACATTAACATACCAATTTAAATAAAAACTCCATAAAACACAATTTTTAATTCGAAAACAGACACTTAATTCTAGAATAAATTTCGCGCAAACAAAAATATTTCTTATTTTGTTTGTCGAATGTCAGAATATTGAGTCAAAATTGACTGCATGGTGCAACAAAAATATCAAAAAACATAGATCTTAAGTTTCTGGAACTAAAAATGATTTAAACCGAGTTCTATACAAATGATTAGATGCGAAAATATACTTAAATTCTAAACATTTTCTAAACGAATCTCTAAAAAGAGGCTGGGATGCAACCCACACTGATAACTTCCCATCCGTACCCGTTGGTCGATTTGTCTTAAACTTTAAGAAAACATTAATAACATAATATTTTGTGTGAGATACAAAGTTTGTAGTCAATATCTTTCACTGTTCTCTTAATACTTGAGTCGAAAATCATTTTTTATAAGTTTTTTGTTTTTGTAGGTTTTCGTGTTTTGTAAAAAGAAGTTGTAGTTGAATTTTTTTAAAACATTGACTAATAGTTAACAACATCATTTTGCATATGATCAATTAAGTTTGATTTCGATACCTGTTTTTGTCCCCCATTTTTAACAATTTAATAGAAAGTTTTTATTTCTTAAATACAAAATAAAGATTGGATTTTTCTAAGACCATTACCACAAATGAAATCAATTTGAATTCAATACCTTCATTTTTTTCAGATGATATCGAGAATGAATTTTTTATAAAAATTTTAATGATTTTTATAAGATGAAATTAGTCAATGGCGCGTATTCATAGAGAATTACTAAAGTCGTGATTTCTTGATCTACAGTTTAAGGCTTGTTGATTAAATAAACACAGCTCTTATTCATAGTCAATTTTCCTGATGTGTTTAGTAAAACCCCGGTTTAAGGTTGTATTCTACTACAATTATACTTCAAATGACAGGTCAAAGCAAAAAAATACTGTTATATTTTCAAACTCGTTATTTTGTGCTGTCATTCCTAGAATTTTATGTCGAAAAAGTAAGTAAAACAAAACTATTTAATAGAAAATCAAAAAAACAACAACAAAGTTCAATAATGTTTTAGATGAAAACCAAGGAAAATATAAAACGCGAACGGCGGGAAAACTTATCGCAGTCAGACAAAGAACTTTGTAGCGAATATTGCCAAAAAGAAGAGCTACACTAGCAAGTTTATGTACAATTTATTTGATATGATTTACCTTTTCAGCTTTTTAATTCATAAACAAAAATCAAATATGACATTCGGCTGTGATAATAACTACTTTAACTGAGCATTCAGTTTAATTCAGTTTAATTTTTATTTTTTCATCTTCAATTTGTTAACATTAATCATATTAAAACTAACAATAAGAAATTGAGTTTAGTATAAATTATTTAAAAAACATGGTATTATCTATTGCAAGTGTTTTTCCAAAAAATGAGTTTGAAGAAGAAAAGATACACTCTGTTGTCCTGTGACAAGTGTCGAGTGCATCTTTGTATATAATATACATTATTTTTTTTTTTTTTTTTTTTTTTTAATATAAACTAACATAAATAAAATAAATAAATACAATTTTAAATAAGACCTTACAAATGATATTGTTGTGGGGTAAAATATCAAAGAATAATACAAAAAGAAACTAATGATATGAAAAATATTAAGAAATATACAAATGAAGGTGCATCAATTTAGACTAATAAAGAGATTATATTGTTTATTTCATCAAAATCAAAGTTAAAAAGCCATTTCTTAACTTTTGCATTAAAGGGAAATATAGAACGAATGGAACGAATTTCAGAGGGGAGAGCATTATACAATCTAGGAGCTACTGATGTGTAAAATTCAAGAAAGTGCTGAGTATTGTGGATTGGAATAAAAGCAAGATCTCTCTCACTACTACGTAAAGAGTAAGTAGATAAATTACGATTAAATAGATAACCACTTCTTAAAAAAAAGATTTTTAAAACTTTATAAAAGTAAAGATGTTTTAATGGAAGAATTTTAGAGCTGAGAAATAATGAAAAGCTATGTTCAGCTCTTCTTTTTTTCCAAATAATTCTTAATATATGCTTTTGGGATATGATCAAGGGCTGTAGATAGGTTTTAAAGGTACCACCCCAACAAACTATTCCATATTGGAGCTTGGATTGAACCAACCCATAGTAAATGGTTTCAAGAAGTTTTCGAGAACATAGTTTTCTCAAGTGGTACATTATATAAGTGGCAGATTGTAAATATTTCTTAACGGATAGAGTATGAGCTTTCCAATTCATATTACTATCAATAGTTAAGCCAAGGTATTTCAATTCACTTACATTTTCAATAAGGAAACACTTTGATGAACAGCCCACTTCAGTTTTAAAAGTTATAGGATCCAATGATGCAGAACAAGTATAAGAACTCAACGAGGTATTTTTGCAATCAAAGCTATGTTGAATAAGTTGAGGAGGACTAATTTCAAAATACGGTAACTTGAAAAACATTACTTTAGTTTTTTCGCTTATGACAAGTTTATGGACTCCTAGCCAATGTCTTACAGCTTCTAGGTCATGATTTATGTCAGCAACCAAGTTCAAAACAGATGAGCTGGAGTAGGCACAGGCTATATCATCAGCAAAACCAGTGATATTGCCTTTCAGTTTCAGACTAAATATAGAGTTGATATAAATCAAAAAGAGTATTGGGCCCAAAACAGAGCCTTGAGGCACTCCAACATTTATATTAAGACTTTCACTTAACCTTTCACCAATTTTCACCTTTTGTTTTCTACCTTGAAGAAATGAAGAAAACCATTTCAAAATAACACCCCTGAATCCAATCTTTTCTAATTTTTTTAACATAATATTATGGTCTATGGTGTCAAAAGCTTTTTTTATGTCGATAAATAAGGCTGCAGTAGGTTTTTTAATGTTCATACTTTCATAGATTTGTGTACAAACGCTTAGCAGAGCATCTTCAGTCGAATTACCAGCTCTAAATCCAAATTGATTTGGACTAAAAAACGAAAAAGTTTTTTGCATTATGATTATTTAGAATGCTCGAAAGCTCATCAATAAAAACATCTTCACTAATAAAATGAAATCTATATATACATATAAACACTAACTTGCAAGAATTAATAGTGAGAGAAACCTTAAGCATATCACAACTTAATAGATCAAAATTGAAATACTCACAATTTATACTTTCTTTAATAAACACAGCAACACCACCAGACGCATATGAATTATTACACTTCGCATACATATTATAACCGGGAATATTAAAAAAATCTTTTTCATGATCAAAAATCCATATTTCAGTTAGAAAAATTAAGTCAGGCTTGTTAACAAAAGATTCATAATGAACTAGAAATAAATCAAAATTCTTTCTCAGACTTCGTATATTTTGTTGAACGATAAAAAAATTATTATTATAATTATTGGAATGAAAAACACTTTTATGAAATTCACTATCAAATAAGCAAAAGGGAGTAACTAACGAAGAAACATTAAGATGTACACCAAAATTATTAAACATGACTAAATTATTTTATTGAGATCTTCAAAAGAAGATATACGAATGGTTTTTCCTCCTTCTTGTTTCTTCATTAAAATAACTCCTCTTTTTATCCATAAATATAAATAACTTTTTTCTTTTTTTAACTGTCTAGCTTTGTTAAACAAGATTCTGTTTAGACTAGTAAGAGTTTCATTGATAAATATAGGTTTTTTTTCAAAATGTTCACCAAAAATACGAGATGTAAGTTGCTTTTTACGCTGATTAGAAAGAATTATTTCCTTGCATTCCATAGTCTTAAACTTTACACACAGTATGTCCAGTGGTTTAGTTGTTGTTGATGAAGAGTCGGTATTTTTTATAGATTTGCTAAAGATCGACTTCACATAGCAACTTTTGATGTCATCAGCACTGATCCTTACATCCAAACCTTCAACAAATAATTTAACTGCCGACGGCAATACACCTTGTTTGTTTACATCTGGTATACCCACAATGTCAATGCATTTGTTCAACGATTTTTGTTGTAAAAAATTGACTTTATTTTCTAATTTAACGACCTTAGTCAATAAAGAGCGATTTTCTTCTTGAAGATTATTTATAAGAGACAGTGCATTTTTGTTCATCTCTTTCAGTGAAATTATCTCTTTATTCAAAGACAAAATTTCTCTATAAACTACTTCCAGAGTGATCGGTTGGGAAATACCGCTGTGTGACGTCGGAGTATGCATTGGTTTGCTGTTAAGTGGCAAGAGAGGTAACTCATTACCGTAGCAGGTTGATGATTCAGATCGATGATGAGTTGGTGGTGCAGATAACTTGGGTGACAAAGGCAGCGATGGACTGGTAGGTAAAGGTGGAGAGTAGGGAAGATGTTGGTTTTTGTTGAGATTGTTGTTGGTGCGAAATATTGTTTGACATCGAATCAGACGGTGCGGGTGTTGAGACTGAGGCGAGTTGCGGTGGAGGGATGGGAGAATTTTGGTTATGAAGTACTATTTTTTTATGTGAAGCGGTGTGTGTGTCTGAAGAAGATGGATCAGAAGGTGAAGGGGTGTTTGATTTATTAATTTGCTTCAGAGAAGGAGAGTGACGAAGTGAATCTCTTCTCTTTTTATTACACTTTGAACAGATAAATGGAATATTGTTTTTTTTCATATAATCTCTGTCAGTTGGATTCAATTTAACACAGTTCAGATGAAAGTACGCTTTACAATGATTACACAGAATCCTTAGTTCCCGACCTCCAACTTTTTGGTTGCAAACACAGTACATAATTATAAGTTAATAGCTTTAAGATTTAATAAAAATGTATTGGAAAAAAATTCTCGACACGAGTGTACCCCACAACTTCACGAAGAGAGAGTGATGTTTAGCTCTAAACTTAGGTTTAAATTTATTTATAAATAGCCTAAACTCTGGACTTGCTTAGCAACAACTTAGCAAGAGTTTAGCAAACATCTATGAATATGCCCCAATATCTTTAATTTTTGAAAATATATTTGAGTCGAAAATCAATTTTTACCAACTTTTAGTTATATTTTGCTAGGTTTTTATTTCTTGTAAAAAATTGTCTATTCGATTTTTCTCAAAATTTTACCAGATGTCAAAAACGTTACTCTTTGTTGCATTTAATTTTTTTGGAGGTAATATCACTTTTTGTTCAGTTTTGTTGATTTATGAAAAAAAAACGTTAATTGATTTTTTTTTTTTAAATTAGTTTGGTGTCACGTCACATTACATATATAATATAAAATTTAATTGTAGTTGATATTGGTTCGTGATACATTTTGTGTCAACCAAAATTTTAACTTTTTGTTTAAATTTTTATAGTTAAAAAACTACCCACTCAATTTTTTGAGCTTCTTTTTTTGCACCTTTCTGTGTAGTGTTATTATCTGTATATCTAACAAAATTTAGTTAAAGTTGACATCTACTGGTTCTTGAGATATGAACGAAGAAAAAAGCTTCCCGATTGTAAGGACGTGCGAACGTATATATATACCTAACGTACACACACACGCACAGACATTCCTCTAAAAATCTTTGATTTAGATTCCAGAGACCTTGAAATGTTGAGAAATGTCAAAATTTTCAAATCGATAAATCCGACAGATTACAATAAACCGAAAATTACTAGATCGAGTTTGAAAATCATTTTAGAGCTTTGTCAAGAAATTGGGCGATAGATTTTAAGAAATAGCAATAGACTGTGCAAATAGCTACTGGCCATGAATTTTCAAAGATCTTCCAATAGAATTATATGAAATTTGACAGCAGTTGTAAAATTTTGTTATTTATTTAGTTTACTTTGACAAAGTTCTTCTAAATGATAAAATATTTCTTATCAAAATGGATGTTCTGTTTGGAAAACGGTCCAAGCCAAGAGATTATAGGTACCTCCCCGCTAAAGGGTACATCCCTATATTATACCTATACAATATATGTACATTTCTTCTCAAAATTAAAAAAATATCTTAAAATGCTTACCTAGAAATTTGTATCCCACTTCTGATATCAAATTACCTAATTACATACATCACACATACCAATACTTGCACACATCTATATGTACAAACTTATAATACCTACTAAATATACATTTAATAACAGAAGAATAAAAAAAAAGATCCTTTACGACTTTTCATTTTAATAAACAGCCTAGCTGGCGGCATCAACACGTTCATCTTGATTCTTACTCAAATCTTAAACTCATGTATTTAACCTGATTTCCAAGGAAATGAAGACAAAAGAAAAAAAAAAACAAATTCCACAAGTCTTATATAGGTTTTAAGTCATTTAAGACCTCTACTTAAGAGCAACACCTAAAGCTAAATTTTTGATAATTTTTCCAACAAGAAAAACGAAACGAAGAAGAAGAATAAGAAAATTTCGCGCAAACACAACTTAAACCGCCTTGAGCTATCAATTTTCCATAAACGACGAAAAACCCGGTGAACTTATGCTTATCTCTTGGCTAACCAAAGAAGCATACGATAAGGAGTTATGTTAAGAAGAGAATTAAAAAAGAAAAGAAAAAACAAAATTTTAAAATATTGCAAAAAGGACGATGATGAAAAAAATGTCATAGAATATCACAAAAAAAAAATACAACCAAAAAGAAGGTAAAAGTGCGATAAGTATAATTAATTGTGTTTTCAACTTATCCTGATTATACGAGCAGGTATAGGTTTAAGGACGGAGTCCTCCCATCACAGTCCAGTCAACCAAACCAAAATTTACTGGAGAGCGAGAAGTCGAGGCTTGAACCTACGGAACGCTACTCGACGCGACGAGTATGTATGTATGGATGTATAGATGAGATTGAAAACAAGGATGAAAATATTAAATTAAGTTTTATGACCTATTTGCCCTCCTCGCTCTCTTTTACTCGTAGTGCAAATGCAGAACACAATAATTGTTATCTCCTATGCAAAAATTTCAGCTGTAACTTTTGACAAGTTCGATGGCTGTTAATTTGTTTTTTTTTTAAATTTTTGTCCACCCGTGAAGCTATCTCCGATTTCCACAACTTGTACATATACTACGATCTACGAGTACTACATATATACATACATATATGCCCATTGGGACATTATTAAAATAAAAACATACCAAAATAAATATATCAAGGTCGCCTGTGGGTGAATGTGTTCTGGGAAACAAAAAATAAAAGGTTTTTTCAATCAATACTTTAGACCATACCATCACTTGGTATGGCCACGACCGACCGAACGGCGCGTGGAGGGTCAGTGTACACACGGTGAATAGTCGGCGATTCACTCCAGATTGTCCTGATGGTGGTCATCATATGAAAAAGCAAAGGACAGGTCTGTATTTGGTTCGTCAGGGCAGCCAAAAGTTAGGCAAAAATCCAACTTACTCATTTGACTATATTGTAACTTATTATAAAAGTTTCATTTATAGAAGTTTTGAAAAATCCGTTTCTATCTTGAACTGTTGTACTCTATTTTTTTTAGAATCTAAATTGATGTATAACAGTTTATAACAGTTCCGACATGAGTGCGGATATTTTCATTTGGGTGTCGTGAAATTAAGCAAAGTGCCCCCTTTGCAACCATATTTTTGATAGTGCCTTATTTCACTTGGTTTTATTTAACGGCACCTTTCATTTGTGTTGCCGACCGTGAAATAAGGCCAAGTGAAATAAGGCCAACTTTCAAAACTTGGCCTTAATGCTAATTTTTAGCAATTGGTTATATTGCATTCTGACAAAGTGAAATAAGGCCAAACTATTTTGAGAAATAAGACCAAGTTACTTTTACGGCGAGGTATGTAAGGGGGGCATGTTGCCCCCTGCAACCCCCCTGCTTGGGCACACTGTAGGATTTGGGGTAGGTGCGACATTTGGGATAGGTGCGATTCTATCCAAAGTTTCATTGTATTAATGGCAAACCATACTGTTGAAAGTGAAATAAAACCAATTTGGCTTTATTTCACTTTTCTTAAGTGTATTAAGACCAACTATTAGAAATTGGCTTTATTACACTTTACAAAAGTGATATAAAGCCAATCCTTTAAGTTTTGATTAATTTCACTTGGATTTATTTCACTGCACCGAATTTCAAGTAGTTCTTCATACCAAAAAGTCTATTGTGAAAAAGAAGACAGTGTACGCTTATTTGTAGACTTAAAAGTAGCTTTTGACAAGATTAACAGACATGCTCTGATGTATAAGTTTTCATCACTAGGCTTTTCCCGGAAATTCTTGTTAATGTATTTCAAATTTCTGGAGTCATTTATCCTCGCTTTGGGATGGGTCAGTGTTTTCAAACGGCAACTGGTGTCCCCCAGGGCTGCACTATAAGTCCAATTATGTTTGCTTTGTTATCAGTGATGTACTTCCTGAGGGAATACTCTTTGCTGATATCAAAGTAAAAGTTTTTGCTGACGATTAGTTTTACTATATAGCCGACAATCCGTTCACTTTGAAGCTGATATCTAAATGGAGTCTGGCATAACGTCAATGTATACTCATTTCTTTCAATTTAATTACGACCACAAAATAAGAGTGATAAAAAGATATTAAACAAATCTTCAAATTCGTTCATGGTAAGGTTACTTCAATCTAATGCCTCTTCTTTCAAAGAATAAAGTCACCTAGGTATCTCACATGATACTAACCTTAACTTAATGGAGTCTAATGTGGATGGCATTTTATGTTTGCCAATGTTACGTCTAAAATTGACGAATGAAATTTCAATCAATATCTTTCCAGATCAACATCCATTAATACCACTCCACTCCACCCGTTATAATTTTAGTAAACATGCCTTAAAATTTCGGAAATAGTTTCTTAACTTAATGCATTCGAACAGTTACTGTAGTTTAAAACTTGTTTAAAAAATACATAAAATACATTTTGTGGCGCAACAGTCCGTTGAGAACTAGGGCCTAGGGACTTACAACTCTCAACCATTCCTGTGTGCGAGTACTGTTTTCAGGAATGGAGGGTACCTACAGTTTTAAACCGAATCCTTATAATAAATTGAGAAAGCACTTTTCATTTTCATGACAAGAATTACTCTTGGAGAATTCCTCGCAAGAGGCAGTACCCGTGAAAAAAACTTTAGATGGCATAAGCAGGGATCGAACCCAAGACCTCTGGCATGACAGTCCAACGCATTAACCATTATGCCACGGGTACTACTATTCCCTATTCTTATGTTTTAAATTGTTTTAAAATTGTTGACTTTCAATGTTTCAAATTGGATAATTCACTGTATCTTAAATCAACTAAAAATTGGACTTTTGAAATGTTATAACTATTATAATTCTAAATTTTCACCAGATTTTTGACAGATGAATCTATTTTCTAAAACTTACAAAATTTGTTTGCTCAAGTGGCCCTTTTTATCAATTTTGGATCCATTCTCTTTATTTACACAATTTGAAAATCCACTCCTGATAAATGGGCATCATGAAGGAGAAATCTCTTCCTCATATACATTGTGACCAAAGCCAAAATTGGCGCGAGGGAAAAATCCGAACAAAATACTCGAAATCGCTTGGGAAATTGTCGAGGCCGATAAAAATCAACAAAACAAATGTGACAATGCGGTTAATTGCATTTTTGTGCCTGAGGACACATTTCTGAACAAACTGAACGATGAATAAGAACAAAAAAACGTACATACATATCTACATAATATATACATGCATGTTCCTATAACAAATGGAATGGATGCACCATCAGAGATCATATAGAGTTCAAAACCTACCAAGGTATATAAATATACATATCTATACCTTTTACCTACATACCTGATGGACTTTGAGTGTGAGAAAGTACATCCTGTGAATAATAACAACATAGGTATTCAATGTTCGGCTGGCTATACCATCAGTTTATATAGTATACGGAAAATAATTCCTGAATTGCGAAATATGCAGAAGTCAACATTTCCTGAAAAATTAAAAAAAAAAATAACAAGAAAAAAACTGCAATAATTCCACCATTTGAAGTGCACTCATCACTAAAGAATGGGTAATGGTTCCAGTTCCTCTGTTATCACACAGCTTAAACGAGGATTTGGAAATGCTTTGATAATTTTTATGTTCGTCAATAGGTGTGATTCGAAGACAGTTTTGTCGAAATAATTAGATTTGAGTGCTGGTGCAAGTCTTGGATTGGGTGAATTCAATTTCAAAGTTTATTTTGTAAAAGATGATATTTTTGCTTCGATACCCTAACGACAAAAGTGGCATGTTTAATATACATAAAAGTCCAGTCAAAATAAACAATCCCACCTCGAAACAATTAGCATATCGCTGAAATTTGGTACATACTATGAATACACTGTTATTAACAAGACAAAACATCCCCAAAGTCACATGTGAGCATAAGAATGTAAAGGGTTTTCCAATATAGGGACGGAATGATTTTGACAGTGGCCATATTAATTAATCAGTAAATACAAATCATCATGCCAAGTTACAACGTCAAGCAACAAATGCAAATGATAAAACTTTACTATTTAAGGTGACTATTCAACGTTTGGTGGCCAAATTCGAGTCCACTTGCTCAGTGAACAATCAGTTAACACCTGTACGTCAACGAAACTCAAGATCTGACGAAATAAAATAATTCACAATACTTTGGGCTGTCGCAGACCACAAAATGGCGAATTTCGAGTCGTGATTTGGCTCTGCACCCATACAAAATTCCACTGGCCCAGGAGCCGAAAATAAACGACCATACTCAGCGTGGTGTGTTCGTTAATTGGATTTTGGAACAGCTGGAAGTTGATCCTAATTTCGATCAAAAAATCATCTTTAGCGATGAGGCCCAATTTTGGGTGAACACACGACATTCACGAGATGCCAATGTATCTCAATAATGTTAGTCAGGACATCACCTACCGCTATAGGTGGATGATGATTTTGCGAAAAGGAATTCAAAACTAGGAAAAATTCTAGAAAAAATTATTTCAAAACGCCTTCTATTGTTTTTATGAAGATAAAAATAATTGCAAATCAAGTAGCTTTTAAACGCGGTCTATCGACAACTGACGCTCTCCTACACGTTGACGATTTCATCACATCCACCCTTTCTTCCAAAAATCATGCCCCAGTTCTGTCAATTGACTTTGGGAAGGCTTTTGAGAGAATAGGGATACATATTGTAATAAAGAAGCTAATCGATTGGAAGATTGGTACAATGCTTCAATATATAATATCTTTTTTAACAAATAGAAAATTTTGAATCAAATTTAACAATGTTTATTCAGCTGTTAATAACGCTGAGAATGGTATCCCTCAAGTATCACCTAGTCGGTGATAATTTTTATAAAAGCATTCAATGAGCTAAGTGAAATTTTAACAAATTTGTTTACCATTCGTCATTCTGTGTATGCAGACGACTTAATTATCATGTCAAAATGTTAAAATATTTCCGATATTACTAACACGTTTTTAACCATTTTATCCGAAATTAACCAATGGTCTAAGATTTCTGGTTCTTTAATCTCTTTCGATAAGACAAAAATACTACACATTTGTAAAAAAACAAGTTGCTCAAAACTGATTCCACTTACATTCAATAATAATTCCATACAAAATGTTGATAATCTTAAGGTCTTAGGTATATTGTTTGATAAAGAAACAACGTATGCAGTATGGGATGGGCAAAATCTATCTGATTGGTTTCTTGCCTTAGTAGGATTGAAACAAGGTTGCAATCTCAGCCCTTCAGCTTTCTGCCTTTATATCGGAGATCTAATAAAAGACATGCCGTGTGGCATAACAATTGATGGGTTCCGGATTAAAGTTCTGATGTACGCAGACGATCTTGTCATGTTAGCCGAATCTCCTGAATCTCTTCAGCTAATGATCAACAAATTACGGAATTACTGTTCGAAGTGGAATCTAACAGTAAACCTTGACAAATCAAAAACAATGGTGTTTCGGAGAGGATCAGGGCGATTGGCTGCAAACGAGAAATGGTATTATGGAGCGGACGAAGTTGAAACTGTGAGGGAATACCAATACTTGGGTTACACTGTGACGAGCAACTTAAACCTAGAAAAACACCTAGTAAAAAAACTTTCTTCATCCAAAAATGCGATTGGGACGGTGGTGTGGAAAAATGTGTACGGTAACAACGACCTAGCATTTAGTGCAAAATACAAAGTTTTTCTCACAACGTCCGAATCAATAATGCTGTATGCTGCGGAATCATGGGGCTGGAATCATTTTGAAACCACTGAAAAACTCCTGAGGTTCTTTCTAAAGAGGCAGTTCCGACTACCCGACACAACACTTAAATACATGCTTCTCATTGAAACCGTTCTATCACCCTTACATCTCTCATCGCTTAAACTGCACTTCAACTATACATTACCAAGTTAATGTATAGCCATGTGGATAAAGTTGCAAGAAAGATTGCTGTTTCGATTATAAAGTCGCAAAGCTCATGGTTTCAGGAATGGAAAAACTTAGCGGACTCTTGTGAACTCTCTTTTAACCTAACTTTAGATAATTTACAAGAATGGAAGCCATATCTTAACAGTCCTTTCGAAAAGCTCCACTCCAAATCTAGAGATAAAAGTATAGAGCAAGCTACTAATTCACTACATAGGGAATTCTACCCCCTACTTCAGCACAATTTAGAAGAATCCAACTTCTTCAAGGACACCCATAACATTGAAATAATATCATTGAATTTCACGGCTAGAGGTGAACTTTTGCCTCTCAATTTCATTCCACATCGCAATGACCTATTACTAAGCTGCTCCTTATGCAACACCAGCGAAAGAGAAAACGTACTGCATTTCATCGCAAGGTGCCCGATTCTAGCAGAAATAAACACTATCTACCTTTAAGATACCTTGATTACTAAACATTGGTAATTTAATCTAATATAAATGATGTACATGTTATTTATTTTCGTATTTGTATAACTTCTACAACTAACACGCATTATCCTTATTTTCTATGTATGTACAACTTATGTTCTATTTTTCCGATACATTTTATGTATCTAGCTGATAGTCCTGGTAACTAAGCTTTATACAAATATTGTCTATTGTAATTTATTTTACTTGATGTTAAAGAAAATAAATAAAAATAATTTTTTTTAAGTAAAATCATAAATTCAAAAAATTAAACAAATTTTCTAAATTCGTACGCTAAAAATTAATAAAGCATGTATTACATTTTGCACGATTGTTGGATATTGGTTAATTGTATTAGTTTTCTTCTTTCGTTTGGGTTTCATCTTATTTTTAGATTCTGGTCCTCACACTCCCAGATATGATGTATATTTTATATGCACGTTAAGTTTGGACTTTTGCTACAAGTTGTCTAATTGGGATCTCTGATACTTTTTTTTGTGTTTGGCCCTTCCCGATTTCATGACATTTTATATCCTCTGACACGATGACAGCACAAAGATGAAGAAACCCATTTTCTGATCTTTTCTTTTTCTTTGCCTTTTTTTATTTCAACTTTTAACGCAAAGAATATTAATTAGAGTTAAATGATTATTGTGCGCTTGATGGTAAAAAAGGTCTTGAGCTTTTTTCCCATTGAGATATAGGTTAGGTAGATATATATGTATGTATACTTGGGGGTTAATTGACTTTATAAAATGAACACGTAGTGAAGTTGGTGAAAGAAAAAAGGTTTCAAATAAAATAATTATTAAGAGAGAAGACAATTAAAGGAAAGAAAGTCAAAAAAATTTTATTATATATTTTGTTTGTTTTTGGTTGTAATGGATGGATTAGAAAAGTAATCCTTAGCATGGAGAAGCTAAGATTGTTCTGGACTTAAATCAAATTTAGGATAAAATATTATATTTGTTTTCTGCCCATCGATCAAATGAGTCTTGGACTTTGTCTGTGGTATTTCAAATACCTTTCTTTGAAAAACACACTCCAAATATTAATGTTCATTTTGGATGAATGGCTGTGTTAAAAATCAAAATTGACATATATATGGGACGACAAGAACCCACGCGAGGTTCACCAGGTGATAATGCATTATCAAAAAGTTACCGTTTGGTGTGGATTTTATTTTGGCCGTGTAATTGGTCCGTACTTTTTTGAAAACGACGTTTGTGAGGCGGTCACCGTCAAAAGCGAGCGCTACATAACGATGATAACTAATTTCTTATGGCTCAAAATTGAACCGTATGGACCTAGTCGACATGTGGTTCCAGCAAGATGGCGCGGCGCTACGTGCCACACAGAAAACGCCACGATTGACATTTTGCATGAACGATCTCGCAGGTTTGATGTGCATTGGCCACCAAGGTCATACGATTTGACCCCGCTAGACTTTTTCCTGTGGGGTTTCTTGAAGTCGCATGTCTATGCAAGGAAATCACAATCGACCGATGCCCTAAAGGTGAACATAAAACAGGCCATTGCTCAAATTCAGCCGGATCTATGCGGAAGATTCATTGAAAATTGGACCACTCGGATCCGTGCCACCGTTAGAAGCCGAGGTGGCCATTTGAATGATGTCATATTCCAAACTTAATGGCATACATTCGCCTTTCAAATAAAAAAAAAACTGTTAATACCTCACACACAGCTTGTTTTATTCCATTTCAACATCTACCCACCCCTATTGAAAAAACCCTTTATATTTAAACATTTTTTAAAAACTTTTTCTGGGAAATTTTTAAAATCATTATGCAAATAAACATGACGACGACACACCGAGAACTATTGTCAACTTTTTAACTTCCAATATAAAGTTTTTGTAATCGGTCTGATTTGCCGAATTGAAAATTAAATGTCTCAACGTTTTAAGGTTACTAGAAAATAAAGCAAAGGTTTTTAGAGATATATCTTTTTCATTCGGCCATATCTCAAAAAGGACTTTGAAAAAATTTAGTACTATTTCAATTTAAAAAAAAAAAAATTTGGTTGACCCTAAATATCTCATGGAACTTAAAAAGCTAGCGACCAAATTGGTCCAGATTCAAAAAAAGAAATAAAATTACGTTTTTTTATAAATCATAAAACAAAATTAAATTACCTTTAAACTAATTATATGTATCAAAGAATTACATACATTTATGACATCTAGTAGAATTTTTTAGAAATATCGAAGTAACCGTTTTTTTTACAAAAAAAATAACAACCTTAAGAAAGCTACTAAAAAATGGTAAAAATTGATTTTCGACTCATATATTGGGAATAGTAGGAGACATTGTCTCCAAACTAATTTTTTCTTTTAAAAAACATTGTAAAACAATTGGTAAAATTTGATTATGATTATTATGATTGTATTCTTAAGATGTTGCCATTACAAAACCACTCAAAAAATGGAAAACAAAATATTAATTACGTACGAAAAATCACATCAGTCAAGTGCTGTCCATTTTTGTCAAAACACTCCTGAAGACGTTAGAGAAGTTTTGCATACTCTTCTGAAGCATTTGACGTGGCGTGGAACTGCTCGAATGTATTGGGATAACCCCATAAAAAGTAATCACATGGTGACAAATCCGGTGATCGAGGGGGCCATTCCACATCTCCTCGTAATCAAATCAGACGTCCAGGGAAAGATTCTATTAAAAAACCCATTGTTGCTCGTGATGTATGGCAAATCGCTCCATCTTGATGAAACCATAAACTATTCAAGTTGATACGGCGGCGCGGCGGTCGTCTTCTCAATTCCGTAAAAAAAAAATCACACAGCATCTGTGAGTAACGATCTTTGTTGACAGTGACAATCTAACCATTTTCACGACAAAAGTACGGACCAGTAATGAAGTTTCGGCTAATGTCAAACCAAACAGTGGCTTTTCGACTATGGAGAGGTCGTTAATGGAGCTCTTTTGTGTTTTCAGGGGCCCAATAACGAAAGGTTTGATTATTAACGATTTGTCGCTCATTACCAAAACAGTGTCATTCTTCAAGATGTCCAACATTGCTCCTGCAAACCTCATCCACTTTGCTGCAATTTGTAGGCAACCATTATCTTGTGTGGATGAAAATCCAGATCTCAAAGAACCAGTTCTTTGAAAGCTATTCACCCACTTTATAATCGTATCAAACTTTGGAACACGATATGGTGGCGGCCAATATTAAAATGATTTCGGAATCGTATCTGTGTTTCAATGATCGAAAAGACCGTTTCAATGAACGTGTTGTAAACAAAAACACGATGTGCCATCGAACACGGCTTCATGATGGTAACAGTCGAGTCGGGTCGAGTCGAGTCGATACTACCCCTACTCATAAAATACATATGGTTTTCCCCAACTCGATTGACGCCCCGTTCAAATCTTCAGACCTTGTATACAAAGTATTGTTGTTAACAAAAAGTAAATCCGATCGGCATTTTAATAAGAATTATGAATGTTCAAAAAATGCAACTGAAAATTGATTTTCGAGAAAAATACACTTCGTGTCACATGGATTGGGACAAGCTTTTTTCGTCTTTTATTTTACGTTATTTTTCAAACCCGTAGGTTTTTTTTTTGATAAATACAAGGTCATAAAAGTACCTACTTTTTTGTGTCACGTGAATAGGGACAATATCTAAATTTACCTATAAGCGTGTTTTAAATCAGATAAAAGGATACTTTCATTATTTGGGAGCTTAGTACGAGTATTGATTTGATAGAATCAAGAAGTATGGGTAGAGGTAAGGTCTAACCAAGGAGAAAATAGGCCAAATTCGAGCTTACCTGGATCTCGACAAAACCATCCCTTTTATAACCAGCAAAATTAGAAGAACTTGAAATGTTGTTTACAACTACCTCAAGGCCAGAGAGGTATGGAAAAAACAACAAAGGAAGAGTCAAGAAAGCCACATCATTTCAGGAAAGGCGGGCGATAGTGAGAGCTGCTTTCCATTAGTAAAATCAAGGCAGAAGCTGGGGTAAAATCGACTGTTGCTCGGGTGATACAGAATACAGACCATATACGACACCAAAAAATGAAGAAAAAACACCGTTGAATGCTGCACGCATTCAAAATTAGGTCAACGCCTTAATTTTGCAACAAATCACATCAGGTGGAATGGAGCTTGGCATACCGTCTTATCTTTTCCGATGAAAAAAATTAATTTGGACGGACCTGTTGGATATAGTTGCTATTTCCATGATTTAAGAAAGGAAGAATTCTATCTTGAAAAAAGGCACAGAAAAGGAGGTGGTGTAATGGTATAAGAGCAATCATCTATTGCGGGACAGTGGAGCACTAAAATGACGGCAGTCACTTACAAATTGATTCTGGAACGAGCTTTTCCGCAGTTTTCTAAATTATTTGGGGGACAATGATGTACTTTCAAACAAGATAATGCACCAATACATACCGCACGGACAACAAAACCAAAATGTGAACCTATTACCATGGCCCAACATTATGGAAAACGTGTAAGTATGGCTTTCAAGAAAAGTCTACGCAGGAGGATGATAATAAAAAAATATTATCGTTCTTGATTTTCATAGTTTAAATTTGAAAAACTTTTGTTTTTATAATAAAACGATCACTTTTGATAACTATACAGTCTTAAAAAAAAAACACTGGCAAAAATCTGAAGAATTGTTTTAAATAGTTGACATTTACATCTCATGAGACTAAAGTCAGCCACCTACTTATACCTGTTCAACATTGACAAACATCTCTGACCACATACCGGGAATATCAAAAACATCATAACTAATACAAAATTACAAACTAGTTTTCATCGAGGTTTGACCTAATTTCTTAAAAATATAAATCGATGTCATTTCACCGTTTATCAACTCTTAAACTTATAAACCTTTTACTAAACAAACAACTTCCAACAATTTATCCATTCTTTGCCTAAGCTATGTAAATAGAAAAAAGGCTATGTTGACACTTTTGTCAAATAAATAAGCGCAAAAATGCGACCATTTAAAAAAAAGAACTGACGTGAAAATAATTTGTGGTCATTGTTGAATCTCTCTTGAAACTGTACTCAACTATTTGACATCAATTTTGAACCTTGAGAATTTAAAACTTTTCAAAAAAAAACTTTCTTTTTTTCCCACCAAATGAAATAATTTACCAGTTCTTTTTAAAAAATAAAGCTCTAGAATGAGGAAAAACACACATACCACCTCGATACTCTGTAGCCTCAGGTGCTGTCGACAACTCGTCGCCGCCATAATACACATAGTTTCTCTCAATACCTAATAATAATGTGTTATGCACCATTTTCTCTCGAAAATTCGCATATGCGATGGTGAAATGAAATTTTGAAAAAAAGTTAAATTCGATAGGTACTTTTTTAACTGCAAAACTTTCGAACAAATTCCAATTCTGTGTTTTTTTTTTTATTTTTGTATTATTTTCGTTTACAACTTTCTCCCGCTTCCTCAATTGAGAAAAAAGTTCAAAAACAAAAAGAAAAGAAAAAACAAAAACAAATTGCAACAAAAATTGCATTCAATTGTTTTCGAAGCTATCCGCACTATTTACCGATTTATTTTTATTTTTTAGATCGGTTGTTTGTTGCTGTTGGCTGATCTGAAGTTCGGGATAAAGTTTTAGTTTCATCATTGGAACACGCGAAGAAGAAGAAGAGGTTGGTATCAGCTATTCAGCTATCAGCCAGGGATAGGACTTGTTTATCTATTTTTGTATTGGAGGTACCTGATAGAGGTAAAGGATATAGCTATTCCCGATAGATTTGAATGGAACAACTTTTGAAAAAAAGAAATGCTAGCACCATTCCAATTTGAGTCTGAATCTTTCCCTCAAGACCGGAAGGGAGGATTTGAAAATTTATGACCAAAAATCACTGATTCTAGTTCAGTGGGTAAATCACTGTTTATTATTTGTTGAATTCGATACATGATCTACCTGTTAAATGAACCAGAGAGGATGTTGCTTTTGCTTTTTCCTTCTGAAGAAAATCCCTTTAAGTCATGCAAATGCCGATTGTTGTCCGTCCAAGAGATGACATAAAGGATAAAGGAAGAAAAAATTGATCGAAATGTGACGTGAATGTTCAACTAAACACGAACAACCATCAAAAAGTTATTGGCGGCGGTGGTGGCGGGAATGGTAACAAAACAGATAAATGACATCACTTTGACACACACAAGAAAAAGGACATTCTATACTTCGAAACCCATCCAGCCCAACAAGCCCGGCCATTCCGGAAAGGAGACAGAGAAAAGAGTGTGTGTCTAAGTCTATGGATATGTTTTGGTGGGTTGTGACATTGACGTTTGTCAAAGTTATTTATTCTTTCCAAAGTCAATAATAGACTTTTATGGGCTTTTTATTATGGAAAACGTTTGAATTTATGCGTACATGACGGGTCTGCTGAGTTTCAGATGATGATGAGGCGATATGGAAGAGGATAGGAGGAGGGTTATAAAGCATATAAAGACTTGGTCACTCAATAAATTGATAACTAAGGATAAGATGCTATTTAGGTTAGCCCAAAATCTATCTACACCAGCAACTTTAACAACAACAACAACAAAAACAAAATTATCTGGAAGAATCACGATTTCTTGCTGTTTCGTGAGGCGAATATTAAGTTGATATTTTTCGTTTTTGTTTTGGTTTTTGTTTTTGTTTCGGTTTACATTATATTTTTTAAAACTTGGCTGTATTATACACGAAAGGAAATTTTTTGTTTAGTGCGTGCGTCGTCGTATGGAGGACTGCTTGAATACTTCGGTGTTTTATTTGGAAGGTTAGTTCTTTGAACACATCCTAGAATTGTGTGAGTATGTATGTTGTCTTATGAATGATTAAAGGTTTAACAATCAATTTAGCTTTGGAAAGTTATATGATTTGTTTTTGAAAAGGTTTTTTATAAGTGGTGGTGGTTTTTAATTGAATTTTTATTATGCTTGATAGAATTTTAAAGGGAATTGAAGTGGAATCAGTGAAAATAATACAGTTCAACAAAGTTTACAATAAGATCCGTTTATTCTAATTATGCGTTACATTTATTTTTTGTTTTTCAATGGAATCAATAATATTTTCAATATTATATTTTTCAATCATAGGTTTATTTTTCATTGGCAGTTGTTTCTGTTTTTCCACTTCAAATATTTACAGAAAGTCAAAATAAAGTCCCCACGACCGGCACCTGGAATTTTGTGTAGGGAACCAGGGAATTCTTAATAAGATATGTATGCGATTCAAGTAATTTAGTCCTATATTATCTAAGAAATCCGTGAGCTAACGCCCGAAACAAGGTTTTTAAAAATAGGAAAGACAGAATGTTTTGTAGTGCCCGTGGCATGATGGTTAGAGCGTTGGAGGTTTACCGATTATGTTTACTTTTGAAAACGCGAAATGGATAGCCCTGTACATTTTTGTTAGTTTGAAAAAGTACAAATATGAAAAACCACAAAATTTCAGAATGGAGTGTTTAATAATTTTATTTATTTGACAAAAACGGTCCTAAATACTCAAGTTTATGAAATAAATCCATTATAGGTATTTAAACCATTAAGGCCTAACGTACGAGTACATTATATTTCACAGAAAAAGGTTTAAATAGTTTTAATGAGAATGAAATTATGTGTAAGTTTAGGAAGTTCTATTTATATAAATTAGTGAAATTCCCCTTTTAACTTTTCAAAATTCTTTGATTTATTGTTTTGAACTTTTTTTCACCAAAACCATTTTCTTTTCTGCAGTTGTTTTTTTTTTCAAATTATTTATTTTCATTTGATTATAATCAAACAATTCATCAGATAAAAATTTCCAACAGCTACAAAACCCGCTTCCATCATTCCCTAAAAATTTCAACAAAATCAAAAAATTGTCATTTAGCCAAAATAAATAAATGAAAAACACAGAAATTCGTTTTTTCAATTTTTTGTTAATTTTCGTTAAATTTCCCAAATGTTTGTTTTTGTTTCTTCAAATAAAACAAAAATGAAAAAATAATGAACTATTGTTGGTATATATGTACGAGTATGTTCGAGAACATGTGAAAAACATTCATTGGTAAGGTACAATAAGAACCCATCATCATTCGCCTATATACAATATACATATGCCCTGAAACAGGTGATGCTCAAATGAGTCTCTTGGATTCCGTCCAATGGCATTCGTATGCTGCTTCTACACTTACCTACTCTATGGCTGCTAGGACTAGCTAGCTGAAAGCTGAAAGCTGATGTATACTAGCAAGAGTAAGTTTCAATAGGAAATTCAATCAATTCCAGGAGCCATCAGAGCATATAGAGTAAACATTCGACAACAAGAATATGAAGAAGGTGGATGTCCCTTAACCGGGAAAGGACAAAACCTAGCTAAAAAAAGACCGATTCAAGGAAATGAAAATGAAAAAAAAAAAAAACAAAATAAAATAAGTAACAGTGAACATGAGAATTGGAGCAAATAAAAGAAAAAAGAAAAACAGAAAAGAAAAGAGCAAAACGATCCCAAATGAACAAACATTGCAATCAGTGTGATGAGTTATTTTTATATTTTTTTTCTCTTCATTTTCTTGTGTTCGCGTGGAAGTCCTTAGAGAGTCCTTCCAATATATATTTTTATTTTTCTACTTAAATTTATTAAACTTGTTTATCTTATGAAATATCGTAAATTAAATAATGTTCGTCCCTTTTTATTGACGACATCCTTTTTTTTTGTCTGATGAAAGTTGAAGACTTACAATTTAGATATAGATCCTTCGACTTTAAGGTAAGGTAATTCAATAGATACTGCATGCATACGGATAACTTAAAATGAAAAGAAAAAAAAACATCCTTATTCGACCTCCGCTCCTTCGGAGTGAAACCGAAAAAGAAACATGTCAACCAATACAAGCTAACTAAAAATCAGCAAAATTTGATTTCCTCTTCCTCTGAATCTGGCTTTGGCTCTGGCTTTGATTCTGTTCTGGTGCTGACTGCTGTGATGAAAGCAGGCTTACTCTCGCTCTCTGATTTCCTATCCATCCGCATTCGTCTTGGTTGGTGATGGTGATGGTGATGGTGGTGTCCTTACATTACCTATACCTATATATAAAATTTTCTCAAATT
The DNA here is from genome assembly GCA_951509635.1 of Eupeodes luniger. Lineage (NCBI taxonomy): Eukaryota > Metazoa > Arthropoda > Insecta > Diptera > Syrphidae > Eupeodes > Eupeodes luniger. The sequence goes on along the minus strand of OX608073.1, from coordinate 100,546,768 downwards.
TAGTTCTTTGAATGGGAGGTGCAAAAAAAATATTCCATTGCAACAACAGAAAAGGGCGGGGCAGGGGGTGCTTGAAACCGAGGCATTTCAAGGCAAAACCCTGCGTCACAGTTGCATCACTACACAGCAGTACAGGAATATATAGAAGCAACGTAAAAGCAACACTGGATTGGGCACATAACCGTAGATGAAATACTCTGACGAAGAAACAGCAGCAAGAAATATATATGTAAATACAAAAAATATATATAAATCATAGTAAAATGCGAAAAGGATATCCCAACGGATACAACGGAATGGAAATTCAATCAGCTCACTTCAGAATTATTCATAAATAAAATTAGAGAAGATTTCTTTCGCTACTACGAGTACCTACGTACCTCTACCTCTACCCCTATACCTAGACCTAGAACTACTGCTATTCCATGATGATGCTCTTCTTGTTCAACTCTAAAGCTCTAAATCTGAAGACCTGATGGGTTTTTGGTTGATTTGTTTCGTTTTCGTTTTTTAACTCCTTCATCGTCCTTCATCGTTGTGTTTTGAATTTTTTTATTTTAAATATTTTTTTAAGCTTAATTTTCGTGATATGATTCTTTATTTAACTTTTATTTTCATTTAAGCCTTGGAGCGAATTTAGTATAGTTTGTATATTCCTTTTCATTTGCATAAAGGATTGGGCAGTTATGGTTTGTTCTTAAGAAGCACAAGGAAAGTTGGAAAAAAACGTTAGTTTTGGATTTTTTTGTATTTTTTTTTTTTTTTAAAAAGGACAAGGCCAAACTATTTGAATTTCATTAAATTGATTTTATAGAATATTTTTAGGTTTTGAGTTGGTGCCCTTCTTTTTTTTTGAAAGATTCTGTTTTGATTGAAAAATCGCATTCGTGTATATCTGATTGATTTAAGGAAATCAATTTAAAGTTCAAGGAGCTTTTTTTATTACAAGAAGGAATATACAACTGGTTTCTAGTTTTCGAGGTTGAAATGAATTTGTACTTGACTAATGTTTTAGTCAAATTAAAAAAGGATGAATAAAATTTCAGAAAAAGTGCAGGCTGGGTAGTGTGGTGCGTAGGACTGTTGTGCGAGCGGTCTTCGGACCAATCGCCCTGCCTGTAACACCTTAAGTTTTTTCACGACTCTTGTTATGAAAAGTGCTTTTCAAATGAGCCATTTGGTTAAGATCTGCAAGGTACCAGATTTTGACCGCACTTTTAATTCAGTTGTTCAATCCGAAGTACCTTGTTGCTTATAAATCTATACAATTCTGTCAACCAAGAATATTTACATAAAACTCAAGCTAACCTTATCTACGATCCCAAATCCTTCTTTCAAATCTTTAGTCACAAAAGAAAGTCAGGTGGGTATCCATCCTACTTGTCCTTCAATAATGAAACTTCCACTGATAATAAAGGGTGATTTTTTAAAAGCTATAGGAAAGTTTTTCAAAAAAAAAACAAATAAAATTCAGAAAAATGCATGAAATATTTATTTGAATCGATAGTACGGTCCATGTATTTTAATATTTGAAGATTGTTTCATGCAAATGTTGAATTTGACTGCGTCTCAAATGGTCCATCCGCTTAGTCCAATTTTGGCATACTGACGAATAAATGCTTCAATGTTGTCTTCCAATGCGTCAATTGAAGCGGGCTTGTCTGTATAGACGTGCGCTTTAACATAGCCCTACAAAAAATAGTCTAAAGGCGTTAAATCGCACGATCTAGGCGGCCAATTGACCGGTCCCGAACGTGAAATAAAATGTTCACCGAACTCACCTCTCAATAAGTCTATTGTGTAGCTTGTGGCACCGTCTTGTTGAAACCACATGTCATGTTGGATATGATCTCACGCCCTCACGGTAGCGCTCACCATTTACGTTACGATTCGCATCATCTTTGAAGAAGTACGGTCCAATGATGCCACCAGCCCATAAACCGCACCAAACTGTGACTTTTTGTGGATGCATTGGTAGCTCTTGCAATGCTTCTGGCTGATATTCCCTCCAAAATCGACAATTGTGCTTACTTACTTACCCATTGAGACAAAAATGAGCTTCGAAACTTTTTCGGTAAAAAAAGTTGATCTTCGGCCAACTTTCCAAGAGCCCATTCACCAAAAATTTTACGTTCCAGTAGGTCGTTCGGCTTCAATTCTTGCACCACATTGTTGAGTAACAGAGGCCCATAATTGATGGTCATCATTAACACTGGCCGATACAGCTGCGATATTTTCTTCAGTTCGCACTCTACGTAAGCGTGTTGGCGGTTTAATGTCCCGAATAGCCGCTTCAGTGGGTCGATTATACTGACCATAAAATGGAAGAAGAACGCGATGAACTTTCTTAACAGAGCACGCATTTTGATAATAAAATTCAATAATTTGCAAGTGTTGTTCGTTTGTAAGACGATTCATGGTTAAATTATAGACCAAACTGAAGATGTTTGACAGTGAAACAAAACACAAAACGTGCGTCATTTGTACCAGTGTTGCCAAAAAGATAATAATCACAAAATCACCCTTTATTATATTCAACTAAAATGTCATCCAATTTGACACTTTTTTCATACATTTAGTGAGTGGCCGTTTAGATTTATAAGGAAAGCGAAACGTCAAACTATAGAGTTCATTTAGCGGGAGTAAAAATTTTAGAATTCTGTAATCGAAATTATTAATTTATTATTTTTTGATAAAACAGCAAACAGAGGAGAAGAATGGAAGGTGGTAGATAATATTTTAGGTAAGGATTCGCAGTTAGTCGAAATAGATAACTTGCAAATTAATGATGTTTCCATTAGTGACTTAAACTCTATTTCCAATATATTTAATGAATATTTCACCGGAATTTCAGATAATTTCAAACCTTCAGTCGATCCTTGCTCAAGTTGTGATTGTTCAATATTTTCAAATATAACTTCTGATAGTTTACAATCAAATAGTTTTGTTTTCAATTCTATATCTTCACGTGAAGTTTACATGGCTATTTTATCTTTGAAAAATAAGAATTCGTGTACTACTGATGGTATTTCTAGTATCTTACTTAAAAAAATTGCCTTATATGTGGTCGATATATTGAGTTACCTGTTTAACGCAAGTGTTGAAAATGGTTGTTTTCCCAAACGCCTTAAGTGTGCTGAAGTTGTGCTTCTTTTAAAAAAAGGTAATAGAAAGAATGTTTCCGACTATAGACCTATTTCTCTGCTTTCAACTTTCTCAAAGCTTTTTGAAAAAACTTATTAGACCTATTTCTCTGCTTTCAACTTTCTCAAAGCTTTTTGAAAAAACTTATTAAGGCAAGAATAATTTCCTTCTTGGACAAAAATAAATTTTTCAGCGATAATCAATTTGGATTTCGATCAGGAATGTCTACCGAAGACGCTATTTTAAGGCTGTGTACTCAATTATATAGCAGTTTAAATTGCAACAAAACTACCATGGCTCTTTTCGTTGATATGACTAAGGCCTTTGATATGGTTGAACACGACGTTCTGTTAAACAAACTGTATAATGCTGGTTTTCGAGGTGTTATATTTAAATGGCTTCAATCCTACTTAAAGGAAAGAGAACAAAAAGTAAATGTGAACGGAACTTTTAGCAATTCACTTCCTTTACAAAATGGAGTTCCACAAGTCTCCGTTCTCGGTCCATTATTTTTCTTAATTTATATAAATTCTCTTTTCAATCTTAAATTAAATGGTTCCCCAACTGCCTTTGCAGATGATATAGCATACACCTATCAGTTTAATACTACTTTTGAATGTGTGGCCAAAATTGAAGAAGATTTAGAAATCCTTAGGACATGGTTTGCTGCTTATAAGCTAATTATAAGCGAGAAAACTAAGTTAGTAACTTTTAAACTTTCTGATAACAGTCTTTTTGATTATAACCTTTGCTTTCATGTCCATAACTGTAAACAATTTTGCTTACCTATTCATAAATGTGGTAAACGTAATTTTTATTCTCATAGTTTATGTTCCGATAGTTGCTTTAAAATTGAGTCAGTGATGAAATGGAAATACCTGGGTGTTCTAATCGATTTCAACTTAAATCGGAAAGAACATATTCGCTCCTTGAAATCACACATGATGTTGGTTACTCGTAAAATGTACCTCATAAAACCATTTTGCTCGAAAAAAGTTTTAAAACTAATTTATAACGGTCTTGAGCATTCAAAGCTTTAATACGGAATTTCCAGCTGGGGTGGATCATACGCAAATACTTTAAGACCCCTTATTTTAGCTCAAAAACATGCAATAAGAATAATTTGTAATAAAAACCGTTTTGCTGAAAGTTGGCCTTTATACCAAGAATTGCAAGTTTTACCAATGAGACAACTCTATGTTTTCAAAGTTTTAAGAGAGTTCTTCAAACAAAGTGGCAATATTGCAACTAGAAACTCATAGCTTTACAGTCTCGTATAAATAACTCACATTTTGTTACTGTACCACTCGCACGTACATAGAACACATTTCTTCCTTTTTTTCACAGTTACAGCTCCAAAACTTTTTAATAAATTACCGTTATTTATAAGACAAAATACTTCTTTTAGTTCTTTTTTGAAAAAAGTTAGAGATTGGCTATTCACACATGACTATGAATGCATTGAATCCTTTTTAAGAACCTTATCCTATTAAGCAGCACATACATAATTTAAATATTTGCTTGTTGTTTTATTTACAATATATTATTTTTGAATTGTTAAGTTTATTTTTTGAAATAATTTATTTAATTTTTTGCTCAAAGTTTACTTTTATTATTAACTTCATTTTTTTTTTAATAATTAAACTCTGATTGTCACCCCACATCAGATATTACTTGAATTAATTTATTTGGCGTGTCATTCAACACTAACTTTTATAGTTACCGAATGTTCACTAATTTCATTCAATCTAAAAACGTTTATATTGTATCTATAGCTTTAAGTTTGCTTGAATGAATAAAAAATTATCTATCTATCTATCTATTAATTTTAAGTTACAGAAACTCAGACACTACAGCAAAGACACTAAAATGTTGGAAAAAATTGTTAAATGTTAAAATATATTAGTAAAATCGTCTTCTTAGCCTAGTGACTTACTAAATTTTGTTTTAAATATTTCGCTAAATCGTTTAAAACTGTTCGCCAAATATTAAAAATACCTGTATACAAATTTTTGTTTTATTTTTACTTTATGTTAACAACCACCCTTAAGCCACGAGTATTTTTTTTTAATTAAATTCCCTCATATCGTTATCTATTTGTAGCTTATTTCCAAATATAAATTCACTAATGAGAGAAATTCGACTAATAAATTTGATAATTATAATGACAATATGTTATGTGGTTCAAATTTTATCAAATTATTACCACAAATTGTCACAACAACCAATGTAAAGGAAGTCCTTATAGCTGATGGAGTAAATTATCATCTCTAAGTGTATCCGTTTCCAAATTATAAATACAGTGTCAAACGGAATTTCTAATAAACCACAAACTCAAAAGTTCACAATTCCGCATACATTCCAAACATTTTATTGTATACATGTACGGGTGTGTATTAAGTTGTTCATATATTAATAATTCAGTACTATTTAAAGAAGAAACACGAAATATACGATTTAGAATGTTTAAATATTCGCATGAGTGCACTAAAGAGGATGCAAATTTAGATCTTTCTTTGACTTCCTCTTAAAGGTACATAAAGATACCTTTATGGTTGTATCATACCTGAAACAGATATACATTCATGCATTGAAGCTTGTTTGTATGAAGTTTGGGGGGTTTCAAAATTGTCTGACGAAAATAAGCATGGCTTTAAGAATTGTCTAAGATATCTCTAACAAAATAATTTAATTTATTGAACTTTCTGGAATACAAAATCGGCCAATTAATGCAGAAGTTTTTATTTGAAAAAATATAACTTGCTGTCATTTGGATACTATCGGGTGAATTTTTAAGAGCTTGAGAACTTTTTAAAAAAAAAAACGCATAAAATTTGCAAAATCTCATCGATTCTTTATTTGAAACGTTAGATTGGTCCATGACATTTACTTTTTGAAGATAATTTCATTTAAATGTTGACCGCGGCTGCGTCTTAGGTGGTCCATTCGGAAAGTCCAATTTTGGGTAACTTTTTCGAGCATTTCGACCGGAATAGCCCGAATTTCTTCGGAAATGTTGTCTTCCAAAGCTGGAATAGTTGCTGGCTTATTTGTGTAGACTTTAGACTTGACGTAGCCCCACAAAAAATAGTCTAAAGGCGTCAAATCGCATGATCTTGGTGGCCAACTTACCGGTCCATTCCTTGAGATGAATTGTTCTCCGAAGTTTTCCCTCAAAATGGCCATAGAATCGCGAGCTGTGTGGCATGTAGCGCCATCTTGTTGAAACCACATGTCAACCAAGTTCAGTTCTTCCATTTTTGGCAACAAAAAGTTTGTTAGCATTGAACGATAGCGATCGCCATTCACCGTAACGTTGCGTCCAACAGCATCTTTGAAAAAATACGGTCCAATGATTCCACCAGCGTACAAACCACACCAAACAGTGCATTTTTCGGGATGCATGGGCAGTTCTTGAACGGCTTCTGGTTGCTCTTCACTCCAAATGCGGCAATTTTGCTTATTTACGTAGCCATTCAACCAGAAATGAGCCTCATCGTAAAGCGCGAAACACATTTCGAACCGAACACTGATTTTGGTAATAAAATTCAATGATTTGCAAGCGTTGCTCGTTAGTAAGTCTATTCATGATGAAATGTCAAAGCATACTGAGCATCTTTCTCTTTGACACCATGTCTGAAATCCAGCGTGATCTGTCAAATACTAATGCATGAAAATCCTAACCTCAAAAAAATCACCCATTATTATAAACAAAATGACTAATACAGATAATTTATGTTTAATGAAAATATAGAGTAAAGCGTTTTTATTTTTGAACAACATTTTTTAAGGTTGGTCTGCTTTTCAGGACACTTTACACTTATAAGGGAATTAATTTCAGGGGTTGGGACACGCAAGAATTTTCGAAAAATCGTTTTATTTTAAATCTTAAACTGATCGCTAGGATCGCAAAAATATTGTCCACGGAATTACCTTTTAGCACTTGGTTTTCAAAGTGCGTAGGATTTTTTAATTGCTTATTAACTTACCATAGGAAGTTTTTGTAATCGGCCCGATTTGTCGAATTAAAAATGTTAACATTTCTCAACGTTTCAAGGTCCCTAGAGCCGAAATAAAGGATTTGTAGAGATATGTCTGTGCGTACGAGTGTACGTACGTTCGTACATCCCTACGTTCGCGAAGTTTGTTTCACCGTCCATAGCTGAAGAACCAGTAGAGATATCGACTTCAAATAAATTTTATTTATACAGATAATAATGCAGAAAGATTCAGAAATGACTCTCAAAAAAATTGAGCGGGTGGTATAAATCAAAAAAACTGAAAACAAAAATATTTCTCACCTCGAATATTTTACGAAAAAAAAAATTATTTTATCTCTAAAATAATTTTGTGCAACGAAAAATAAAGTTTTTAACATCTGGTAAAATTTCAAGAAAAATCGAATTTACAGTTCTTTTATACAAAATAAAAACCATTACCAAACATTACTCAAAGTTGGTAAAAATTGAATTTCGACTCAAATACCTTTTCAAAACTTTGAGATATTGGCTTTTATATGAGAAATATTGTTTTCAACATTTAGTAAAATTTTGAGAAAAATCGAATTGACATTTTTTTTATACAAAATAAAAACCTAAAAAAACATTACTCAAAGTTGGTAAGAAATTTACTTTCGACTCAAATATCTTTTCCAAAATTTCAAACTAATTTTATCTCACAGAAAATGTTGTTTTTCACATCCAGTAAATTTTTATAAAAATCTAAAAGTCAGTTTTATCATCAAAAAATTAAAATCTACAAAAAATAGTACTCAGATTTAGTAAAAATTGATGTTCTCGATATCTCGTGAATAATAGAAGATAATGACTTCAAATTAATTTCATTCATTCAATTCGTATTTGTTTATATAAGAAATAAAAACTTTTAAGAAATGCTACTAAAATTGGTAAAAATTGGTTTTCGACTAAAAATCTCGTTAACAAAATTAAATTTTGAAATCAAACTATTTCATTGTATGCAAAATTTTGTTTGTAATTTTTAAATTTTTTAGAATAATTCAACTGAAATTTTTTTTAACAAAACACGAAAACCTACAAACTTTTAAGTAAGACAAATCGACAGACGGGATGGGAAGTTATCAGTGTGGGTCGCATCCCAGCCTCTTTTTTATGTTTGTTTTCGTTTACCAAAAAATTAATTTCATATTCGTCTCAAAATTGGACAGAACGGCAGATTAAAGAAACTTTATGCTGTTTGAAAGGATTGCGATATCAGTAATACCATTTAAGTGGAACATTTGTTGAACTTTCTTTTATCGTATTTGGTAATACCAAAAGTTTGTAATAATTATCTGATCCGCCGAATTCTGTAATAGGGGTAAAGATTTAAGTAGTTAGCAAAGGATTAGAAAATTTCTAAGCCCTTATCCGTATTGAATATTTATAATCTTGAACTATTGATTTTTATCTTAAAAGTAAACTGAATTTTCCCTTGCAAAACAATAGCAATTCATCATCAAGGAAGTAGTACCAACCTAGTCTTCCCTCATATATGAGCAAAAATAAGAAGCCCTTAAATTTAGGATGAATCACGAATTCGAGTTAAAATTTATATGCGGTTTCCTTGCCAAAGCATAAAATATAAAAAGTAAAACAAACGACAAAAATAAAACATTTAAAAAAAAAACTCTACGTCTTAACGATTAAGTCGAAAACACTAAGAGAGCCAGGAAGGTATATATTGTATAAAAAGCATGTACCTACCTTGGACTTAAATAAAAGCTAAAGTGGATGTGATAATCAAGACCTGGCAAACACCGTCCTTATTTTTGTTTGTTTGTAATTGTTAGAAAAGTAAAATCCGATTTCCCTGCATCAAGTACTTGAGGTCTCCACAGCAAAGACCAAAGGAAGAAATACAACACAAAAATCCAGACAAAAACTAAAGGACTAAATGGCAAAAGACCGTCTCAGGTTTTATCAAGATTCCATAAATTGCGAACTCAGCTGACAGATGGCACCAAAGTAGTAATTAAATATTTCCGGTTGGTGTTCTCCTCTCACTAGCTCTTCCCTTTTTATATTTTTTAAAGTCCTTGTTCCACATTGTGCATGGCGCGTTGCTCTTTAGTTCAGTTATTTTATGTTTATGTTTGTGTTTTTTTTTTTTGAGTTTCCTTATTTTCTATGGTTTTTATGCGAATATAACTGCACATTGTTCCAATTGGAGAAGAAAAGTTAAGTTCAACCACTTTGTGTGATGGCATATAATATAAAAGTCGTTTGCTTATCGTTTTCCTCATTTAATTTTGTTCTTTTCCGTAAGGTCTTTTAGATCTCTTTAATGTTCACGAATAATATTGTTGTTGGTGTGACAGTACCGGTACCGGAGGAAGAGGAGGGTGTTGAAAGTGCGGGAGTTGTTGTAAGGAAAATCCTTTTGCACACACCAAAGAACGGGGAAAATACTTTTTTTTTTGGTTGTTCATTTTGTTTCGAAAAAATGGAAGTCAATTAAAATGCGTTTTAGGTCATTCGCCGAATAATTATGAAAAATAAAAGTTTATACAGGAAAAGGCTTTTTAATCAGAGATTTTCCAAGGAGAATTACTTTTAATTTCTCGTTGTATTTGTTTTTAGATTTACAAACGTAAGTGTATAGGTAAAAAGGGAAATGTTTTTTGCCAAAAAGAATTGATTGCGATCTTAAAGGTGATTTTCTAAGGCATTTCCAAGAAACTTCTGTATTTCAGTTAGGTCAACAAAGAAGAAAATTTGTGTGTTGGTTTTTACTAAAAGAAATTGTTTGGCTTCACAAAAATGTGTTTTCTGTACTCAATCTTTTAACACCTTGAGTTTGTTACACAATAACACCTCTTTTTGTGAATGTTAAATCTATTGTAAAACTGACAGTTTTTCACTTTTACAGTATAATATTTTAAAACTGTAACTATGCTTCTGATACTTCCGTTGTTGCACTTTTACGTTGGGGTCTTATGCAGAATAGATTTGTTTCTAGATTCACATCCTTGTACTTCAACGGCAGCGTACGATAAGCTGATTAAATTCTAGTCTTGACAGTATTGTTCAATGGCGAATCAAAAATCGTGTAGAATTTAATGCTACGAAAACTCAATGCTGTCTAATGTCGTTAAAACGTAACACACCCCCGATGGCGCTATCTATGAGTGGCACTTGCATCCAGGAAACTAATCAACTGTCACTACTCGGTATGTGTATCACAGATCACCTTTTATGGAATGATAACATATTTGACATTGCCAAAAATGCTGCCAGGTGCTTAGGATTTCTCCGACGGTGCAAGAAATTTTTCACCCCTTCTGATCTGGCTGTAATTTACAAAGCCTTCACCCGTCCAAAGCTTGAATATAATTCGCATATCTGGGCAGGTGTCCCTAAAACAAGTTTAAATCTCTTGGATAGAATTCAAAAAAGGGCTTTAAAAATGATAGGTGATAGAACTATAATCGAAACATTTACATCGCTAGAACACCGTCGCAATGTCTCATGCCTTTCGTTGTTTTATCGATATTTTTACAAACAATGTTTTCTCGAATAAGCCAGTTGCACTCCACCCCTTAAACGATTCAGCCGTAATACTCGCACTTCCAGGAATGCTCATCAGTTTACCCTTGAGCTCAATTTCGGGCGTACTGTCAAGTATAGAGATTCTTTCTTAAATCGCACCTCGAGAATGTGGAATGCTTTGTCCAACTCTGTTTTTCCCTCCCATTTTAATGTTCAAAACTTTAAGACCAATGTGCACCGGTATCTCCTCTTAAATCCTTCCCTATTTTCCTAACGCTCGCACTGTGTTTAAATATAAACATATAAAGGGTACTTATAATCCCTTGAGTGCCTGTAAATTATAAAAAAAAAAAAAAAAAAAATGTTTTTCAGAAGTGTCCGAGGCTTAAAAAAACAAAATCAAAAGTAATTATTGACTATAATAAAACAAGTATGCCAGGCTTGAAATGCATACTTACCTTTACCTTACCTACCTTTTTTCTACAGTATTTAGTAACATAACCGAGTCCTCTTTTTAACTTACAATTTTTTGCAGCTACTCCGATTATGATCTTTGAAACCAAACTTTTATTGTTTCCTATAGCATTAGCAAGGATTTCGCTTTGGAAACTAGGATCACCAACAAATCGTACAAAACGACCATCCCCAAAAAGCATCACTTTCCAAATGTGTTTAGAAATAACTATTTATGATTCAAACATTTCTTGCTAACTCGGTCGGATCATAAGCATGTAAATATAGAGCCTTTCTGATTACTGAGACAACAAATGTAAAGTCTCAAACTTTCACGAAATCTAGATCTCTGAAAGAGACCCATCGCATTTTTGTGAGATTTGTTTTTAAACTATTTTGCATACGAAAATAGCAACATTTCAAAATAATGTGATTTGAGGCTAGAAACAAGTATTTTGTTTACGAGCCTGTCTCACTATCGTGTTTTGTCTTCAAAATTTTTGCAAGCAAAACAGATCAGAAGCGGCAAAGTTAACTGCTGGCCCATGAGACCATTTGAATCGGTGATTGTTAAAACAACATAAGTAACAGAATTTTCAAAATAACTTTTATTATGGTTGTGCACTGCTAAGAGGTAGAGCTTTAGGTTGAGAACATAAAAAACATAAATTGATACCTGAAACACACAAAAATTCGATCGCGAAATCCGCATTTAGTGTTAAAACAACATATCTGTTCTGCCAATTTGACAAATGAATGCTAAAACACATTTAGTGCATGCATTTAATTTCTTTTTACATCCAACGCTGGAAAAACGTAGTAGGCTAACGGTTGTTTTTTGCAGTTTCTTTCATAATAATATTATTGTCAGTCAACAAAATAATGTACTGCAATTCAAGAATTGGTGACATGAATTCTATAAAAGAACCTGCTTATCAACTTGCTCATATGGAAGGTCTGTCCCTAAGGACAAAAAGGTATCTATCCAGATTTCAAAGTATACCCATTTCATACATAAAAGTGATAATGCTGGAAACGTTACATGTAAGGAATTCGTTGATGGATTGTCAACGTTCTGTTTTTTTAAGGCTACCTAAAAAAACTGTGACCAAAAACTCCTACAATTTCCAACAGAAAAGGCTTACACGAGCAAGAGACCGATAAACGAAAAAAAGATAACTGATATCATAAGACTTTTACCTTTTGTGCCTGAAGAGAACCAAACGTTTTATGAGGAGGTTTTGTTATAAGTTTTTTTTTTTTTTTAAATAAAATACTGAACTCTTAATAATGTGTTATTTTATTAATTTTCAGTTGATTTTTCTATAACTTACGTGGCAAATTGAGTGTTAAAACAACATAACTTAAAGTATTTGAGTTGTTTTGGCTCTCAACAAAACGTTTGGTGTTAAAGCAACATAAAAAATAAAGTTAGTTTTTTTAAAATCTCCTTTGCTAAAAACATTTTTTCAAAACTTTTAACTGTTTACAACTCGCAGAACTGCCCCTAATCAGATTTTGAAGTTAAAATTGTCAATGCGGCAGCGTTGTCAAAAATATAAGGTTTTTTGTCTCTCCTGTAAAAACAAAAAAATGTCACTTATGTTGTTTTAACAATCACCGATTCATTTATCCCAAAAGCAAGCATTGGAAATTATTTACAATAATAACACAATTTTAGATTTCGTTAATCTAAAGAGATGTTGTTAAATAAAATGTTTAGTAAGTAGTTTTAACAATTCACCGGATTCTTATGAAGATATTTGTAACATACGAGTATTTATAATTTCCTCTTAGTCTAATTAAAATTCATAAGTTTGACGATTTACTTGCGTATTTTTGGTATTAAAGTTTTAAAATGTTTAGGCCTAAGATCTTTTCGCACAAAACCATATCACACAAATTAAAAATGTCAAAACTATTGTAGTAACGTTTTGTTGTTGTACGATCCTTTGAGTGTTAAAATTTTTTTGAGTTTTATGAAATTCCAAATAAAAAGAAGCGTTAGGTCTTATTGCCCCATAAAATAACGCCATGATATTAAAAATGTCATACCGCCCAAAAATGGCTCTATCACCCGAAAACTTTTTGAATTTTAAAATATCATAAAGCCCAAATTACTAATCAACATATCGATCAAAATCTTTTGGGCATTACGATATTTATCAATTTGTGATCGTGTGACTTTTTCTTAGTGGCTTTATGTCAAGTTATGATTTGTGTTATGTGGCGTTGGGTGATAGGACATAAGAAACGATAGAAATCCTAATCATTGAATGCCCAAAGTCAATGTCATAAAGCTTAGCCCCTATATTATAAATCCAAATTCAAAATTAAATTTTTTTTGCTCAAAATGACAACTAACAACTTGGGCGTTCTATTATTTAAAATTTATTTGGGTGTTACGACATTAGCTTTGGATTTTTTGCTTTGTGAACAATTTTGTGCCTTTTGGGCGAAAAGACTTAACTACAATTTTCTCTCTCTCTCTTTTTCTCTGTTTCTTGTAAAACTCCTTCAAATAAAATTTTAACTTGCAAATTTTATTTTTGAATACCAAAAAAATCCAAGGAGTTCAATTTTTCAGGCTTTGGAGTTTTTTTTTTGATAGGCCAGCTATTTTTGATCAGCTGTTCTTTTATACGTAAAACACTAACAAAAAGGTATCTGGATACCCTGAGAATGAGTAGTAAAAAAATGTTAACATTAACATTGATGTGATTTTAAAAGAGTAAACATTATAATTTAGATAAGTTTGTTGAGTAAATAAATGTTTTTTGGGTCAAACGTTCATAGTAACCAAAGCATTATGGTTAAGGACGAATATTACATTTCTAAGAGGGTACAATGGTTTGACTGGAAAATGTATGCCCCTATTTTCATAATTCACTTAATTTATTATTATAACCTGATTTTCGAATGAAAGTCAATGCCCTCAATTTTTAACAAAAATGATAAGTGTCATTATCGGTATTCTGGACTTTCGGGATTTTGGATTTTCGGTATTTCGGGTTCCCGGAATTTTGGTTTTGGGGATTGTTTTCATCTACCGGCTAATATCTGGAAAATTTAAATTTCCATCAAGAAGTCATTTTTGTATACATTCCAAAATATAATTTTAACAATTACTTCTAAATAAAATCAAATGTTTTGTACTAAGAGTATGAGACCCCACAACGAAATCGTTGACCGTCTGGGCAAATTTAGCTCCAAAACACAGTCTCTGATGCTGCCTTTTAAATAATGCCCGTATTTTGTTGGAAAATCTATCAATAGTATAGTAGGATTTTACACGAATAACAAAAACAAAATCGGCAGTATAAATACTACCTATAAAAGTTAAACTAGAATCTTACCACGGATGGGTTTTTGACATTTATACGAGTCTCGAATGGATCTTATGTGATTTCATTCTGAAATGTTGGTACGATTGATATTGCTTTTGTATATCGATGGCTGTGTTCGTTGAGTAGTTGTGCATTTGGAATCATGTGTTTTCCATTGGGGAAAAAAACCAATCTGTTACTGTTGATATTTTTTTTTAATGAAAATGGACTAACTGGGCTCATTTTGCAAGAGAAAACAATAGAAAAGATAGTTAAGTTTTGCTATTTTTCCACCAAAGGTTTATCTCAGTTTGGATTAAATAAATCTTTTTGGTGTTTCCACCGCACAAGAAGATTTAAAAATAATTAAATTTGACAGCACTTTCTAAAATGCAAATGGTGTTTCGATGTTTCTTATAAATGCAAGTGAGATAGTTTGATTCGTTTTAAACAATGAAGAACTGAATAGTTCAGCACCATATAAAAATATGCTACCTACTCCATATGCAATTTTGTTTTTAATTTGATTTAAACAAAACTATAATTTTTGTACACAAACATTCAAATAAACAGACCATTATGAATTATCTGTAAAACCAACTCCTCCACACAGGTTTTTCTTTCAGGTATATAAAGAATTGCGGCGAGCTTCAAGCTCGCTTCAACACCACATGTTAATGTAGTAGTCTACGAACAAACCCCCTTCTTGAAGTTTTTATTTTATGTCAAATTGTTTGGTTAAAACTTTGAAATCGACCGCCAAGTGTAAAAGCTGAAAATGGAAAACAAAAAGAAAACAGGAAAATGGTTAACAAAAATTAATTTTAGCTTATAAACTACATACATGATTAAACAATTAAATATCCTTTAGAAACAAAAAGAATTTATTATTCTGACAGGTCTTTTTACTGGCTACTGCCGATGGGTTTTCTTGGGAGTTTTCTACTATATTATTTATAGAATGCCAAAAAAACACGGGTAATATCGGCTTGTCCTGCTTTAATGATACTAGACTGGGACTTCTCTCGTCTCACGGCAAGCTTTACTTGAATCAGACTAAAACTTACTAACTTAGGTCTAATATCTTAAAAATTGCTATGTTAAGAATTAGACTGTTCGTTTTGAAGTTCTTTTAGGGAGACATATTTTCCCCGAGTGTATTTGTTTGGTTTTCAGGCAGTTTAGGAACTTCTAAAAATATTTTTTTTTTTAAAGAATCTTTTCGTTATAATATAAAATCCAATTTTGCCTATAGAATACTTAAAAGTATTCTTAGGAAATGCTGTATATCCAGAGCAATGTCTTGTCCATGTAAGGTTCCTTCCCTAAAAGGATCATCCTTTTTTTTCGTGAAAACGATAATATTTATCATTTCAATAATTTTATTTTTCTCCTCGTGTTTTGATTCTGTTTTTTTTTTGCGATTTTGTATTTTTACCTTTTGCCAGCTGACCTCCTGCCTCTCTGAAATTTACAAACTTTTTGTATATTTCTTACTTTCAATGGAGTGTCCATTTTGTTTTCATTAATTAATTCATTAATTCAGTTGATGCGCTCTTTTATTTCGTCCTGTTAAAGCAGACTTTGTTTGTATTTTTTATTTTACTCGTTGGATTTCCTTTTATTTTATTGGCCATAAGATTCCAAGTTTTTCAGTGTTAGTTGTTGTTGTTATTATTATTATTGCAGTTTTTTGTATTCTTTTGATTTTTGATTTTTTTTTATAAAAAAATAAACATTGATGCTGAGGTAGGTGGGTGGTGGCCCCTCCCACCATTACTTGTGAATGTTGATGTTGAAATAAGGACAACATTGCAAGCATCAGGAAGGCACTATATTTCTTGGTTTGTTTGGTTCAAAGCTTTATGTTATTTTTTAATTTCCACTTTACCCCATTAAAATTCCGAATGCATAATTTTCATCATTTTTACTCAAACCTCGAGATATATACGATAGACACAGCTAAGGACTAAGAATTGTAAAGCAAAGGAGTGAGAAGAAGAGTGAGGGTCCTTTGGAAAATTATTTCAACATGAAATAAGTAAGCGGGTGGGTGTAGATTGTAGAAGTACAAGTGGAAAATAGTGGAGGCGATGACGAAAGATTGCAATATGATTTTATCTTTTAGTAGAAGCAGATATGTATATCCTTTAGTATAGACACCCTGTAAGTGACAATGAAGGATTAACTATTTTGTCAGTTCTTTTTTTTTTTCTTCACTGTAGAAGAAGTGTAGAGTAAAGCTTGAAAGACTCCAAGGAGCCATTTTTCAATTGAAAAATATAAAGACATCGTTATGTTTGCGTTGGCAATTTGGAACATCGTCGTGGTTGGGAGTTTTTATTCTTTTTCTTTTCTTATTTCACATTTGATACCTTTGCAAATAATAAGTATCCTTATGTTGGCAGAAATACGATCATACAATTAGTGTCTTTTCTTATATACATATACCTACAAACCCACCTACACACAAACATACATTTTTATAGTTTTCGAAAACGAGAATGATGAATATGATGATGGAAGAGGAGTAACAGTTTTTTATTTTGAAAAGACATCTTATCCGACTTTATTTGATTCGATATGTACCTTGTATTTGTATACCTTCCTTGAGAAAATACAACAAAAAAAGACTAACAACCTCTTTAGAAAATTATTCTATACCCACTTTTTAACGAAGAAGATGAAAGAAAATAAAAAAAAAGAGAAGATTTTTACATTCATTTCGTTAACCCTTAACCTATTGAATAAGATAGGAGATGAAGAAAATATACAACTTCTAGAGTTGGTAAAGTTTATGTAAGTATGTAGGTTTGTAAAATAAAATATAGAGTAATACTGACTGATGATAATAATAAGGTAGAACTTTTATCAAAGCCTTTTTTTCTATATATGTAAGTTAGTTTATACAGTTTTTATTGTATGCAATTTTTGTGTTGTCATTTAAAGCTTGTTAAAAAATTATGTACCTAAACTTTGCTGATTATTCTAAAAATTTAGGAAGGATTTCCACCAACGGATATTACATCATTGAAATGCAAACAAAATGTTAATGGGTGACAGCAAGTCAATAAATAGGGGGGTATATAACTTGGTTTTCTAGTTCCAAAAACTAGCCCTAGTACAGGAAAATAAAATGAGATATATGCTTATTTCGAAAAGCAATGCCCGTAAAGCTAAACTTTCAGTTTCAAGGTATATGTGTATACAAATGTATTTATTGTAACGATATCTTACAATTATTACATATAAACAATCAATATATCTTGACTTTGCCGTCTGCCTGATTGACAAAAACTTTCGATACTTACAATACGCTGCCACTAGGATGAAGCCACAAATTTTGGAAACGATTTTTGATCTTTATAACTGGTAAAAGTTTTGTACCCGGAAACTTTTATTAGAAGTGAATAGGTACGTATTACAAATTCATAAAATTAAAGGGCAAATTAGAAACGAGAGTAGATATTTTACTAGGATCAAATAATGAAATACTATAAAAGCGTATACAAAAAGATGTTTCACTAGGATTAGGCCATTTTTAATATTTCCGTGTAGGAGCTTACATGTGTACGACCTTTTAATAACGTTTGTAAATAATATCTAAGACTTTAACAGCTACAGAAAGAACAAAAAAAAAATGCTTTCAAAGATTTAGGACTCTCACGACTCTCTCTTCTACTTGAACGACGAACTTGTCGAGTTGTAGAAGCTGAGTAAGGTCGATGATTCTTGCGAACTTTCTCCAGATGAGGCCTGAAACTAAAGGACGTCCATATCCTCTACCATTCCATGATCATCACCCCTCCACATAAACAGGACATAGAAGCCAACGGTTATGTCACCAACTCCCATCCCACCTCCCACGATGTAATGGCGAAAAAGCTAGACAGCGCTCCTATCATCGGTGCTCCTTTCCACCCTAGGTAACATAGCTCAACTGCTGTTTACCGATCCTTATCATTTCCTTATCAGCATAATGTTCTTAACATCAACTGACTCCTTACCCTATCTCTTCATTCCAACCACCTCTTTTCACTATTCGGCTGGATCTAAGGTGCTAAACGACCTGTGCCGATGATAATCCTGGCCGGGGGCCTAATTCAAAAAATAGCTCAGTCTCTAACGGAGTATCTGGATACCTGGTGACCTCCGGATTAACTAGCCTTATCTGTATAATGCGAATCTCTGTACAGACGGACCTCTCTTTCTCCGCAACTCGTAGGACCAAGTTATGAATGTAGGAAAAAAAAAATGATAAGACCGGTATCTATTTAAGACCAGTCGGTAGTTTGGCGCTGAAGCCTGTTGCCGTCTCTCCTGCGCCCAACACAGAGAAGGGAGCAGTAGTAGGCCATTTACCATCTTCTGCTGTTGGTAGCAACGAGAGTAGGAAGGTAGCGATACCTAAATTCTGTAGTGGCAGAGTTTTGAAGAATGGCCCTACCACTAATACTGAGAGCATATCTCCATTGCACAAATCCAGAAATGGAAAGGAGAAACTCTCGAAAAGCCATATAAACAAAGGCGGCCAGCTGCGAGAATCCTGAAGGCCTCTGGTGAATCATTGGAGGCTGGAAGGACACCTCAGCAAACCGCTCGGGTTGAAAGGGCAAAGTGTTCTTGCTGCAGCAAGGACCAGTAAAGACTCCACGTCTAAACGAGAAAGGTCTCTTGAGGGGGCAATACCGACACCAAAAGGCCCTCGTGAGTCGTGTGCACAACACCAGTACTCCCCTCAATCCCATAAAAAAAAAAACAGTTTCAGTAACGTCACGAAGGGCAAAGTCGTGGTTGCGGTCATTGACAGGAGCGATGATGATGGCACAATTTCGGCTGATCGTAGGCAGTTGGTCAAGGTTAAGCTCTCGGATGGCTTTCTAAGCATTTTGAGGTTTGGTTAAAGTGGCTGTCCGTGATGGAGTAGGACACACTTAGGCCACTTTAATGGCCCATTGTGATACCACATGAATCTTGAAGCTTCCTCCCAAGCTCAATGAAACCAGTTTGAGTCCCTTAAGAAACGTGAGAGGCTGATTATGATAATATGATTAAGATCGTTTAGATCGTATATAGAAGAATTCTCCTAGGTAGTTCTTGCGTTTTTGAGCTAGCGCAGGGCATGTACAGAAAAGGCGAAGAACTGTTTCCTCCTCTTCCTCATCCATACAGCTACTGCAAAAGTCATTTGGGAATACGCCTAGCCGAATGGCGTACTTTCCTATTAGACAGTGCCCGGTTATGATACCTATTATCGAGCTTATATGCGATCTGCTTAAAGATAGCAAGCACCTTCATCGCTTTAAATCTAGTGTAGGCTAGATGTTATTCCACCTGGTGTTTGCCTTCTTCATATCGTCCTGCATTAGCAATAGTATATATGTAGCGATTGGTATCCAGCATTTGCCAAACTTGGTAGAATGGGTTGTAATGTACCATTCCTGACGAGTTCATCTGCCTTACAGTTACCTGGAATGTCTCTATGGCCCGGCGCACCCAGAAAAGGTGAATATTTAACTGATTCACAGTTATGGACTGTTATAGAGCTTTTAGAGTCCAAAGATTTGTTAGCGGCCTAACTATCTGGGAAAATACGGATATCAGATGTTGATATCACGTTTTCTTTAAGCCAGGACAAGGCTTCCTTTATCGCCAAAAGTTCAACCTGGAACACTCTACAATGATTGGGAAGGCGGAATGAGAGACTTTATTTTGGGCACTGCGACATTTTGAGTTTTAAATTTTATCACCCAAAAATAAACATTAAAGGAAACAAAATTCTAGTCGGCCAAAATCTTGGAACGACAAGAAAGCCTAACAAATATGTTTGGCTCTATTTCACTTCAATTTGGGCGTACTTTTATTTAAAATTTATTTTTGACTTACGGCATTCGCTTTGGGTTTTTTAGCATTTTTGGCTTTTGGCAATTTTAGGCTTTATGACATTTTAGGATTTGGGCATTATGGTTTTGGGCAAAAAGATCTAACGCCTGTATCGTTAATAACCCACAAAATATCGCCGAATTCTTAAAATTTACTGAACCTCGAAAACATTTTTTTAAGGGGGAATTGAAGAAATCTGAAACTTATTTCGAATTTAAAGTATTTTTTGTTTGTGTGATACATAGCTTCGTAGGGAATTATTATAAAGTTAAAACAAAATTACAAGAGGTTCAGACCCTTTTTAATGTTTAAAAAAGTTTTGAAAAATTTGTTGCATAAACTAAATTAATAGTTTAAATGAACGAAGTCCATAATATGGCGAAATTTGGTAAACATTACCGTTCAAAAACATAAAAAGTATTTTTTTAAAAACGATAGTGTTATGAAAAACAAGCACACTGAAAAAGAAATTGATTTAAAACATTTGTTCCAGCAGGAGAAAGGCCAAATGACTAATGATGAAATAGTGGTATCCGGTCAATACGGTTATTACTAGTTTAACTTTCAGTGGTGTTAAAATCAAACGTAGTATTTTATTTTATTTCTTACATA
Source organism: Eupeodes luniger (assembly GCA_951509635.1). Classification (NCBI taxonomy): domain Eukaryota; kingdom Metazoa; phylum Arthropoda; class Insecta; order Diptera; family Syrphidae; genus Eupeodes; species Eupeodes luniger. The sequence goes on along the minus strand of OX608073.1, from coordinate 100,525,842 downwards.
AATATCGATTACATTTAAATTTTCAGGTTTGCTTCAGGTATTAGTTATCGTGTTTTTGTCAGACTGTCAGCTGACTCGTTTTATGTTCTGTGCTTACAAATCTAAAACAAGTAATTTTCTTCAAGTGCAAATACCAATTCCATAATTTTGAATTACACTTAAATTGATCTTTAAATCATGATGGTTTAATGAATATTTAGACTTGGTACATATCACAAATGGTACTGGCCAATAATTTGTATATTTCTTTTTAGAATAACCCATGTTAAACTATTCTTTTATCCTTAAGTTCGTAATTCGTATTTGTAGAGTTTTAATCCATATCCAAAACTAGTTCAATGAAATCTACACTAACTCAATCCTTTAAAGGTTTGTCATATTAAAAAAACAAAATATTATGAAAACCAGACCAATTCGACATCACGTTATTTCACTACAACTAATGGCATCCCGAATGGCTATTAAATTTAGAAAATTTAACATTCCCATAATAATACTTCCACAAATTTTCCCCAAAAGTATGCCTAAGCCGAACTGAAAAAAGAAAAACATGGATTCACTATTATCTCTTTCAAGTTAAAAGTCAACCATATTATAACCGACACAAAGTTCAATTCCCTTAGATTTAGTTTAGTCAATTATGGTTCGTTCGGTGGCAGGTTGGCAATGTTTGGATTATGCCGCTTGGTCAAATTTCTAGGATACGACGAGCGACCGACGACGCCCTTCCTTTTGGTTGTGTGCTCCCTAAGGAGCTGGAGTAGGTATGGTTAGGTTCACAGGCATCACCAGGATTATGTGTCCCTATATATAGAGAGAAAAGGACATCGCACATTCATATATCCCTATACAGTAGATCGAGGATGGAAAAATATTTTTGTATCTGTTTGGATGTGGTTCGTTAGAGTGAAAACATGACCAGAATTTTATAACGTGCAATTATGTGTACGGTTGGTTCTCTTTTTGGTTGGAAAAACATTTTGTGTAGCCATTGCTGCTGCCGCACAGGACCAAAGCAAGTTTCTCTTATAGAGAAAGAATTGCAGATGTGCCTTCTAAAAATAAAAAAAAAAAATTTCTAAAGGGTTTTTGACTTTGGTACAGAGGCGAGAGCAGTTATAAGGTTCCCATATGGAATTTTGAAAGGCCAACACCAGCATATTGGTCCAGTTCACCCACTGAAGTGCTGATAGATAATGCAGCTAACGAAATACTTTTTGGCAGATGAAATCATTTTTGCAATAACCACTACCTATCGCCATCTTCGTCGTCGTCGTTGTCGTCTTCACCCTCATATAGCTATCCCAAAGGACTAATGATGCACCACAAACAATATTTTTTTCCATAGTTTCCGGTCAAAAATATATAAACGCTGCGGTCCGTACTTGGTCCTTTGAAATATGTATAGGGACAGTTACCAGCAGATAAAGAGGCAATAGAATTTGATAATTCTCATCGGACTTGGGTAGTTTAGTTTATTTTTGATTTTTGTTTATTTTAAGTTTTTTTTTTGATTCTCAAATGAATCTTATTCAATGAATGTTTAGATGATGGTGAACCAATTGAAAGGATCCTAAGGTTGTATTAGCATTTGAATGGAAGTGTTTGAGTTAATTTTCTCGTTTATATTCTCGGACTTTAAAAGCTATGTATGTATGTACGTATGTATTTATGTAGATTTGAAAGGCAAAAATATCCAGATCCGTAATCAAATTAACAAAAACAGTCAGGTGACAAAGTGCCAGTGTTAGAAATTTGATTACATTGAATACAAAGTTTAGTGTTAAATTACATGATGCAAGTTTAGTATTTGTAAGTATATTTGCTTAAACATTGACCTTTGTTTGAAATAATATTTAATACCAGGGGCCTGTCCCAGCTTCGCACGGATAGACATAAATAGATAAATAGGTACATAGATTTAAGTTGCCAAAAGAAAAATATAACAATGTGACAGCTGACACTTTGAGGTAGGTAAAAATAAAGCTCTATATGGCCGCACTATTTCTTGAAGAAATTGCGATAGATTTATTTTTGAAAAAAGGAAGAAGACGTGTAGTTTTCAAAAAGAAGTAAAACTCATAAGACTTAATGTTATGTCCGAGAATTTAGATTAATTATAAGGATAAGGGCTTGCCATTATATTTTAAGAATGATTTCGGTCAAGCCGAGAGACCAAATTTTCGACCACTTTTTGCAACAATTAGCAGACATACGGAAGCAATAACGCACCGAATATTCTCTATCAAGGTACACAATCAACTGCACAAAACTCCACAAAAAATACGTACTCTAGCGGTCTTAAATTACATTAATTAAGAGGTCACGCCCAGGGCTGTCGAGAAGAATTCCGGGCCCGGGACGGACAAATCTCGGGCCCCCCGATTTTTACCATTTTTTCTTAAATTTCATGCCTACTGACATGGTATACGTTCTAATTTCAATTACGAATAGCGAAATCGGTTGGAATTAACGGAAATAATCATTTTTTGTTTGCAAAGTGAACCGAAAAAAGTGTTAATCATCAAATCAATCTTACGGGTATCGTCCAGTTTAGTTGAAATGGAGGATGGACAGAAAATAATTCTACATGCGATTTGATCAGAATCCGAACAGAATCGTACATTCAATTCGATATTGCCAACGACATGTTAGTAACCGATAATACGGTCGATTAACTATTAAAAAAAATAGCATGAAGATCTATTACCTACTATGAAAATAAAATAGAGCGAAGTAAAAGTATTTGAAATTTGTCTTTAAAAAAAAACTAAGTATTTTAAAAGTTTTACATTAAATACTCTTTATTGTTTTTCTTTACATTAAAATATTATTACAATGTTTTATTAGAGTTAGTTTGCATTCAATGAAATATTTCTTTTTGCAAATGAGCTTTCCTAGCTTTCTGAGCAGCAAAACAACTTATAATTACATTGAAATTCAATTTCATTGCCAAAGGTGCTTCGATACATAGTGTAGCAAGTCCAGAAACACGATCTTGTGATGAGCACGAACGATGAAAATTCTTTGTTCTGGCAAGGATGCTAAATGAACGTTCGGTACTAGCTACGGTTACAGCTATGGTTGAAAACAAACGGAGGGCAACTCAAATGTTGGGGAAAATCGTCTCCAAGTTCTGGGAATAAATAGTATTGAGCAAACTCAATGGCGGAAGTTCTGCTTCAAAATTGGCTTCATAAATGTGTTTCAGATGAATTATTTCTTCTTTCAACTCTTGAGACACATGCGAGTTATACTTTTGGATGAACCTTGTAGCGGAGTTTTTAATCTCAATTTCATCCATTGTTGAAAACTGCCATACAAATGAAAATGTAGCATTCAAATTCTTCATCGTATCGAACCGACGAGAAATTCCAGTTAAATTTTAATCAACTATGACGTAAAAGGTGTTTTTATTGAAATTTATTTCTTCGTCTGTTTCAATTTGCTCTCCGGCTCCTCGATTTTCTCCAAAATGTCTCTTTAATTGCCTTTTTCGGTTCGATGGGAACGATTCTGGAAAATCCCCCAATCCAGTAGCAACTGCTTTGCATTCAGATAAATTTGATCCCATCCGTTTCAAATAAAGTTCAAATCGGAGATCAAGTTGTCAAGATTTCGAATTTTAACGTCAATAGTCATGTTTCTGGCTTGAAAAATGATACTTCTTTCATTTATAGCGCTAGGAACCTTGCACCAAATCGAAGACAACAGGACGCATTCAAATTTGTGCATATATTTTAAAACGCCATTTACATCTCTTCGAGCTTCAGCAGTTAAATTAATATCACTTAAGGCTTCTAATGATGTTCTAAGGTTGTTCAGATGATTTCACTGCCTCAATTCTAGCTGACCATCTTGTATCGGGAAGTTTGTGAAGGGATCTGGGCAAATTTTTCTTAAGAATTTCCCAACGTTGGGCACTGCTGCTAAACAAGTTGAATCACTTTTGAACAACTCCAAAAAAATGTGATTGCGGCAGTACAACATTTCGCTGAACCGACTCCACACAAGTTAAGGCTGTGAGCTGCACATTGTGAATACACAACAATCGGAGTTTTGTTTAAAATATGACTTTGTGCACCATTATATTGTGCTTTCATATTGCTTCCATTGTCATAGCCTTGTGCACAACAGTCTTGTAAAGGGATTTCGTTCTTTGCCAATGTTTCGCAGATCAAATCAGCTATTGCGGTGCCAGTTTTTTTTGTTGCAATCCACAAATTCCAAAAACCGTTCTTGGATGGTGAACAAATTTTCTTTCAAGCGCAGATATCGCAAAATAAATGTCTTTTGTTCCACATAACTTGAATCGGGTGTTGCATCGACAATTATAGCGAAGTACTTGGCGTTTTTAATCTCCTTCAAAATAGCTGAATTCACATGGGCTGCGTTCAATCTCGTGTTGGGTAGGGTATCTTGGATAGGTGGATTTTTAGATACTTTGTTGAACGAGTTGGATAGCTGTATTAAGATAGCTGTCAAAAAATAAAAACAACTTTCAGCTGTTTACAAAAAGCAGGAAAACATTTAAGCTTCGAAGTCAAATTGTTGTAAGATGAAACATAATAATTACCTTCTAAAATTCGGAGGCAAATAGCTTCTTCATCGTCTATTATGTACAGAACATCCTCAAATACAACTTCAACTAACATTTTGTATCTTTTTGTTTACCAACAAAAACAAAAAGCTGAAATCAATTTTCAAGTTTCTTGAAATTCAATCATGTGTTGAATCAGCTGTTCTGTCAGATACCTACATACCCCAGAAATTCTTGGATACCTTTGGATTCCTTTTTTGACATATCAGCTGTTTTTGATCAGTTGTTATTTTACACGTAAAACACTAACAAAAAGGTATCCGGATACCTTATCTGCCCGAGATTGAACGCAGCCATGTTGGGCACAAATTTAAATGGATTAAATTAGTGGACTTGCAAACGTTTGTGTTCTTGTAGTGAAATTCTTACTTTTTCCAAGTGCTACTGGTGTAAGGGGTCATAATGACAAATTAATTCCAAAATGCCCAAAAAATTACCATTATTTGGCTCTCCAATAAGATTGTCATCGCCTCGTATTCCTAGTCCCCTGGTGGGATTTTCCGGTCACCCGAAACCGAATCAAAAATTTCGTTTACAGCAGAAACAAAAATAGAAGAAAAGAAACTTTATAAAAACAGAAACCGAAATAAATATTTGTGTTTTGTTTTAATGTGCCGGGCCCCTTATTTTGACTTTAAAAATTTTCAAAATAAAATAAATTTGAAATTTACGTTAAATTTAATAAGAAAAGCGAAACAATTTATTATAACTTTCTTTCAATAGTTCAGAGTTGCCCAATTTTCCATTAAATATTAACAATAATGTACGCCAATAATAATCAGGGGCCCAGATCGCCAAGCTTGTGACTGATAGATTGGCAGATAACATGCAAACAGGGCCCGATTGCGAAAGCATGAATGATTTTAAATTTTCGGGCCTCTAAAAATAAGTGGAAATAGATATGTTGATGATAAATAGAGTATATTCTCATTGCTTTCAATTTTACGGGCCCCTAGAAAATCCCGGGCCCGGGGGGTTTCCCCCCATCCCCCCCCCCTCTCGACGGGCTGGTCACGCCCACTACAGGCCTACGAAGCGAAATAATGCCCTCACTTCAATAAATTGATTGTTTCGTTGTCTGCATGGCATATTTTGGTTATAAATTTGAATGATTTACAAAAACTGTTTGGCAGTAAGTTTATTCATTATGAAATGTCAAACCAAACTGAGCTTAAATCAAGTGATATCTGTCAAAAATACCAACTCCGAAAAAAGTCTTGCGAAATTGAAAACAACACGTCTAGAAAAACACCTGTTACATACTTTAATGTTTTCACGCCACCGCCGTTATGTTAGTTTTCGAGTTACAATTTTTTACGTAAAATGTCCAAGGACTGGAGTTGCAGTCGGCTGCTCACAAAAACGGGAGTTAAACGAGTTAAACAAGGGTGCTCCCTTTGCCTTATATTTAAATGACCTAATCGAATTCCTACCTGGTGGAGTCGAGGTTTCGTGAACACTCACAATTAATTTATTATTTATGCATACTTCCCCAAACCCTAGAGTTGATGATAAACCGTCTGGAAATATACTGCAAGATATGAAATTTTAGGGTTAATCTGGATAAATCAAAATTTATGGTTTTTCGAAAAGGTTGTGGACGCAATTCGAGAAATGAGAAATGGTTCTGTAATGGAGAACTTATCGAAGTAGTTAAATCTTACAAGTAAAGGGTGATTTTTTTAGCTTTTAGCTTTTTGGCAACATTGGTTTAAACAGCTGTCGCACGTTTCGTGTTTTGTTTCACTGTCAAACATCTTCAGTTTGGTCTATAATTTAACCATGAGTCTCGTCTTACAGACGAACAACGCTTTCAAATTATTGAATTTTATTATCAAAATGCGTGCTCTGTTGAGAAAGTTCATCGCGTGCTTCTTCCAAGTTCAAGTTCAAGTTTTATTGAGACAATTAAAAACAGTACAATTTGATAAAAACAAAATTTCAAAAACTATAGTTGGTCGACTTAGAGATATGTCTGACTGAATCAAAATTATAAATGTTCAAAAACATAATCTATTAAATTACAAATTTTAAAATATACAAGTTTTAACTTGTTCGCTTGCTCCCGGCGAACATTATCATTATTGCTCTATTTTGGCAAATATAACTTAAACACTAAAAACTATAACTAAAACTAAAACTACACTTAATCTAAAATAAGATACAATGATACTAAAGTTAAAAATTCTCCTTACATAACATTTTCATATGTATATATAATTATTGGGAACTTTACCGATATTTGCAAAAGTTTATGTTAACAACAATTTTTTCGATTTTAGCAATATCACCCTCTGTAATTGGAAGGCGAAGCTTTTACATAAAAAGGGATTTCGTTAACGCTTACATCTGGTCTTAAAACAGCGATAGACCCCTCATTAAGAATATTAAATGGTGACAGATAATATTTTTCAACTACACTATCATTGGCATTAGAATCCATTAGGGATCTTATTAATGGGTTTGCATGCAAATTTATTTTTGAAAGTTTTTTAACTAGAAGATCTATTTGGTATTTCATCAAAGGTGTGGTGTGAGTAGCCTCATAAATAGAGTTATTTGAATACCATTTTTTATCAGGCTTTCGGAAAAATACACAGCAAAATCTTAATATTTTTCTTTCAAACACTTCCAATTCATTTGCAACTGTCGGTGATATGGTGAACCAAGTACAAAAACTGTATGTCAAAATTGGCCTAATGAGTGTCTTGTACATTAGAATTTTAGTTTTTGCTTTTTTTAGTACCGTCCTAGCATGTTTATTAAATTGAAATCGGTTCTGGAAGTTTATTCCTAGATACTTCGTTTCTAGACGTAGTGGGATTGCTTCGTTGGTCAGTTTAATCGACCCACTGAAGCTATATTCGGGCTATTGTGACTAAATTTTACACTAAATGTACATTGTTGGACATTAAACCACCAACACGCTTTCGAAGCGTGCGAATTGAAGAAAATATCGCAGCTGTATCGGCCAGTGTTAATGAAGACCATCAATTATCGATTCGTCACCGTTCGCAGCAATTGGGCCTCTGTTACTCAACAACGTGGAAAATTTTGCGGAAGGATTTAGGTGTGATGCCTTTCAAAATACAGCTGGTGCAAGAATTGAAGCCGAACGACCTACTGCAACGTAAAATTTTGTTGGAAAGAGTATGCCAAAATTGGACTAAGCGGATGGACCATTTGAGGCGCAGTCAAGGTCAACATTTGCATGAAATAATATTCAAAAATTAAATTATATGGACCGTACTATCGATTCAAATAAAGATTTCATGCATTTTTCTGAATTTTATTTGTTTTTTTTTTAACTTTCCTATAGCTTTTAAAAAATCACCCTTTACTTACTGAAGCTTTTTGAGCAACAACAAAAAAGAAAGTTTAAAAAAATGTATATTCCATTTACTGTTAAAATTATAAATTTAAATAAGTAAACTATTAGTGTATACAATTTTTAAACTGTGTCAATCGGGCAGACGACAATGCCAAGTTCTAATGATTTGTGTTTTCCCGCCTAATTTTCATTTCGCTTTCTAGCTTTCTTTCCATACCTGTCTGGAACGTGTTCTAACGTTTTTTTTTTATTAAAAGTTTTATGTTAACAAACGACGACGAGCTGCATTAATGAAAGTAAGCCACGTTATGAGAAAATTTCCAAAAAAAAACAGCATGTACTTGCCAACAAATTCAAACCATATGGTGGCCATTTATCTAAACATAATCCTAATCTGTATACGAGTACTCTATTAATCAATACAAAATTAAAAAAAAATTTTAATCTGTATTTTCATTGACTCTAACTGTTTTAATAAAAATAGCAACAAAATGTTTACAAAAAGAAATAACGTAGAACTTATCGCATAATGCGTAATCAAAGTGCGTTCAACTTAAAGTTACTCGTATGTGCCATTTTATAAACACCCCATTAAACCTGACGTAAGAATTAAAATATGCAAATAAAAATAATTAAAAGGTCTTTGTTTAATAAAAAAATATGTTAAAGCCACATTACACATGTTCAAAATTGAGGCCTAAAATAATTTGAGCATTGTTTGCAATTTTGTTTCTACTATTTAGTTCAATACCTAAAAGTTCGATGCAAATTGTTCTTTCAGCATATTTTTGTTCTTTCTTGAGTCATGGCATTAATTGTCCAATGAATAAGTCAATTGATATAAATTGCCTTACAAATCGTTCAACAAATATCAGTTGACACTTTAACTTAATCGAATTACTTCAATATGCAGTCTTTCATTTGCTTCATCTCCATAGCAGCCGCTTTAATTGCTGTAACTTCCTCGGCTTCTGTTGCTGGATATTTAAACGAACCAGTTCCTGAAAATATTTTGGACTCCTTAGTTGCAGCAAGTCAGCTAAATGCTCCCGAGGAGATGGTTAGATGGAAGAAATCTGTTTATGGAGGTGCACAACTTCAAGCTCCACCCTGCCCCAAGAATTATTTGTTCAGCTGTCAGTCGAGTGTAGCACCTGTGCCATGTGCTGCACCACCAGCACCAGCTCCAGCTAAGCCTAGTTATGCCGGAGCCTATTCCATGCAAGTGCCAACATATACCTACCCACAAGAAGCCTACAATCAAGGTATTCCACAGGAATTACTAATGCCTTCAGTTTATGGTTATAACCAACAATATTTGTATTGAGAAGCAGAAAGCTCTTCATTTGATTGATGGAAATGATTTTAATTAGTTGTAGTTTTTTTTTATACGAAAACAATAAATATTATTTTGAAAATTGAAAAACAAAAAAAATTCTTCGCTTTGGTTTTGATTATTTCAAGAATTTCGCTACCAAAAGAAGCTCGAATTACAATAAACTTATTAAAGGTTTTTTTTGACATGACATTTATTTTCATAACAGATTGAGTGCTGAGGTAGATATGAAATGTGACTCGGAGTTGCATTGGAAGTTTCTTTAAATAAAAATTGGAGACATAAATGTGGAAAACACTACAATTTACTTTCGGTCTTTTGATAATTGTAAAGTTTTTTGTTTCGATATTGAGAGTTGATTATACATAATTGGATGAGTCAATGGCAAAAAGACAATCTTGATACTTGATACTATGATACAAATGTTCAGTAAAAGCGGCATTCAAATCTTTAATTCACATGAATGGTAAGTACATACAGGTGGTGTAATATAATAAGTTGAAGTTTTCAATATTGTGGAAACCATAAACTGATGCCGCAAGACTGGCAATTAAGGTTTATCTATTTAAATTTGTATCGATCTAGTAGATCTAAAAATATAAAATTTAGTTTGTGGACAATTAGTTTTAAATGGAATTAAGGAGCTGCAGCCAGTAATTTTCTAAATACAATAATTTCGTAGATCTTAAGCTTGACCACAAAATCTCAATTTTTGCAGAATCAAAAATTGAAAATTCGAATTTTCTCAGAAACAAACTGATAGATTTTTTTAAAAATGTTGCCTTCCTTTAATAAAAAATATATGTTTTTGTATTGCTACAAAAGGGTACCCCGTGGAACCGTTATATTGTTTTAAGATTTTCTCAGCAACTCATCAACCGATTTCAATATTTTATTTTCTGCACTGGCTCTTATATTGTCTTAATAATATTTAATGATCAAAAATGTCAAATATTATTTTTAACTTCCCATAGAAAGTTATTGTAATCGGTCCGATTTGTCGCATTGAAAATTTTGACATTTCTCGTCGTTTTAAGGGCCCTAGAGTCGAAATAAAAGATTTTTAGAGAGTTGTCTGTGCGTGCGAGTATACGTACGTTCGTATGTCCGTACGTCCGTACGTTCGCGACATTGTTTTTCGTCGTCCATAGCTCAAGAACCAGTAAAGATATCGACTTCAAATAAATTTTGTTATACAGATAATAATGCAGAAAGATGCAGAAAGGACTCTCAAAAAATTGAGTGGGTGTTTTTTTTTTAACCATGGCAATTAAAAAAAAGGTGGACATTTTGGTTAACCCAAAATATCTCATAAACCAATAACGCTAGAGACTTGAATTAAATTTTAAATTATGTATTGTAACGTGATACCAAACAAATATATTTTTGGAAAAAAAATCCTACTAACGGTTTTTTGTACAAATCAAAAAAACTGAAAAAAAATTTTCACCTCGAATATTTTACGAATAAAAAATGATTTTATCTCCAAAATAACTTAATGCAACGCAAAATAATGTTTTTGACATCTGGATAAATTTTGAGAAAAATCGAACTGACAGTTTTTTTTTACAAAAAATAAAAAAGTTAAAAAATATTAATAAAAGTTGGTAAAAATTGATTTTGGACTCAAATATCTTTTCAAAAATTTGAGATTATGGCTTCAAACTAATTGTGTCTTATAAGAAATACTTTTTTTTAACATTCGGTAAAGTTTTGAGAAAAATCGAATAGACAGTTTTTTTTTTATAAAAAATGAAAACCTAAAAAAACATTACTAAAAGTTGTTAAAAATTGATTTTCGACTCAAATATCTTTTCAAAATATAAAAATATTGGCTTCAAAATAATTTTATCTCAAAGAAAATATTGTTTTCGATATTGACGACAAAAATCTCGTTAACAAAAATAGATTTTGAAATCAAACTATTTCATTACATGCAAAATATTATTGGTAATTTTTAAAGATAAGATAAAGATAAGAAAGGTAATTTTTAAGAATAATAATTCAACTGACAACTTTTTTAACAAAACACGAAACATATCGACAGGCGGGATGGGAAGTTATCAGTGTGGGTCGCATCCCAGGCCTTTTTTTTTTTTTTTTCAAAATTCGATGTCTCGAAAACGGGTCAACAGTTTTTTTTACAAAAATTAAATACAAAATTTATATAAATATGTTCTAAATAACTGCATACTAAAAATATTTTTAAACAAATACTGAAACATTGTATGTATAATGTATATATATAAAATTTAATTTAAAATTTGAAAAATTAAGTTTTTTTTAATAAATCAAATGATTCAAATTCCTTAAGACAAACATATTTTACAGGTAGATATATTTTTAAATCTTAAATTATAGATACTATTTTTAAACATATTCTTTGGTTACAGGAGCATATTCGTGTGAGTCAGTCTTACATTTTATTTAACTAGCTTCAAGTGAAAAAAAAAACGAAACTTAACTGGAAAGACAAAATCTAAGTCGATGGAAACCCCATAAAGTGTGCCGCTTATTGATGTTTTAAGATAGACGAAGTTTAAGCACAATTGGATCACGTAAATACGTGCAAGTGGTAGTTCAGATTTCCAAAAAATCGTATCATCATTTTTTGACTAGGTCTACAAAATTCAATGTTTAACATAAACCCAAAATTTTTAGAAAAAAAAACCCTTCTTGGAAAAGTTAAGAATGATGTAAAATATTAAGAACAATATAAGCTTTTATTTAAGAGCCAATTGAATAAAACTCTATCGATTAGTTTTCAACTAAATTCGATTTTTCAATTTTTGACCAAACAATTGTAGAAAACCTTAATTTTCGGTCTAATGGTTTGGGCTGTAGCGGAGAGGATAGACAGGCAGACAGGCGGAAACGGGGGACCGACTTTCTACCATCGTAATGTCATCTTTGATTAAAATCTTGAGTTCGATTTTTTTACGAATGCAATACTTGCCATATTGTTCCCAATGGTCACAAGTAAAAAAGCAAGAGACACGGTTCAAGCCAAGTTTTAACCTTTATTTAACTTCCGAATCAATAAAGCTAAAAACTCCAAATTTGATATAAAATATGTTCGTTAAAGAAATTACCTTCGCTAAATTTTGACTTGTATGCAAAATTAGTTTATAAGACACAGCACTCAAAAATCGAAAAAAACGTAACTGACTGACCGATCTTCAAAATTATGAAACACTTCCTGATATCGCAGAACCTTGAGATTTCGGACGAAGGTAATGGTGCAACGAAAGGAAAAACACCGAAAATTGCGGTTTTAAATTTAGGAGACGTGATATTCACACATTTTCTTATACAAGGGATAAATTAAAACTACATAGGTACTATTAAATTACTACTTCAAATTCGTGTAGAATAGTGAAATATAGTAGAGTAGTAGGCATGCCTTATATGCATATGCATGTACAACTGCAAAATTTAAAGCACAAACATTCTCCAGGGGCGTTGTGTTCGCCCACTTCTCATAATCTGTTATCAGTTATAAAGAGTTTAGCTATTATCTTTTTGGCAACACTGGTTTAAACAGCTGACGCACGTTTCGTGTTTTGTTTCACTATAAAACATCTTTAGTTTGGTCTATAATTTAACCATGAATCGTCTTACAAAGGAACAACGCTTGCAAATTATTGAATTTTATTATCAAAATGCGTGCACTGTTAAGAAAGTTCATCGCGCGCTTCTTCAATTTTATGGTCAGTTTAATCGACCCACTGAAGCTGCTATTCGGGCTATTATGACTAAATTTCACACCAAATTTACATTGTTGGACATTAAACCACCAACACGCTTACGTAGAGTGCGAACTGAAGAAAATATCGCAGCTGTATCGGCCAGTGTTAATGATGACCAACAATTATCGATTCGTCGCCGCCCGTTAGCAGTAATTGGGCCTCTGTAACTCAACAACCTGGAAAATTTTGCCGAAGGATTTAGGTGTGATGCCTTTTAAAATATAGCTGGTGCAAGAATTGAAGCCGAAAGACCTACTGCAACGTACAATTTTTGGTGAATGGGCTCTTGGAAAGTTGGCCGAAGATCCACTTTCTTACCGAAAAATTGTGTTCAGCGACGAATCTCATTTTTGTCTCAATGGGTACGTAAATAAGCAGAATTGTCGATTTTGGAGTGAATATCAGCCAGAAGCATTGCAAGAGCTACCAATGGATCAAGAAAAAGTCACAATCGTAACGTAACTGTGAATGGTAAGCGCTACCGTGAGATGATATCCAACTTTTTTTTTGCCCAAAATGCAAAAGCTTGACTTGCATGATATGTGGTTTCAACAACACGGTGCCACATGCCACACAGCACACGCAACAATGGACTTATTGAGAGGCGAGTACGGTGAACATTTTATTTCACGTTCGGGACCGGTCAATTGGCCACCTAGATCGTGCGATTTAACGCCTTTAGACTATTTTTTGTGGGGCTATGTTAAAGCTCATGTCTATACAGACAAGCCCGCTTCAATTGAAGCATTGGAAGACAACATTGAAGCATTTATTAGTGAGATACCGGCCGAAATGTTAGAAAGAGTATGCCAAAATTGGACTAAGCGGATGGACTATTTGAGGCGCAGTGAAGGTCATCATTTGCATGAAATAATCTTCAAACATTAAATTATATGGACCGTACTATCGATTCAAATAAAGATTTCATGCATTTTGCTGAATTTTATGTTTATTTTTGAAAGACTTTCCTACAGCTTTTAAAAAATCACCCTTTATATAATACCTTTGAATCCTATAGAATTATAAAATTTTAAGCACAAACAAAAAAACTTCAAAAACTGTACATTTAATATTCAAGAGAAGTGGTTTCCTTTATAAAAGAATTGAAATTACACAAAAAACGTAAATGTTTAAAAAATAGCCAAGTTCTTTTGTATACAAAAAAAACTGAGTAATAAGTCTCCGTGAAAAGTTCTAAATTTGCAAGGGTTTAATATCAATTAATGTTTAGCAGTTATATCGGAGCAAATTTGAATTATACCAGATTTTTGTTATTAAATGATTACTACTTGATATTGATGTTATCAAATCTTTCTTTTTAGGGAATTCTTAAACTACATTTGTGCCATAAAGTAGGATTGAAAAAAATTATTTGGGCCCTAATGGGACCTGGGACACTTTGAAAATTTATAGGAAGAGTAGTTTTGTAATATACCGTCTTTAGAATTCTGTGTCCATAATCGAAAATGATGCTCTTGAACTAAGCTTTGGAACGTTGCACATTTGAGTTGTGTGGACTTCTTGGAACACAATTATTCCGAATTATTATTTGTTAACCAAAATGGTATTTGCTATTATTGGCCATTTGTACAAAAGTTCATACATTTTCAGGTCTATACAGTTCATGGAAAGTGACTAATACTTTCATTTTATTGACACATGAAATTATCAAAAATTGCAATCTTTATGTCTATATGCTGCCTTAACTTCAAAGTTTACAGTTCTCTTCAATTTTACAAAAATATAACAGACATTTAAATTTCGAAACAATTACATACATACTCGTACATATATGTATGTATGTAAATATAACTTCGTAATATCCTTGAATCAATTCAATGTGAAAGTGAAGAAAAATATACAAAATTTTCTCTGACATTATTACATTAAAGTCAGACATTTGAAAAATTACAAAACCATTCAATACAAAATAAAGAATGACGACGTAGGTCAGTCGCTTCTTTTTCTTGAATGATTTAGTCCTTTAGACAAGAAAAAAAAAACACGACATCCTTTGACCAACAAATAGTCGTTATAGCTGTTATTTTTTTGGCGTCTTTCTTTTTGTTATACCCAATGCACAATATTCAACTCCTTTTATAGATCGAAAATCCCATTTCCGCTTAATCAAAGTGTCAAATGCACATATATATTTCCGGCGACATCATAGTAAAAGTAAATGTATATGAAATGTACCTGCATATACGTAGACGTAGTATGTGTCGTATACTATGTGTGGTATTTTGTCCCGATGCGATGTCTTTTCTTTTCAGAATTTCACCTTTTCCCACAAATAACATAAAATGTCAGAAAAATTACAAAAATGTCAACAATCTTCGTCATCAACAAGAAAGGGGGGGGGGGGAAATACTACATACATATATAGTAATGGTTCATATGTAGGAACATCCGGTAGCTCATTTTGGTAGAACATATGTTATATTTTTTTCTTCGTCCTTAAGGACCAAAGGACGACCGTTCGTATAGAGCACTGATATTTTCGATAAGCAAACTGAGATGACGAACGGAAGGGGGAAATAAGGATAGAAGTTCGTTCGGTTGAGAGAGAGAAAATGACTGCATTGTGTCTCTCTTAATGGTGTCACACGATAAGTATCTGCTCGGTGGGTAGTGGTAAATTGCATTTAATAATTTCGAATCTCTCCGCATTCACACAAAATATACACAACCAATCCTTACCAATGTCCTCCCAGCAGCCTCTTCCTCCTTTTATACCTATTAGGTTTCCGCTCGTATATTGTTGGTGGGTTAGTCGGTTATGGTATGAACTTTTCACACACAAAAGTTCAAATTTGATTCGAAAATAAAATGCTCACACCACGCGCGCCGCTATACCGAGGAACGACCAACAAAACAAACCAAACCAAATGAAACCAACAAACCCACGATATACGAGTATACACTCACTTGTACAGGATATAGGATTATCCTCAAGCATTCATTTACGGGCTTTATACAAGCTGACGGCCAAACCCATTAGCCAGAGGACAAAAGGCAATTAACAGCGTTCCGTCCGTCCGTCCTTTGCTATCTCGCGTAATTTCTGATCCCTTTCCGTTTGATTATTCATGGCACACGGCAATGGAGTTGATGCTTGTGTTTGGGAGTTTATGCTCGCTTCCTATATTTATCCTTTCTATCTATACAGCACTATATACTAACACCTACATCATTATATAGCTTGCTGATTTCTGCTCCTGCGAGTCATGATGCCTCTCCCTCTGCTTGGGTTTCAATGTTTTGTTACGAGTCTCTTCACTTGCACTACTTGCACTCCCTCTGCGTGCGCCGGCCGCTGCCCCGCTTCAGCAGTCTCCTCATTTTGTCCAGTCTAAATAAGTAACCCTTTTGATTAACTAACTGGATTTTCTCTATAGTAAGCAGGATAAAGCTTTTTCGCTTATTATCCAACACGTTATCGTTATATATGAACGAAATCTAGTCATCCCCCCACCCCCGAACGCCCCCTTGCTGCAGTCTGGATGTTTTAAATAAAGAAAATACCTTAGGCAAATCAATTAGACTCACCATGGCGGGCGCTGAATGAATATTCCCCTGTCAGCATAATGACACCTGCAAATCAAACAAAGTTTTTTGAACCCATAAACATTTCTTCGTTAAGTTTACCAATTAATAATTTTTTTCTTTCTTGGATTTTTATGAAAAGTGGGTGTTTTTTTTTGTTGTTGATTCTTTTTCAAGGACACCATAAAAAAGTTGATCGTTGGAATTAAAATGAAAAAAACACTCGGCCTTAACCTCACAGGTTTTGATTTGACGACGCGACGCTCTTAACTAATAAAAGCGGTTTTTTTGCAGGACCGTTGCATTTAAAACCCTCATTTTTATTTTATGGAATCACATTCGTTTTGTTCGCAAGTGAAAATGCTGTTCATAGATTTTGAGAAGGCGTCAACAGTGAGTTCATCTAGCTTGCTTTGCTGGGGAGATGTAACCTCATCTCTATTATAAATGCGACTTATCATGGGTCTTTATGTCAGAGAAGTTTTAAGTCTAAAGTGGAGTCAGACAGGGCTGAATACTGTCACCAACGTTTTTCGTATTGATGATCATGTGCTGCGGCCGGCCTTGACAGGAAACGGAGGAATATGTTGGGTTACGCTACGAAGCAGGATCATGGATCTTAATTAAATGGCAACAAGAGTTAAGAGAGAGAAGCAAAAATCGTGGGGCTGAAAATAAACACGAGAAAAACTAAAGAGGTTCATCCTCGGAACCTCCCACTCATCCTCTCTCATTGCTCAACAATCAATAGAAAAAGTTGAGAGTTTTCAAAATCTTGGAAGTATGGTCTCTATTGAAGGCGGAACCGAACGAGATATTTCTAGCCGTATCGGGAAATCTAAGGTTGCTTTCGGGATGTTGTCCATTGTTTGGAGGAACAACTCCCTCAGCTTAATGGAAAAGCTAGGACCGTGTCGCTCAAACGTTTCATCAGTATACTGGTTATACGGTCGCAGCACCGGGAAAATAATAGCAACGACTGCAAAGAGATTGCAGGACAGGCAATGCAGTAGAATCCCCACACTTAAGAAGGCAGAAGAGTCGGTAGACCGAGAAACACGTGGAGAAAAACATTCGAGGAGGAATTATCGAGATTGGAGAAGAGCTAAAGGGAGCTCAAACACATTGCCGGAAACCGCACACGATGGCGCATAGCCATAGGAGTAGTTAAGGCCCACGAACCCACGAACTTTATAGGTATAAGGACCTAAGTTAGCAAAAATTTGAGCAATTTGTTTGAAAATAAACAAAGGTTTGTGCCGTTACATGTGAATGCAACCTCATACTACTTTGAATAGAAATAAAAGAAAAGCATACAGATGTGCTCCATTTTTTTTAAATGGGTTAAAACTTACCAAATCAATACATAAAAGAACACAATAAAACTAAATAAATAAAACTTGGAAGGGCTTAGAACATAAACTTTTAAATAAGTTTCTTTTGTGCTAGTGAATCTGGAGTTAGAAGATAGGTGTTCGAGTACACAATTTAAAAATGTGCTTCATATTTGATATTATTAAAAATATCATAAGTCTTTACACTATACAAGAAAAATAAAGAAGAAGGAGATAGTTGGGGCAGGACTGTTAATGGTTGTCAGCCACGGAAATATGAAATGTGCTTCATTATAGAAAAAAGCAGCGTTGTAAAAGAATGCAATCTTTTTTGAATGCAATAGTTAATGATTTCAATAATTATATTGCATTAATTGACTTCACTTTGAGACTTCAGACTTCAAATTATGCAATCTCCATTCACTTGTAGCAAAAAGATTGCAATCATTTCTTTCTCTCATTCAATTGAATGCAATATTTGAGAATTAATGCATTCTTTTGCATTCTCTGCGTTCTTTGCATTCTTTTGCATTCGTTTGCATTCGTTTGCATTCTTTTGCAATCTTTGAATTCTTATTGCATTTTTTGCATTCTATTCCATGCTTTGCATTCTTTTGGAGTCCGAAGTCCCAAAATGAAATAAATGAATGCAATCTTCTAGTAGAATTCAAAGAATGCAATCTTACAATTTAATTCAATAAATGATTTTTAAAGACTGCATTCACAAAAGTCTGCATTCGTTTACAGGCCTGGAAAAAATGTTGTTCGCTTCAGGGTTATACTTTAACAATAACCTAGGAAAATGGTAACAGCTTCTTTTTTTACTATGTTTTTGAAGACAAGTTACACTATATTAAGTCTTTAGTGTCATATTTTTTTAGATAGGTAGTATGGGGATCAACGGGAGTAATTATAAAAAATATCATGAAAACGTTCAATAATACGTATAAAATTTGTAAATGAAAATAAAAATCAATATTCAATATTAATAGAAAAGTCGGAGAGGGGAGGATTGAAACCCCCTCCTTTTTATTAACTGTGGTTTTTATTGTTATGTTGAAATCTGTTAGAAAGTAATCTATAATTCCCAATAATAAATAAAGGGTATCTCATTACGGACCGGACCTGTGATCCTGCCTCTCTAAGATCATAAGAGTCTAATGTTCCACAATTTTGACTTCATCCTTTTTTTTTCTAGGATAAAGTTTGAAAGATTGTATTGAAACGACGCCAACGACATGCAGGAAATATACAAGTAAAGAAAAAACTTTCCCGTAATTCAACACCAAACTCCGAATCCACATGCAACAACACCTGTACTAGACAGAGAGCAAGAGGGTGCTGATGAAGAAGTGGAGACAGTCTGTATTTGAAGGACAACAATGTTTTTGGTGATACTTTGACGTGGATTGTTTTCTTCTATTTTTTTTTCGTCTTTGCAATTTTCCCGCATCAAACCTTCACCACGGTTACCACACCTCCCTCCTTCTGACCTCACATCCTCTTTCTTTCTTTTCCTATTCTTCGTCATGGACTTCTTCTTTTTCTCTTATCCTATAAAGTTTTTCCATTTTGTCATCAGAAACGGAATCGATTTTCTCCCTGTCTGAATATGCAAATTATTTTATTTTTCAATTTTCGACAGTTTTTGGATTCATTTTTCGTCTTTCTTTTATTTTTGAGGACATGTTCATTTATTTTTGTATTTTTATTTGTATTTTAAGGAAAAGTTCATGAAAGTATTGGAAATCCATTTAAGCGCGTTGTATGTAATTAGAATTGATTGATTAGGGATTTCCTGGATGCTGGATCAACATCATCATCATCATCATCACAGGTATGGGTTTCCACAATGATTGGTTGAATTTTAATTGAAAGTACCATGACATGTTCATGATGTCAATTTTCGAAAGTTCCAAAGAGACAGAAATTCCATCTTCTGTTTTGTCATTTTAGCCTTATTGTTTGTTGTTTATAAAGGGGTTTGAGACGAGATGGCAATGGCATGCCTTCGACGTCAATTTCGTCGCTTCGCACACCCTTCATCATAGGTAAAGGTGAAGTCAAATATTATTATGAGTGGTCGTGTCCTTGTCTATGTTTAATCAACACACACCATCACCAAAGGTCAGGGCTAAAATTTTGGGTTTTTGAATTATTACCACAGAAAATAAACTAATGATGACTGGATTATCCTACATACCTGAGTATGTATGTACATAAAATGAGTACATACATCATGAGAGAAAAAGTTTCAGATGAGTGATGCATTTTCATCACATTGCACACAGTTTTGGAATTTTCCATTGTTCTTGGTAGGTATAGGTTAGAAATGGTATTATGCTATAGTGGGTTTACTTCATTTGATATATGAGATTTTGATTGGATTTAACATTTTTCGTTACCCAATGGCTGACTGGGCCTAAACCTGTGTATTTATGAACTTGCTTTAAGGAAATTCATTTATTAGTGAAAATTTGTAGAACCATCATAAACATACCTACGAGTGTTAGTAGTTTTGTATGAATATAATATTTTGAGAACAAATAATTTCAAAGAAATGAGTGTTGTTGTAGTATGAGTATGATTTGTAATTTGAGTTTGATTTACAAGTTTGTGGTGATTAAAGGAGTGAAATCAAAGCTGCTGGGGTTTTTCTTCATTTGAAGGCAAGAGTAAGCAGAAATTAGAATTCCATTAAGAAAAGTTGTTAACTCCTATCTTTATGTTATTGGAAAAAATATGCAGCTTTATATTGGTTCCTACATATTTTTAAAAATAATAAGAAAAAGAGGTGACCCATACTGATAACTTCACATTAGTGCCCTACAAAATTCAGAATCGCATGTAAAGTACATATTTATAAAGCAATCGTTGATAAAATAAAATTTGCCCCACAATTCAATATCATTCTTTTTCTCAAGATAATTCTGTCGAAAAATAATTCTTAAAAATTTGTAGTCACTTGAATTATGTCAAAAACGGGTTGTGTAAAACCCATCATAGTAGAAATCATCATGTTACAAATAGAGCCTTTGATTTTGCCTGGGAATTACTCGAAAGTAATAGATTTGTCCTTAACAAATACGACTTAAATAAATCAATTACTTATATGAAACATGGAGAAATCAATATTTTAGCTTTATGGATTGGAATATAATATTTATTTGATAAAGTTTCTCAAACGTCACTCCAAACACCCACCATCACAGCCACCCTGGTTATTAGATAGCAACTCTATACTTCTCGGCCTATGTGACCTTAAAAAGCAAAATACCAACTCAGAAGTCTACAGACAAATGTTTACTGAAACTGCATCTAAGCTTTCCGATAAAGCATGGAAGTTTTTATTCACAGATGGTTCATTTAACCAACACAACACGACATTTGCAGTTGTATCAAAAGAAGGTAATACACTTATTCAAGGTATTTTACCAGACATTACGTCAATCTTTACTGCGGAAGCTGTGGGAATATTCGAGGCCATAAAAAAATGTTGCAATACATCAGGCAAATGGACGATCTGCTCCGATAGCCTCTCAGTCCTAAAAGCCATTCTCAACCCTTTCCACTCGTCTATTATCATAATCAGAATAAGAGATATTATAATCTCAAAACCTTCCAAGCTTAAGTTAATGTGGACTCCTGGACATGTTGGAATAAGAGGCAACGAACTGGCTGATAAAGCTGCCAACGACGTTCATACTGCTCCAGTCTATACTTTTGACCATTATTCCCAACGAGAGGTCGATACAAAATAAATTTCGTGAAAATGAAATCGCAGAATGGAATGAATACCACCATCATTACACATCAATCAACCCCTACAAAATACGCCCAATATATCCAACCCATACCCCAAAGGAAATGATAACGAACTTTGTCCGTCTCCGACTTGGTCATACCTGCTTTACCCACCAATATCTCCTCAAGAAAGAATCACCACCGACTTGCCCTACCTGCCATAATAACATCACCATCAGTCACCCGCTTGGCCCTTGTCTCTTTTCCTCAAACTATATATTAAACATTATAAATACAAATTCAAATATTATAGATCTATTAAAAGAACCTACTCAATCTAATATTGTAATTATAAATAAAATATTATATCTACTAAAAATTAAATTATAATTTCTAACTTTAAACAAAGGAGCTGATAGTATTCTGCTGCCAGTGCTCCTATTTACCATTTATTAATAGTATATTTAAAATATGTTATTGATAAGAAAAAATAAATAAATAATAAATAACAAATTTACTAACCCGTAAACTCTGGTTACTCAGACCATGTACTGGGGTAATACAAAAATATATATTTTTTTAAAAAACAACATTTTCAGAGAAAATGTAATACAAATCTATAGGTTCGTTTTTAAGAAAATTAGAATGTTCGATTTTTTACCAAAAACTTTGTAAAGGGACTATGAATATAAAAAAAGGCCCAACACGAATCTCCTTAAAACCTTAACTTCCAAGTTTGAAATCAATCGACCCAATGGTTTGGGCTGTGGGGGTGAGGACAGACAGACAAACGGACGGAATGGGGGGCCAACATTTTCGACTTCTTTACCATCGTAATGTCATGTTTGATCTCGAATTCGAAATTTTGTATGAATGCAATACTTGCCATAAAGTTCCTATATTTCGCAAGTAAAAAACATCATGGTGTATAGAACAAAAATCGATCCAGATCCCATTTCTGCTTTAAATTGTTTCGATTTAAAATTATACGCACGAACGCATCACCACACACAATTTCTCTTATTTAGATTATAGGGAAACTTTAAAAATTAAAAAAAAAAAATGCGAAAAATCGGACTTATTATAATTATAAGGTTAAAGATGCTAACCATTTCTATTTTCAAAAACAAAAATAGTTAAGATATGATTTCGAACACTTGGATCGGACGTGATGCCTGGTGAATTCCTAAATACCAAATCATGAACCACATTTATGTTTCGAGTACAAAACATTTTTTCATTATTTATTCAATTTCAATATTTCTGAAATGATTGAGCGTATGAAAAAAATTATTGAGACAAATGTTTTAGCAAATTTTTTGCTTAACTGCTTTTGTTAAAGATGTTAGCACTATTGGACCCATATTAATAAATAAATAAATTAGGTGACTTACAACTCTCAACCATTCCTGTGCGAGTAATGTTTTCAGGGATGGAGGGGACCTACAGTTTTCACAGGCATCGAACCCGAGACCTCTGGCATGACAGTCCAATGCACTCACCATCATGCCACGGGTACCACTATAAACGGAGATAATAAAAAAAATGGCTTTCGCCACTCTTTTTGGGGTCCATAACTACGACGACGCGGACACGATTTTTTAGAAGACTTTTCACACAATGTTTAGAACACCAAAATTAAGTTACAAACAAATTTCCAGCGTTCTATTTTTCATTCCAAGGTTGACCCCTTTTTCGCTTAATTTAACTGGAATAATAATTTTAAACATATACTTGAAGGGACATAAGACACCATCATTTCCTACTCCATTGAAGTTAGCTTAATTTTGTTTAAATTTGACCTTAAAAGAAAAAATAAATTTAAAGTACAATAGTTCTAAACTTTTTCAAAACAATTCTTTTCTGTTGTGCTGTTTGACTTGTGATTGAAAATCAGTTCGATAGCTGATGAGAAAATGTAAAATTATCATACTAGACTGCTTCATAACGTTAGCGGTAATTCCAAATTCAAATGATTCATTCACGTATAATTCTGCCCCTGAATCTGAAAACAGATTTGAAAAACCTTTACATAATTCTCTATTTTGATTTTTATAAGATTGATCTTTTCACAAATGCGAGGAAAACAAATGACTAATGAGTACATTTTAAAGATCTCATTATGTCACTGGAAAATATGGTGCTTTCAAAATACTGAAGAGTAATTTAATAAAAAGAATTCTATTTTACATAGCTTCATATGTTTTATCTAAGTAAATTGGTGGAGTTACAGCTTACTGAGAACCGGGTGTTGTAACTTATAACTCTTAACCATTCCTGTGTGCGATTTAAGTCAAGGATAGAAGAGTTCCATAGTTCTTATACTGCTAGTTTAAGAAAAATTTCTCATAGAGGATTTATCAATTTCTCTGAAGAGACAATACTTTGAAAAAAAAAACTTTTGGGTGACAGTAATTGAAACCAGACCTCTAGTATGACAGTCTTACGTCAAGGTTTCTACTATACTCTGTAATTATTTTCCGTCGAAAATCAAATCACCATTTTGTACCTTCCAATGGCGCATCAAGGTGAAAAAGGAAGTTGGTGTCATAACCCCTTATATGAGCCATAAAGTTTATAGAGTTTATAAACTCCCAACAGTCCGTTGAGAACTAGGGCCTAGTGACTTACAACTCCCAACCATTCCTGTGTGCAAGTACTGTTATCAGGGATAGAGGGGACCTACAGTTTTAAGCAGAATCCGAACGCATAACTTGAGAAAGCACTTTTTATGACAAGAATTACTCTTGGAGGATTTGTTGATTCCTAGCAAGAGGAAGAACCCGTGAAAAAAAAAACTTTAAATGGCACAGGCAGGGAACCCAAGACCTCTAGTATTACAGTCTAACGCACTAACCATCATGCCACGGGTACTATAGAGTTTAGTTGTATAAAAAATGACTTTATACATGCATACATATATTTGTAGGTAATTTTACTTAAATATTCCAAAATATCAGTTTGTTTTTCTGATCTTATGAATACAGCAAAAAATACCTCAAAGGTATTTTGAAAATTCGAACAAAAAAATTCCTATACAATTATTTTAACAAAATCATTCTGAAACAAAAATTAATTATTTAGATAGGATACGAGATCGTCGATGTGATGCAATATTAGTAGTTTCTGTATAATTTGAGGCACATGTTGGTTCGAGATCTTGAAAAAATCGAAAATAAAAGTGAATATTTTGAACGAACTTGAGTTTTTACATCATTCCAATTTTTGAAAATAATCTTTAGTTTAATTTTAGCTTCTTAGCACACATTTAAAGTTTGGGGCTGTTTTGAAAGTGGGTTCTTTCCAAAATGTATTACATATCAAACTTTTAACACTTGGAAAGCGTTTATAATTTCAAAAATATTGTTTAAAAACGCCAAAGCCGTATCACTAATACTCTCCGAATGGAAGAGTGTAAATAACGAAAAAGGGTGGTATAAATGACCTGTTTGGATATTTAAGCTGGAATTTCTTGTAAAAAGATTTTTCAATTTTGCTTACATCTTATATATCAAAGAGCAATAAGAATAGAATTGAATTTTGAACTGAGTAATCTTTAGTATATTTTAATCACACCGACTTTTCATGACGGTTCCAATTGTTTAGATATTAATAAATATATTTTTCTTTTCACGTACACAACGGTATGGCCCCTTAATATGCAAATAAAATTAAAAAATATAACGGCCAGTTCCTTCACAAAGTTCTAGTCTCTAAAACTCGGTGTATTGAAAAATTGGAACTCGATTGAGTTCTAACTCATTTCTTCTTCAAGAGCGTTAAAACTCTGATTTGGATCTCAGTCTCAGATAAAACTTCGATTTTAGACTCTTAAATTTGAGGGTCCAGGATATTAGAACTCGGTTTAGCAATGTTTTTAATTCTTTGAGAGATTTAATGATCAGGAAATATTGTTTTATTAAATTTGAAGTCACCGAAATTTGAAATGTGCAATAATAATAAATTGTTATAAAATACAGTTTTGGACGTGTCGGTAAGTCCAGTTCACAACAACTTTCAAACTAAAAAAATACACATAATATGTGTATGTGTTTATATAATTTATGTAGGTCTTAAAGTTAATCTTCTAAACTATAAGACTTAACAAGAGAACATAAAACCCATGGACAATTTGTCAAGAAATAACTTTAAATCTCAAACGTGCAATATGTCCGTAGGTAGACATTTTGTTTTTTTAAGGAAGTCAATTCGTCTGTGTGGACATTATGTACTTCTAAGAAGCCATACTGTTCAATTAGATATACTTTGTGTTGAAAAACTATATACTTATAACTTATAAGTTTCAATGTGCATTATATTGCTTAGTAAAATCCGTTAAAGTTTTCCCAATAACGGGCTCGGCCCCTTTACCCTCGTCATTGTAACTTTAATTCTATGAACGTTCTGTAACATTAAGGTCCATGGACATTCTTAAAATTACCCAGTGCTATGAAAGTAGTTTATTATTCGTTACAACTTTGTTTTATTAAACCGAAATATACATATGTATGATAGATATTTACAAATTGAAACTTTGTAAGTTTGTTATTAGGAGATCGATAAGCTTTGAAAACGTCGTTAAAGATTGTTTGAAAACGAAACAAAAACAATAAATAATTTTTGTCTAGTGAAAAGTGAAACGATGAGAATTGGGGCATTCTCATCGTAGCTTTTCTAGAATCGAGTCGTTGTTATTGAAATACGACCTAGATATTTTCAACAGCCCTTTTGACTGGAAATTATTATAAAGGTCCTTCTAGGCCCTTTCATGTATATTAGTCCTTAAAACTCAATCATAAATTTACACTGAGTTCTGAAGGAAATTATAGAAAATGTTACCTAAGTATTTTTAAAACCAAATTTTAAAGATAAACCGAAAGTTATCAGATCGAGTTTTTAAACTGATTTTAAAACTTTGTCAAGAAATTTGCTGTAAGAATGCTGTAATAAGCAAGAAGTTGTCGATCATGCCTTGCTGGAAAACAGCTATAAGGTATAAGGTTAACATGTACTCGTATACCCCATATCAATTCAAATAAAAGTAAAATTTTCCTTAAGAGCATTCACAAGGCATGAAACAAAAATTGTAGGCGCTTTTGTATAAAAATTCGATTTTAAAGAAGTCAACATACGGAATTTAGGTACAATTGAAATTTAAAAAAAAGAGGCTGGGATGCAACCCACACTGATAACTTCCCATCCCGTCTGTCGATTTGTCTTGCTTAAAAGGTTGGTAGGTTTTCGTGTTTTGTTAAAAAAGTTATCAGTTAAATTATTCTAAAAAAATTTAAAATAACCAACAATATTTTGCATATGATAAAACAGTTTGATTTCAAAATCTATTTTTGTTAACGAGATTTTTAGTCGTCAATCAATTTTTACCAATTTTAGTAGCATTTGCATATTATTTTGTGTAGATTTTAATTTTTTATGAAAAAAACGGACTGTTGGATTTTTATAACAAATTTACTGAATGTTGAAAACAATATTTTCTGTGAGATAAAATAAACTTATTTTCAAACTTCAAACTTGAAGCCAATGTTTTTAATTTTGAAAAGATATTTGAGTACAAAGTAAATTTGTACCAACTTTTATTAATTTTTTTAGGTTTTTATTTTTTTTTAAATAACTCTGTTTATTCGATTTTTCTCAAAATTTTTCTGAATGTTGAAAACAATGTTATTAAAAAACTAAATTAGTGTAAAGCTACTATCTCACTGTTTTGAAAAGATATTTAAGTCAAAAATCAATTTTTACCAACTTTTAGTAATGTTTTTTTTTAGGTTTTTGTTTTTTATAAAAAAAACTGTCAATTTAATTTTTCTCAAAATTTTATCAGATGTCAAAAACGTTATTCTTCGTTGCACAAAATTGTTTTGGAGATAAAATAATATTTTAGTCGTAAAATTTTCGAGGTGATAAATTTCTTTTTTTAGTTTTTTTGATTTATAAAAAAAACCGTTAATTGGATTTTTTTCCAAAAATATACTTGTTTTGTTTCACGTCACAATATATAATATTAAATTTAATTCAAGTCTCTAGCTTCATTGGTTCATGAGATATTTAGGGTTAACCAAAATGTTCACCTTTTTTTAAAACTGCTATGGTCAAAAAACCACCCACGCAATTTATTTGAAGTCGATATCTTTACTGGTTCTTGAGCTATGGACGACGAAAAAACGTCGCGAACGTACAGACGTACGGACGTATGAACGTACGTACACACGCACGCACAGACATCTTTCTAACAATCTTTTATTTCGACTCTAGGGACATTGAAACGTCGAGAAATATCAAAATGTTCAATTCGACAAATCGGACCGATTACAATAACTTCCTATGGTAAGATAATAAATTGTTTGGTTCATGATCTAAGTTGATTCTTTATCTGTAATTTTCCAAAAAAAAAAACGCTTATGTGAAACGAAGACTTTTTACTATTGAAGAAAAAGCTTTATTTATTTCAAGACTCATGAAGAAAAGAGGCAGAAGGTTGATAATAAGTTTTAAAGAATCAAAAGTGACGAATGTTAGGGGACTTATTCGATCATAGTTCTTTCGAGGCTTTGTATTCTAAAGATCCCTTCCTTTAAGTAAAAATTATATTAACCAACAAATTGCCATACGATTTTATCTTAAATCTCCAAATTGAGACCGGACTAAACAATTATTATTGAACTTCTCTTCAGAAATTTCCATTTACTTGTAAAACAACACAATACTTGTATACAGACAAGATACCATCAGACAACCATCAAATAAAAACCCTTCAAGCCATCAATTGAAACACACCCATATACCCCTCCTGGTGACATGATCCACACACCATACACCTTCCACCACAAAAACAACAATAATATTCGTCACATTGTATAACAATCCGAAACATATCAAATGTCTATATCTATGTATAGAGAAAAGATTAACTTGCCTGATGATCCATTGACCCGCACCAATTAAGAAATGCACAAAGCTCAAACTATGTTAACCCTATAATCTCATGTAAAAGTATATCTAAGTATACAGATATATCTTTCCGGAGATCCGATAGGGTGAGTAGTAATTGAAGTGGAGTAGAGGTGGAGTGGAGTAGAGTGTGGTAGCAGTTGGTAAATTATTATCAATTGTTCTATATTATTCCATCTTATAGGACAAGACACAAAATTCAAATTTTGTTCCTTGCTTTGGCTTTGGCTTTGGCTTGGTCTTGCCATAAAATCAGCCTTCAGCGTGCTAATTAGAATATCGTAAGCCATGATAATTGCTCGTAGCTATCCGGTTTAAGATGTTGATCTTATGGCCCATCAGTTGTGTCTCTATCTCACAACATTGGGGTTTTGGGGAGGACATGAGAGATGATTCTGTATACGTATACGATGATGATGATGTCCTGGGCCCTGGACGAAATGTATTTAAATACCAAGATGTTCTCTTGTTACTGGTGCTTGGCTTGGGTTTGCGTTTGGGTTTGGGTTTGGGTCTGGGTCATTCTGATGTTGTGATGATGCCGTTGTCTACTTCCATATAAATGACTTGTTATATTAAATTCTATTTGAATTTGTTCACACAGACGCAGACACACACACATACATAAAAGCACATAGACGCACATCACAACTTGTTGATGATAATTATTTGTTGTATCAAATCTCCCCGAACCAATAGAGTGGGAGGGCTGATTCCCGGAAACAAGCTCAAGCATCAGAAAGGGCGAATTGTTGTCATTCGAAACCATCAGCAGACACCCTCCATTATTCAGATGGGCGCTAGAGCTGTAACAAGGATACCATCATGGATCATAACAAATAATTATCATCTCTGTTGACTGGAAGACGTGAGCCACGACGACGACAACAACGAGAACGACGACGACGGACGTCGACACGATATGGTGATGCTGATGCTTATGATGAAGATGAAGACGAAAGGACAAGACACAAAGACAACGAAGAAGACGAGCGACGCTACGGAGGAGGGGCATCAGGATGAAACTAGTGACCAATTAATTATTTCATGTTTCTGGCATAAATCATTCAAATTTATCGATCAGACACCAAAATAGGGCGGGAGTGCGGGGTCAAGTATAGAAGAGAAAGGACATATTGCATTGAATCCTGGTCCTGGACTTTGTATGTACACAAACCCCATCCCCCCTATCGGCGAGTATATCCATCTGTTTGGGCAACTCAATTATTAATTGAATCCCTATCCGCAAAATTTTGTAACCAAACCAATTGCCAAATCGACCTTTCGTTTAACTATGTTAGTGTCTATTTTTAGATCAGAGAGGGTTTGGTGTGTGTCTGTGTTAGTTGAGCATGCATGTTTAATAAATAAAAGGATAACAATTGTCAATGTGAAATTTTAGATGGAGGAAGTTTGATTTTTGAAAATTAATCACTACTCGTATCTTTCTGTCGCTCCTGCTCTTGATCCTGTTTCTAGTCCTGGTTTTATTTTTTGTGTGTATGCTTTCGTCCTGACATCACAGCCATCAGACGACCATCAGACACAATGCATGCGGAAGGAGGGTGGGTTGCGATGGGAGGCGCCAGGCATCTGTGGCAAATATGCATTCCGGCAAATAAATTCGACAAAGAATGATGATTTATATCTACCAGGAGCACCTGGTGCGCGAGAAAAAGAGAGATATGTTCCGCCATACCATACCTACATAAATATATTCCAGACACAAAATGTGATATGCAAACGAAGACGAGGATTTAAGGTGCACTCTTATAAATGGAAGATTTATCTGTGAAAACTTTCTTCCTATGTTTACATTCGCACGATGAAACTATAAAAGAATAAAAATAAACTTACCATTGGAAAAATGTTTGTCAACAAAAATATTTGATTGATGATTCCTTTTTTGGTCCAGCGATATGTTGAAGATATTCACTCCCTTAACTCTTACTCTCAAAATTTAGTATTTTTGTTATTTTATGAGAGAATATAATAATTATTCTCTGTCTGCAAAGTCAGTAGTAAGTCCTGTTTTTTGTATTTTAAGGGAATTTTAGTTAACAGGAATGATTTTTAACATTATTTGTACATTATGTATAAGCAACATGTTTATATACATTTTATGTTTCTTTTGAAGTATTTTTGTTTGAGAATATTGCTGTTTTCACTGCATATCAAAAGCGCATGTCTTCTGGATATTTTGAGTGTATAGTTTTGATGTTGTATTACTGAATTCTATCTACCAGTTGTTTAACAGATGGTATTCCCTGTAGACTTCTGATGACGGAAGGCTGTTTCTTTTTTTTTTTTTATTCTAGAGCCAATTTAGCACTTTCATTAGTTACTTTCTTTGTTTATTGTAGTATTTTCATCAGGAAGAGAATTTCTGAAATATCAAGAAGAAAATAGTCAATTTATAAAATGAATGAGTATAGTTAGAATAATGATAAGTCTTCCATACAGGTATAGTGAAAATGATACTGATGCTTTAAGTGATGCAATTAAAGGGACAAGATGCTAGAAAAATATACATAACATAAGTATAATAATTGATTTTAATTTTGTTTGTAGTAAGAATTTCTTCCAGTATTAAATCTTTGAAGTGTAAAATATTAAAAAATTACTTTTATGTTTCTTATTCTCGTTAAACTTAATTTTTTTTTCGTTAGATTTCCTAGAGTAGCAAAATTTAATTGTAGGGTGTGAGGTTGATATTTTAAAATTGCTGAGGTAAAATGTAATATAAAAGGAAGTGTTGCAAGGGAAATTTACCAATTCAGTTTTTGTAATAATGATGAGGCTATTTAGACGGAATAGCTTGCATGTTTTATAAATATTGGAGACACAACTTCAATTGAGTGTTTGACTAATTTTTAAACAGGTATTTCTATATAAAGTTTATATCATAAAGTTATTGTAATCACTCCGATTTTTTAAAAACCATCAACAGCAGTAATGGCATTAAAAAGAAAAACAATTACAAGACTTGATAAGAAATCGAAAGAAGAGATTGGGATGCAGCCCGCACTGATAACTTCCCTTTAGTGCCCACTAAAAAATTTTAAAGTGTAATTTTTAAAACAAGTAAACATTTTTCTAAAAAAAAAAAACGAATAACTTAGTGTTAATAAAAATATAACAATATAACGATAAATATATAACATATAATTTTGAATGAAATAAGTTAAAATATTCTTGAGATATTTGACTAAAAATCAACTTTTTACTTTTATTCTTCTAAGAAAAAAAACCGATTAGATTTTACTAAAAATTTAACTAATTGTCAACATTTTTTGTTTATTTTGAAGTTGCCAAGATATTTCTGTCCAAAATAAATTTTTACCAATTTTGTGTAGTAATTTGTTAAGGTTTTTTTCCAAATAAACTGTGAATTCGATTTTTCTAAAAATTTTACCAAATGCCAAAAATTTTGAATTATTTGTTCTTAAAAATTGGAGGCAACTAATATTGGAAAAAGATTTTTTTGTTATAGAAAAAAACCGTTACTAAAACTATTTTTCAAATCAATAAATTGAAGATCAAAAAATGATATTACCTTCAAAATAGTTTTACATTAAAAATAGCTACATTTTGGATACCTATTGTAACTTTTCTATAAAAAAAAACAGTTTGCTGTTAAATTGAAGCTGCCTCTTGTAGTTAAAACCGCAAACGAATCTATGAAATTAATCTTCTTTCGTAGTTGTACAGTTGCTAAAGATATTGACATTCACAAGTCCATGGGCGCGGATAGTATCCCCCTATTGTTCTGAAGAGGTGTTTTTCAACACTGGAAAACCAACTGCGTAAGCTTTTCCATCTGTCCTATTCTACAGGTCTCTTTCTGAGTGCATGGAAAACCGCATTTCTCCAACCTGTCCCTTAGAAAGCCGAATCTTTCTCACCTTCTAACAATCATCCAATTGCACTCACGTCCCTTCTTTCCAAGAATGATCGGCTTCTTAATGACCGCCAATATGGCTTTCGTAGCAATAGGTCCACTGGTGGCCTCATGGTATATCTAACCGAACAGTGGAACAAATCCTTACATATCGGTTCGGAAACAGTAAGATTATTGCACCTGATATTTCAAACGCATTTGATAGAGTTTGGGATCAAGCTCTCTTATCGAAAATGCGTGCATTTGGTACTGATGAATCTCTTCTTTGTTGGGCTAGAAATTAACTTAGGGACTGTTCAATTCAAGTAGTATTGGATGGCTTCAGATCTGATATCCATCAAATAAACGCTGGTGTGCCTTAGGGTTCCGTTTTGTCTCCGACACTCTTCCATATTTTTATAAATGATCTTTTGTCTGAAAATTCTAACCCAATTGTTGTGTTTCCAGCTTTTCATATTAGTTTTTAGATTCTCATCCTTGTTTTTCGGATGTGAACTACCAACGACGCGACGGCAGCATATAGCTCATTATTTTCTAATCTTGACAGCATTGTCATTTTGGAATCAATTCAACCGTAATATCTGTACTTCTAGGAAACCGCTTGAGGTATTGTTAAGTACAAGGATTCTTTCTTCAGCCACTCTACACGAGGGTGGAATGATTTACCTGATTCAATATTTTCTACTCATAACACTACGCAGAAATTTGAAAATAATTGCTCGCACTGTTTTTAATTATTATAGGGGTATTCATAACCCATTCAGTTCGGGTATCCAATAATTATTATTTATATTCAATCACCACTAGGAAGTGTTGGATATTTAAAATTATTAAATGGATATTGTTTTATAGAAGAATCAGGCGCTGATTTCCGGCCATAGACTGTTTTGGACTTCCGAAGAACCAAAGGCAAAGTATTTTACTGGCTTAAGTATCATAGATTATATTTAAGTCTTATTTCTGTGATAGTAAAGTTTTAATCACAAAATTGCTATGAAATTATTATTTCCAAATAGGCTCATATATAATTTTTCTTTTAACAATAATTTAATAACATTGCGTTATTTGTACTGATGTCTCAAAAAATTTCTAAACTAACTAATTTTGAAGATTTTTACTTTATACTTTCTGCTGCATTCTTTTATTATTGGTTAAAAAAACCATTTCCGAATTTAACGAACAGAGCATACATTTTTTGCATTCCCTGCATTTTATTCAATTTTATAAAGACCCAGCTTCAAAAAGAAAACAACAAAAATTTTCTTGAAAACCGATGTAAAACTTTTTCTTGTATTGCACCACGCCCTAGGCTCCAAACGATATATAAGCAAACCAATAATAAAGACTAAACGCTTGCGGTAGCAACTTTTATCAGAAACAGTAGCAGTATAGCAGCATCTGAATTAACTTCTGATGTATACAGAACTCTATACGGTATACCTATAACATATATGTACGGTATACCGTATCTACCTTGACTCCTCATTAGTGTTCAAGGATGTGACCGGAATTTCTTGAGAAAACATTTTGCAGCATCGGGCTAAAAGTTGAAAAATCAACTATATATATCTTGTATTTTCTTGTATAGGTAGTAGTCTCGTACTTGTCTTCCTCTACCCCTCTTTCTCATATATTTTATCACCAGCAGCAGGACAAATGAATCAAAAATGTGTTACCCATTCGATAATTCCGATCACACCCATCTTGTGTTTACACAATCTCGAATCCACATTCACACACACCAGACAAAAAAAAAAGACACCTCACTACCCCACCCGCCATCACTCGTCCTTGCTCTGCTTCCTTTTTGGTCTCTTATTTGACCAGAGGTCCTCGATTCCTAGATTCGACCACGAGTGTGTATATAGTTTTTGGATAAAATTTTATTGGATTCTCATCAGGTGGTCGGTGTGTTTGGTCTTGATGGTCTTGGTCTTGGTCCTCTTGCTACAAGATGGTGGTCCTCGTTATGTGTGCGGTCTGCAGAGGACGATTTATTGAAAGGAATAAAAAACAGGATAACCATAACGAAAACGGAGACTACGACGACGACGACTTTGACTAACACTTTCGGAGAAACTCTCTCATATGAACGTATACAGAAAAAAGAAGTCCTTTAAGGGTTAATGTAAATTTTTTATTCGACGTTTATTTGCCAAAGTAGCTTTTTTCATGGAGAAAGTAATACATTACACCTGACTGTGATTCTGAAGGTGGGCATATTAATCAATGTGCACCGCATCAACCTAGCCACGGAGGAATGTAAATATCGACTTCAAGTGGGAGAGAACAATTTTGACAGCAAATGTAAATTGAGTCTAGGATGATATTTAGATTTTCTTTTTTTGTATTTGTTTCTTGTTCCACGAGAAGAAATAGAAAAAACACGTTATTTATAGCATC
This sequence comes from Eupeodes luniger, assembly GCA_951509635.1. Classification (NCBI taxonomy): domain Eukaryota; kingdom Metazoa; phylum Arthropoda; class Insecta; order Diptera; family Syrphidae; genus Eupeodes; species Eupeodes luniger. Next base: position 100,490,932 of record OX608073.1, on the reverse strand, counting down.
CTTCCAACCATGACCTTTATCGTGAATAACTCATTATTCAATTACACCGAAAATAAAAATACTTGCATAGGTACCTACCTACCGACACAAAAATAAGGAATTGTCCGGAACGTGGTATAACTGCAAGTTGCAATAGTCCCACAGATTCATCCACACATACATATATCTTGGGATAAAAAACTCTTTCAAGGACTTTTGTCTGAGAATTTTTCACAAGACAAGAAAAATATATATTGGGGGAGAGACAAGAAATTATCCTTAAAAAATATCAAGAACACAAAAGAAACTAACTTAAGTTTCTTTTGTTGTTGTAGCTCTTCGTCTTCCTTGGGCATCAGGCAAACAAGTGAAATGAAGAAAAGGACGAACAAAAATAATAAAAAATGCACACACATAGTACAAGCAAAAAAGGACCTCTCTTAAATGGAGTCGACTATTTTCTTCTTCATATATACGAGTATTGTTTGGTTATCCTACAAACGAAATGTACTGACATCTTCTGTCGAGAAAAAGAAGCCAACACATCGTCGTTGTTTTCGTTTTTGTCTTCGACTTTTCTAACCTTACCATGTTACCACACACAAAATGCATCCTTTTTGTTCAGAGAACAAGGACTTGAGGATAAGGAATTCGAAGGAGTTATAGTTGCAAGTAAGATGAAGGATTCATGTTCAAAATAAAGTGTAAACTAAGTTTCGTGATAGATTTCCTTGTTTTCGTTGTTTTGAATTTTGAGGGATTTAAATAGAAAGGATGTGTGTTTTTGTTCAAATTTATTGTAAATTATTATATTGTTCCGATAAATGGGATATATGTAACGGATATAAGTCTTGCTTATTTTATCACTTTCGCAGATGAACAACAGATAAACTAATGGAGATAAAATACAAATTGCTTTAAAAGAGGATTGAGGTACGGTAATTTAACTTTTAGAAATCTCAATGACGAAAGGTCTTTTATTATTTTGAGCTTCCTGTGAGTAAGCAAAAGATACAGATTATAATATAATAAGTATGCACCCGCTCTAACTTCGGAACCAACAAAGTTAGAAATTCCGATATTTGCAATATTTAATAAACATCAAAATTATGAAGCACTTCCTGACATCGAAAAACCTTCCAATTTAGAAGGCGTGGTATCCAATCAACTTTTAAACACGGTATGATTTAAATATATCTAAGTGTTATAGAATAATGAGTGTTATGCATGTATAGTATATGTACCCAAAAATCAAATAAATTAGGTAACGGAACAGTCCGTAGAGAACTTGAGTTTAGTGACTTACGATTCTCAACCATTCCTGTGTGCTAGTCATTTTAGGGATGTAAGGGACCTACAGTTTTTATGCCGAATCCGAACGGATAATTTTTAGAAAGCACTTTTCATGACAAGAATTACTTTACGAGGATTTGTTGATTCCTCACAAGAGGCAGTAACCGTGAAAAAAACTTTAATTTGATTTGACCCAAGACCTCTAGCATGACAGTCTTATACGCACTTCCAATCACGCCACGGGTACTGTGTATGTGTACATATTTATTAAAATTATATGTATACTAAGACAAACATATAAAATATTAAATTATATTAAATCATGGAGGGCGTGGTATCCACCTCTTTTTTATTTGATAAACTTTGAAGTAAAAACAAATTACAACATTGAAAACTTTATAAAGGGTTTTACGATTGGCGCGGGGGTATTTTGGAGCCCCCTGGTGGCTATTTAGTTTTGGTGACATCTGTCAAATATTTTGTTTATTATTCAGTTGTTTATGCTAAATAATCATGATAAGTTACACGATTGAACAGCACGTTCAAATGATAAAACTTTATTTTCAAAATGAGTGTTCGTTAACGCAAAAGTTGGGCGCAGTGCGCCCATTTTACGGTAGACGTGGTGGTGGTGGTCAATCACAGTCGATTCTTCAACGTTTGGTGACCAAATTTGAGACGACCGGTTCAGTAAACAATCAGCCAACACCCGTACGTTCAAGGAACGCAAGATCGGCCGAGGACATCGCCTCGGTCCGTGAAAGTGTACAGCAGAACCCGAGGCAGTCTATTCCTCGCCGCGCGCCGTGCAAAAGAACTCGGCTTTTCGCAGACTTCAACTGGGCGAATTTTGCGTTGGGACTTAAGCCTACACCCGTACAAGATCCAACTGACCCAGGAGCTCAAAGTTCATGACCATAGACAACGCCGCGCCATTTGTTCGCTGACTGGGCTTCGAATCGTTTGGAAGAGGACCCCAATTTTGGGCGAAATATCAACTTTAGTGACGAGGCGCATTTTTGGATGAATGGCTGGGTTAAATAGCAAAATTGACGTATGCACCTAGACCAACCATATGCACCTAAACAACATGTGGTTCCAACAGTACGGCACTACGTGCCACACAGCAAACGCCACCATGGATATTTGGCATGAACGATTTGAGGGCAACCAAGGTCATGCGATTTTACCCCGCTAGACTTTTTCCTGTTGGGTTTCTTGCAGTCGCAGGTCTATGCAAATAAACCACGATCGACCGATGCCCTAAAGGTGAACATAACACAGGCCATCGCTCAAATACAGCCGGATTTATGCGGAAGAGTCATTGAAAGTTGGACCACTTGGATCCGTGCCACCGTAAGAAGTCGAGGCGGGCATTTGAATGATGTCATATTCATATTTGAAATTGACTCAACTAGTTCCCAATCGAAACGAACAAAACTTAAATCTTGTAAAATTTACTCAAGATTAAGACCTTTAAATCCTTTTCCTTGGGGATGCCTTACTAAGTTTAAATTTAGAATGACGAAATTTCCGACAAATTAAACACCTTTTAAATTTGTAATCTATGAAAGTTGGTTGGCAAGTTGACGCTCATATGTAAAAACACACAAGTTTTGATTTTAAAGCCTTTATCTGAATTGTTCAAATGTTCATGAGTGGACTTAACTGTTTTGAAAAATCTTCATGTCATCAGCAAAAATGAGAATCTCATTTGAGCACAAACATAAAGTTAACTCGTTAATAAACAAAAAGGGCCAAGATGGCTTCCGTGGGGAACACCAGATTAAGCAACAAAAGATTTTGAAACACAATGAAATACATTTTATTTGGTAGGATCTATTTTCAAGGTAAAATTTGATCCGAGCTAAGAAAATGGGCGAAAAACCGAGAGCCTTAAGTTTGAATACATTAATTTTTTCTGTTTTTCAGGAAAGTTGGAATGTAAAAGTAAGGTGTTCAACTTAAATATTTGAACACTTTTTGATTACCTTCGGGACGGGCTGAGTAGCCATAATTCAACACGGAAAGAAGATCTAGAACCATATTTTGTAGCTATATAGTTTTCGAAAAAAAGTGTAAACTACGATAATATACTTCATCAACAATTAACAAATTACTCTCGGAAATTGTTAACGTAAGCGTAACAGCTATCGACAATTTTGTTTGATGAAAAGTTCCTGTAAGTGTAGTTAACTGGAAGGACATATTTTCTTTAATTTGAGAAGTTTCCAAAATGTTTGGATCTATTAAAAAGGTGCCATAAACAGAAATATAACTGGAATATAAAGAATAAGAAAGAGTTTTAAATTCGTTTAGTAGTTTAATAGAAGAAGAGAAATTAGTTGGACATAGAGTTTTGAGGTAAGTTTTCCATGCCTTATATCTTCTGTTGCGCACTTTTGTGTACCAAGACATGGGTTAAAGTTAATACTGATTGATTTCTTTACAGATTGATTTGTTACTAAACAATTATCTAGGATATATTCGACAAATCACTCTAATCCCAATTATTCGAGAAACTATTGCATGTACTGGAAAGTGGCAGAGTATGAAATTCCCATCTCTCACTACGCAACTGGACGTCAATTTGTTGATATGGACTGGAAAGTAATGTTTCTGACTTTACTGGAGCAAAGGTGGATGAAATGGTGGATTAATAGGAAGGCCAGAAAGACCTTTCCAAATACAGTTCGCTTATCCTTGCATCGAAAACGAAATTCTGGAACAAGCATTCACAATTCAAGAAGTAGCGACTGTCCTTCACAGACTCAACAACAACAAAGCTCCAGGAGATGATCGCGTTCCCTATGAAAATTATAAATGTGCTTCAGAAAACTTTTTAATAAAACTAACAGATGCATACAACTACAGCTGTGGACAACTAATTAGAAACATTACTTGCTTCTCATTTCCACATTCACTTTGTCATGTGTGACTAGAATAGCGGTATCCTAAACGGTGTAATGCAAGCGTTATTAGATAATTGTTTGAAAAAGCATCATTTGTGCATAAGTCTTTTCATAGTTCACAACAAAATCAAGGTAGAGTGTAAAAAGTGTTCGTTTCAACTGGTCAACTAATTAGAAACAGTTTAATTATATTTGATTTGGGTGAAATAAAAATAATCTTTTTATTTTGCATTGGTAAGTAGAAAATTCTGAATTGTCTGCAAACGTTTTTAAAGAATAATTTTTAAATTTTGGAGGTAATTGTAATGGGAAAATTAAAGAGTTGTGATCCTCCTACAAGGAAAGCGATTCTTGAGCTTTGGAAGCTTAAAATATCCTATAGAGCAATTGCATCTCAAATAAACTGTTCTGTAAAGAAAGTTTTCAATGCAATTAAGCATTTTCAAAACTTCGGGACTGCTGAAAATGTACCTCGTAAAAAACAGGCCCGTAAGACAAGCTGCCAAATGGATCGAGCAATTAGTAGGCTGGCCAAAAAAGACCCAAAAATAAGCTCCACAGAGATACAACGCCAACTCTCGGTTGCATTCGATGTCCCGATAGGCCCACGCACAGCCAGAAGAAGATTGGTTGAAGTTGTGTTACATGGTCGTATTTCTCGAAAGAAACCATTAGTAACCGCAAGGCAACGTAGACTAAGAATAGAGTTAGCAAGATCACACGCCAACTGGACAACAAACGAATGGAAGTACATAGTGTGGAGTGACGAAATTAAAATAAATAGGATGAGCCAAGATGGTGCACGATATGTCCGAAGGCCAAAAGGAACAGCGTTCCACCCTAAATATGTTTTGCCAGTAATTAAGCATGGAGGCGGCTCGCTAAACAAAAAAAAAAAAAAAAAATACAGATACTGCTTTAAAAGTGAATTCAATTTGTGTTTCTAATTAGCTGTCCACAGCTGTACATCTTCATGAGCAATGATTTTCCGGAAAGCTTCCGAAATAATATCATTTTCCCAATTTTCAAAAAAGGCGACATAAATGAACCAACAAACTATCGTGGCATATCTTTTATGAACTCTGTCATGAAAATCTTTACAGGTGTAATTCTAGACAGAATTACGCTATGGGTTCAAGATAACAATCTTCTAAGCGAATATCAGGCTGGTTTAAGAAATGAGTATTCTGGACAATATTATTTTCTTTGAAGTGTATCGCCAGATCATTCCTAACGAAAGGAAAGAAGTTATACACTTTCTTCATTGACTTCAAGTCAGCTTTCGATTTAATTAAGCTGCTTAGATACATATATCCACAAAAATGTTGAATACGCGAGCAACCAAACAACGGCATGGAATGGAACAGAAAGATCAGAATGGTTCCACACGACATCAGGTGTTAAACAAGGCTGCCTGTTGGGCCCAGTTCTATTTTCTCTTTTCCTAGATGATTTGAAGGCAAGGCTAATCGAAGCAAAAAAGCTATCAACTGCAACTGGAAAGGAGACTGCCCCAAGCACAAAGTTAAAACTATTTGAGACCGTAATGCGATCAATATTATGCTATGCTGGCCAGGTATAGGAATTTCAGCAGTATGAGGAGGTAGAAAAACTTTAAAGATATTATTTTATTAAACAAATGTTCTGGCTCCCGGAAAATACACCTACCTATATGTTGCATCTAGAGAAAGGATTGGCACCACTCTATATCTACACATTGAAGATGCATCTGCAATATATATTAAAAGTAACAGAGCTACCAAACCATCGGCTACCTAACATAATCGTTAGACATTTGCTTTCTAGGCATTCCCAATTCTTTGAAGAGTGGACTCGACTTAGTCTTAACCATGACATCCAGTTGCTTGAATCAGGTATAGAGGATTGGGAAACTTTATGCCCACTTTTGCTTGGAAAAATTGAAGCATCCTTTTTTGCAAAATTTGGAGAGTCGGCTCAACAAAGTGAGTCCCGAATCCTATATGGATAATTAAATTACGACATGGGTGCGAACAATTAGTTCAAACTACGGTTTTGATAAGTATCAAAATCTGGTCAAGCCTTTTTTAATCACATGCTGTGATGGGTGTATTCTGGACATTATAGGGCCTTATGCTGCAAATGATTCTAATGCTAACATAATCAGTAGCCGAAGGTAACTTTCAATTAACAACATGGCAAGCTTATAGACCCAAGTGCGTAACTATGGTCAGATGGGTCGTTGATGTCTTGAACGGGCGTATTTAAAAGGCATTTTAATCAATTTTAATAAGTAATCCCTGACCTAGATTTTAAAACAAGGGTACTCATTGCAGCAGAAGAAAATACTAAATCGAATTTTTTTTTCGTTTTCTGTAACTCAGTAAAAAGAATTATATCGAGAAAAAAAGCTCCAATAAAGAAAAAAAGAATGAGAAGCTTCAAGGCAGCATTCATCTTCAGATGAAATCTAGTCAATGTTTAAATAAACTAGGTGGCGTGAGCTAGAGCCTAGTGACTTACAACTCTCAACCATTCCTGTGTCCGAGTATTGTTGTCAGGGATGGAGGGGGACTACAGTCTTAAGCCGATTATGAACGGCTAATTTGTCGGAGCACTTTTCATGACAAGTATTACTCTTGTCAATTCTAGTTTAAAGTTAAATGGGAAAAGCCACAGAAAATAATAACCGCTATGAGAACAATCTTTTCCACAACGAATATTAATTAAGGACTCAAAGAGAGTTTGAATTGAATGTCAGAACAATAAATTAGATCCATAAATGTTCATGATTTACCCACTATCAGAGGTTCTTCTTCATTGGTTAAATAACCTAGAACTTTCCTCCAAACATTTTCATTAAATATGTCATACAAATTTTATTACAAACAACTATTATTTTATATACATAAAAAAGAAAGTAAATATTCTTATTTACATATGTATGTATGTATGTATAGATGAAGAAGCATTGACATAGCGCATCTAAACAGCCCTTAACGCGGTGACAGATGAGGAAGAAATTCCTTCAATCATTTCCTTTTTCAGAATGAAATCCAATTTCGTTTGAAAAAATAAGGAAGACGATCAAAACAAATGACTTACAAAAAAAAATATTGATTTCTAAGTCAAGATATTTTCAAAAGGGAAGAAAGAGGAAAACAGATTGCTCACACAGAAGATAAATTAAAATGCTGCAAAAATCCTTTACTCCTTTTCTATACCTATCCTTATACTTTATATTTCCTTTGATTTTTTGGTGCAAACTATGTGTTTGTATGTTTAATTTATATATGCAATGCATCTGTTATTGACACAAAACCAATAATACGATGCACTTGAGGTGGCAGATAAAATATTATATCGATGTAAAAGAATATATCGACTACCTTCAACTTCCACCCATAGTCGTATCCGCATGTCCTGTCCAGTAGCTCAAGGAGTCCTTTTTGGAAAGCAATCTTGTTCAAGGAGGATAGGTTAGGACGGTACTGGCGAAGGGTTATGGCTTGTAAATCCTGGACACCAGAGCTCCCAAGAAGAGCCAATCTATATATGGAATTTGATTTTGGTGGGACGGACTTACTTGGTGGAATCCTGGCTGGGCTCTTGGATAAAATTTGTGGGGTCGTGATGGTGATGGCGATGGCGATTTGGTTGATGGTGTATATAAGTTGGCAATGGTGCGGTATTGAGTTTTTGATTTCGATTCAACGAACTGAAATTATTCCATAAATATTTATGAGACTGTTGGTATAGAAAGTATGTGTTTTTTTCGTCCAGTTTCCAGCTTATTGTATATGCTTGTTGGTTTGGTCGGACATTGGACAAGCATTTGAGAAGAGAGGTGAAAGCAATAGAAGCAGTATAATAACTAACAGCAAGTATTAGTTTCGATGGGCATCTTATGGATGAAACCATCAACATCAGCATCATGATCAGAAGATATATATAGCTTCGTCTATTTATGGTCATATTATAAGTAAAAGTTGTTTTCAAGTCGTCCTTTTTCTGTAATTGGCAAGTTGGATATAAAGAGTACACAAATAAGAAAAAAACATTTGGTGGACTTCTATTCAATTTCTAGGTATAAATCTTTTCTATAATTTTGATTTACAAAATGAGAAGAAAAAAAAATTCCTCATTAATTAAGAAATCCCTACAAAAATCACAGATTTATCTTTCTTCTCTTAGAGCATCTTCTTCTCCACTTTTTTTCGCATCTGTCTTTAGTAATATTTTGTATGCAATTCAGTTAAAGTATCTTTGAGATAGAAATAAAAGTGAATTTTTTAACTACCTTTTCAATATTAAATTTTTGTTCTTTCTATTATCTGCGTGTTTTTGATACTCGTAGAATTTTTTCCTCTCACTTTGTTTTGTATCTTAACTTTGGTAGCCAGGTTTCTATAGGTATATCTACTACGAGGTACATTATTTTTTATTTTAAGTTTTATTTTTGTGTAAGGTACTTTTCAGGTATATAAAAGTTTTTAATTTGCACAAAATGTTGAAAATATCTGGTTAGGAGAGAGAGCAAACGATTGAAAGACAAGGATCTCTGTTGTGGAAAGCTTGGTTTTGGCGAGCGAGAAGTGTTTATAATGTACAGTGTACCGCAGGTATTCGTTTATATAGAAAATTTAAAAAATAGAAAGAAAAAGTAAAAAATTGCTTGAGTGCAGCTTGCATGGTCAGTAGTTGTGAAGCACATTTTTGTTGTTAAAAATGTGGTTTGTATAATTATTCTAGCTGAAAAGCCCAATTTTTCGACAACTTTTTACAGCAATTTTGTATTTATGTCATCAATATGAGATTTAAAAATCTACAATTAGATTACTAGATAAATGTACATATATTTAAAATTTATTAAATAATACTAAAGTTTAATATAAATAATTGATACAATGGTCGGAAAAAGTATGCTGACATTACAAACAAAATATCTTATATTTTTATTCAAATATTTTAGGTACTTGATCAGTTGAAAAAATATAAAAAAAAAAGAATAATAATGTTAAGGCCATTAGCTTTTAAAAGAACTTTATTTAATTAAATTCAATGTTATAGTTCTGCAACTGAAAATTATTTTTCAGAAATATGTGGTGGAAAAAGTATTTTGACAAAATATATTATGAGGAAAAAATGAGTCTGAAAAGAAAATTAAACAAAAATTAAGCCATAATTTAATAGAAAATGAAATTTCCGTTGCTATTAATGACTTTCTTTAACCGGCTTGGTATAGATTTTACCAAATTTTGGAGAGTTTGCGGAGAAATTTCCTTCCAAAGGCTTTCGACCTCAGCGATTGTCTCTTTGCGCGCTCTTGTCAAGCATGGACTCCTTTTTCGCTTTATATAGGGCCACACATTTTTTATCATGTTAAAGTCGGAGCTTTGAGGTGGCCAATCTAGTGTATTTACACCCACTTTCTTTAAAAAATTAGTTATCATCTCGGCTTTGTGACAAGGTGCTTTGTCTTGCTGCAAAATGAACAAATGTCCAACCAATTTATCACCAGAACTAAACGCGTGGTTATTTAAAATATCCAAATATTGTTGTTTGTTCATCATTCCACCGATTGCTACCAAGTCTCCAGTGCCATTGAAGCAAACACATCCCCAAAACATGACAGTGCCACCACCACGAGGTACTCGTTTATACACAGGTGCTACTTTGCTTCCCATTTTCCTAGGGATTCTGCAAAAAGTTTTTTTTTTTTGATCCGTGGTACTCAAAACAGCTTTTATTAGTCCACAATACTTTTTCCCAAAATGATTAAGGCTTGTGTAAAAATTCTTTGGAAAACTGCAAGCGTTTAAGCTTATTATTTTGGGATATTTGGGATATTGTTCTGGCTATGCAAGTAGCAAAGTCAGCCTCCTTCAAACGATTTGCTTTTTTATTGCTACAGATTTTTGGGTGTTCAGCACATTTTCTTTAAACTTTCTGACTATTAAACGGTCATCTTTCTTGGAAGTCTTGCGTGGCCGCTATGAACGTGGAACATTTCGCGTGGATTTGTTTTTTTCTGCTTATTTATTTGGTAATATTGCTTTTGTTGATGACTACGGAGTAGACGTACATATATAAGAGTTTGGCTTCCTTTTATTTCTTATACCTCAAGTGTAACAAGTTAAAACTTAAATCAAAACTTACCAAGAGCTCTGTTTTTAATTTGCCTGTTCAGTGACAGTGAATATTTTGTTAACTTTATTTGATTTATACTGCATTTGATAAAATTATTTTTCTGTTCCGACATAATAAATAAAAATATATATAAAGAAATCCAATCGAACTATGTCAAACTCAAACTCAGCGAAACCTGCCGCTAGCACGCGAAGTAAAACTACAAACACACTGAAAACACCACAAAATCATCCTCAATCTACCCCTTCAAAAACTGTAATCAGTGCGAAAGAAGAGTGTAATATTATTAGCCAGCAGTGTAAAGAACAAAGCGACTATATTATCAATCTCTTATCCAAACAAATTATTAATTCAGAAACAAGAATATCCGATAAAATAAGCAACGAAATTAAATTCTTGCAAAACTCCATAAACGCCACTAATATTAAAGTTACTGAACTTCAAACAGCACTCTTGAGCGCTAATAAAACGATCGACACTTTAAAATCTGAACTGTGCGAATTAAAAAAAACTGTAGGCGATGTAAACAAACAAGCCACAATCACTCAAACCGAAATGCAAAGTGTAAGAAAAAACCAATCAATTTTGGAAAATCGCGCCGTTGCAAATGATGCTTTTCTTTTCGGTATTCCACATTTTGAAGACGAAAATCTAAAGTCTACTTTTAATCTGCTGTGTAACGCACTTTCCATAAAACCACCTACAATTAAAAATATTTATCGCACGCGACCTCGAAATGAATCTAAAGACACACCGATTCTAATCAAATTCATTACACCGTATGATCGAAATTATGTGTTGAAGTCAGTTGCTCTTTTTAGAAAAGTGAATAATAGAGAGCTATGTTTGCAAGACATTGACATAAACTCCACAAGTGCTCTCTTTATGCGAGAGGCTTTAACGAAAAACAACCTGTCAATATACCAGCATGCAATGGCTCTGAGAAAGCAAAAAAAACTATGCACTGTGTTTGTATCGAGAGGAGTTGTTTACATCAAGCGACTTATGAATGAAGATGCTCAACTGATCGACTGCTTGGAGGATTTGAATATGGTTGCCAACTCTGAAATATAATGTTTAATATTTAAATACATACTTATAATATATTATTTTTTTTTTAATTTCTGCTTTTACTCTATAAATTTTATATTTTTCATCTCTTATTTGTAACATTATTTTCTCATTTCTATTATATTTTTTATTACTGTCTTTAACTTCCTAATAAGCTTTACAACTTCAATAATATATACAATACATTATCTTTCAAGGATTTTTAGCATACAGTAAATCTTCTTTGTTTTTTCTTTGTGCACTTTGAATTTTATTGTTTTCATTTACGATGGGTGATCTTAATTTGCGCACCATGATTAATATTTTGAGTGGACATCAAACTGGACTTAGAGTTTCGCTTTACATTTGAAGGTTCTAAGGTTGACGTGGTTTGTGTATCTGAAACTTGGCTTTCTGAATCTCAAAACAACAACATATGTTCTCTCACAGGTTATAAGATATATCGTTCAAATAGAGTACGCTGCAGAGGTGGGGGAGTTGCCATGTATGTCAAAGAAACATTAAAATCAAGACAGATAGCTGTCTCTTGTAACGAAAGTGAAATGGAATTCGCTTTCGTAGAAATTTCGAATGGTCAAGAAAAAATTTTAGTGGGAACAGTATATCGACCCAACAGAAACGTTTGTATTTCTCCTCTTATCTCTACTTTAGAACAGGTTTCAATTTCGTACTCTAACATAATCCTAAGTGGTGATTTCAATTGCAATATCTTAGAGGAAAATAACGTGTATGACCAATTTCTGACGCTTAATCTATTTTCTGTAAACACATCTGAGCCTACACATTTCCCTAATAATGGTAATCCTTCATTGTTGGATCTATTTTTAGTATGTGATCGAAATAAAGTTATTCACTACGATCAGCTATCTGCTCCAGGTTTTTCAAAACACGACCTTATTTTCTTAGTTTATGATTTCGACGTTGAAAGACATAGGCAAAACCATACCATCGAATTCAGGGATTTCCGTAATTTGAACTACGCCGCCTTGGAACAAAATCTTAATACTATTAGTTGGAACTCGTTGTTAGATATATCTTCGCCCTCTATGCAGGTAGAATTTTTTACTGAAAAAATTAATGAACATTATTATTGTCATGTGCCCCTAAGAACTAAAACTTTCAGTCCAAATAGTAAACCGTGGATAACGAGAAGTATTCTCTCTCTCATTAAAAAAAGAGATTTATTCTTCAAACGATGGAAATTATTTCGCATTGACAGTTTTTATGTAAATTATTCCAAACTGCGAAACAAAATTATTCGGGAGATACGCAAGGCCAAAGCTCAAACATATTCAACACGTTTCAATGCCGCATTGGGAAGCAAAGAGATTTGGAAGAATCTGAAAAACATAGGAATTGGTAAATTCGATAACAAATCTACAGATTTGCTTGACATAAATGCCCTAAACTTATCTTTCGTCTCAAGCACGACAGGCACCTCGCATTTTCCAGACCGGGTTAATTCATCGGAGAATAATTTATCAAATTCTAGGCCAAATACACCCCTTTTCGACTTCTCTCACATTACCCCGGAGGATGTAGTTGAGGCCCTTCTATCGATAAAATCTAACGCTGTAGGACTCGATATGATACACCCTAAGTTCTTAAAAATTGTTCTTCCTATCTTGCTACCATTCATCACACACATTTTTAACTCCATTTTAAGAACACGTGGTTACATTATCAGAACACCCTCACATAACTTTGTAATAATATTAAGCACCCTATCATAACAAAGTATCTTTATATAAACAAAATGTAATGCTCACACATTGATTCATAATTTCATCTCATAGCGGATGATGATATCCGATATTATAAATATCTTTATATAAACAAAATGTAATGCTCACACATTGATTCATAATTTCATCTCATAAGCGGATGATGATATCCGATATTATAAATACCATATCAGCACTTTTTGCCTTCAGTAACTTGTGTGCCCAAAGCATCCTAAATAATTCTAAAAGAATTCTTGTGTCAGCAATAATAAAAGACAAAGGAAAGCAAACGATCTTCAGCCGAAGATAGATTTGCTTAAGTAAACATTTTACAAGTATAAAAAGGGTTTCATCGATCAATGAGAGTTCAGTTCACAGTTGTCATTCTACGTATAGCCTAAGATTTCCCCCCACCAGTGGTAAGGGATCTGAAGCTTTGATTTAATAAATAATATTAAGTTTAATATACATTGAATGCGTTTTATTTAATTGTTGATTGTGATCTTCTGCGATCACAAAAATATATTTTTTATTGAAATAAAGAATCGGAAACGAAATTGGCGCAGTCGGTAGGATCTCGAAAGATCGAAATATATTGAATCTTACTTTATTAAAAGTTTAATTCGGGATCGTCCTAAAACTAAATAAAATAGTTAGTACCGGTAAAGTAAAATTACTAAATGGTGCTATAGGACAGTGAAAAATAAAAATTTTGTTCAGTGAAAAGCATCGTAAATCAAGATCCGAAAGGACAATTTTACAAAGTCTCATAGAGAGAATGCTTGACTAATAAAACAATTAAAATTAACAAAAAGTGCTACTAAATGCAACCAGAAGGAAATCTTCAAAAGGAAGCATACAGAAAGTGAACTCAGTGTTAAATTAAAATTAACAAAAAGTGCTATTAAATGCAACCAGAAGGAAATCTTCAAAAGGAAGCATACAGAAAGTGAACTCAGTGTTAAATTAAAATTAACAAAAAGTGCTACTAAATGCAACCAGAAGGAAATCTTCAAAAGGAAGCATACAGAAAGTGAACTCAGTGTTAAATTAAAATTAACAAAAAGTGCTACTTAATGCAACCAGAAAAAATAAATCTTCAAAAGGGAGCAGAGGCCCCGCAAGTAAAGGAACCACATATATTAGATCAATTCAGCAAAAGTTGAGAAGAAAACAACTTCAACAAAATAAAATTAAAGACAAATAAAAAGTTAAAAGTGCTACTTAAATAAAAAAAAAAAATATAATATATATGACATTACTTTAAAAAGTGTAAATTAATAAAAAGAAGGAAGAACAACTGTACGTGGCAAAATTATCCAAGTCGAAAGCCCCAACGTGTTCGATAAATGAAGAAATATACACCATACAACAAACCAGCTGCGTTAACATATAATACCGAGGAAGAAAAAACTTCAAAATCAACAGATCCTGCAGCAATCCAGCAATCAAAAGAAATTGAGCAAGCAGAAGAAAAAATTGAAAATAAGGTAAAAATGGCTACAATAAATATCGACCCCTTAAAATTAGTAAAGAATTTACCAAATTTTAATGGTAAATCATGTAATATTATTATATTTATTAAAAAAGCAGAATTTGTAATAAATTCATGTAGTTTGTATAACGAAGGTTCACAAGAATTTATATTGAGTGAAATAAAATCAAAAATAACAGATTTCGCCCTAGAGGTAGTATTAAGGAGTGGCGACCCTAATAATTGGCAAGATATAAAAAATATTCTAGTAAAGAATTTTGGTGAGAAAGAATCTTTTCTAAAATTAAAAGAACTAGCAGATAAAGTTTATTCAAAAAACATTTCTCAACTATATAATACATTCTCAGAAATCCTCTGTAGACTAAATAATAAATATTATTTATCTGAAAATAAACCGGATGAATACAATCCTTTCAATAATGAAGCGTCATTATTATCTAAATTTTGTGAAAGAATACCTCCGAACGCAAGTTCAATAATAATCAATCATAACATAACAACCCTTAGTGAAGCTTTTTATAAATTAGAATCTTGTCATTGGACAAAAGAAGAAAATAATTATAATGATAGAAATACTCGAAACTATAGAACTGGAAATAACAATAATAATTTTAACAACAAAAACTATAAAAAATATAATAATTACAATACAAATCAAAGATTTGATAGTAATTACAAAAACGAATCAGGAAATTCAAATAACTATAGGAATTTCAATAATAAAGGTCAAAACTTTTATAGAAACAATAATCAAAACTATAGAAACCAAAATGAACGAAATTATAGGCAACCAAATAGAAGTGGAAATTATTCTAATAATAATCGTAATCCATTTGCTACACAAAATAAAAAGAATGATCTAGAACCAATGGAAATAGATCACCTTACTCAAAATACAGCAAATTTTCAAACACCCGCCTCAACAGACCATTACCCTGCATAGATGTTCATATTCTTAATAAAAAACTTAGATTTTTAGTAGACACAGGAGCAGCTACATCTATTTTAAAAGAAAATATATTTCCAAGACATTATGAAAGTAAATTAGACAAACCAGTTATAATTAAAGCATTATATAATGAAAATCAAATAAATTCAAAAATAATTTTACCATTACCAATCGAATTTAATAAAAAAGAATCAACCATGGAATTTTTAATTACACCAATTACAAACAGTTCGTTTGACGGAATTTTAGGAAATAATGTCCTTATACCATTAGAAGCTGAAATATCATATTATACACATACTTTGAAAATAAAAAATACTATTATCCCATTAATGACAAAACCAAAGGAATACCCTTTAGATAGATACATTCAGGAATTATCAAATACACAAATAGATTTATGTGGTATTGATGTAGTTTTACAAGATTTAACTGATAAACTAACTGAACATTATATGAACAAAGAAGAAAAGAAAGCTCTGAATCAAATATTAAAAAATAATAAACAATTATTCTATAGCGAAGGAGATATCTTAACTAACGTAAAAGAAGTAACACATAACATTGAAACTAAAAGTGATAAACCAATATATTCACGACTATATAGATATCCAGAAGTACATACAAAAGAAGTCGATAAACAAATAATCGAAATGTTAGATCAAGGCATAATAAAAGAAAGCAACAGTCCATATAATGCTCCTATCTGGGTTGTACCCAAAAAGATAGACAATTCAGGACTTAAGAAATGGCGAATTGTTATAGATTATAGAAAACTTAACGAAGTAACCGTGGAAGACAAGTTTCCTATTCCAAACATTGAAGACATTTTTAGTAAATTGGGAAGATCCCAATATTTTACCACATTAGATTTAGCGAAAGGTTTCCATCAGATATTGGTGAATCCTAAAGATAGGTATAAAACAGCTTTCTCAACAGCAAACGGTCATTACGAATTTAATCGGATGCCATTTGGATTAAAAAATGCCCCCGCAACTTTTCAACGAATGATTAATCACGTATTAGAAGGACTTGTAGGAAAAATATGTGTGGTCTATTTAGACGACATTCTCATATTTAGTACATCATTTGAGGAACATATTTGCTCAATTAACAAAGTATTTAAAAAACTTAACAATCACAATTTAAAAATACAAATAGATAAATGTAAATTTTTTAGCAAGGAAACCGAATATTTAGGGCACGTTATTACTACAAACGGAATTAAGCCAAATCCAGAAAAAATAAGAACAATTGAAAAAATACCTATTCCTGGTACAACAAAACAAATAAAATCTTTTCTAGGTCTAACAGGTTATTACAGGAAATTTATTAAAGATTATTCAAAGGTAGCAGTACCTATGACCAAATATCTTAAGAAAGGAGCAAAGATAAATATTAAAGACCCAGAATATATAACAGCTTTTGAAGAACTTAAATTGCTCATATCTAATGACCCCGTTTTAAAATATCCTGATTATACAAAGGAATTCGTGTTAACAACTGATGCATCAAATTATGCGATCGGATCAGTCCTTTCACAATCAAATCACCCATTATGCTATGCATCTCGCACCCTCAATGAACATGAACGCAGATATAGCACTATTGAAAAAGAATTATTAAGTATTGTTTGGTCAACAAAATATTTTAGACCATACCTTTACGGTCGCAAATTTAAAATACAAACTGATCATAGACCTTTAATTTGGTTAAGTAACCTTAAAGAACCAAACTCAAAACTCCAAAGATGGAAAATAAGTTTAAATGAATATGATTTTGATATTGAATATTTAAAAGGAAAAGAAAATCGCGTAGCAGATTATCTTAGTAGACTCGAAGTAAACGCAGTCAATAGAAATGAAGATTCAACATTAGCCACAATTCATAGTGGAACAGAGGAAAGAAATGATCACATAGGAATTTCAGAATTACCTACAAATATGTTTAAGCATCAAATAGAAATTATAGAGTCAGACAATGAAGGTAAAGATATAAAATATATATATAAAGGTATAAGAAGACTCACTATTAAATCAAAAGATATAGGTGAATATTTTACTGAAGCATTAAAGGAATTTTTACCTGATCACGGAAATGTGGCAGTATATTGTCCAAGTGATACTTTATTTTGCAAAATTCAGGAAAAATATGTTGAGCTTTACAGCAATCAAAGTAAGCTAAAATTACTGAGATGCATTACTCTTTTAAAAGATTTAAGTAATACAGACGATGCGTTGAATCTCATTCAAAGGATTCATGAACAATTTAATCACAGAGGAATACAAGAAACATATCTTGAAATTAAAAATGAATATTATTTTCCAAAATTAAGAGAAATAATAAGAAGATACATTAACAATTGTATTATATGTCAAACAGCAAAACATGATAGAAGTCCAGAAAAAATAAAATTTGAAATGAGCAAAACTGCACTTAAGCCAAACGAGCTAATACACATGGACATTTATATTCCAAGTAAAGATATTTACTTTTTAACAATTATAGATAAATTTACTAAGCATTTGACAGCCTTTCCCATAGCTAGTAGAAACACTCATAAAATTATCGAGCAACTTAAACTTAGAAATTCTATATTAGGCAAACCCCAAGAAATAGTTTGCGACAATGAGTTTAATAGCCTAGCATTTAAAGAATATTGCAATGAAGAAGGAATTAAAATAAAACTCATAACCCCAAATCATAAGACAGGAAATTCAGATGTAGAAAGAGTGCATGGTACACTTAATGAACATATAAGAATATATAATGCACAAGAAGAGAAAAAGAACATATTAAACCTAAGAGAAAAAGTAATAAAAGCAGTTAGTATATATAATTGTACAATCCATTCAACAATATTAAGAAAACCTATAGATTTTATTCAAAACAAAATAAAAGTAGAAGATTTAGAAGAGATAGGAAAAAGGATCCAAACAGTTAAAGAAAATAATATTAATAAAAGAAATCAAAATAAAGCAGATTTTATTGAACCAGATTTAAAAAAAGACGTTTACGTAAAAGCTGACGTAGTAAGAACAGCAAAGAAGATAGCTGCAAAATATAAGAAGACCAAGGTAGAAAAAATTGATAATAAATATTATGCAAATAATAAAAAATTACATAAAACCCATTTCAAAAGAAAATATAAATATCAAAGTAGTGATAATAATAATTTAATCTCTTTACAGCCAAAATGAAAACCATAATTATAATTGTATTATTCACTTTTACCATAGTGAAATCAGAATTTTTATTACAAGAAATTCATAATCAAGCAGGATATATAATTATAAAACAAGAACCCATTGAATTAATCGAAAAATATGATAAAATACTCCATATTATTAATTTAGAAACTTACAATGAAATTACTAAACAAATTGAATTTTCTATAGAAACAGGCTATAACAATTTTCAAGACTTAAGATTAAAAAGATTAATGACAGAAGCTTTAGGAGATTCTAAATCCAAATTACACAGCATACTTCCTTATTCAAGACAAAGGAGAGGATTAATAAACATGGGAGGTAACGCACTCCATTTTCTTTTTGGAGTGATGGATAATGATGAAAGATTAGAGATTGAGAATCATTTAAAAATAATTGAAGAAAACAATATGAATGCTATGACAGAATTAAATAAACAAATAGGTATAAATACGCAATTCCAAACAGAATTAGAAACAATGGCAGACCGTATAAACAAACACCAGTATATATTAAGAAACTTTATTAATTCCACAGAAATAAAACAAGAAAATCTAGCTAAGAGCATATTATCATTACAAATAAATACAGATATAATGCTGTTAAACAATGAAATAGAAAAATTACAAGACAATGTAGTCTTTTCAAGATTAGGAATTCTAGGGAGAAATATCCTAACTAAAGAAGAAAATGAACGATTCAATATAACCATTAATAAATTAAAATATATTGAGAGCAGCCTATTAACTAGAAATAACAAATTAGTTTTTGCTTTAAAAATACCAGTATTTACAAATAAATGTGAAAACATAATGATTCTACCTATACCAAACGATCAAGGACTTGAAGTCGAAATATCAAAATACAACTATATAATTTGTAACAAAACATTATATGAAAACAATGAAATTAAATATCTTAAACATTTAAAGAAAAGTCCAATATGTATTCAAAACCTATATAAAACAAAATATGAAAACTGTAAGATAAGATCAAATAAAGATCAAGAATTAATAGAATTAGAAGATGGACTTGTATTAACAAAAAACTTAGTAGAAACAAGTCTAAATGAATATTGTAACAATATTGAATATAAAATTATTAAGAATAACCTTTTACATTTTAAAGATTGTAACATTAAAATAAATGCAACTTTATATATAAATCGAAAAGAAACTTTTAAACAAAATATTATAATTCCACTATATAACACATTAAACATTACAAAAATTAATGTTACATTAGAAGATATACATATAAATCAAATTGAAAATTTGAAAGAATTGCAAGCAATAAGATACCAAAACAAAATAAAACATGTCATATCATATACTAGTATAGCAATCATAATTATTATAATTGCAATTTTATTATTATATTTTAAACGTCGAGAAACCCATAAATTTAAAATTGAAAATAGAATTATAGATACTCAGGAGAGCATCAAACTTAAGGGGGGAGGGGTTACATTATCAGAACACCCTCACATAACTTTGTAATAATATTAAGCACCCTATCATAACAAAGTATCTTTATATAAACAAAATGTAATGCTCACACATTGATTCATAATTTCATCTCATAGCGGATGATGATATCCGATATTATAAATATCTTTATATAAACAAAATGTAATGCTCACACATTGATTCATAATTTCATCTCATAAGCGGATGATGATATCCGATATTATAAATACCATATCAGCACTTTTTGCCTTCAGTAACTTGTGTGCCCAAAGCATCCTAAATAATTCTAAAAGAATTCTTGTGTCAGCAATAATAAAAGACAAAGGAAAGCAAACGATCTTCAGCCGAAGATAGATTTGCTTAAGTAAACATTTTACAAGTATAAAAAGGGTTTCATCGATCAATGAGAGTTCAGTTCACAGTTGTCATTCTACGTATAGCCTAAGATTTCCCCCCACCAGTGGTAAGGGATCTGAAGCTTTGATTTAATAAATAATATTAAGTTTAATATACATTGAATGCGTTTTATTTAATTGTTGATTGTGATCTTCTGCGATCACAAAAATATATTTTTTATTGAAATAAAGAATCGGAAACGAAATTACGTGAATTTCCTTCTCTATGGAAAAAAGCAAAGGTTATTCCTATACCAAAAAATTCCAAAGGAGATGAGTTTAGACCTATATCTATATTGCCTTTCTTGTCGAAAGTTTTTGAGAGAATACTTCAAAAGCAAATAAACGAGTTTCTAACACGGTTTGACTTATTGACCTCAAGACAATCCGGCTTTCGAAAGAAAAATAGCTGTTTGACTGCCTTGTTAAGTGTTTCTGAGGATATCAGAAAAGCAGTTGATATGGACAACGTTACTTTTCTAATTCTTCTCGATTTTTCTAAGGCCTTCGATATGGTAAATCACAACAATCTTTGCCTTAAGCTCTCAAATTATTTCAATTTTTCCTCCTCTACAGTCGATCTATTGTTTTCTTATTTAACAGAACGTGAACAGGCGGTTGAACATAATCAACAAAAATCGATCTTCTTACCTGTAGCGAATGGTGTTCCACAAGGGTCAATACTAGGCCCCTTGTTCTTTTCAATGTATGTGAACGAGTTGCCTAGTATTGTAAAAAATTGTTCCATTCGCATGTATGCCGACGACACTCAGCTGTACCTAAGTTGTCCCTTAGGGATGATTGAACACTACGTTGCATGTATCAATGAAGATTTAAGAAGAATCGATCAATGGTCAATAGAAAATTGCTTGCTGCTTAACCCGAAAAAATCTAAATGCATCGTCATCGCTAGGAATAAGATTGATGTGTCATGTTTTCCTCAAGTTGCTCTCAAAGAAAGTGCCATCATGTATGTCGACAAAGCTATAAACCTCGGTGTTTTGTTCAATAAGACCCTGACTTGGGAGGACTATATCAATAGAACTGTGGGTAAGTGTTATAGTGTCCTTCGTATGCTTTGGCCATCTCAATATTTAATTCCAATAAAAATCAGAGTTCTTTTAATAAAAACGTTGTTTCTGCCTTTATTAACTTACGGTTGCGAAATTTTCTGCAAACTTGACTTCGAAAGCAAAAGAAAACTTAGTGTCGTCTTTAACTGTGCAGTTCGTTATGTTTATGGACTTAGACGTTTTGATCGAATATCCAATTACGTGATTCAATTTCTCGGAATGACATTTGAAAATTTTCTCAAATATCGAACTATAACTTTTTTCTCTGATATTCTTCAAACCCGACAACCTGAATACCTTTATAATGAGATAAGATTCCTAAACTCAAATCGTACCGCTCAAGTTTTGGTCCCGCGTTTTTGTTGTGCGACATCTGAACGCCAGTTTTTTGTAAACTCCTCACGAATGTGGAATTCGTTACCACGTGAAATAAGAAGTTTAAATTGCGCAAAGAAATTAAAAAATGAATTAAAACTGTACCTTAGCAATTAATTACAATTAAAACAACTAATAATATATTTTTTAAATTCATCTTTTTCTAAAATTGTATAAGTACCTATTCTTATTAATATTTTTGTTATTATTATTCTCTTTCTTTCGTTTTGTAATTTGATGTTTTAACATTTTAACTTATATTTATTGCGATACAAAATGCCGTAGCTGCTGTACACTTTAAAGCTATATTATAAATAAGAATTTATGTTCTTACAATATTAGCTAATCATGATTAATAATAAATACTAAAATACTGAATACTAATAGACGGTTTGACGAGGAACTTTATATAGTTTGCTTAACTTTTCCACCGAAATACCCGCATTATACTTGGTCACCATCTCAATTCTTAAATCTTGGCTAACTTCCGACGTTTTACCCATTATTATAAACTAATTGTTTGTAAATGTCGTCGAAGTTAATAAATTTTATTAAAAAGAGACAATATAAATAGGAAATCTCAACTCTGATAGCACGCAACACGAAAGAAACTGCAAAGATTACGATGTCAAAATACTTTTTCCAGTTAGTTATGGCTCCAGTCTATTCATCAAAAGGGTCCCAAAAAGAATGCATGAGAAAAATAAATTATTTCTGGATTTTACCGTTGCCTAGGTGCTTTGTTTTTGGTTTTGAGTAGCAAAAGAATCCCGTTGCATTTCTCAGTTTACTATATCAAGTGGTCTAGCATTACAAATAGTATTGTCAAAATACTTTTTCCGACCATATGAAAAAAAAACATAATCCAAATTTAAAAACCAGTTAAACTGAAAATGCTGTTACAGTTTATTCTTTAATGAAGATCTACTCAATTGAAAATCAAAGTCAAAATAAATGTTATAAAAAGGGTTCCAGATTACACAGCAGTTTTCTAAGATTGGTCTTACATTATGAGGTGAAAAGCGATTTGAGAACCCTGCTAAACTAACAAAGTTAAGTTTAGGGTAAAAACTTACACCAAGATCTTTCTCATCCCTAACTCTTTTAAGAATTCTATTTAATAGTCAAAGATAATTTCAGAAAAGTTGCGACAAAAAGAAAAACATTGACATTTAGCGACATTTAACTGTAGCTGGTTTTTCGTGCACCACTGGGATAACGTCAAAATATGGTCTTGTAAGAGATGGTAGGAATTAATAGATCTTATGCATCAACAAATTTTAAGTCGTCACAAAAAAAAATAGTTGACTAGAATTAAGAAAAATGCTAGGTAAGTCTTTATAAAAATTATGAAAAGAAGGGGTCCCAGTTGTCTACCTTGAGGCACAACAGATCAAATCGAAACTTGTTTTGATAAAACTTCGTTAATACAAACGAACTGAACCCAACTTTTAGGACTTGACTCAGACCATTTCAAAACCTTTGAAATAAAAACCAAAGTTTTTTGATTTCTTTATCATAAGAGAGTGACTTACTCTATCAAATGCCTTTGAAAAATCGGTATTAATTGCATCAATTTGATGTCCATCTTCTAGAATATTTAAAATGATATTGGTAAAATAGAAAGATTGATCATTGTTATATCAACTTCTTGTAGAGTCTTGGTATATACAACAATTTGCAAATCGGATGGTAGTTGGACATTTGCTGCTTAGATCCTGATTTGTGAATAGGTTTTAAGAATGATTTATTCCATTATGGAAGAAATTCGCCGTGCTGAATAGACCTCTTAAAAATTAAGAAAAGCAGTTCAGCAAAAGAAGCAGCACATTTTTTAAGAATTTAGAATTTGTATTGCTTTTGATGTAAGACCAGAAGGATTAACTATGTTATTAAGAAAAACTATTAAATGTAAAAACTTTTTATTTTATCGTGTAGGCGTCTTGTTATTTTCTGCTATGCGTATGCCTTGTTCTTCCAATTGCTTAAGTTACTTAGACTTTTTTTGAACCAAGGGACTTGATATTTGTTTTATTTCTGACTTTGAGAACATGCAATTGCCGATTTTAGATTTATCAATAAAATATGTAACGTAAATGTTATAAATCCAAAGAACACAAATACGCACACAGCAGCGCAATATGCAACATGTAACTCGCAATGCCTTCAAAATTAGCTTTTTTGTAATCAAATTTCAATTTTTTGTTGGGTTTTAGGTGTAGGTAGTTGATAATGGTAATTAGAGCCGTATGTTAGCAATAACTCACAGAATATTCTCTTTCAAGGCGTTAATCGTCTCAAGCCTATCTGTGTTTAATCAAACGATCTTAGAGGCCACGTCACATGCCCACGACGAGAGATATTCCGCTCATCAAAAGTTGACTTTCATAACATGATTTTTTTGTCACTAAATTTGGACGATTGCAATCGTTTATTTGATTCAGTTTGTTCAAAATGAGAAAAATCAAAACACCTGATACTGAGGAAACAGCCCTACAACTGCCTCTCTAAAACACCATGTAATACAAATTCGAAAATTCATATTTTATATTATAGCTTCACGTTATAGAGTATACAATAAACCGCAGTAATAAGTCTGTCTTGAAAATTTATGAGATCTAAAAAAAATCTACAAAATTTACGAAGGTGTTTAAATAACAATTTATAAAAAGTTCTAAATTTACGAAGTTGGTTTAATATAAATTTATTTGGAAATATTGAAAATAAATATTGAAAAAATATAAACCGACAAATATTTGTTATATTAAATTTAATAGGTTTACTGGCAATATTTTTGGAACGCAATTAATTGTGTATAAAACTGTAACGGAACCAGAAACCTATACGGACCAGAAAAAAAGGTTAACCCATTAAATTTGACCATGACATCTACATATGAATAAGATCTAAACTACATGTTGTGCAAATATAAAAAAGTTAACTTTATATAATTTTCAGTTTTAATTTTTTTTTACTAAAATGTGCTACATTAAGCACCCTATTCTCAATTTCGAAAATATTTTAATTTTACACACATATATATTTAGTACCTAGTTGTTAATGCTGATATAATTGTAGCGTAAAACACCAACATCTAAGGGTTGTTTATTTCTCAACTTAACTTTCGTTGTTTTTAAAAAATCTCACAAAAACAAAAGAAAAAATACACTCACAAAGAATAAAAATGAGGATAACGAATTCACAGATTTGTTTCCCATTTATTCTCTTTTTATGGGCATAGGTATATCTTCAAGTCTGTGACAGAGTCCTTAAGTATCTATATCTACCTATTTACACAAAAAAAGTCAAAAATTATGCATATCCTTATAGTATAAGGACCAACGTGCTGCGGTTTGTTTATTTATTCCACTTGAACTTTACTTTCGCTACAGGTCATTATATTGTTCGTTGTTTTTCAAAGCTTCTATACATTTTGTATTTATGTATATTCGAGAAAAGAAAAAAGGGATGCGATTAAAGGCAACAACCCAGAATATAAAACAAAATATAACATATTGAGGTAAAAAAGGAAAAAATTGGAAAACTTATTGAAGAAAATATCCATCGATCAAAATATCATAAAATCAAGTCAATATGTTGCCAAAGTGAACATCAAAAAAGTTCTTTTTTTCCTTCTTATTCTTCCCATAAAATCGAAGACAAGACAAGTTGTTATGTTTTTTTTTCTTCTACTTCTCGGCTTCTAAGGGCTAAAGATCCTTTTCACACTCTTCAAAAAAAATGTATCTATGTAGGTGTGTACGTAGGTACCTCTATATAATATGTGCGGTTTCGGAACATATGTTTAAACACTGAGCCTCTTAACTATGAAGAGTATCTAACATCCTTTATATTGCGGTGGTGTGGTGTGGTATGGTGCCAGTATAGTGCTGATGTGCTCCTGATGGGGGGTTTGATACTACCTACCTTCCCATATTGTTGAGGTTAGAATGTTTTTAGGAAAAGAAAAGAAAAATGAATGAGGATTTAATGTTTTCCTTTAGCTTTTTCCATCTCAATGAGGCGAAGAGAATACAACACACACTCCCTCTAACTTGATCCTTATTAGGTGTAGAACTGTAGAGTATAGTTTGAGGAGGAGAGAAATAGTAAAAAAAATACTTATTTAAGGACGAACAAAAATAAAATAAAATGATGAAAGAAAAACTTTTGTTCATGAGAGGAGGATTTACACTTGACTTGAGAGGACCTTCATCTATGCATATACATATATACCAATATACGAGTATGTGTGTTTGTATTATATGAGTTATTGTTTCGTGCCGTATATATATGATGGTGTGGGCTGGACACTTAATGAACGAATTATCCTTACTTGGATATTCTGAGAGCGATTTTAATCAAAAGTTTTTCAAACTCTCCTTTATCCAGCTTGTTGATTCCTATACCTCCCGCTCCCGCACTCTACTCAGTGTCATTATTAGATTCGAAAGTAAGGCTAATCGAATGATTTAATAACCCTTAAGTACTTATAGTTTCAATTTTAAGGATATTAAAGCATAATACAGATATTTCAAAATAGATAAGTAATATGGTTAAAGTTTTATAGTGTAAATTGTGGCAAGTAAATGAAATCGAGTTCCCCAAATTGAACATTGTAAAGAATTTTCTTTTACTTGTAGTACAAAAAGAAGTTTAAAGAAACCTAATTAGTAAGCAAAGTCAGCTAATTTAGAGACCAAAGAAAAAGTTATAAGATCATGAGTGTCAACTTAGAAAAATAACATTGACAATAACACAACAACTGATCGAATGTGTCCTGAATTTTCTTTATTTTACTGGGCTTTAATTTAACTAACCGTTAACTATTTGTGATAAATGAAATGCTGTCGTTCTTAGTGTATCTTAACATAACCATTGAATAAAAGAAGTTTTTAGCTGACTTTAAGAGGTTGATTTAATAATATGAATAAAGTTTCGCGATCTTAAGAACAGACACAGAATTGCTGAAAAATTAAATTAAATAAACCATCCAACTTATGTAAATGATTATCATTTGTCTTGAAAAGATGCTTTCAAAGTCTTACATTTATATGAATTAGTGGACAAGAAAAACGATGGAATTCAACTCATCACAAATAAATCATAACTCATTCTATACAGATTTGAGTTTCTGATTAGTAAAGTTTTTTAAACACCCTTTTTTAAAAATTCTGTAGTTGAAGGTAGCTTAAAGGCACTGGTATGGAAGTGCAATATAACATTAATTAAGCTTTATTGAAATTTATTCAAAGGAAAACTTTTAACTTAACATATTATAATTGGTCCGATTTGTCGAATTCAAAATGTTGACATTTCTCGACATTTCCTTGATTCTATATTAAATGTTTTTAGAGCAAACCAGGAATGTATGGCATGGAATAGCAGCAGTGGAAATTTTTGAAGAAAATCACCTCAGTGATGGGGAACATTTTCACCTCAGTGGATTCGTCAATAAGCCGAATTGTTATGCCGCATTTGGGCGAATGGGCTGGCGGCATCATCGGGCCGTATTTTTCCAAAATGAAAGCGGTCAGGCATTTACTTTTGAACTTTTTGTATAGGACAAATGTTAGACAGTCTATGTTGAGAATATGGAAAGACCACTTCTCCAAATTATATAACGGCGATGACGAACCGAATTTCGCTGTAAGGGAGATATAACCACTCAACCTAGGCGACGCAGATCAAAAATTCCGGCTACCCGACCTCGACGAAGTTAAGATAGCTATATCTAAACTGAAGTCAAACAAATCTACTGAAGCTGACGGCATCGCTGCCGAATTGTTCATACAACAACTCATCTGCAAAATATGGTCGGAGGAAAGCATGCCCGATGAGTGAAATCTCAGCATAATGTGCCCGATACATAAGAAAGGAGACCCTCTAAATTGCGCCAACTACAGAGGCATCAGTCTCCTTAACATTGCATATAAGATCCTCTCTGCCGTATTATGTGAACATTTGAAGCCATTCGTCAACAACCTGATAGGTCCTTATAAGTGTGGCTTCAGACCAGGAAAGTCTACTATCGACCAAATATTCACACTACGACAGATCTTGGAAAAAACCCAGGAGCTTTAAATCGATACCCACCATCTCTTTATCGATTTTAAAGCCGCGTATGACAGCATCTATAGGGAAGAGCTCTACAGAGCAATGTCTAGTTTTGACATCCCTGTCAAACTTATCCGTTTGTGCAGAATGACGATGGAGAATGCACACTGCTCTATCAAGGTTGGAAAAGATCTCACCGATGAATTTGATGTCAAAAAAGATTTTAGACAAGGAGATGCACTGTCAAGCGACTTCTTCAACATCGTTCTGGAAAGAATTGTGCAAAACTCAACCGTAAACACTAGAGGTACAATCTTCCAAAGGTCCATCCATTTACTTGGATACGCATATGATATTGACATAATTGGAAGATCAAAGCGTGTTGTGCATTGCGACGGAAGCGAAGAAGATGGGTTTAGGGGTCAATGAGGGCAAGACCAAGTATATGCTGTCATCAAAAAAGGACATTGAACAACGACGTCTTGGACAAAACGTCACCATGGACAGCTATAACTTTGAGGTAGTTGAGGACTTTGCCTATCTAGACACCGCTATAAACTCAGACAACGGCACCAGCGCTGAAATCAAACGAAGAATAACTCTTGCAAATCGCTGCTTCTTTGGACTTAGAAGGCAATTTAGTACTAAAGTTCTTTATCGAGCATCTAAAATTACCATCTATAAGATACTCTTCATCCCGGTTCTCATTTATGGCGCTGAAGCCTGGACCCTGTTAAAGAAAAATGAGAGCGTCTTAGGATGCTTCGAGAGGAAAATTCTTCGGGTGATTTTTGGTCCAGTACGCATAGATGGAGAATGGAAGAGAAGATATAACGACGAACTGTACGGGCTGTACAGCGACACTGACCTAGTTAACAGAATTAAAGTCCAACGGCTTAGATGGCTATGTCATGTAGAGCGAATGGACATCAACGCTCCAGCCCGGAAGGTCTTCAAATCCATTCCCGAGTGACGGCGGGCGCAGTAGAGGAAGACCGCGACTCAGGTGGCGCACGCAGGTGGGTGAAGACCTCAACCAACTTGGCGTGCGAAACTGGAGACAGCTAGCTAGGGACCGAGCTGGCTGGAGACGCATGTTGGTTGAGGCCCAGGTCCGCCCCGGACTGTAGCGCCACCTTAAGTATAAGTAAGTAAATGTAAGACACGGTAAAGGGGCTCCATGTAACAGTACAATATTCTAAATGTGGTCTGACAAGACTAGAATAAAGAGCTTTAAATGTATAGGGGTCTTAGAAATCTTTTGAATTTCGAATAACAAACCCTAGCATGGAGTTTGCTTTTGAGATCGCATGAACTATGTGATTTGAAAAATTCATCTAAGAATGGAAGATTACGAATAGATCCCTATGCCAATAAAATAATTGTAAAATGAAGTTTTCGAGTTTATAATAATTATAATATAATGGACTGTGATTTCTAGAAAATGTCACAACGCTACATTTCTTATTGTTAAAATATAGCCCATTGACGTTATACACCATTTAATTAAATTATTAAAATCAATTTGAACTTTTTTTAGCATTGTTCAATGAATTTATGGAACTGAATATTTTCAACTCGTCAGCAAATAGAAGACATTTAGGAAAAATAATATGTAATGGTAAGTCGTTAATAAAAATGATAAAAAGAAGTGGTCCAAGGTGACTACCTTGAGGAACACCCGACAAATTTATAATTTCCTTAGACAAGGCATTATCAATTTGTACCACCTGTTTTCTACCTACTAAATAGCTCTTTATCCACATTAGGAGCTGAGAGTGAAATCCATATATCTCTAGTTTTTTTTAAGAGAACACTAGGTATGTTGAACGCGGTCGAAAGCCTTTGAAAAATCAGTGTAAATAGTGTCGACTTGAGAATGCATTTTCATCTGTGATAGACAAAAATTTGAAAATAGTGATAAATTTGTAGTAGTGGATCTACCTTTTAAGAAACCATGCTGGTAAACTGAAACGTTATTGTAAATAAGATTGTACAATTTGTTTTTTACTACAGCTTCGAAAACCTTAGGAATTAACAGCAGTTTTGCAATTGGTCTGTAATTTTCAATCGAACTTTTTGTACCTGATTTATGAAGGGGAGTTATTATAGCGTATTTCCATTCATCTAAGAACTCACCATTACTTAAAGAAAGGTTAAATATTATAGTGGTGTAGCAAGTATATTATCACAAGTATTTAAAAGGATTGGTGGAATATTGTCTGGTGAAATAGAAAAACTTTTTTCCAGAGATAAAAATACTTGTAAGATATTGTCTACAGATAACTGCAAATTACCAAGATCAACCATAGGATCTGAGTATATTGTGTTAGTATAGTCTTATTTAATAAAATTAGATTGAAAAAACTACGCGAAGTTATTGCAAATTATATTAATATCATCGGACAACACATTATTATAAGTCATGCTAGATGGAATCCCAGTTGAGTTTCTTTTCGAGTCCATATAAATGACCAAAAACTCTTAGGGTTTTTCTTAATATTCGACTCAAGAGACGAGATGTATTTCTTGTATAAATTTTGTTTTCAAAAACTCATACTCCCTTCTAATTTGTTTGAACTGTTCATTTAAATTAATTGAAGATTTTTTAATTTTATTAAGTTTATTCATGACATTTTTCAGTCATGATATACTTTTGTTGAACCAAATAGGTTGATTTGAACTTATAAATAATGCTTTTTTAGGAACGTAAGAAGAAACCGCTGAATCTAAAATGTCCCGCTTTACCGCTTAAGACATGTTGCCAATCTATAGTATTCAAATAGGTTTTTATGGAATCATAATCAGCTTTTTTAAAACCATACATTTGTGAATTATTATTCGATATAGATTCATTCAAAATGGAAAAATTAAAAACTATTTCAACTGCATTGTGATGAGTTTCAAGGCAATTATCAATACAAATTAGATCCAAAATACGACCAATAGAATTAGGAATGTTGTTGATTTGATACATATTTAAGGCTGATAAACTATCAATAACATTATATTCATAATCTTTGACAACATTATATGGAAACATTTGCTTTTCATCATCTGAGAATTTCCAATTAATATTAGGCAAGTTAAAATCACCAAAAACTACAAAATAACAGTTTTCATCTTTATCATTAGCAATATATAAAATATTTTTAATGTGAGATTCATACAATACATTTTGAGATGTAGGTGGGATATATGATAAGAAATATATAAATGAATCCATTTAAAAGATTGAATAAAGAAATCAACACAGACACAAATCTGATCAATTTTGAAAGAATGATAATGTAGTTTAATTTCTCTAGTTGTAAAATTTGATTGAACAGCCAACAAAACACTTCCTCTTCTAGTTTGACCAGTCTGACGATCTTTGCGAAAGACGTTCTAATCGGAAGGGAAATATTCAACATTCAAAAAGTTATCATTTAACCAAGTTTCAATTGAAGCTATAATGTCATATCGACAGTCCAGGGCAACAATAAAGAAATCATGCGATTTGGTTCTCATACCGCTCGCATTATGATAATAGATGGAAAAACAGTTGTCGAAGCTTAAAATCGGAAGACTATTCACTATATTGATGTTGGGTTTTGTTTTTGCCCCAGTCCGTTTTTTGGATAGTTCAAAAAGTGCATAATTTGTACACCAGTTGACCATAGAGATAATTAAAGAACAGCATCGAAAGATCTCGAAGGTACACCAAGTTTAAAATTTATAAAACGCAGTTGAGAAATATCTGCATCTTTTTTTACCAATTCAGAGCAAACCAAATTCTCTGCTGGTAGATTTAGCTTTTGTGCAACAAATTCCGTAATGTCGTTTTCATTGACAGTATTTTTAAGCCGAGAAACATGCATAAAGCGTAGTTTAGGTATAGGAGGAAGAACGGAAACGGCGGCGGCGAGAACATCGGTGCCTATTAAATTATTTTGTTTCTTACACTTACATACTTACTACCTGCAACATTATTGTTCGCTGTAACATTATTGCTTACAACAGCTTCAGCAACACGATCATCAACCAAGTTTTTCACTTTCGTACGCACCTTCGCCATGATCATCAATAGCAATTAGAATCCACGATCATGTGATTCGACACAGTTGGACTTCTTTCTTTAGGGTTTATTAAAAGTTTAGGTTTACGTCGATAAGCCAGAATATATTCAATAGCGAAAGGATAAGATAATTCAGCACATTAACGGTTTAAAAATAAAATAAATTAGGTGGCGCAAAAGTCCAATGTGTTTTTAAGGAGACTGGTTTAGATACAGACTAAAAAAGATATTTAAATACAAAATCAATTAGCTGTTACAAACTAAACATTATTTTTCTAAGATATTTGCAAGTGAATTTGAATCCACGATAGCATTCATTGTTTGTAGCTTTGGTAAGCTAACATTTTCTCAAAGAATAATAAGGTAGTATTTTTGGAGAACAAGATTTAAACTTAGCAAAACAACATTTTTATAAAGTTGATATTAAGACTTAAAAAAAAACAAAGATGGCACCGTAGTATACGTTCCCCATAATTTCAGTTCCCATTTTTAATAAAAGCCCTATTCAGCACTTAAATACAATTTCTCTGTTAAGTAATTTTGTTTTATTTTGCTTTGGTAATTCAATATAAATAAACCGATCCGTGAACAATTTTGAAAATCATGGTTCTGTTCGAAATATGTATGTATCACGGTTAATCAATGAAGCTCACTTTTGGTTGAATCGATATGTCATAAACAAATCCTCCGTTTTTGGACTGATGATAATCTTCAAGTCAATCTTCATGTTTGAGACACCATTACGTACATTAAATGGTGGAATAATTGTTCCGTATTTCCTTAAAAACGATGCTGGTTAGAACATTACACTTAATTGCGATCGCTATACAGCCATGATTTCTGACTTTTTCGTTTATCAATTGAACAACCATGATGTACAGGAACTATGGTTTAAACAAGACGACAAGGCGCACGTCACACAGCTAGTAACACAATTGATTTATTAAAGGAAACGTTTTGAATCCGCTTAGTTTCAGGTTACGGACCAGTGAATGGGCCTCCGAGATCATGAGATTGACCACTTGGAGGACAACATTCGCCTTTGAATTGCCGCTATACGACCACAAATATTCGAAAAAGTCATTGAAAACTAGACCTTCAGATCAGGCTACGACTGAGCCAGTCGTGGAGGTTATATGCCATAAATGAATCATACCTAATTAAATTATAATGGCAGATGATTATCTTTCGAATAGATTAAATTTCATGTCAGTTTAAAAATCATCTTTGTTAACCACTTCAAAGTTCTATACCTCTAAAATAAAACACCCTTTACAAATTGTTAAGTGAAATAAAATGAACGAAACAGTGTTCGAAAATAACCAACATTAATTTGTTCTTCTTAATTCATAAAACAAGAATTTCATTTAAAATAATTCGTTTTGAACTACTTACCTTTCACAATTCAAACTTAACGTTTAATTTCAGTTTTTGAAAAATCCCGCCAAATCATTATTTCGCACTACACTAACGTCTACCGAAACCTCTTAAAATATTACCGAAACCGATAGTGTCGACACTCCCGAAACTCCAACGGTACATTTTATAAGCAAAGATTATACCTACAAATTTGTATACACAAACATATTTTTGTTGGTTGAATAGCAGAAAAAAACACTTCAAAACAATGCAATTGTTTATTCAATTCACTTTTCACTTTTTTAATATTTTTATTAACACATTTCACATTGTAAATACAATTTTCTATTATTTTTTAAATAATTCTTTTGCGGAGAAAACTAACGAACGAAGCGTACACACTGAGTATAAAAATGAACTGGTGAATAGAGATGGAGAAAGGAAAAGGAAATGATCATGTTTAATCTTGCAAAAACACTACTCCACAGGGCTGTCGAATTATTTGCACTCCTTTTAGAATTTCCGTAATGTCGTACTTCCCGCATGGCCAAAGTACTTCCTGTGTTATAATCCAAAGATCGACTTTTTAATTTTAACAAACCCTTCAAAAGAAAAAAAAAAACAAATAAACAGAGCAATGTCTTGCTGTGAACAAAGAAGCCATTTGATTTAATGATAAAACTATATCCGAAATGGAAAAGCATAATCCAAGAGATTTGAGGGGAATGTTTGATGGAACCCATTGGTCTAGAGACCTGGAGTATGATCTAGAGTGGTTTTGGAGTTCTGTATTCTCAGCAGAAATGGCCTGTTATCCCACAAAGTAAATGTGAGAACTGTTAACAGGTATCCTTTCAACCAAATTATTACTACTAAATTACCCATACCCGATATATGGATTGATCAATATAACATAAATTAGGTGACGCAATTGTGAGGGATAGAGGGGACCAACAGTTTTAAGCCGAATCCGAGAAAGCTAATTTGAGAAAGCACTTTTCATGACAACAATTACTCTTGGAGGTTTTGTCAATTCCTCGCAATAGGCAGTACCCGTGAAAACTTTTTTGTAATTAAGGTGGCACAGGAAGGGGTTGAACCCAAGACCTAACGGTATAGAATTCTATAACGGTATAGAATTTTAATTATGCCTCAGCGTCATCGAAAAATTTGACCATCGGATGGAGGTGTGCCGCCCGGGGCTGAAGTTGCGGCATTTGACCGATATACCAATATTATCATAATAAAAAGAAAAACAACATCGGCCCTTAAAATTTAAACACCTTTTACACTTTATAGCAGATCGAATTATGTTGCTCATTGTCTTCTCAATCAATTAATGGAAATATTCAATACATTTTATTTTCATATAAGTTCACCAAATAACAATTTTAAGAATTTCAAATTAAAAACTCTGTTTTATAACAAGTTGTATTAAAATTAGATGTTAAGTAGTTTTTAAGCATTGTTTACGTTAGCATATAACATATTGA
The DNA here is from genome assembly GCA_951509635.1 of Eupeodes luniger. NCBI lineage: Eukaryota > Metazoa > Arthropoda > Insecta > Diptera > Syrphidae > Eupeodes > Eupeodes luniger. The sequence goes on along the minus strand of OX608073.1, from coordinate 100,455,893 downwards.
AATAAAAACCCTAAAAAGCTGGCACTCAAAAGTAAGATCTAAACATACAATTAAAAATCCTTCAAGAGAAAACTTGAACTCCAACAACTCTCGACTTTCAGCCTTTTGATTTCGATTTTCGAATTCCAGGAAAAAAAACAGCAAATTTTAATCAAATTTTAAATTAAATTCTCTCCAACCGCATCATCCCAGACCAGACAAAAATACATAACTACATACATAGATTCACATATTTACGGGTAGGTATATTCTCTCGTTACATTTGATAAATGTCCTTAAGCGTTTATTCATCAATTTCTATCTTTAGCTATAAATTAACTTGTGTAACAAACAACAGAATTATTGTCATTTTCGTGAACATACAGAGAAACAAACAAATTTATAGCTTTAATATTAAATCCCTTATAATATACAATAAAATGATGCAGGAAGCAGGATATAAAGGGTAAGAACTGGAAGACCCAAACCTATATCCCCAATCCATCCACATATTCAATTCTGATGCACTGACTCGCCAAACAATATACACTCCGGAACGAACGAGGGAACGGCGCGCGCGGAGGAGCGAAGGAGCAGTGAATGAATTAAAATCGTGACTGTCATCAAATGCGGTTTAACTATGATTCCATCTCTTCCCCGGGCGCGCCGCGTCATGTCCCGTCCCGTTGTCGTCATTCTCATTGTCCTCGTTTGCTATGGAATGATGCAGAGCGGAGTAGAACCATTTTGTAATTTGCAAATGAGCCTGACAATATGTTTGGCTTTTGTCTGTCTATCTGTCTGATGGCGGATGATGCTGATCTGATGATGATGGAATCATATGATGGCCTCCTAAAACATTGTATTCCACATGATGATGATGCATCCTGCAGTCTATGTTTATATCCATAAGTTGATGGTTTATTTGTATACATTTTGTTTTTCTTTTTATTCACTTAGTATGAACCGTATTTTTATGTTTAGGGTCAATTCTTTTCACCCACAGAACTGTGCACGAAAAATATAAAAAATAGAGGGTTGTATTGAAGTTATAAGTTAATGTTCTAAAAAGGGTTATTTTATGGTGGGAAGGGTAAATTTTTAAACTCTGTTTTTTTTCAGCAACTATATTTTTTATTTAAATTATTAAATAATGATAAATATTAAATTCTGAAATTTACTTATGCATATAATTTTTGATCCAGGAAGATACAAGATACAAAAACAGGCTGGGATGCGATCCACACTCAAAACTTCTCATTCCTGCCAGTATATCAATATTTCTTAAAGTCTTACAAAATAATAACAACATTGTGTGAAAGATTTAGAAGTCAATATCTTTCTTTGTTTTGAGTTGAAAACCATTTTTTATAAGTTTTTAACTGTTTTTTGTAAGTTTTCGTTTTTGGATTTTTCTCAAAAATTAACTAAAAGTTAATATGTACCAAAAATATTAATTACATTTTTTGAAGGTTTATATTCATGATTTTTATAAATGCGAATTAAATGTTTTTAAGAAAATTATCTTATGTTAAAAACAATGGGGCATATTCCCAGTTCTTTAATAAATTCGAACTTTTTCTTTGCTAAACCTAACTTTAGTCTGGAGTCTAGCTATAAACAGGACAAACAGTGTGCCATATTCATAGATCTTTAATAAGTTCTGAATTTATCTTTGCTAAACTAAGCTCCAGTTTATGTTATATAGACAATTTAAACCCATTTTAAACCAGGAGTCTAAAAATAAACACGACATAACCTTTGTTTAAGTTATTTTTAACTCTATGAAACGTCAAAAATAAACAAACTAATGGAGAAAATTATGTTCCGAGACATTTTATTTGAAAATACATACATAAAAAACAAATAAATTAAAACGTCAATAGACTTAAGCATCGAACAAGATTTTGATATTTTGCTGGATTTTGGAATGCTACCACCCAACGGAAAACGAAACCTCTACCTCACCCACCCGAACCCACCGCGACCCCTACGATCTGTAGGAAAGGTATCGATTCGATAAAGTTTATAATTGACCTTCTTAGTAGTGAAGATCGAAATTCAATCAAAGGCTTGCCAGTATCTGTGTGTTTCAAAGTCTTAATAACGCCAGCGATAAGTTTTTCGAGCTATATATTCACCACAGTGACATATGCAATTTAATGTTTGCAACTCTACGAATCTTTACCACAATAAGTAATTATTTTGTTACAACAGGCAACTTTTGAAATTATTCAATTATCAGCAGAATTATTTCAACGATTTCAAAAAATTTGGCTAGAATTTGTAATTTGTAGTAGAATATACCTTTAACCCGTTTCTAACTAAACAGGGTTGTCAAATTTTTATAATTAGCAGCTGTGTTTTTTTTTTTATAATTTACAGGTACTCAAGGGGTTATTAGTACCCATTATATGTTTATATTTAAACACAGTGCAAGCATTAGGAAAATAGGGAACCTAGATGTTAAATTTAGACTCCAGTTCAAACAGACTATGGGGTTTAAAATATGACTATGAATAAAATGGCGGAGAGACATAAGGCCCAGGGACATAACGCCCAAATTTTTTTTTTGGGGCTTATGTCCCACCCGAGTGGGACATAAAGCCGAAATTTAATTTGGGTCCTATGTCTCACCCAAGTAAGAACTAAGTCCCAAATTTGTTTGTTAAAAATGGGACATTGTCCCCAAATTTTTGCAGAGCCAAAAAAGAATATAAAATTTTTGTATTTCAATACAATGAACAATAACTTTTTGATACGGTGATAATACAAAAATTAGGAAAAACAAAAAAGTTTATTTTCAACATTATTTGCGGGATCTCAGGATTTTAACTCCTTTTTTCGGGGTCACGCCCACTCACGCAACTCCGTTGCTCCGCGTAGGGTTTGAAAAGTCGCCAGGCAAGCGCCAATATCAACAGATTTTTTGAATAAAAGCACCTGTGAGTGGCCCGCTTCGCGGGATCTCAGGATTTAAACTCCACAAAACAAAGTCTTGTGGTATTGAAGTGCTCCAAGTTTTGTCATTTGGTGATTCTTATTAAGTGGGACATTAGCCCCAACATTTTTATTTGGGGCTTCGGTCTTACTTGGATGGGACTTAAGGCCCAAATTCAATTTCGGTTTTATGTCCCACCGAAGTGAGACATAAGCCCAAAAAAAAAAGTTGGGCGTTATGTCAATGGGCCCTATGTACCTGCGCCGAATAATATACCCCAGTATGTTTTTAACTCTGTAAGGCGTGAAATATAAAATAAAAACATAGAATTTCTTAACCCTAGACATTTAATTAAATTTGATTTTATTAAAAAAGTAAAAATAAAAAACAAAAATTTCACTTGATTTTAATATTGAAGAAAATTTTAATATTCTGTTGAATATTGATTAGATTCCGTCCTTTCTAAACTTTAACTGCACCGCGTCGATCCCTTCAATATGGCCGATGAAGATGACTTTTTTAGGAGGTATTCTTTTATCTTCGACAATAGTATTAAATGTTATCGAACTAGTTCTCGAAGCATTTCTTTTTCAGATTCGGACCAATTTCGTTACTTTCGTCTTTTTAAATTTTGATTTCCATTCATCTGCGATTATAAAGGTAGATGTTGAAATGGAATAAAACAAGCTGTGTGTAAGGTATTAACAAAATTACTTTTTTATTGGAAAGGCGCGTGTATTCCATTAAGTGTGGAATATGACATCATTCAAATGCCCGCCTCAGCTTTTTACGGTGGCACAGATCCGAGTGGTCCAATTTTCAATGACTCTTCTGCATAGATCCGGCTGAATTTGAGCGATGGGCTGTGTTATGTTTACCTTTAGGGCATCGGTCGACTGGGGTTTATTTGCATTGACCTGTGACTTCAAGAAACCCCACAGGAAAAAGTCTACCGGGGTCAAGTCGCATGACCTTGGTGGCCAATCCACATCACCCCTGCGAGAGATAACCTTACCCTCAAATTGTTTATGCAAAATGTCAATCGTGGTGTTTGTTGTGTGGCACGTAGCGCCGCCGTCTTGTTGGTTCAATTTGGACCATAAGAAATTAGTTACCATCGTTATGTAACGCTCGTTGTTGACGGTGACCGCCTAACTAACGTCGTCAACCAATTACGCCGCCGCGGCCGGCCCAAAATCCACACCAAACGGTAACTTTTTGAGGCTGCATTATCACCTAGTAAACCTCGCGTGGGTTGGTGTCGTCCCATATACGGCAAATTTGATTGTTATTACAGCCATCAATCCAGAAATTAGCCTCGTCACTAAAGATTTTTTTTTCGGCCAGAATTGGGGTCCTCCAAGTTGAAGTCTTGTGCATGGCGAGGAATAGACTGCCTCGGGTTCTGCTGTACACTTGCACGGACCGCGGCGATGTTCTCGGCCGATTTTCCATTCCTTGAACGTACGGATGTTGGTTGATTGTTTACTGAACCGATCCTCTCAAATTTGGCCACCAAACTTTAAAGAGTCGACTGTGAAAGGCCACTACGTCTACCGTAAAATGGGCGCAATGCTCGCAACGTTTGCATTAACGAACACTTATTTTGATAATAAATTTGTATTATTTTAACGTGCTGTTCAATCGTGTAACTTGCCATGATAATTTGGCATCAACAACTGAATAATAAACAGAAGATTTGACAGATGCCACCAAAACAAATTGGCCGCCACGGGGCGCCAAAATCTACCCACGCCAATTGTAAAACCCTTTATGAAACAAAATATCGCCACAAATAGCCGCCGCCATCGACGACGATGACGCTGAGGCATAATTGAGGTTTTATGCCGTTTATGTGCCGAATAATCTTATCCTTAAGCTCTTGAATTGTTTCTGGCTTATCGACGTACACTTTTTCTTTAAAATAACCTCAAAGAAAGAAGTCCTGAAGTTAGCTGTGTGGCAAGTGACATAATCCTGTTGAAACCATATATCGTCCACATCCATATCTTTCAATTCGGGTCATAAAAAGTTAGTTATCATCTCACGATGGCAAACACCATTCATAGTAACTGCCTGACCAGCCTCTTTTTGGTAAAAAATTCGGCCCGATGATACCGCCAGCCCATAAACCACCGTTCACCACACAGTCATTCTTTGTGGGTGCATTGGTTTTTCGACTCGACAATCACTCAATTCGGCAATCCTGCTTATTGACGAATTCACTGAGGTGAAAATGTGCCTCAACACTGAAGTTGATTTTCTTCAAAAATTAATCATTCACTGTTGAAATTTCTTGCCACCATTCTGATCATTGACGACGACGACGACGTGACGCTTGAAATGGTCAAGAGGCTTTAGTTCTTGAGTAAGTAATTACTTCTTGTATGCATGAAAATTCAAGTCTTTATACAAAATGTTCATCAACTACGCGACAAGCGTGAGAGGTGCAATTGTTGGACACGATTCCGACGACAAGTTGAGGTGGAGGGCTCTTTAGCACTCTATCGCGAATAGCAACAATATTTTCTGCAGTGCGAGCGTAAGTACGAGCATGGAATTGTGTTTTACAACTCCTGCCGATCGTTTGCAAATTTTCCGATTGTATGCACAATACATTTGGACGATTAAATTGACCGAACAAATCACGAACGCCTATTTTTAAAATAAGTCTGAATAACTTTAACGCGTTGCTCGATTGTCTATCTTTCCATAGTTCAAATTGACTTTGTCTAAAATTAAGAAATGTCAAATGAAATGCAGAAATAAAACTTGACGTTAAGGTGTGGTTTACATTCAACATTAGCCCTTATAATTTAACCACCCTTTAAAAAATTTGCCTTATTCTGTATCATATTATTAAATACAATTTGTAACAATAAACAACAAAAAGGCACTATATACGATTTGTTTTGGTGTCTACAAGAAATTTTCTATTTTCACAAATAAAAATGATTTCCCAAGTTGAATTCAAAATAAATAAAAATACAAATTTTCATCACGAATTTTTCCTTCTAGAGTTTGAATAGAAACAGAAAAATATGAAAAGAAGGTATAAGAAAAAGAAACTCAGTTTAAAGGAATGGCATCGCTAACAAGCATTATGATATTGTGTCTTGAGTCTCTCCCGTAAAAAAAAATATGTTTCATTCCTTTAAAACCTTTTTGACAAGTTAGATGCAGGGTGTTTCAAAATATTTCACACTTTCGCACTGATATTTTGGATTGAAACTATTTTAGAATTAGCGAATACGAGAATACTCAGTTAAGTATTTGAAAACATGAAGAAGACAAAAGGTAAGAGCAATCAAGATTTTTAAAGAGTATTTCAGTTCTTCGCAGTTCTTTATTCAATTACATGTTCAAAAATCAATTCTGAAAAAATCTCCTGGGATAGTTTTAAACACCCTTTTTTATCTTGTAAAGCCAAATATAAACCATAAGAGAGAAAAGTGTCAAAAATTTCGTGTCAATCGACATAACCATAAGACCATGAAAATTAAAATCACAACCAAAAATAAAAAAAAAAACGAAAAACGAATAAATAAAAATCCTAACACCAACAGTTTGGATGAATACTTGACAAAAAATAAAATAGAAAAAGTGTAAGAAAAAGTACTTTCATAGTCAAACTTACATATATACATATATAAAAGGATTTGCCGTAATACAACTACTAAATAAACCAACACTTAAGGTAGAGTGGCTTGCGGTGAGTTGGTTGGCCGCATCTAGCTTTTGCTTCGTTTTTATGTGCATAGTAAGACCGCAAGAGGAATAACATAGCTAACACTGTTCGCGTTGGGGCTTTGGGTGGCTGGCTGGCAATATTATATTTCTCCACTCAAAAATTTTATATTATAAGCTGATGCTTGGTATAACACAGTGTATAGTACATAAATACATACCTATTGCCACTAATATTAGAGAGCAACGAGTGAAAGTCATAGTCAAGACCTGCAGGGTGTTGAAAGTTAACATTTTTGTATATTACCGTATCTCATGCGAATTTTTTATTTATACACTGAAAATAAAACAACTGTCGTAATTATTATGCATTAATATTTTAAGCGAAAAATTCAATACAATAATCCACGCATTGGGAGCCATTTAACCACGTAATTTTCTGATCAACGAAACTGTTAGTCTTTGTTTTTGTTTCCTGCTCCGTTCTTATATTGTCTTCTCGAATTTATCAATTACAGTGATTTTTTACATGATGGAATACAATACAGCTAAATAAATAAATCACACATCTCACATTGGGCGCCATTTCAGGATATTGAGTTTCTAATTTGTATAGTACCTATTGTGGTGGTATTTAAAATGTGTATTTGCTGGAATTATGCTTTGATAGTTCAACTATCATATTTGACTTATGACTAAAAAGAGCCCTACATAAAATGACGCCCAATGTGAAACACTCAAATTCGTAAAAAAAATTCAGCTAATATAAAGAAATTCTTCTCGGTGTATTCGTACTTTTAGAAACAAGACTAACAGACACAAACTCACAAAAAAAAAGTAAAAATATGAAAGACGACAACACGAAATCCTGAGTGAAAACTTTTGAAAAGGATTTTTCAATGGACGACACAAGTACCTCATTATACGAATAGTTCTTTAAATTCTTTTTATTTTTATTTTCTTACAAAAATTTCTACGTTTCTTTTTTGCTTTATTGCTATTACTCTGTTCGTTGGTGTTGTTGTTGTTTTTTGCTTTTGTTGTATTATTTCATTTCATATTTCATATTTAAGGATGACACGCTGATAAAGATAAATAAGAAAAAATATAAAAAAGTGTGAAAACTTTTGATATAGGTACCTTAGCTGAAATATTTTTTTTTCTAGTAATTTTGATCTATTTTGTCTTTGTTACTTGAACCATTTTAAAAGAAGTTTTAAAGTTTGCTGTTTTAATATGATTCTGATTCTTTTATCAAAAGATTGACTAAAAAATAAAAAACAGTTTTCGAGGTGTAAGGATCTCCAAGGATTTGTGGAATAAATGTTTTGAAAGTATTATGTTTGTTCATACAATATCCCCATACATACCTTGTACAGTGATGAGTTGAATGAGCTTGATTACGTATCGAATGAAGAACTTTAATCTTTAAAGCTTTTTCTTAAACAACTTTACACTTCACAGAAATTCAATAACGATTAGAAAAAGCCAATTAAACCTTCTATAACCTATTACGTGTGCTGTTAAAATAAACACCCTCAAAACTTACCTTCCCCTCATAAGGACTCTATATCTATAAGTACGAGGATAAAAAAAGGAATTCAAGTAGTGCTTGTTTGATTGATGTTCCAACGACATGCCATAGTGTGTTTATTTTTTCCATTAGCATCATCCTTCATATACTATACCAGTCTTTATATATGTACATCAGAGACATCAACATCACACAGAAGTAGGTATCTATCTTCTGATATATTTCACAGCCCTTATAACAAAATCAACAGGTGGCAATGTTGCTCGCTTGATATGAAGGCGCAAACATAAAAAATCACTCATCAATTTCAAGCCCCTACACTACACTACACTACACTCGTAACTCGTATACTTTATCCTCTCGCAAAGGAAAGAGCTCAAAGCTTGGATGCGGAGGAATAGCATTCATCGTCGAAGGCTATCAAATAGATCAATAAAATGGATGCAGAAGTGATGGAACTTCATGTTGGATAGCAACCATCATCATCCAGGCCCCGCACAGTAGTATCAACATTTTATATATAGAAAGATAGATATACCTTACACGTGCTTTGTTTGAGGTCTGATTTGGTGTGGTGGCATCATCATCAACAACAACATCACCACTTGCTACTGGTGGCCATTATGGTACTGGTACTGGTTCTGGTTTGGCATTGAACAGAGTGTATATCCTGTCCATCGAGAATCTGATAGAGACCAATGCGACATAGTCACACAGTGGTTAAGAGTTATGGCTAGCTCTGTGTATAGGTCTGAATTTACTTGGTCCATCCATATCGCATCGTTGCTAGGGTTTTCTCCATATACTGTGTTGATGCTTTTTGCCACAAAAGCAAACATTCAATCAGCAAACTCCATCATCGTCCTCCCAAAAGGAACTTGTTTTACCATAACGTTGACTTCTAGATTGATCGATTATTATACAAAATCCTCTCTCTTTCTCTCTACGTCTTCATCATTATGTTATTATCCAGTAATAAAATTATTATTAATTGATGCCAAAACAACAAATTAATCAAATGGAAATTTATGAATCTTTGTCTACAATATAACAACATGAGTTGGGTGGATATGAAAGTCTAAGATATTGCATTTCTTGAGCTTTTGGCAAAATATAAGATATTTTATTATTTTGCTACTATTGTTGTTTTGGCAAAAACAAAAACATATGATACTTTCTCAGGTGGTTTTGTGTACCATAAGTAATAAATCACGTACGTAATTTGGATTCAATGTGGAAGAAAGGAAAAGACATGGTTGTGACTTGGTGAAAATGTCTTTGATTTAATAAATATACAAAAAACTAAGGAACAACGGCCTACAAGAAATATTTTCAAACTCCAATGATAACGAATTGTCATTTAATGAACTCCGAATTTAGAATTACAATTAAAATGTATATTTATAATTATATTTATATTTATATTTATATTTATATTTATATTTATATTTATATTTATATTTATATTTATATTTATATTTATATTTATATTTATATTTATATTTATATTTATATTTATATTTATATTTATATTTATATTTATATTTATATTTATATTTATATTTATATTTATATTTATATTTATATTTATATTTATATTTATATTTATATTTATATTTATATTTATATTTATATTTATATTCATATTTATATTTATATTTATATTTATATTTATATTTAAAAGGCTTAAAACCCCATCCCGACTACCTACTATCAAGTACCGATTGAAGCCACCAAAACTGGTTCTCCTGCTTCGCCCTATCAGTTCGGTCCCGTTCGGACACAGACCTACTAAACCGAAGGAGCTCTGCTCCGTCTTGTACCATGAAGTCCCGATTGTACAGGAGTCGCCTATCCATGGTTCGTCGTTTGACGTGGTAGATTAGCGGAACTGCCAATCTATCCTGTATCAGACTACGTCTATCTAAGAAGGAGAATGCTTCTGATGGAATGAAGCCGCTCAAGCGTGCACGCTCAAAATACTCGTCGTTCGAATAGAACGCCCCGAAAATTAAATTGTTGGTCGAAGACATACCTCTTGCAATGTGACCTCGAACGAGTTTTATCACGAAATTGTCAATTCTGCTGATTCGAGCCCCGTTGTATAGGACTTCGTTGGAATAGTAATGCACGTAAGAAGATTCGGCTGTTCGATATAAGCCGATACAGCGTCGAAAACACTGCTGCTCGAACACCCGAAACTTCTCCATCTGGGAAGTGGCAACGTTGAACCACACAGGACAACCATAAACGATCATCGGCCGTATGAGGGCCATGTAGCAAATTACCTTCACTCTAGGGTCAAGCCGACTGCTGTAAAACAGCCGTTTCGTCAGAGCGAAGGCTCCTCTGGTCCTGGTCAGAGCAGCATTTATATGTCTGTCGAAATATAAATACTGATCTAACCAGATACCGAGGTACTTCACTACACTTTTGCTCGCTAATGGCTGCCCGTGGAGATCAACGATGACCATCTTGCGCCAATTCTTGCACGTATCCCTCGTGGTCCTAGCCAACGGAATTCGGAACAGAATTATCTCCGACTTCTGGACATTTATTTTCAGTTTCCAGTCGTCGCAATATCGCTGAATCTTGTCGAAATCACGCTGCAAGATAATTCTAATAACCTCAACCTTTCGGGCCGTTCTGTACGCAATTAGATCGTCGGCATACGCAATTGCCTTTGTTAGACTACCTATCAGATCGCTGGTATAAATGCTGAAGAGAATCGTCGAATTCACCGCTCCCTGTTGAAGACCATTTTTAATTAAGAATGTTTTACAACAATGGCTTGCTTATGCCAAGCCTGCTCAGTTTTAGGTAAAGACGGTGTCAAAGGCCTTTTTCAAATCAACCAGAACAACACCTGTGCAATGTTTTTTTGATTTATTCCATTGGATATCAGAAACGAGTTTAGACGCAGCATAAATTGTGTCATGACCCGCCTTGAACCCAAACTGTTTATCCGGAATTATTTTGTTGTCCGCAGCCCACTTAGTCAGAACCTTATTGATAATCTTTTCGAAAACCTTGCTGATGCTCGGAAGAAGACTTATCGACCGAAGATTTGACGGGTTGGAGTTGTCGTTTCCCTTTTTCGGGAGAGGATGAACCACAGAGGTTTTCCAATGCACTATGCATAATATGCATTATTGAAGAGTGTGGTATAAATGTCAGTTGCCTCCATCGGTAAATGTCTTAGTATAACGTTGGGTATACCATCGACACCTGCTGATTTTTTTTTTTTATTGAATTGAAGTTGAGCTGAAGCTCAACCTTCGTCAAGGGAATTGATCCCGTTTGCTTGGCGATTATGGCATTTGGCAAGGATTCGTCACTGAACCGCATGAAACCGCGGTTCTCAGATCGCCACAGTCCTACGCACTAACCATCACGGTCAGGTACTACTTTTTTTTATACAGCACTGTCTTGTTGGCTGTTCCTCAAATATCTCTTGCACGAAAAATTACTAGTGACGTGCTGCCAATAAAAATACAAGTTCGAAATAATTCTTCAAAAACTTTTATTTAGAACACGAAACTTAAATTTCCTACTTGAACTTTGATGTACTTGAGAACCCTTAGTTAGGCTCGTCTTAAGGGGATGATGAATCTAGCAATGGTCAAAAATCACTCGAATCCATGTTGATCCCAGGATTTGATCAGAATTTGGGTATTTCGAGTGTTTGGTGGCGTCTTCCTGAACCATCCTTGATTCTTGGAGGAATTTCAGAATAATAATAATTGACAAAGACTGTTTTTAGCTTAAGGCTTGGACATTCACAGAGAACCCTAAGTGTGGTTTATGTTAATCGCATGAATCAATAAAATCGAAGAAATAACTTGGCCACATCTCTTTAAGTGCATAAACTGCCTACATTTCCAGATTTCACTATGTTTGGAAATTCAATTCATTCAGGGAATTTAATTTTTCATCAATCTTAGGAATCACGACTTTTCCATTGTTGTCAATTAAATTTGTTTAACTTATTGCTGCTGCTATAAAAACTTCAACTTATTACCAGAAGGTACTTATCATTTAAAAGCCTGCCAATGCTTGGGCATTAAGTGACGACGCGACGTACCGCTACAGTGAGTTTATAAGAGTTTTAAGATAATTACTTAACATTTCAAAAAACCACTTAGTTGGCAACCACAATCATCACACTGCACACAGCCCAACAATCATCATCATCAATGCGGTGGTGAAAACATCATCAAACATAAAAGACCAACGCAATTATCATAACAATAAAAATTATAACAATTACCCAACAAAACACACAACAATGGGGCCTGAGCTGAGCCTCTCCTAACATAGCCGCAAAAGCAAACCTCCGGACATGAACTCAATAAAATAAAAAAAAAAAAAAACTCACACAAACCAAAACCAAAGGACCCAGGACTCCATGCATATAAGTATACAATTCTATACAAACCGTTACGTTACGTTGCCTTGGTGGTAAAGTTTTGTGGTCGATGTTGGTTTGTTCGTCTATAAAGGTGATGAACCGTTGATGGGTTTGTGGAAGGCCAAAACGAACGTTCAACTTCCAAGCTTCACCTACATACATACATACATACTTTCACCTCACTTACCAACATTAATTTATACATATATACGAGTAAATGTATGTATTTCGTATAGGAAAGATCAAGTATAGGGGGAGTCGGGAAGTACATATAAAAGTGTATACCTATGTAACGTAGATATACCTTATACGGTCCATTTTGACTCCCGAGAGGCCTATAACAATCTCATTTAATTGATTGTTTAAATCAATGTTTTAACCAGCATTTAGTTGTAGGGCTTTTATTGTTTGAATAATTCCAATGGTAATGGGATTTCGTGTTTTTGGTTTATTTCATTCATATGTATATGTGTATGTAATGCTGCTATACAACACTTACACTTAAATACATATAAATGGGTTCGGTATTGTTGTTTTTGTTATTGTTGATGTAGTCACCCAATTTGTTTTGTTTTGTTAGACATTTTGTGGTGCAATAAGAATTAAGGGTAGACGACATTCCACTTCCACCTTAACCACTAACTAATTATACCCAAATTGTTCGAATGATAATTATCAAGATGTGTGTTAATTTGTTAGGTGTGTGCATGTGTCAAGATTTAAAGAAGTTAATTCGGATGAAGTTGTAAGATATTAGGACGAAAAACAGTTGTCCTTCCTCTTAAAAGAAACTTCTTCAAGTAATTTAAATTTTAAAGTGTTTTTTTTTTGTCTAAAATCAGGAAGTCCTGATTTCAAAAATTTGAATTTTCCACAAACCAAATATCTCAAAAAATATTTCTAATGCCAAAAATCCTGTTTTAGAATAATGAAGTTCGATTAATTTTGTAATTTCCAGATTCTACACTGAAAAATCTAAGAAAAATTCATGTGAAAACCAAGACTGTAAGTCCAAAAAACGCAAAAATGCAAATTTAGAAGATATTTACTATTTTACGGTTTTTAGTAGAAACACTGATAACTTTCTATTGATGACGTTACAACTCTGCAAAGGATGTCTTTTGTATAGCCCAAAATTTTAGTGGAACAGTGTCAAATGTTTTTTTTTTTAGAAATTTTACCAAATGTAAGCAACAGCTTTTTGTAAAGGGTTTTTGAATAAGGGCGGGTAGATATTGAAATGGAGTAAAACAAGCTGTGTGTGATGTATTAACAAAATGAGTTGGTTGGTGTCGTCCCATATACGGCGATTTTGCAGGCCGAAATTGTGATCCGCTTCCAAACAATTCGAAGCCCAGTCAGCGAAGAAACGGCTATGTCTATGGTCATAAACTTTGAGCTCCTGGGTCAGTTGGATCTTGTACGGGTGTAGGTCCAAGTTCCAACGCAAAATTTTCTAAATTGAAGTCTGCGATAGGCCGAGTTCATGGGCACGGCGAGGAATAGACGGCCTCGGGTTTTGCTGTACACTTTCTCAAATTTGGCCACCAAACGTTGAAAAGTCGACTGTGAAGGACCACCACGTCCACCGTAATATTGGGCGCAATGCGCGCAACGTTTTCGGTAACAAACACTCATTTTGATAATAAAGTTTTATCATTTGAACGTGCTGTTCAATCGTGTAACTTGCCATGATTATTTGGCATAGACAACTGAATAATAAACAAGAGATTTGACAGATGTCACCAAAACAAAATAGCCGCCAGGGGGCACCAAAATCTACCCGCGCCGATTGAAAAACCCTTTATAAGATAAAATTAATTTGAAGTAAATATGAAGATTTTTGTGTCGAAAGTAAATATTTATCAATTTTTAGTTTTTGAAATTGTAGAATTGGATTTTTCTAAAGATTTTCCCACATATGTTTCATAAACGTCATTTGTCGTAGTGAAAAATAATACTGTTGGTAATATCGTATTTTTTCGAAAGAAAAAATAAACATTTGTTCGGAGATATTTGGGATTAACGAAAATAAGAACTTTTAAAGATTACATATAAAACGGTTTTTGAGATTCTTTCAGTAATTTTTTTACAGTTTCCATTGATTTATGAAACATTGTCTTGATAAAACAATTTGGTCCTTTTTTCGGTAAAGTTTCGTTGTTAGTAAGTTAGTTACTTAAAACGTTATTTGAAGAACTGCTTTCAAATTTACAATGTAACAAATTTAAGCTTATAATATGATTAGGTATAAACATTTTATTTGTTTCTTTTAAAAGCTTTCTTCATACATTGTATATTTATATAAAGTTACCAAGCTTAGTTTTCACTTCATGATATATATTAATTTCCATTAAGGCTACTCCAAAGACCTTGAATTAAACTCCTTTAAAATGACACCTCTAACTGCCAAAGGATATACATCTTCTCTAACCTTGAAGTTGCAAAGGTAGAATGGAGTATGTGGGGTTTATGAGGAACAGAGTTCAAGCTTATAATATATATATAAGTTCCCCTATTATTTTAATTATTACATTTATCAATACGTGCTTTCATAAAAATCCTTATTCAGTTTGCTGTAGATCAATATATTCTGCGAGGAAAGTTTCTACCAGGGTTGAGAGTTTTTGAATTCAAAAATCATTAAGTTATTAGTCTTTAGATGAATTGTTAACTTTCTACTGTATTCAAAGAGTCTATTTGAAAATGGTACTTAAAATTTATGATTTAAAAATATACCTGCAAAATAAGTTTAACTTATTTTAAATTTAAATGTCATTTCCTAAAAAAAAACCTTAATTTTTAAATCGTTTTTTTTTTTGTAATTAGTTTTTATAAACAAAATTTTTTAAAATGCAGTTATTTAAAAAAAATATTAATTAACATTTAATATTTCATTTTTGTAAAAAAATTTTGTCCCATTTTCAAAATATCGAATTTCAAAAAAAAAGGATATACTTTTTAACCCTCAAGCGGTCGCGCGGTCATTTGTAACGGGAGCGGGCGCGCGTAACCGAAAAGACCTATCGGATGAATAAGAGAAATAAAGTACTAATTATTCCATAAATATTTATTTATTTGTACTCAGATACATTATCATTGTCTTTAAAGTCTAATTTGTCAAAAAAGTACTTAAAATTATGAAAAAGGCTACTAGAAATGAGAATTACAATGATGGGTAAAAATAATAATATGAACGAAAATGTACTAAGCGCGGTCGATTCGACTACGCGCGACCGCTTGACGGTTAAATTAAAAAAAAATTGATATCAAACATAATAATTAAGACAATATAAGAGCTTGTGCAGAAAAAAGTGTATTGAAATCGGTTCATGAGTTTCTGAGAAAATTTAAAAACAAAATAACGGTTCTATGGGGGGTACCCTTTTGAAGAAATAGAAAAATATATTTTTTTATTGAATGAAGCCAAGTTACGAAAAAAAAATTAGAATAAATTTAATAAAAATCTATCGGTTCGTTTTTGAGTAAATTCGAATTTTCGATTTTTGACCAAAACATTTGTATGGGGGCTACTGTTATTTTTGATCTTTTGATTAACAAAAAAATGAAAAAAAGCTCCCAACGTGAATCTGCTTTAAAACTTAATTTCCAAGTTTGAACTGAATCGACCCAATGGTTTAGGACGTAATGGCAGCGATAGACAGACGTACGGAATAGTGGGAACCACTTATTTCGACTTCTCTACCATCGTCATGTCGTAGTTCCTAGATGATAACATCTGTCTAAAGACTAGATTCCACAGCCTACTTTTGTCCATCTTCATCACTTCTAATATGTATTTCATGTGCAGTTTAAGGGTTCTTAAAAACAAAGAATGTTCAGTTTTTGGTGTAACTTGGTAATTTAAAATTGCGTTTTGAGAAAAATATAAGTAGCTCTAAGAAACTTTATATTCACGAAATATATGGGTGTTCACTTTTCGTATTTTGCAAATTAACAATAATTATCCACTTTTTACAATAATTGTCCAGCTGAATTATTATTCGTTGAATGCCTCGTCAGCATCAATGTAAGACCAGGCCTAAGCATATTCCTAATTCAATTTCTTCTAGTTAGAGCTGACTTAAGCTAGTAGCGCCATCTATGTGTACACTGTACAGCCCATAGTGAAATCCTTAGACATCAGAAAACTCGAAAACCGCTTCTTCGAAATTCGAAAATGGCATTATAATTCAAAAAAAAATCCGAAAAACCTTAAAACTTAAAAAAAAAAAACGATGTTAACATAAACCTACAACCTATTCTAAGGCATTGTTTATCTTTCAAAATTATGAAAATTTACTTATTTCAATAATTATTATTATACCAAAAACTTGGTATATTTTAGATATGTATTTTTGATTTTCTGAAAAAAAAAATCGAAAAATAGGTAATCGAGGAAAATCAAATCTCGAAACCGATCTATAAATTTTAAAATGTTATGAGTTTTCCGATTTTGATTAAGAGTAAAAACTTATTAAAACGAATATTATTATTCAAAATTCAATCTACTGCAAACCATATGCACTCAATGTAAAATATTTTGTTTTGAATTCTCAGCTGTTAATAACAGACATTTTCATGGAAATGTTCAAAATTTCATAAGCAAACATAAAATGAAATTATATTCATCTATGGTATACCTTTATGTGGCTCACTATAAAATCAAAGTGGATTTACTAAGAACAGATTCCGAAAAAAAAAAACAAAAATCAAATCTCACAACTCTTTCTGGTCAGAATCGTCGAGTGGAGCAATGAATCTTGTTTCTGATTTTCGAAACATCCACAAAGCAGTCCTCTCTCCTCTTGTTTGATTTAAAGATAAATTAGTAAAAGGATTTTGGTCAATTTCCCAAAGAGCTAAAAGCTCTATCCCAGTGTATATAATGTAAAGGTGATGCAGTTTGTGTCCAGGCCAAAGACCATGATGATCAATGAAATGCAAAGTAAACAAGTACTGTACACGTGTATTGTGTATATGTATATGCAGGACGCAGGTATTGCTTTTGGGAGGAAAATACAAAACGAAAAAAGAAAATCCTTTTCAATATCAAATCTCCATCATCATCCTTACAATATAACTACGAGTATGATAATGGTGTGTTATTGCAAAAGGTTGGCAAGTCGTTAATTGAGGCAGGCATTTTGAGAAATCGTTTATAACCAAAAACATCAGCCAAACCGTATAAAGGTACCTTACCTAACAGCTACCACCAACCACCTACCTACCACCACACTCGACTCTTCCTCTCTGTCTGTCCTGTCTCAAATCCTTGCTGCACAGAATAGGTAACATTACTTCTGCATCGATTGAGTGATTTCTACAGCCTCTCTACCTCGAATATTGTGTATGTTTGCTATAAAATAGAATAAAATAACATTTCGTTGGAAGTCTGCATGTGTCAGGTGTATTCACTATATAAGCATAATTCTGCATATATGTACATACATAGGTAGCTACAAATGGACGATAGTAACCTCTGTTCGAGTAACATAGCAGCAACCACAGTAGAATATATACTTTTACCAACCTACTAGTAGTACCTATGGTTGATACTGGCAATCATATCATCCTCTCATGCTCGTTTGTAGAGAATTAATAATTTCATAAATGAAATTTGCATATTCCTATTTGGGATGCACAAGGACGAAGGACGAAGGACTAAGGACGAAAAGAGTACCGCATACTTACCTATACAGCTATGATATGCAGGTAAATCTATAGATAGGTTACAGAGAATAATTCTCTCTCCATATATTTTCTGCCTTATATTCCTCATGTAAACATGATACGGAAGATGGAACTTGAATAGTAACCGGTAGTAATTACCAACGTGGTTTTGTGTTAAGTGAACTGAAAATTGATATTGTTTGCTTAATAAATTTGCAAAATTTAATTTTTAGCAAAATATGTAATAAATTTATTTGCAGCAATTAAGGAATACCTAGAATTCGGAGTTCACTTAAAGTCGTTAAATTTGTGACAAACAATTATAATTATTAAACTTTCAATTTGTGTTTATAATACGAGTATAATATTACATATGTATATGTAATATATTGATACTCAAGCTAAAAACCTTTAAATAAGCAAACAAAAGATTTATTGACATTTTTTCAAAATTTCTCGCTGAAATGTATCGTATAAATAGACTAAAGGTAAGCAACAGACGGTTTCAGAACAATTACAGGTCAGTTAAAAAAAAAAAAATTAGGTGGCGCAACAGTCCGTTGAGAACTAGGGCCTAGTGACTTACGACTCTCAACCATTCCTGTGTGCGAGTGATGTGTCAGGAATGGAGGGGACCTACAGTTTTTAAACCAAATCCAAACGACTAATTTGAGAAAGCACTTTTCATGACAAAAATTACTCTTGGAGGATTTGTCGATTCCTCGCAAGAGGCAGTACCCGTGAAAAAAACTTTAGATGGCACAGGCAGGGATCGAACCCAAGACCTCTAGCATGACAGTCCAACGCACTAACCATCATGCCACGGGCACTACAGGTCAGTTAGTTCTCTGAAAAAAGCTAACAATAGCCAAATACCTTTCAATGAAAAGTTGCATGTTAACCGATTGGAAAATCATTGTGTGGTAATATCACATAATATTATCATATTCAAAGTTTTTCAATATGGACGCTACAAAAGTAGAGCGACAGGGACAGCAAACGACGCCATATTTCTTGCTACTCTTTTGACATTTCTCTTCAGTAAGGTTTGCCATTTCATGATGGAGAGATATACGAGCCAACAATAAATCAAAATTATTAAAATTTACTACGAAAATTCGGAGTGACCTCAACGTTATGAGCGCCACGTCCAATTTATGGTCGTCATAATCGTCCTAGCAGATCAATAATTGAGCGTCTAGTGGAAAAATTGTAATCCCCAGGTATAGGACAAAATGTTCCCGTGCCAGTGAGACAAAGAAGTGCCCGTAGTGTCGAGAATATTTCTGCCACTGAGGCTTTAGTTGCAGAAAGCCCACACGTCGTTCTCAAGCGTTGGGCATCTCTGTGACGTTGTTGTGGCGAATTTTGCGAACAAATCTTGGCCTACATCCTTACAAGATTAAATTGACACAAGAACTAGAGCCGCTTGACCACCAGAAGCGTCGTATGTTCTTGAATTGGGCTAAGCAACAACTTGAAAATGATTCGGATTTTCATCGAAAAATCATCTTCAGCGATGAGGCTCATTTCTGGCTGAATGGCTTCTTCAATAAACAAGATATGCGGTATTGGTCCACCCATCCTCCATGACTCATCATCGCATGCCGAAAAAATTACGGTTTGGTGTGGTTTATGTGCCGGTGGCGTCATTTAGCCGTACTTCTTCCGTGATGATCAAGACCGGCACATTACTGTGAATGGGGATCGCTACCGTTCAATGATAACCGAATATTTTTGGCCCTAATTGGATCATATGGACTTGGAGGACATGTAGTTTCAACAGGACGGCACCATAAGTCACACTGCGAATGTCACAATCAATTTTTTGGAAACCAAGTTTGGAGAACGTGTTATCTCAAGAAATGGTCCGGCCGCTTGGCCGCCTCGTCGTGCGATTTGACGCCGTTAGACTATTTCCTGTGGGGCTACGTCAAGTCTAGCCATCGACGATTGATGAACTTAGTACGAATATCGAACGTGAAATTGCAGCACTATCGGCCGATTTATGCTTGAAAACCGTCGATAATTGGGTTCAGCGTCTGGACTTCTGCAAGCGTGCCCGTGTTGGACATGCTAAAGAAATCGAAATTCATACGTAATGGCATTGAACGTACTTTCACAGGAATAAAGAATTTCATTGATATCCAAAACCGTTTTTGTTTTATTTAAAAAAAACTTTTGTAGCGCTCTTATTGAAAAACCCGATATTACGCTTTTTCAATTATGTAAATATTGAAAGATCTGTGCCTGTTTCACCAAACGTCAAGTTTGAACCAAAAAATTAAGCTTACAAAATACAGCTGTAAAATTATAATCCAATTTTTCGTTTTACCAACTAAAAGTTCTTGTTTGACAAACTTACGATGAAGGCGGACAAAATTGTAAAAAAATTAAAAAAAAAATTGTAAACTACGAAATGGCCGTTGCATAGGGACTGAGACTAACGTGAGATTTACAACAATTTTTCACAATATTATTGAACGTTGTGTTGTTCTAAAAACGTTCGAAAAAACATATTTGCCTACGCTTTGATAACAGATAAAAAAAAAACATTATTTGGACTTAAGGTTATACGATTCCTTGACAAATGAAAAAGTAAGGAACATACAAAATTTTGAATAACAATGCTACAAACTGTTGACTTGCAAATTCAATACATGTCGGCAGCTCTTTCTCATTTTCGTCTATTTCAAAGCCAACACAAAGCTCGTCGTCGCCGTTATACAGTCTGGTCTGCAGAAGTGATCCTTCCATATCCTCAGCATTGACGGTTTTCCAGTATGCCTGTTTTCAAATGTGAATTCCGTCAATGAGGTAAGTCAGAAGGTGACTTACTTACTGTTTGATAGTTTATCGGTTGGCGAAGTTGTAGCCATTCTTCAATGAAATCCAAAAATTAATAGTGTTTCTTGTCCGTAATCCGATCCAAAAATAAAACGTTTAAGTTTAAACAGATCTAATCGATTTTAAAGATTTGTGAACGTTTGTATTAATGTAATTTTGTTTCATTTCACGAATCGAAGAGGCATTAGCAAATTTTTACATTTTTTCTTTTATCTTCAAGAAGAATGTTAAGACCGATGAGACTCTAGGCAAAATTTCGCTATATAATACATAATAAGAAAAACTTAAAATAATTATCAAATTGGAAAACTGCCAAATTTTTGAAAAGTCTAATATTAATCGTTCAATGTTTTGTGAAATTTAAAATGAAAGTACATTAACATTTATTATGATGAAAAAGTCTTCTATAAGAAATCGATAAAATTCTTAAATATGTCAAATCAAGTTCAAGAATCCAGAGTTGGATTTTCAAATAAAATTTGAATTTGGCAGGTAACTCGAACATGTACATGTGTACATGTGCAGTTAAGATTTTATAGGCACATTATTACCAATATAATGAAAATAATTCTAAATCTCTATTCCTACATAAAATGTTAAAATCTACATACATACATATGTAAATGTCTACTATATACCTTTGCAGACACTCAAGCTTTTAATGGAATTTTTATTGAACAATGAACTGAAGTCATTGTTTGCTTTTATTATTATTTTCTATTTAGCATACCTATACATTTTTATCGAAAAATAGCAAATAAAATGTCGCATTTGAATTCTTATGTCCAACTTAGAAATTCGATATATACCTAATATAGAAAAATAAGAAGAAAAATAAGCAAGTAAGAATGACACTGAAGCCAATATAAGAAAATTCCATTTGAAATCCTTACGCGCTTATTTTGTTTGTTTTGTGGCAGAATTAACTTCAATTGAATCTACATATGTATGTACACAAACACTTGTTTACTCTTTTAGGCTTGCCAGATTGCGCGATTTATAGTAAAACGAGTGATATTTTTCAGAAATTGAGTTTTGGATGTCTCAATCTTTTTTGCAATGCTTGCAAAATATTTTGTCTTCTAGATTCAAAAAGTTTTTCTGAATTAACTCCGTCGAGACTTCAAAATTCTTCCTCTCGAGTTGCTTTCTGATCATGAATCTTTTGAAAAGTTAGAAGTACAATGTAATAAACTCAAAATTGTCAACTGGGTTCTGATACTTTTTCAAGTGTTAAATTTTCCTGAATTACAATCTTGCCTTAAAATATTTCTTTCACATTAAAATTTAAAAATGCTATATACAACCAAAAACCGGTTTTTTAATTCTAAAGTAAAACAATCTGCATAGTTATATATATGTATGTACATATATGTATTGTATATGCCCTCGTGTAATACGTGTAAAATGTTATCTCCATATAAAACTTCATTCTTCCTTTAAGTTTAAGATCTTGTATAGCTTCCCTCTCAAATCCCATAACACGATTCTTTGATGCATCTTTAAACTTTCAGCAATCTCTAAATTATTTAAAAATTCATCATACGAAAAGTCATCCTTCATTGTTCGGGAAATTATTTCTCTTGCTCAGAATGGTTTTGTTTCTGGATGGTCAACTACTTCAAACTTAACAACCTTAACCCATAAAAACTTAGAAAAAGGTTACCAAAGTGGCGATTCTCATTTTTCTTATGCGTTCGACAGGGTTAAACCTCTAGTCTTGATTAAGATGATCAATATATTTATATGGTTTGAATCTTATATTCTTATTCTAGGCGCACCTAATGTATGCGTATTAATAAAATAACATAACATCAGTTGTGACTTCTTCATTTAGGTCCACTATTTTTCTGCTCGTTACTAACGATGACCCCCATTGTATTAGATTTTCTCATTGTCTTATGTTCCCTCATGGTATACACATATTTAAATGCATTAAATCCGACGATGATTAGCTTTTTTTCAGAATGACATAAAATAATTTAGCTGATTGCGAAACTCGAATCAACTATTTCTAAATGTTGCCAAATGTGTTTTTCTATCATTTTGCCGAAATTTATTACCTATAAATGACAAAAAAGACCTAAGTGTCATCTTTGATCCTAAGCTAACGTTTATCCTTTATATTGGGCAGGTTCAGCCGACATAAAGGACTTGAAAGTAAGGCAAGTTTCTGGCATCTGATTGGCCAGATGCCAAAAAATTGCCTTCCAATTAAGACAACTTTATTGGAAAGTTGACTGAAAAGTTAGTCAAGAAAAATCTCCCTAACTATCAAGTCAAGTCAACTTATGTCAAAATGACTATTGATCATGTTTTTTAATTCAACTAAAAGCTGAACTTTATTACTCAATGATTTATTTATTTTCTAAACAACTTCATTTAATGCTTTCTGCATAAAGGTTCCTTGTAAACTTGGAAAAGAAATAAGTTATATTTCTTTAAAATACAAAATACAAATCGAGATGGACTTGTAGCTCGCCTGAGGAGTGTTTTGTAGAAAATAATGATTTTGGTAGTTTTTGAACTATGAACTTGAAGTAGAGGTTTGTGAAGTAAAGTTCTGAATTTTAAATTCATGACACTTGAAAAACTAACTAATTGCCTTCGTCAAAATGTACGTTCAAAGAATGAAGTCCCTTATGTTGTCTGAACCTACCCATTGTAAATTTTTTATAAAAATTCAAAAGTCAGTTTTTTTTATAAAAAAATTTAAATCTATAAAAAATAGTACGCAGAATTCGTAAAAATTGATGTTCTCGAAATCTCGTGAGTAATAGAAGATATTGACTTCAAATTAATTTCATTCATCCAATTTGTATTTGTTTATAAGAAATAAAAACTTTTAAGAAATTGTTTTTCGACCAAAAAATGATCCAACAAGAGATCTTCGAGTACATTGTATATTTTTTGAACCTTTTCATAGAGTAAATTATGGTCTTAATGACCCAATAACAAAGTAATTTAGAGAGGCCAATGCAGTTGCTAATCGCGTTGACTTCTATAGTAATATTAGTCGCGATAACTTTAAAAGTTTTATTTTTAATAAATTAACTTTTTTAAAGTCTGGTGGGTAAGTGTTATGTTATTATTAAATTGCGCTAATAGCTCACAAAAATCTCTGGCAAGCCTGTTCGCTTGTAGGTACATAATGAATAAATGTTAACACAGAATATTATCCATAGACAATAGAAATAAAAAATGTTCTCAAGCCTCTTGTTTCCTTTCTTTTATTGTGATTTTTGTTTGTATAACAAAAGGTTTTTAATTCAATTGCGCGAAAAACATTTACGAGCTGTGTAAAATCCCATCGCACTGAAATTTTACAAACATACCTATACAACAAGAAAAAGAAAAACTCCTTTGCGATATGGTGGAAATTTATTGTGTAGAAAATGACAAGATGATGTTTTTAGGGCTGGTAAAGTGGCATCAACAATAATAACACCACCACCACCAACAACAACAACAAGTCAGTTATTGGGAAAAGCTTTGTTGTGCGTGGAATGATAACAAAATACAACACCTCTGCATTGTAGCCTTCTTACTGATTGTACCTTTACTCATATCCTGTATATGCTCTGTATAACTACATATGTAGGTAGGATGGCGATGATGATGGGCAAAAGGATCAAGAGTTGGAAGCATGAATTTTATAGTGTGTGGGTGTTGGGGGGGGGGGGGGGAGGGAGTGCAGTTTTGCTATAGATGTTGTCGTCACCGTCACCGTCAGCATCACATACCTACTCATCGACCGACATTTTATTTGAAGAATTGCTTGCTATTTCATACAAAAGCGGGGGACAAAGGGGAGTGGGATGGTGAAAGGCGCCGCGATGTCGCCAAAGTTACGTCTAGCAATAAATTTCAAACCGAAAGTAGGATTGTTCTTTTCTTTTCTTATTTCCTTTTTTTTGAGAGTGTGTTGCTTTCTATTTTCGTACGTTTTACATTCACGGCCACCTATGAAACTGAACTTCAGCGCGCAACCGGAAAATTCGTTGTTTTCTTGATTTTTTTTTTAATTCTTATTTTTTGCTTTTCAAAAAGTTTTATTTTTCTTTATGTTTTCTTTTTTTTATTTTGAGAGGGAGTTTAGGTTAAGGCTGAAAGGAAGTTTTTGTGGTAGATGAGAAATAGTTTATATTTTCAGTGGGGGCGATTTCAGAGGAAAATTACTGAAGACAAAATTTGTCTCACTAAAAGGATGCCAACATTTCTACTCAGAATTTTTTTCAGTAATCGCTTGTTATAAAGATGTAAGCGTATAGGGATCCGAAAAGTCAGTTGAGTTTCTTTTAATGAAACCAATCATAGAGTTGGCTTTAGCGACAATAGCATCCATGTGCGGAACAAATGTAAACTTGGAATTAAAGGAGACACGGACACCCAAATCCTTTACTGTAACAGTTCACTGAAGAGGGATACGATCAAGAGAATACGCAAACTCATAAGTTGTGAGTTTCCTAGAGACAGCGATAGCGAAACATTTCTTGACATTAAGTTTAAGACAGTTAACCAAACACCAGTTTGATAAATGGTCGAGGTCTATTTGGAGATTAAAGCAATCATAAATAGAATTCACTTTTAAAAATAATTTAAGATCATCAGCTTATATGAATAATAATTGGCTGAACTTTATGTTTTTTCAAATATCATCGATAAAGATTATAAATAAAAGTGGGCCAAAATGACTGCCCTGGGGAACTTCTGAGATACATTTAATAGATCTCGAGGATTGATTGTCAAGTTTTACTTTTTGTACCTTATCAGTTTAAAAAGATGAAATCCACTGAAGGAGATTAGAGTGAATCCTAAAGTTATGAAGCTTACTTAGCAGTATATTGTGGCATACAGAATCAAATGCCTTTTTTAAAATCCGTATACATAGCGTCTACTTGACTTTGACTCTCTATACAATTGATAACGAAAGAAGAAGAACATGCGAGATTAGTGACAGTTGATCTGCCCGAAATAAAACCATGCTGGGCATCACTTACATGTTCTTTTACGAAAAAATCCAGTTTGGTCTTTACTAAACTTTCGAGCAATTTAGGAATTGTTGACAGCTTACAAATGCCTCTGTAATTTTCAACATCACTTTTCGAACTAGACTTGTAAATTGGGATCAAAAAAGAAGATTTCCATTCGTCCACAAATATTCCGGACGATAAAGATAAGTTGAATATAATTTGCAATGGAAAGCATACAGAACTAGAGCCTTTTTATAAGACAAGAGCATGAATGCCACCTACACCAGGAATGTGATTGGGTTTAAGATTCTGAAGACCATTTAATACATCAGAGAATTCTAAGTGTATTGAGCCAATATCTACTTTAGGGGTAATATCTGAAAGAAAAACCAAGTTTCCTTGTGAAGTTGAGTAAACTAATTTAAAAAATTGAGCAAAAAAATCAAGAGTTTTATTAATGTCAGTAGATTTATCTCCCTCTAAAATTCATCGTAGTTGGAATGCCAATTGATTTCCTTTTAGAATTAATAAATTTCCAGAACCGTTTCGGATCACTTTTTAAATTAAGCTCAATATTCGAAATATAATTCCTGCGTGCAAGAATTTGCTGAGAAACATGAATTCTTTACGAAGAAGTTTACAAAATGTATGTTTGTCATCTAAAGTGTTTGACATTTTAAATGATTTATTTTTTAAATGAGTCAGCCTTTTGTTATACCACGGAGGTTTTGAGATAATTTGTTTTGTCCTATAGAGTACAAATAAGTTAAAAGCTGTATTTAAGATACCCGTGAAACGGTTAAGCATATTCTTCAAGTTCAGGTTTAAGCATTCATTATTCCAGTCTACAGTTCCAAGATAATTATCGAGTTCAATGAAGTTTGATTTTATGAAGTTAAATGATGATTTTGGATTGTTACAATTAAGTTTTATATATCTATATAATTGGATTTCAATATATAATTCCTTGTGGTGGATTGAATTGTTTAACAAACTATACGGAACAGTATCTGTGATTGAAACTTTCGATTCATCTTGTGATGTAAAAACTAAATCAAGAATTGTATCTAAATTATTAACAATACTATTAATTTGATGTACATAAGTTTAAAGCAAATAAATGATCAGTAAAAGTTAATTCAGAGTCTTTTTTAAATTACATGGTATAAGCATATTTTCTTTCACTTAAGGAATACGACCAATTTACATCGGATAAGTTGAAATCACCAATAATATAAATTTTATGGAAATTATTGTTAAAATTATTAACAAAATCAATGGCGGTAGATAACTAACGATGACGTACATTAAAAAGTTCAAGACTGATGGAAACACAAATTCGTTCAATATCGATGAAAAGAATAGCGTTACACATACTTTATCTTAAAATTACATGTTTTTTTACGTGAAGAGCTACCAGACGCTTACAAAAAACGAATGGAAAATTTTTTCAGTTACCATTTTTAGGTACAAAAATACATTCTTGTGACCAACAAAGCTTACGACATTCGAAACAAACACAATAAAAGTAAGAATGTTATTAAAATACAGCCAATTTAATACTTTTATTCAGATATTTTATAGGAATCATTTTAAAATTTCACCATAGCAACAATGAATAGTGACAATTATAATCTGAAATTGTTCAATCGAATTGAATTGAGTTGAAGCATCTTACACGTTATAGTCAAATTTGATTATCAAAAATATGATAGTCAATTATTTATCACCTTAGCCGATTCCACCCTGGTAAAATTTTGAGCAAAATCAAAGTTTTTTTTACGAAAAATAAAAAAGATAACAAAAATTAATAAAAGTTGGTAAAAAATTGACTTTCGACTCAAATATCTTTTCAAAAATTAAAAATGTTGGCTTCAAACTTGTTTTATCTCTCAGAAAATATTACTTTCGACATTTAGTAATTTTTTGATAAAAATCCAACAGTCCGTTTTTTCATAAAAAAATAAAATCTATAAAAAGTAGTACGCAAGTTTGATAATTTTGATTTTTTGGTCACCCAGAAGTTTATATTTTAATTTTACCAGGATTTGGACTATGACAGCTGACTGTTTAAAAATAGTTACAATTCTGCTTAAATTTTGCGACACGTTTTCCGAAAATCAAAGTATATATATTTTTTCTAAAATTGCCACTTTTCGACCCCTTTATTGATTGTTGACGAAAGATAAACTTTTTTTTCTCAAATAATATAAGACCCCAGTGTAAGAGTCTGTGGGGGAGTTAAGTGTTTCACGATGCAAAGCGGGAGAAGGGGGTGAAACCAACTGGGACATTGGGTAAGTTTCTGGTTAAAAACACAATATGAGGGTGTTTTGGGTAATGTTTTGGTGCACAATTTATATCTACTTGCGCGATAAGCATGCAATGTGTGCTCTAATGGACATGTTTGTGCATTTATTTTGGGCTATACCCCACCTCCCATCAACTTATACACAGATATGAGGGAAACATCAACCATAAGACAAAAGTTAGGAAGTGAAACGAACGAACACATATCCAAGCATAAAAATAAACACACATACTCTTGTGGACTAACTTAAGCTGACGATCTCTCGAAGGCGACTTAAAAGTTTTTCCTTTATTGGTTCAAATATGAGACGAGCGAGGAGGAGTGCGAAGACAACGATGACTATATAGAATGCAAAATCGATCAAAAAATGCACATAGTCCTTGTAGTTTTGATTGCTATATGGTAAAACTTTTGACCAGATTATCATGAAATCTAATTTCACACCATCCTTATCCCCTTTAAGACGCTCTAGGTATATGTAGGTATGTATGAACCTACTTAAGCCTGTTGTATGCGATGTTGTTTTCTTTTGGCAACAAAATTTCATTTAAAATTCTTAACAACTATGTTTACAATCTGTGCGGTTTTCCAATAGTTTTTCATCTCATCCTTGTCATCAACTTTTGGTCAGCTGGATGTGTATAAGGACGAAAACTTAAAAATACAAAATATTAAGAAAAAGTTTCGTTTGGCCTTAACTTAACTTATTTCATCTTACAACGAGTGCGAGTGCCTGATGCCTGCCTGATGGTTGAACGATATTTCACAGAAAATTCAATTAGGCTCGATAAAGGATGAAGTTTTAACGAACAAAGTCCGCATCAACACACCACCCAAATGTGTGACATTTTCGAACTGATGTCCTTTATAAACGTACGTTATAGGTATACCTAACCTCTACAACTGGCAATCGATGATGTTGATGATATGGTGCGATGGTGCTTACCGATGATGGTGATGATGATGATGACTATGATATACACAAATGGTGACACCAAAATTCGAATGTCACATAAGGATCTACACTTAACTGACAAGTTTGAAACCAAATGTTTTTTGGTGAAAGACATATTTAACCGACAAGGATTTGATGTGCGGATCCCAAATCACACCAACAGCGATTACCACATCACACCGTCATTCAGTGTCTACACTAAGTCTTTCAAAAAAAGAAAAAAAAACATCGAAGAATAAAGGATGTGCAAATTTAGGGGCTTTTTTGGGGGAGATCACGTCAATTTTTATTCCATATGTCGATTTCGTGAGTCCTAACACGTCAGTCAGACATATGGCAAATTATTATCTCTAAAGGGAAATATGGATGCTTGTTTTTGTAGATTTAAAAGATTTTATCATTTGGCTTTTGGCAATCCCAAAGGGCTGATTTGAGCTGTCAGCTGTTTGAAAAGTTGTGACTTAAGAGGACATTCAATTTGACAAATCAGTGCGAGATTGGTGGATAGTGGGATATTATGGGATTTTGCACTTTTACAAAAATTGATACTGATTCGAAGAATTTCAAAAACTTGATTATTGTGGTTTTATTGTTGAGTCAATGAATTGAGTATTTTGGTAATTGCACTGCGACCTAAAAGATTAATTGTGCCTTCTTCTAGAACTGGATGAGACTATATCCTTTTAAAGTGTTTCCTCCAAGTTAATCTTAAGTTCTTGGCGTACCATTAAAGAGGAAAGTTTCTTCATGTGTGTTACAAAACCTACAATGGCCATTGAGTAGCTTTTAGTTACTATTCTTAGGTTGTTCTTACTTAAGCTCATGAAGTCTTTGAATAGTTTATGGTTATATTTCCCAAGTAGTATTTTCGCCTACCTTATTTAAGGAATATCTTTCCAAATTTGAATTATTTTTGTCTCCTATTTCACATTAGGGTGTGCTTCCTATCAATAGTGTTGTAGCACCAAGGAGTTTGCCTCTTCATTTCCCTGCATCCCGACATGGTATGGTACCCAATGAAGTTTGACAGAATTTTTCTTACCAAGGGCATTAAGTGTGTTAACACAATCCCACACCATTTTCGAACTTATGAAGTACGAAGAAAGTGCTTTCAGTGCAGTGTGACTATCTGTCATTATATTTATGTTTTGATTGCGATAGTTTCTTTCAAGATTTCATGCAGCACATTTTTCAATGGCGTTTATTTCTGCCTGAAAAATATTTTCATTGATATCCGTTGAAAGTTGTTTTGAGTTACAAACTAATCAAGTAAAAGTCTTTCTTATAATACTCGTTGGAATGCACTACAAAAAAGAGGTCTTCACTTCTATTCCTCCTTTTAACAAAAATGTTGAGAGAGTGTGAACTAACTGCATATATGTATTTTCGAAGGTCGAAAATCTATACGAGTTTTTGCATATACATTTTTAAGAACTTTTAAATTCCTCGTGTTTAAGTATTCTCGTACAATATTAGTACGAAATTTATACAAAGATTTAGTGAAGAAACAAAATCAAATGATAACACAAGATAGGCCAATAGGCTACTAAAATAGTAATGATGTAAACAAACTTTAAAAAAAGGAGACCCTCTTAACTGCACCAACCAGAGGCATCAGTCTGCTTAACATCGCTTACAAATTCGTCTCATAACTCCTTTTCAGTGTGGTCTCAGACCAGGAGAGTCCACAGTCGACAAATATTCACATTACGGCAGATCCTGGAAAAAACCCAAGAACACCAAATCGACACCTACCATCTTTTCATCGATTTCAAGGCCGCATATGACAGCATCTACAAGGAAGAGCTGTATAGAACCATGTCTAGTTTTGGCATCCCTGCCAAACTCTCCCATTTGTGGAGGATAACCATGGAGAATTCATAAAGGTTGGAAACAACTTAACAGAGCCTTTCGATGTCAAAAAAGGCTTTAGACAAGGTGATGCGCTGTCATGCGATTTTTTTAACATCGTACTTAAAAGAACAGTGCAGAGCTATCACATCAACACTAGAGGCACTATCTTTCAAAAGTCTGTCCAATTACTAGCATATGCTAATGACATTGACATCATCGGAAGAAGAGTATTGCAGCAGAGGCGGCAAAAATGGGTTTAACGAGGGTAAAACAAAGTATACATCCTGTCATCAAGAAAGGCTTCGCTATGAAAGCAGAAAACAACACCAGTGCTGAGATCAAACGAAGAATAACTCTTGCTAACCTTGGGTCGTTTCGAGAGAAAAGTTCTTCGTAGAGCCCATGAAAACCAATGCTCCGGCCCGGAAAGTCTTCGAATCCACACCCACAGGACAGTGCAGTAGAGGAAGAACGCGCACAAGTCGAAAGGGACCTCACCCAAAATGGAGCGCGAAACTGGAGACATCTAGCTAGGGACCGAGCTAGATGAAGAAGTTTGTTGGGTGAGGCTCTAGTTCACACAGGACTGTAGCGCCACCTTAAGTAAGTAAGAAACAAAATTTATTTTGAAGCTGAAAAATTAATTGAATGCTCATAATGTATTTTCAAAAATCAGTTACAAAAAATAACCGAAACCACTCAAGATTTATGATCGAAAGAATGGTTTATGTTCAATGTGGTTCAAAGTGGCCAATTTAGTCTTCTGCCTTAAATCTGAGTTAAATTTTGCGGGGCGCATTAAAAGACCAGTTTATGATTTCAAAGCCCTATTTCACCAAACACTTTTCACTTTTCAACTTGGCACTTTTACTTTGCAAATTAAGTTTCACCAAATTCAAATTCACAAACAGGAAATTATTGAATTGAGAAGTTTTCTTCTTTGCAAATCACGTTTCACCAACCGCAAATTTGCAAAGTGCAACGTCTTTTTTGAAAAGTGAAAAGTTTCGTTATTTGACAAAGTATTTGTTTTATTTTGTTTCACCAAACAATAAAATTTGCAAATTATATTTAGAATTTTGACAAGCTTTTCAGTAATATACAGAAAGAAATGTTTATTTGTAAATTAGAGTTTTTTTTCGAAAAATTGTCGAAAACTAGTAAAAAATATATGAACCGTTTTGAAAATGAAGAAGTAAATAAAAGTTAACAAGACAATGGAGATGGGCTATTTTTTTTTAATGGTTAACAAATTGATTCATCTCAGTTTCAAAAATGTCTGATTTTGAAGAGGTTTTTCAATCTATCGACATCTGAGCCATCCTTCAATCAAATTTGACAGTTTAAAGCAAAAAAAAAGTTTAAGTCCCTTGCAACTTAAACCTTTTTGTAAAACAGTGAAAAGTGAAAAGTATTTGGTGAAAGAGGTCACAGCCCACTGATAATAGCTAGATTTTGGAATCATCGCAAAGGAGTTAATCAATTATGAACAACGTGCCTTGAAACATAACTTAGCGAAATGTTGCACTTTAAAGGAGATATGGCCAAAGTATTTTATGAAGTAACACCAACTTGACCTAATTTTTCCAAATGGAATGCAAATTAAAATGTATTGCTTTTCAATTAAATGTGCAAATAAATCGCAGAAAACCAAAATGTTGGTCTTATATAACCTTGCTTAATAATACCAACTGGTGTACATTTTTATTATTTCAATTTGTCAATTTTTATCAATTTGTAATGTTGCCAAATTCTTTCCAGTTTTTCGGCTTCATTTCTAAATTGGAATTTGGCGTTATTTCACCCAGACAAAGTACAAGGTGAATAATAAAAACCCCAGTTTTTTCACTTCTATAATGTTCAATTAAGACAAATTTTGAAATTCGGGGTTATTTTCGTAGCGTAAGTTCATGTCATATTTTTTTTGGCAGCCAAGAATATAATCCTAATCAGGGAATCGTAAAAAATACTGAAAGGCTATCACGGTCGTGATAAAAATATTGATTCTTTAACCCGGTTATACTTACGTATTTCTCGGTATTCTGAAAGTTTAAAGCTGGTGTTATTTTTAAGTCTAAGTCTATTGATTTATTTTGCATAAACAAACACTCACGTACTGTACTGGAATGCAATTTTGTGTCATTTCAAAGCAATCGGTTAAGAACTTTTTGAAATTACCGATTTATAATCACCCTTATAAAAAATATTAGCCAAATCAGTTCAGTCGTTCACGAGTTTTGGACTTAGCGCCACGTTTGGCGATTCTGTTTTAAATATATAGTGGTTAAAATAACATCTAAAATATTATTTTGTTGTATTTCCATAAATTTCATAAGAATCAAGTATTTGAAAAAAGGGATAGTTTGGGTTATCGGTTTCAGTTCTTTCGCATTCTTACCCCAATCCAAAAATACCCCAATGTAAAAATATTTATTCATTAATTTTGAGGAATTTGTATGTATTCAAAGTTGAATTTTCAAACATTACAACAATAACATCTTGAAGCAAATGGTCCAGAATATGAATATTTCGGTCCATTCCCACATTTACATTTGATTGACATTTAAATGGAATTGGTTGTGCCAATACAAATGACATACTAACAATTGCAATAAATTAAACAATCCAAGTAAAAAAATTCATAGTTTAAAAAACAATGTGTTCCACTTTTGAAAAAAATGTGGTTTAAAGCATAAAACAGCGGTTGTTGATTTGCACCACATTGACTTCTAGACTTGAGATTTCTGTGAATTTATATAAAATAAAATGAGTTCAACCAAACAGAACACTACCTATACATACATTTAATCATATTTATTTATATTTCATGAAGGTATTATTAAAAAGTAAATATTATTGTTTATTGTATTTTCTCATACTCGAAATTAAAATTAAGGTCAGTTTGAAACAGTTTCAGAAGTCAGTAGTCAGAAAACAGAGGTTGTTTTCTTTTACCTTCAGTCAATTGAATTGTGAGGGTCCTTTCATGATGATTAGCTTTAAGTGTTAAAATAAATTGAAACATTCATAAGTTAATGTTCTTTTTATTGCAAACTTTTAAGGGATTTATTAGAATTTCTAACTTTTTGTGTATAATTTCTTTGTAACAAAAAAAATACGTATACGCCCGTGTGTACATTCATAGTTTATATATTTGTGTGCATTTGGACCACCTATACTTTCTCTCTTTCGCAGAAGATATGTCATTTATTTAGAGAACAATTTTTGTATACATTAAAATTGATTATGTACATATTGTTTGTTATATTTTTAAGTTATAATTTGTTGAAGTCAAGGGTTTCAAGTTAAAGCTTTTAAGATTTATACATTTGGAATTAAAATCTGTTTTACACAGATGTTGTCATTCAACTGTAAGGCAATATTATTAATTTTTAATCTTCTTTTTGTGTTGATTAAGCAAACATTCTTTTAATTAAAATAAACATTAAAAATGTTTACATAGCTGTATATGATTTTATTAGGCTTCAACCGATAAAATATATTTACTTAAATCAAGCAAATAGAACGATGCCGGTTTTATGCAAGAACTAAGAGAAGAGTTAGCTTATAAGTTGCCAAGTATTTATGTTTTAATATTTTGAATAAGATGAACAAAAATCTCTGCAAATGTAATTTATTAAAGTCCACAACTGGATTGCACGAACTTGCTTCTGTATCCAAAGACTCGGTTTACAAATATGTAGTACTTTTATAATTTTAAAATTTACTTTTAAAATTTAAAAATTTACCTATGATATAAGTTCGTCTTGAGAAAATTAAATGCGATTTAATTAATTAAAAAAAATTTGATTTATTAATTTTTGTTTTCGAAAATTGTTAGAGTTTTTTTTGTAATTAATTTTGTATGTACAAGATTTTTCTATTTTGGTTTAAAAATATTTTTAGTAAGCAGTTACTAAAAGCTTAATACAATACGTTCTTCATTTGATTTTCGTAAAAAAACGATAGCCCGTTTTCGAGAACAAAGCATTTTTCATCATCAAATATTTTTAAGACAGCACAATAGCTTGTGCAGAAAAATTATTGAAATCAGTTCATTAGTTCTTGAGATAACTTATACAAACAAAACAACTGTTCTATGGGGGGTACCCTTTTGGAGCAATACAAAAATGTTTATTGTTTATTAAAAGAAGCCAAGTTAAGAACAAACATTTTAGAGGAAATTTAATAAAAATATATCGGTTCGTTTTTAAGAATATTTAATTTTTTCAATTTTGACTAATATTTTGTATGGGTACTGCTGTCATTATTAGTCTTAAACAAAAAATTAAAAAAAAAACGCCTTACGTGATTCTGCTTAAGACCTTAATTTTCAAGTTTGACTAAAATCTCGTATAGGAAACTTTGTACGAATGCAATATTTGCCATGTATGTTGTTCTTATGTATTGCAAGTAAAAAAGTAAATTTTTTATGGGCAAATAAAAGTATCTAAATTTGTAAAACTTCGAAAATAATTAAAATTTTTTACTAAGTATTTCTTTAGATTTTATAACAAAAAAAAGTTGTGATCATGTGATCTGAAACACAACTTGGAAAATAATTCCAATTGTCAATAGGTTTTGAACACAAAAGAGATCACAATGAATCTTGAATAACGCACCTTCAACTCAGGGACAGTTATAGCTATAGCTGAAACCAATCATTGAAAATTTGTTGACAGGTCGGATATATCATTAAAAATTTCTGTAATTGAAACAAAATTTCCTGATTTGAATCAAGTTGATCATTGAGAGTAAAACTGAAATGTAAGAATACAAAGAAAATGAAACGCTTTTGTTCCTAACTATAAACTCAAAAAACAGGTGTTCATTAAAACTACTTCACCATTGAAAAACTAAAAATTAACTTAAAGGTTAGGGGCTAGCAAAAGCTGTACTTGGTTTTCATCATTGAAACCAATCATTGGAATTTTTTTGACAGGTTAGTTATAGCTTTCATTGAAAATTCATTGTGTCAATGGACACAATTTTCTGATTGAAATTAAGCATTTGAGGTAAGAGTTGATCATTGAAAATAAAATTGAATTGGTGGAAATGCAAAGAAAATAGAACACTTTCAGTGGAATGATTTTGTACTGAATTATGAAATAAAAAATGAGCTGTTCATTAAAAAACGATTCCATCATTGAAACATTAAAAATTAACAAAAATAAATCTACCACTCATAATCTTCCTTTCTATACCAAATATATCCTTGAGTCTCTTTTAAAATCTTGAAACAAAATTTCAAATGATAGCTATAACTGCCATCTTAAATGAGGTATTTTTTAGTACAAAAATCTGCAACTCATTAGCTTCATTTTAATACCAATTACTAAAAATTTAATTTTCCTAATCGCTTTTTAATTTCGGAACAAAATGTTCAACGATAAAAACCAATGATAGCTAATTGGCAATGCCAATGATTTCATCAAAACTGCATGCATGCTGATTTTAGCACTGTTTTGAGAGGATAGTTGACACTTCACTAGGACTTCTTTTGTTCAGTTTACGCTTTTATTTATTGAAAATGAATAAAAAAAAACGTATAAACAATCTTGAACTCGAACCGCTTTAACTAGACTATTTTGAAACAATAAAAGAGACAATATTTGCATTTTGTATTCATTGAAGATAAACAAATTTTAATTATACTTTTATTTTCTTCAACCTCATAATTTTGTATCAACAAAACAGAAGTCTTATCAATTTGTTTCTGAATTTATTGTTTGTTTTAGCTCTGAGCGATGCAATATACTCCCAAAAAATGTCAATGTCAACAATAAGTATTTTATTTTAAAGTATAAAAATGAAAGATTTTTGTATTTAAAAATCATTTTAAGTCTAGTAAAGGAACTGAACGAAAGCAACAAACATGAAATCGATCTTTCTGATTGTTTTAATTGTTTTGGCATTGGGACAAAGTGCTTTTGCATGTGAAAATAATTGTTGGCTTAATAATTGGAGAGCTCGTGATCGAAGATGTGGTAATGCACCGAAATATTCATATCCTGGGCCAAATAATGGAAGATGTTTTTGTTGTAATTAAATTTTTTTATTTGTAAAAACCTGTATTTTCCAACAATAAATAATGAACACAACTACTCAGTAGACAAAACAAAACTAAAACTTATTTATTATTTTTTCCAATAACAATCTCTCACTATGACTGCACAGTATATTTATTTATTAAAGGCTTTGCAACCTTAATCGATAAATAAATAAAATAAATTAGGTGGCGCAACAGTCCATGAAAAACCAGGGCCTAGTGACTTACAGCTCTCAACCATTCCTGTGTGCGAGGAATGTTGTCAGAGATGGAAGGGACCTACAGTTTATATGCCGAATCCGAACGGCTAATTTGAGAAAGCACTTTTCATGACAATAATTACTCTTGGAGGATTTGTCAATTCCTCGCAAGAGGCAGTACCCGTGAAAAAGTTAGGTGACACAGGCAGGGATTGACCCCTTGCATGACAGTCCAACGCACTAACCATCACGCTACGGGTATCCTAATCGATATGATACAGTATATCTTCTACTGACAAGGTCGGCACATCCCTTCTATATTTTTAAGCTTCAGCTTCAACCCCGAATTTCTCCGTTCGGTGGTGTCTTCAACATAATTGTTGGATTCATTGATTGACGCCTCCAAAATATCTTCATTATTTGTTGTTTTGATTTCAGTCTGATCCAGCACTGGTATTTTCTACACATGGTTTAAATTTCGAAGGTCATCGAATCCAATCCCGAGGGACGGCACAGTAGAGGAAGACCGCGACTTAGGTGGCGCACGCAGGAGTGTGAAGACCTCACCCAACTTAGCGTGCGAAACTGGAAACAGCTACCTAGGGACCGAGCTGGCTGGAGACGCATGTTGGTTGAGGCCCAGGTCCTCTCCGGACTGTAGCGCCACCCTAAGTAAGTAAGGTTTAAATTTCACCTTAAAGTTCTGCCGTCATCTCCTTGTACTACTACTTCGTTTGAATTCCGTTCAATCACCTTGAATTCAGTTGAATCGAAAGCTGTTGTTAGTTTATTTTGGGGAATTAGATTACGTAATAAGACTTTCTTGCCAATGAAAATATCGGCTTCCTTTGCGCCACGAACTCTATCTCCTCTCTCCTTTCCTTTTTGTTTGTTAATCTTGTCTAAATCTCTAGCCTCTGAATCTAAAATAGTTACACTTACATCTTGTATAGAGGGAATTTTGTCTCTAATAGTCTCTATTAAAAAGAAGCTCTGAAGGCGATTTACCCGTTGTGCCATGTGGTGTCACGTTGTACATAAGAGTAAATTTCTGTAGTCCGTTCTTTTGCCATAAGTTATTCGCAGTCGCTTCGAAATAGATTTTCAATTTTGCCAACTTTGTGGCCAGTAAGGAGGTGAAGTTATCAGATCAATGTTGTTCTTGACACAAAAGCTCTTAAATTCACTACTCACAAATTGTCGACCGTTATCTGCTTTTATAGATTAAGGATATCCCAATCTACAGAAAATTTCTTCCAAAATGCCAATTATTTCTGAAGATGAAATTTTTTTACAAACTTAGTCTCTTGGTATCTTGAATAATAATCAATGATAACAAAGCCAAAGTCGTAATTTGGTAATGGACCGAATAAATCCATTGCAACACATTGCCAGGATCCGTCCGGAAAAACATGTCACTGCATTGGCACAGATGGAGTCGGTCTTGAAACTAAAAGGCATTCGCGACAAATTTTTACAAATGATTCCACTTCCCTGTCCATTAATGGCCACCAGACCTTTAACCACAGTCTCCGCTTCATTGCTGTCTCTCCTGGATGGCCTTCGTGAACCAGTTCCAATACTCTAGATCGTGGTGATTTTTGTATGACAAGCCTGGAGCCACGAAGTAAAATGTTTCCCAAAGTACAAAGTTCAAATGGAAATGGAAACAACTTATTTTTACTACTGGCTGTCCAATCGTCTTTCTTTATATTTTCTACCGCTTCCGTAATCTCTTGATCATTGGCGTTTTCTTTGACAACTTCACTTATTGTAAGTGCACGTGGTACCACATTTTCTATCAGTGTACATACATTGTACTCACAATGCCTGTCGAAAGAATCAGTATCCTCAATCTTGCACAATCTTGACAATGAATCTGCAATGTTCAATTTTCTCGCTTGAAAGATTACCTTAAATTTTAAAGACTGAAGTCATAGAACCCATCTTTCGATTCTATTGCAGGAGGTTTCGAGGTAGGCTTGAATATAGCCTCCAAAGGTTTGTGATCCGTTACAAGTTCAAATTCTATTCCTGCAAGGCAATAATAAAAACGTTTAACTGCCGATACCAACGCCAAACTCTCTTTTTCAGTCTGGGAATATCTCCTTTCCATAGCAGAGAGACTTTTGCTAAAAAAAGAAATTACTTCAGGACATTCATCATAAAATTGTAAAAGAACTGCTCCTATAACAACAGGGCTTGCATCAGCAACTAAACGAGTACGGTTCTTGGGGTTAAAATAAGACAGAATCGCTAATGACTCTTTTAAACGCTTGAACGCATATTCCTCTTTCTCACCCCAGATAAATCGAATATCTTTTTTGATAAGCTTCCATAACGGTTCAGTTGTATCTGCCAAATCTGGAATAAACTTTCCTAAATAAGTGACGAGACCCAAAGAACTTCTTGTTTCTTCTTTTGTGTTTGGAGACCGAAATTCCAAGATCGTTTTAACTTTGTTGGGGTCTGCACTAATTCCAGCCGTAGTTAGAACATGACCCAAGAACTTCAACTAATCAACTTTGAAACTGCACTTGTCCCTGTTGAGGGAAACATTCATATCTTTAAAAATGTTCAACACTAACCTTAATTCTCTGTCATGTTCCTACTCAGTGAGTCCAAAAACAACTATATCGTCCAAATAGTTCAGTACATTTTGACAGGGAGCCAAGAAATTTTCCATTGTCTTTTGGAATATCTCGGAAGCTGAATTTACTCCAAATAATAATCATTTATACCAAAACAATCCGTTATGGGTAATGAATGTTGTTATTTCTCGACTGTCTCCAGTCAGCTCTAGTTGATGATATGCATTCTTAAGGTCTAAACGTGATAAGAACTAAGGTGCTCAGTTAGGTCATAAGAGTGTCAAATGTAAGGAGTATATAATTTTCTCTCAAGATGGCTGCGTTTGCTCGGCGGCGCTATGTCTACGCACAAACGAATATCTCCATCCTTCTTAAAAACTAACACCATAGGAGAGATCCATGGACTTGGACCGTAAACAGACTCGTTAATTTCCTTTTCAAGTGCGTCTTTTAGTTTATATTCCACCTTTTCTTCCAAAGCTGACAAAATACGGGGCACCTGAACCGATTTTCCGATTCTGTTCAAACGGTAATCAATGCTGATGTTTGGCGCCACTTTTCCCAGTTTTCTTCTCCTATCAGATTGAACCTTGATCCTGAGTCGATGAACATTAAAAGTTTGCAATTTCCTTTGAAACACATTATATTCGCACTTGAAGATTCAACAAAATCTTCCGCGACTTGGAAACAGTTCTCATCATGGTTATCACTTGATTTTTCTTTTTCTACAAACATTATATTCGATGACCCAAATCTTTTGTTTTTTAAGGACAAACCCATCATCAAAAGTGTTTTTCCGCTTGTCGGACTTCGTCTTACATTTCTTAGCAAAATGACCTAAACGTCTACAAATATTGCATTTGCTATTTCTAGCTGGACAGTAAACACTATTTGGTAAATGACCCATTCGTCCACATCTCTGACATTCTCTATCTTCGTTTGGACCATTTCTTTTATGAGCAGGGTGGATGCTGTTAATCCCACTTGACGACGGAATTAAAGCCATCGACTCTGTCTGGCTTGCAATCTGCTCATGTACTTGGCACATCTCTAGCACCTCTTCTAAAGAGTGTTCATTTTCTAATAATCGTTTCTCTAAATCTCTAGAAGCCCATGCGTCTATAACTTTATCTTTGGAGCTTATCATTTCCTCCATTTTTTAAATTAGTTAGTCCTACAATTAAATGTAATTACTTAAGCACAAATATATTCATATACCTTACGGTTCTTTTATAGCAATTTAATGCCTTTGGTCAACAATTAAATGTAACCCTCGATCGAATTTTTTAAAATCGCAAAAAAAATCTATTAATCTCTTGATCATTGGCGTTTTCTTTGACAACTTCACTTATTGTAAGTGCACGTGGTACCACATTTTCTATCAGTGTACATACATTGTACTCACAATGCCTGTCGAAAGAATCCGTATCCTCAATTTTGCACAATCTTGACAATGAATCTGCAATATTCAATTTTTCCGCTTGACAGATTACCTTAAATTTAAAAGACTGAAGTCGTAGAATCCATCTTTCGATTCTATTGCAAAAAAAATCTATTTTTTTTCTGGAAAAAAAATATATACAGTACTGTGCAAAACATTTGTAACTAGAACCTCCAACATTTTTCATTAAAAAAAGATTGTTTCTAAAATCAAACAGCAAAATTATTTCTTTAGTTTTGTAAACTTTTTTGATATTAATTGTCGGAAAAAAATTAACACTCTTCCCTTAAACAAAAAATAAATAACTAAATACTTTAATAGTTGGTAAAATGGCTGTGCAAAACATTTGCAACTTAGACCTCACAACTAAATTTCAAACTATTTTCTTAGTTCAAGGCAAGGAAATGTTAATATTTAATTGCGTACCCTTTATTTTTTATAACGGTTGTATATCTTCTAGGTATAGAAGCTATAAAGTTATTAATAACAGTTTTTAGAATGTAATTCCACTGGCTCTAAATTTCAGCGAATAGGTCACTTTTGTGATTAAAAAATATTGCTCCCAATTCTTTTCTTCACAATTTCCCACAGGATCCCTATTGGGTTTAGGTCTTACGATTGGGCTGGCCATGGTAAAACCAAAATCTTTTTTTCTGTAATCCACTTTGTGGCCAACTTCGACTTGTGTTTGGGATCATTGTCGTGTTGGAACGTACATTTTCCAATGGGCATAAGGCATCATGGTGTTACATAGGATGTCTACATAGTCTTCAGACTTCATTATGCCCTCTACTTGTCGAATTGGCTAGATTCCTTGGCCAGAGAAGCAGGCCAAACCCAAAATTGAACCACCTCCATGTTTCACCGTCCCTTTAGTATATTTTGGATTTAGCCTCTCACCTCTTGGCCTTCTGACATGTTGTTTTCCACCCGATCCCTGCATATTGAACTTTGATTCGTCAGAAAACAAGACAGTTTTCTGTTTTTGGGGACTCCAATTG
Source organism: Eupeodes luniger (assembly GCA_951509635.1). Classification (NCBI taxonomy): domain Eukaryota; kingdom Metazoa; phylum Arthropoda; class Insecta; order Diptera; family Syrphidae; genus Eupeodes; species Eupeodes luniger. The sequence goes on along the minus strand of OX608073.1, from coordinate 100,413,446 downwards.
AGATGAGTTCTTGCAAAAGCCAAACGAGCTTTTACATTTTTTTTAAATAAATTGCTCTTTTACTATCTGAAAACCACGCAATCCGGTCTGCAGTGGTGCACGGCGTTTGATAGTTGATGGGTCAATTAGTAACTTAAGTTCAATTTTTGCTTCCCTGGATGATGCCGTGGGGTTTCTTCGGAAGAAATTTGTTATTTTTCAATCATCTTTTGCTGTGGTGCTTCGAGACCTTCCTCCTCTATGATGGCATAACACCTTTCCACTTTTAATGATTCTACAAATACATAGTTGGTTTATGAATGGAATATTTCTTTAAAATTTCTTTTTGTGAAGCTCTTTTTTTGAAATCACTCAAAAATCTGAATTTTACGTCCTATGAATATTTAGCCTGGATTAAGTCCAGGCTAAAACTAACTGAACAAATCAAGCCACTAGTATAAGCTTAACAACCTCAAAATAAACCAGATTAACCAAAAATGACCGTCAAAATGAGACGAAAAGAGAAATGGCAACTAGTTGCAAATGTTTTGCACAGCTGGAATGATTATTGTTTTTGTTAAAGCTGGGCATTTGTAGAATTTGCCTGTGGATCAGTGCTTTAAGATTATGAACAGTAAGGTGACACATAAAAAAGTCTAAGGCAATAAAAATAATTTTATTGGAACTACTTTTAAATATACGAATGTTCATTTTTTTGATAGGCAGTGATAGTTGCAAAAGTTTTGCACAGTACTGTATATATATTATAAATATTCCGTTTCAACGTCGTCGCCAACTGTAAAAACCTGTATTTTCGAACAATAAATAATGAACAGACAAATAGAATGCAAAGAAAATAGAACACTTTCAGTGGAATGATTTTGTACTGAATTATGAAATAAAAAATGAGCTGTTCATTGAAAAACGATTCCATCATTGAAACATTAAAAATGAACTAAAATAAATTCACAACTCATAATCGTCATTTCGATACCAAATACATCCTTGAGTCTCTTTTAAAATCTAGAAATAAAATTTTCAATGATGAAAACCAATGATAGCTATAACTGCCATCTTAAATGAGGTATTTTTTAGTACAAAAATCTACAACTCATTAGCTTCATTTGAATACCAATTACTAAGAATTTAATTTTCCTAATCGCTTTTTAATATCGAAACAAAATGTTCAACGATAAAAACCAATGATAGCTAATTGGCAATGCCAATGATTTCATCAAAATTGCATGCATGCCGATTTTTCCACTGTTTTGAGAGGGTTGACCTTTCAATAGGACTTCTTTTGTTCAGTTTACGCTTTTATTTATTTTTGCAGTTTTGTTTTTAAATATTATAAACAAATCAAAAAGAACGTATTAACCATCTTGAACTCGAATCGCTTTAACTACACTATGTTGAAACAATAAAAAAGACAATATTTGCATTTTGTATTCATTGAAGATAAACAAATTTTAACTATGTATACTTTTATTTTCTTCAACCTCATAATTTTGTATCAACAAAACAGTAGTCTTATCAATTTATTTCTGAATTTATTGTTTGTTTTAGCTGTGAGCGTGAGCCATACTATATACATACTCCCAAAAAATGTAAATGTCAACAAAAAGTATATTTAATGTATAAAAATGTAAGATTTTTGTATTTAAAAATCATTTTGAGTCTAGCAAAGGAACTGTACGAAAGTAATAAACAAATATGAAATCGATCTTTCTGGTTCTTTTAATTGTTTTTGCAATTGGTATCACTGTTACATTGGGACAACGACAAAGTATTTTTTCATGTCATAATAATTGTTGGCTTAATGATTGGAAAGCTCGTGATCGAAGATGTGGTAATGGACCGAAATATTCATATCCTGGACCAATTACTGGAAGATGTTATTGTTGTAATTAAATTTTTCTATTAATAAACGTAAAAGAAGAATAACTTTTTCTAAGATGTGAGAATAAGACTATTTTTCGATTAAATGGTTAAGTATTAAACATAGTTACTTTTTAAATTGGGAAGATATGTCAAAAAGTCAGTTAAATATTCATTAAAAATATTAATAAACAAAGAATATGTAAATGAATAAAGAGTGCTACAAAGGCTGCCTTATATTAGGTCTTTAATATCTCCGAGATGACTGAAAAACATGTAAGTGAAATCATAATGCTATAAGATTGAAGAAGTTAAACTAGTAGAAAAATCTGTTCAAAGCTTTATTCGATTTCATTTAAGAACTAAACTAAAGATAGTTAAAGAGTAAGCTATCTTAAGTATATTGATACTACATTAAAAGTGGGCCATCAATGATAAAATCATATCTTCATAAATCATAATCAGTCCTAAAACTCTATTAAATTAAAAGCCAACATGACATATAAGATTAAACAAAAGAGAAAAAAAGCTTTCTATATTTCTCTTATTCGAAGTTTGAACATTTCCCCTTTCAAATAATGGGAAATTATTTTTAAGGAGAACATAATAACAACAAATATTTTTCTCCACTAAAAATGTGGCTATATAGATATAGCCACATAGATAGTGTATTGTTTTGTTTTTTTTTTTCGAAAAAACCATACCTTAAGCTTTTTCAGTTTGTGATGGAATTTCTACAAGTCAAGTGGTATGGGCGGAGTTTTTATTTGAAACCTATTAAATGAAATAATTTCAAAAAATTAAAAAGGTGAAAATATATCCCACAAAAAACAGCACATGAATATCTAAATGAAGTCGTCATAGAATTAATGTTTTTATTAATTTTCATAAAAATATCGGTTGAGTTAAGATTTTAGTAGAATATTGTTATTTTTTAATATAAAATCAAAAAGTAAGCTAAGCTTATGTCAACTTTAAAGTTAAGATATAATTGTGTATTTCAAAATTGAAGTTAATCAAAAACTTCAAGAAAGTTTACTTTTTAAAAGATAATTTTTAAATTTAAATACCCAAAAAACAAAAAACTGTTTTTAAAATACTGCTTTTGAAATATAAGGGATATATTTTTAAGAAATTCTACAGTCAACACTCATAAACATAAATAAGAAGCTTTAACAAACCTCAATATATCATATTTTTTCTAACCAAAAACATGAGGTTAAAAACGTCGATTTTTTTTAAAAACCATTTTGGAGCATTGGGAAAGGCTTTATCTTTGACGCGGTCTTAATGATAAAAATGTCTAAAGGTGTTAAATCACAAAATCGCGGTGTCAGTTTTAATCACCTCTTCGAGAAATAACAACAAACCCGCTATTTTTGAGTTAAAAATAAATAAATTAGATGGCGCAACAGTCCGTTGAGAACTAGGGCATAGTGACTTACAACTCTCAACCATTCCTGTGTAAGAGTAATGTTGCTAGGATTGGAGGGGACCTACAATTTTAAGCCGAATCCGAACGGCTAATTTGAGAAAGCACTTTTCATGACAAGAATTACTCTTGGAGAATTTGTCAATTCCTCGCAAGACCGCAGTACCCGTGAATAAAACTTAAGATCGCACAGGCATGACAATCCAACTAACCATCACGCCATGGTTCCTATCTATTTTTGAGTTACATGTGTAATAATAATGTCGCCGGCATCAATATAGTCCGGTTCCTAAGTAAAGGAAATCATTAAAAGTAGCCCTGAAATGCAATTAGTTCAACGTAACATTTGCCACTACCACATAAATGAGTAAGATCCGAAACCTTTTGACTAATCATTAAATATTATTAACATAGCCTCCGAGGTGAAGATGATTTGTATGCATTGCAAATACTCAGTCAGACGTTGGTTAACTGACTGGCTTGAGCTCCTGTGTTAACTGAATTTTGAAAGACCTTAATGCAAAGTACTAACTTCGCAGTGTTGTTATTGGAATACAAGGTATAGCAGCAAAGCACTCTGTTCCGGTTCTTCTTGTCACTAACTTGTTCTAACACCTCATATTTTTACTTGCGACACTTAGAAGCTATATGGTGGGTATAGGATTCGTTAAAAAATTTCAAACTAGAAATTTTGATCAAACATAACATTAAGATGATAAAAGTGGGTCTCCCGATTCTTTCCGTCTATGAGTCTGTCCACGCCTTTACAGCCCAAACCATTATGGCGATAGAGTTCAAATTTGGAAATTAAGGTTAAAAGCAGATTCGGGTTAGGCGTTTTTTTCATTTATTTTAAAGACTAAAAATAACAGTAATCCCCCAAACAAATTTTTTGGTCAAAAATTGAATATTCGAATTTTCTTGAAAACAGACGGATAGATATTTATTAAATTTTATCTTATTTTTTTTTAACTTGGCTTCTTTTAATAATAAGTATGTACATATTTTTGTATTGCTCCAGTAGGTACCCCCCATAGGTAGAACCGTTATTTTGTTTTTAAGTTTTCTAAAGAACTAATGAATCGATTTTAATAATATTTCCACAAAAGCTCTTATATTCTTTTTGTAATTTTTGATGATCAAATACATACATATGTCAAATTAAAAAAAAATATTACAATGTTGTTGTCAAAATTAAACGGGTTAATATTTTTGTAAAAAATTAAATTTAAAATATGTATGTATTAATAAGCTCTAAAAAACTGCATAGGTACTAAAAACAATGACAAATTTTATATATACAAAGCTAATTTTAAAAATTAAGAGCATTTGCAAGCAATGAGTAAAATTGGGAAAAAATTTGAAGAGACTGGGTGGTTACAGATATTATAAGGCCTGTGCAACATTGTTTCGCTCGTACCACTGAAAATTCGCTGCAGTAAGTGAAAGTGTTGCCGAAGAACCGAATGTGTGGATTCCTCGTCGTTCTCAGGAATTAGGGCTGTCTTACGGTATGCACATTATGGCGTATTTTACATTTGGATCTTACATCCATATAAAGTCCAACTTACACAACAACTGAAGCCAATTGACCATTCAAAACGTGCGTCGTAAATACGTCAAATGAGTGCTTGAACAACAGGCCGTGGACGGTGATTTTTTGAACAAAATTTTCTTCAATGACGAAGCACATTTCTCACTCGGTGGGTATGTTAATAAACGAAATTTTCGTATTTGGGGTTCTGAAAATCTTCAAGTAATTGAAGAGAGGCCAAAACATCCACAAAAAGTCACTGTTTGATGCGCTATGGTCATATGATAACCGACTTTTTTTGCCTCCTATTGAAGAATACGACTTGGAAAATATTTGGTTTCAACAACACGGTGTCACATAATTTATTGAAAAAGACATTTCCTGGCCGCGTAATTTTTCGTCGTAGCGATATCAACTGGCCACCAAGATCAAGCGATTTGACAATGCTAGACTTTTTTTGTGGAGCTACGCGAAAGACCGTGTTTATGCAGATAAACAATAAACCTTTAACTCTTGAACACTTAAATTCTAACATTAGTCAAATTAGCTGAGATATCGGACAATAAGTGTCGAAAAGTGGTCGAAAGTTATCTTAAAAGAGTCGATGTTTGCAACAATTTAAATGATGTATAGTGTTTCAAACATAATGCCAACGTTCAAACAAAGAGAAATATTATGAACAAATATTTTATTTGTGTTTTATTTACGTTTACTTTTGAAACAGCAAAATGGATAACCCTGTACGTTTATTTAAAAAAGACTTAGTTTATTAAAAGAAATCATATTTATATCAAACTTTTTAACCGCTATAAGAGGTTATGTAAGTATAGGTTGTATGGGGTGATGCATGGGTAAAGGCCGAGAAACATCTCACTTGGATTTCTTTAGATCCACTGTGCTCCCCAGGAAAAGGGAAAGTATTTGGTAATGTATGGGAGCGTTGATGAGGATTAAGGTTGGGAGTGTCTAACTGTACCATCCTCATCTCTAGGTGGCAAAGACGTCCAAAAAATAATTTCCTAATATTGTCATGCTTTTTTGGGCTAGGCTTAGGCATTCGAATAGACAGTGGAAGGTATCTTCCTCCGTCTCCTCGTCCTCACATCTTCTACATAAATCGGATGAGCTGATACCCATTCTAATCATGTGGGTTCCCAATGAGTTGTAACCCATTTGGATACTTATTAATAAGGACAGCTAAAGCCCACCTAGTTGCAAAATGAATGTTGTTTTACCTTGGGAAATCTTCGGCCATAGATTCCTCGAAACCCTGCAAGTTTGCGATTACTCGAAACTCTGAAAGTTTGCGATTTCTATGAAAATTTGGTAGATTTGTGCATTTACCTGCTCAATTAGCCTGTAGATCATTGATATGATATGGCTTGGACTGAGCATTAATCCGTTTTTGACCAATTTGTCTGAATCTTCATTACCATCAATGTCACAGTGTCCAGGGACATAACGGAAGGTAAGAGTGTTAGCTTCGCTGAGCAAATGAAGATCCCTACGGTATATCTTTACCAGTTTTGGCTTTGTGACAGTGGCAGATATGGCTTGATTGCCGCTTCGCTGTCGATAAATATGTCTATGTTTTTGTTTTCCAGATTGTGGGAAGAAAGATCTTTAGCGGATTCATAAACCACCAGTACTTCTGCTTGAAAGACACTGCAGTAATCTTGAAGCTTTATTGATCTTTCTAAAGGAGGATTATATGAAAAGATATCAGACCTTACCCCCTCCCATCGTTTAAAACCATCCATCATCAGACAGATACATGATTTATTTTTATGATCCTATTTTTCCATATTTGGAGTAAACTTTTCCTACACTGGGTGCCAGGACTTCCTGTTTTTTATTTCAAGATATGTTATTGAATAAATGCCTTTTTACATTTTTAATATTTATTTTATTTATTTTTATTAATATTTAAATAGAATGACACAAAACTTTAATTTAAACGTCGTCGGTTTCCACAGATGGGTGATTTGCTTTTGTTACAAAAGGGTGATACAGTACGCTGGGAAGGGTTCCAGGATTAATTTAGCTCGAGTATTAAGATAATATGGAATGTTACGTTACGTGTTTTTTTTAAACACTTAACAAAACTACCCCACTTAACTTAAGCATAATTTTACGAAGGAGTACCCGTGGCCGGATGGTTAGTGCGTTGGGCTGTCATGCCATAGGTCTTGGGTTCAATTGCAACCTGTGTCTTCCAAAGTTTTTTCACGGGTACTGCCTCTTGCGCGGAATTGACAAATCCTCCGGTTTAAAATTGTAGGTCCCCTCCATCCCTGACGACAGTACTCGCACACAGAAATGGTTGAGAGCTGTAAGTCACTAAGCCCTAGTTCTCAACGAACTATTGCGCTACCTAATTTATTTTTATTTTATTTATAATTTGACGAGAATCGTATATTGTACTCAAGGACCAGTTTGGTCTTGCTTTGAACACCGTCCGGGCCGTTTGAAATGAACTCGATTCAACCTGATCACACTTGGCAAGTGAAGTGGAGTCAAAAATTAAACATTGAATAAAGATATATGAAGAGTTGGTTTTACAAATGAAACACCACTTTCCTTGAAACAATTTGTTCACTTGGACACCAATTATTCGTTTGAAATAAAATTAATGAAATGAAATTAAACGTGACAGTTGCAGGCGTTTAATTCTATATCAACATTATTTCAAATTAACTCTAATCCAAGCTTTCTAAAGACTAAAATTCTAGTCCAAAGAGACGGCTTTATTTCTGCTTAAAAACGTTATATGTAGCAATACTCTGTTTTAATATATTTTTCTTAAGTCCAGATTATTAACTTTATTTTTAACTAGCGGCCCGTCCCGGCTTCGCACGGGTAGACATAAATAGGTACAGATAATGTAGCTTTCTAATGAAAAAAGAGTTATTAAAATCGGTCCAGTACTTTTTGAGTTTATTCCTTACATACAAAAATACAAATCTTTCCTCTTTATAATATTAGTGTAGACAACAAAATATGTATTAGAATTAATTAGAATTTCGTTTTCCTTCTTTTGCAATTATAGACAAAAAAAGCGCCAGAAGTAAAAATCAAATGCTTCAATTATAATTCAACTATTATCCTGCCTCCCCAACAAATTTAATATAACTATCCCACAAAATCAAAACACGTAGATTAGATACATCCCAATAAACTGAAAACCAATATCGAATGCAAACACCGCATAGCATTTAAAATACAAACATATGTAGGTACGTTTATTGGTCTCAAATCAAAACCAATTCCTTTTGAGATTTCAATGAAAATAACTCCAAAGCATCATCATCATTATCATTATATCATCAAACAATAAAACAAACTACCTAAACCCAAAACTAAATTATATAAATGCTCATTTAGATGAAATTCAATGAATATAATTAGAGAGAGAGAGAAATATAGAGATGAATATCTATCTATCTATCTAACTTTGCTTATATGTATACACTACATATATAGATACATACGTTGGAATGTGTGTAGTATAGGTATATAAATTTCTACATATAAATTAATTAGTTGATTGCATAACAAGAGCCACTTAACACAAGGTTACGATTATTTACCCCACAAAGCACCCATTAGATCCAATTAAATTAAGGTCCATACCTACCAAAAACTTTAACAGACAGACCTCACAGTCGTACTTGTAGATGTATACAATTATAAGTGAGCAAAATTCAGAACAGAGCTTCCACCATATACAATTATAATATTCATTGAGCTGAAAATAAGCATAAGCTAAACGTTCTATTCCTATTATCTCTCCGTTTCCTATCTGCGTTATCCTTTTAACTGAAACATATCTAGACTAGATACCCACATAGAGATTGTGTCACTTCATCCTCTATATAAACACAGGTCACCCTTCCCTCTTTTCATATAAATTTTAACTCAAAACATAATTTCCTCACCACTCTGTGATATCCTGCGGCATTTAAATCTCTCCAAACATACTTGTACACACACACACAAATCCATATTCTAACTCACCGAAAACATTTATATACCTACGCTGTTCTATTTTAAATTTTGTAGATAGATGATGTTCATAGTCGTCGTCGTCATCGTCGTCGTCCTCGTCCTCGTAGTCCTCTTCCTCACTCCTGTCGGTTTGTCCTTTTTCCTAAACACCACACACACACTTTCTCACTCATGTAGTCGTATATTCCAGAGATATGAGGAAAAGCTTAGGTGATGCTATACGACTACGAGCGCTGTACATTGTTCTATGATTTCACTTTCTCTCTTAAACTGATTTGTGTGTTTGTTTCTTTGCTATTCTTCTTCGGTAGAATTATTATTCTCTAAAGTTTAGATAGACTTTCTATAGTTTGTTGTTCGGTCCAAAGGATGAGAAAGATAAATCCTTTTGTTTCACTATAACCAAACATTCATATTATCCTTTCGCCAAAATTTGGTGTGAAAATATTTGTAATTCATGCGATGGTTTTAGAGATGGTGAAACATACGAGTGTGGCGAGTGAGGCGAAGAACTATAATATTAAGGTATATCTTCTTTAAGAGCTTGAAATTGACTTTAAAATAGGGTTAATAGGTAGTTGGGAAGGATTTGGGTTTGTGTGGAAATATGGAACGCATATGTATCTAAACAAAAGGGATAAATACATGTGGACTAATTTGAAGTTTTGCTTTTGTGGTAGACCACGACTCTGTGTATATATAATTCAAATTCATGATGGCCTTAAACAGGGTGGTTGAGTGATGACGATAATGTTCATTTTGGGACAGGGAGGATGATACCGAAAGTAAACTTTAACTTGACGAAATTGAAAAACATTCCAAAACTTAATTTGATGGCGTTTTCGATTTTCCTATTTTGGAAAGTTTTTCCCGTTTGTTCCGCATTGTTCAAAAGTTTTTTTTGAAAAACACCCAAAAATGGGGGTCTTAGACCCGAAAAACTGTTTTTGACCTAGACCCACCCCTTTTTCGAAAATCGATTTTTTGAAAATTGTTCCAGGTTGTTCTGAACATTGTTCCAAATTTTTGGACCTCTATGATCAAAGTGTTAAAAGATAATGAAAAATTCTTTTTTTTCGAAATTTTAACTTTTTATATTTTTTTTAAATTATAAAAAATGTTCTTACCATTGTTCCAAAAACTAAGAGTCATGAAATGTATATTTTCCAAAATAGTAAAATCGAAAAAAGGGGGCTAACTTCACGCACTCAATACATACTCTCTTTTTTAAAAAAAATGAAAGTAAAAAAATGTTTGGAATTTTTTTCTTTCCACAAATAATTTTAAACAATAAAGCTTCAATTAATTGCAAAAATTAAATTGAACATAAAAAGCGATTGAGCACCACTAAAGGAGTCTGATGATTGGGTTGGTCCCCGTGAAATAGCTATAACTCCAGCCTATGAACTTGGTGGTAGCACACACAAGTTGTTGTTGTTTCATTCTAAATTTTCAATTGTAAATTCGGCAAGCAGCTGCCTAAACTGCGAGTATACAAATTTCATTAATTGCATCGTTAGATTTTCGAATATCCTTGTTTTATGCCTGGACTCACGGTGTCAAGTTAGCACTACATTACATACCCCCTTTTTAAAAAAATTAAAGTAAAAAAATTTTTGAATTTTTTTTCTTTTCAGATTTTTAAATTTCGAAAAATGTAGTGCTAACTTAACAGTCGTAATTAATACCGTGTGCAAAATAAACTAATGTCCCTTAGCTCTCAAGATTTTGGGATATTATTTTTAGTGATTAAACTTAAGTCTGAAACCGTTCGTCAACAACGTAATAGGTCCATATTAATGTGCATTCAAACCAGGAATGTCCACTATTGACTAAATTTTCAAAACCGAGTATGACTTCATCTGTAGGTAAGAGCTATATTTGTCAAAATTGTCTTTGTGTGCAGAATGACGATAGAGAATGCACGCAGCTCTATCAAGGTTGGAAAAGATCTTACCGATGCGTTTGATGTCAAAAAAGGTTTTAGACAAGGCGATAGACTGTCATGCGGATTCTTCAACATCGTCCTTGAAAGAACTGTCCAAAACTCAAACGTCAACACTAAAGGCACAATCTTCCAAAGGTCCATCCAAATACTCGGATAAGCTGATGATATTAATATAATTGAAAGATCAAAGCCTGATGTCAGTGGTGAGTTTTCGAGCATTGCGATGGAAGCGGAAGAGATGGGTTAAGTGGTCACTGGTCAAGGAGGGCAAGACCAAGTATATGCTGGCATCAACACGACGAAGTCTTGTGGATAAAATATCACCATTTATAGCTATAATTTTGAGGTAGCTAAGGACTTTGTCTACCTAGGCACCGCTATAAATTCAGACAACGAAACCAGTGCTGAAATCAAACAGAGAACAACTCTTTGCAAATCGCTGCTTCTTTGGACTTAGAATGCAATTTTTTTATAATAAGCACACACTCAAGGGGATATTACTTCCCTTATTATGCAGAGGCACAGTGTGAGCAATGGGAAGAGGAGAGAGGTTTTAAAAGGAGATGTCGGTGCACATTGGTTTTAAATTCCTGAATATTGCAATGACTTGGAAAGACAGAGTGTGGTAAGGCATTTCACATTCGCGTAGTACGGCTAAAGAACGAATCTCTGTATTTGACAGTACGGCCGAAGTTGGACTCGAGGGTATATTGATGAGCATTCCTAGAAGCGGGAGTATTACGGTTGAACTGTTTAAGGTAAGGCATGCAGCTGGCTATTTCACTAGAGCATAAACCGATAAAATAACGGTAAAAAAGGGTGAGACAAGAAACCTTACGACGATGTTCAAGCGAAGTAAATGAACTTATGATGATATTATCACCTATCAATTTAAATGCTCTAGGTTCAATACTATCCAAGAGGCTTAAGTAAGTTGCAGGAGCACCAGCCCAGGGATTTGAGTTATACTCAAGCCTTGGACGTATATAAGTCTTGTAGATAACAGCCACATCAGAGAGTGTGAAACATTTCTTGCATCGCTTAAGGAAACCCAAACAACTTTTTGGCGACATCGCGTATGTGATCGTTCCACAAGAGGTAGTTGGTGACACACATACCAAGAATATCGAGATGCTCAGTCTCATTGATGCAAATGCCATCCATGGATAATGGCAAAGGGATATCTCGCTTAAACGATACAAGACAGCATTGGTTTTTCGAATCTTTATATATCACGCGGTTTTTTGATACTCATTGTGTTTAAGTCGGAATTTAATGAGCTTATCATATTTTGTCGTTGTCGTTCCAAATCCGAAGAAGAGGGATGTGAGTCTAAAAACGAATATGAAAAGCTAAGAGTACTATCGTCATCGAAACAATATATTGGATTAGAAGTTGCAGACAGGAGATCATTAATAAAAATGAGAAAGAGTGTTGGAGATAGAATAGAGCCCTGGGGCACACCAGCATTTATTTTGTGGTTTTCAGACTTGAATCCATCCAATAGTACTTGTATTGAACGATCCGAAATGTAATTACTAATCCAATGCAGCAGGGATTCATGAAAACCGAAAGCACGCATTTTCGATAAGAGAGCCTGATGCCAAACCCTATCAAATGCTTTTGAAATATTTAGTGCAATAATCTTACTTTCTCCAAAGCGATGTAAATATTTGCCCCACTGTTCGGTGAGATGAATAATGAGATCACCAGTGGACCTATTGCTTTGAAAGCCGTACTGCCGGTCATTAAGAAACTTTCGATCTTCAAGATATTTCTTGAGCTTATAATTAATCAGCGTTTCCATGAACTTGGAAAGAAGGGACGTAAGTGCAATCGGTCGGTAATTAGAGGGTGAGGAAGATTCGCCTTTTTGGGAATGGGCTGGACAAATGCAGTTTTCCATCCTCTCGGAAGGAGACCTGAGGAGTAGGACAGATAAAAAAGCTTACGCAGTAGTTTGAGTAGTAATGTCTAAAGTCTATTTTCTAAAGTCACCATCTATAAGACACTCATTATCCTGGTTTTCATTTATATAGAGCTGACTTCTTGGACCCTATCAAAGAAAGATGAGAGAGTCTTATGATGCTTCGATAGAGAAAAATCTTCAGGTAATTTTGGACCCATATGCATAGATGGAGAGTGGAGGAGAAGATACAACTGCAACAACAAGCGAACTGTACGGGATATAGAGCGACACTGACCTGGTTAAAGGAATAAAAGTCCAACGATTTAAATGGCTGGGTCATGTTGAGCGAAAGGACATTAATGTTTCAGCCCGGAAGGTCTTCGAATCCAATCCCGAGGGACGGGAGCAAGCTGGCGGGAGAGGACTTCAACCAACTTGGCGTGCGAAACTAAAGACAGCTAGAAGAAGTCTAAAGATGCATGTTGGTTGAGGTCAAGGTCTGTCCTTGTCTGTAGCGTTGACTTAAGTAAGTAAGTAAACTCCCTTCTTAGTCATTGTCTTAGTCTTTCTTTGTGGTAAACAATAAAGTTGTATTAAGATTTCCATTTTTGTTTAAAATATATTTTCTAAATAAAATCTTAATTCTTAACTTTATTGCACATAAATCTCTTGCACGTAAGATTTTTGGACAAAGCGAAATTGACTCAATCTTTTGGATAAAATAGCATAATAAAGCTTTTTTCACATGATTTTGTAACACAAGTCCAAAACGTTCTTAGATTTGTTTCCATAGCCTAGCATTTACAGTTATTTTACCAACCTAATAAGAAATAGGCGTGTTCTTTATTATTGTATCTCAAGGAAAGTCGCGTAGTACTCAAAGATCTTATTAAATGTTTGAGAAATTTCCAAAAACAAATTCCCAAACTAAATTTCCAACAAATTAACCTTTAATCGTTGAACGGTTTATAAAATTATCCAATTACACAGTGTCCCCAAAATTTAATCACCGCTAATTATCACCCTAATTAGCTTCTGAATCACTACCATAATCACTTCCGTGAAATATAGTTACAGCCCCAAATGGTGCTTCCACCACACCACCGACCGACCGTTTATCTCTGCCACACGAATATTTTCATACAAACCAAAAAAAAATCGAAAAAAGGACGACGAACGCAAGAGGAGAAAAATAGAAATTCCAAAGGATACCATCAATTTTCCAACCCTCACCCTCCCCCTCCCCGCCAACAGCAAATCGATGGGAAACAATTAGCACACGAAAGGTGAGAGCACCCAGCATCAGTAGTGGTATATCAGCAGAAGTGGTACAGAAGAAATGAAGAGAATGGGTACAAATTTCAATTGACAATCTATATGTATTTTTTTAGTAGTTTTATGAAAAAGGAACAAATACAAACAACAAAAATATGTAGAAGGATGTTGAGTTGGAAATTTTTAATCAAATCAACCCGGAAGTCCACAGGAACTGCACCGGAATTAGAGAAAAACTATTCTATCCGACAATAAATGTCAATACAACGATGATGATGGGACATCACGACCTGCCATACCAATGCAGTCATCAATTTATCCTTCGGCTCGAAGCGGCGGCGAAGGACCAAAATTATGCTTGTGTAGTGCATACACGACAACGAGTCGAGTACACAAAGTAGGTATATCGGAGAGAGGTTCATAACCTTGCTGAATTTCCAATGAGAAACTTCTATAGCTATTTAGGGTTTTAATTTTCATCGAGCAGAGAAAAGAGAGGGTCCTGATGCTGATGCTGGTGCTGCTGGTTCTAGTAGTGGTCTTAGTCCTGGCTTCACCTCGTTTCTTGTAGAAGAGTAAAAATTACTCTCATTAGATGGCCAAATGAATTCCGTTCGTGCAATTAGCCATCAACACAAAACACAGCAAAATGTGCACTGCACATAAACTTAAATTATAGACTACTGCTTCTGATGCTGCTACACATATAGCCAAGGGCATTTTTATATGTGAAGTCCTTGGGTTAAGATATATCGAAATATAGAGTCCTATCGTCATCGTCCATCGTTTTCACTCTCTCGTCGGCATCGGGCATCGGGCGTTGGTCGTCGTCTTCCTTACGAAAGGAGTGTACGAGTATGTGTACAACATGGTTGAGAGTAAAATGAGTTTTATGGCAGACCGCAGACCCCTTGGCTTGAAAATTCGATTCTTTCTTCTTTAGTCGGGTTGGATTTGGAAATAACCAATCTTTACCTCCCCCTTACCTTCCCAATACTCTACCATTCCTTTATGCTTTTCGTTCTTTTTTTTTGTGTGAAGTTGGTGAGTGGCTTTTCCGAACCGAATTTTATCTAAATTGCTCACGTCCGCTTATATTGCTAATCCCTGACTATTTCGTGTATTTGCTGTGTTGTATACTGGGTTTGCTGCATCCTTGTGCACATCATACATATATATACAGCTTCCGCTATTCCATAATGCTGATCGTCCCTATCCCATCCATCCCCTTTAATACTGCTTTGTTTCCCTTATTTTTGTCTGCATCAGACAATAATCCCCGAAAACCACAGGACCCATGGTATAATATAACCTATGTTATTATATCTGAGTGATACAACCAACAGAATAGGGAGGAGGGGTGGTGGGGGGTTGTTATTTTATTCTTGTATAGAATGAAGAAACAGAGATATGAAGCTTGTCCACAAATTGACACACACACAGGGAATGGAATGGAGAACGATAGAGAAACATGTGTTAAAAAATTTAAACACTATCCTTTTGCGGCGGACCAGTAGCCGGCCCCAGGATCTAGCGCATCACAATTTCCAACAACAACACCAGAAAATACATGCAGCTTTTGAAAAGTGGTATAGAACAGCATCAAAACTGCAGCAAGCATCATATAATGATACTCCAGGCTTTATACCTATCTATCTATAAAACATTAAAAAACAGAACAGAAGTAGAGTTGATGCTAGATGATCCCTTTTTTCAGACCATCAAAAAGGACGATTGAATGGAACGAAATGTATATACAAAGAAAAATTTGGAATGGTGACCATTATCATCGTGCAACATTTTCTAATGAACTTGATTGTTACCCCCTGCTCCCCCCACTTCAGTGCTTGATGCCAACATCACGCTTTCAAAGTAAGTAATTTGTGTGCGGTGATTGTGTTGTGTTGTGTTTTGTGATGTCTGTAATGATGATTATGATGTGTGTTTGTGGTCATTTTGACCTGCAGATTTACCAAGGATATACCACGTCATACACTTTACTAAGTGCAGGATATTTGAGTTTATTAATTATTATTTTTTGTTAGATTGTTATTGTTTGCAATTTGATTGGAAATTAATTTTTATGAACACTATAAAGATATGAAGATTTGTTTTATTTGGGAGAAATGTGGGGAGGGTGACGTGAGATGGGACTGAATGTTTTTTTAAGTATCTGAATTTTAGCAAAAAGAAATTTTAGTAGAATTAGAATACGTTTTGAATTTGAATTCATATCCAAAACAAATTAAAGGGTAAGCTTGGCATTTTTAAAGGGTTTTCAAATAGGGACTTCCAAACTTTGACAGTCGATAGCAACCATATTGTAATAGATGTCATTTTTATAGTCTGTGTTATAAAACCACTAAGAATATATATACAGTACTGTGCAAAACAAAACGCCTATAAAAAAAAAAAACAAAAAACGAACGAAAATTCGTTTATATAAAAGTTGTTCCAATCAAATTATTTTTATTGCTTCAGACTTTTTTATGTTTCAACTTACTATTCATAATCTAAAAGCACTGATCCACAGACAAATTCTACAAATGCCCAGCTTTAACAAAAACAATAATCATTTCAGCTGTGCAAAACATTTGCTTATAGTGGCCATTTCTCTTTTCGTCTCATTTTGACGGTCATTTTTGGTTAATCTGGGGTGGAATTGGCTAAGCTGATAATTGACTATCATATTTTTGATAGTCAAATTTGACTATCATTTTCATTCCGTCTGCGTAAGATGATTCAACTCAATTCAATTCGATTGAACAATTTCTGATTATAATTGTCACAATTCATTGTTGCTATGGTGAAATTTTAAAATGATTCCTATAAAATATTTAAATAAAAGTATCAAATTGGCTGCTTTTAAATAACATTCTTATTTCTCTTGTGTTTTTTCGAATTACGTAAGCTTTGTCGGTCACAAGAATGTGTTTTTGTACCTAAAAAGGGTAACTGAAAAAAATTTTCATTCGTTTTTTGTAAGCGTCTGGTAGCTCTATTCAGAAACGACATATTTGTAGCAAAATGACTATCAAATTTTTCTAGTGACACCTTTTTAGGTATCAATTTGACTATCACCTTATAGAGATCAAATTCGATTATTTTGACTGTAAACAATCAACAATCACCTTAGCCGATTCCACCCCTGGTTTATTTTGATGTTGGTAAGCTTATACGAGTAGCTTGATTTGTTCAGTTAGTTTTAGCCGGGATTTGATCGATAAAACGGTTTTTTAAGATACATAAATGCCGGGAAATAAATATTCATCGGACGTAAAATTCAGAATTTTAAATGATTTCAAAAAAAAAGAGCTTCACAAAAAGAAATTTCAAAGAAATATTCCATTCATAAACCAACTATTTGTAGAATCATAAAAAGTGGAAAGGTGTTATGCCATCATAGAGGAGGAAGGTCTCGAAGCACCACAGCTAAAGATGATTGAAAAATAACGAATTTCTTGCGAAGAAACCCCACGGCATCATCCAGGGAAGCAAAGATTGAACTTAGGTTACCAATTGACCTATCAGACGCCGCGCACTGCAGGCCGTTCAAAGTTCAATATGCAGGGATCGGGTGGAAAACAACATGTCAGAAGGACAAGAGGTGAGAGGCTAAATCCAAAATATACTAAAGGGACGGTGAAACATGGAGGTGGTTCAATTTTGAGTTTGGCCTGCTTCTCTGGCCAAGGAATCGGGCCAATTCGACAAGTGGAAGGCATAATGAATTCTGAAGACCTATTCGCTGGAATTCAGTGGCAGTGGAATGACATTCCAAAATCGGGTATTAATAACCTTATAGCTTCGATGCCCAGAAGATATACAGCCGTTATAAAAAAATAAAGGGTACGCAATTAAATATAACCATTTCCTTGCCTTGAAGTAAGAAAATAGTTTGAAATTTAGTTGTGAGATCTAAGTTGCAAATGTTTTCCACAGCAATTTTACCAAATATTAAAGTATTTAGTTATTTAATTTTTTGTTTAAGTGAAGAGTGTTAATTTGTTTTCCAACAACTATAACGTAATATCAAAAAAGTTTAGAAAACTATAGAAAGAATTTGATTTTCTAAACAATTTTTTTTTAATGAAAAATGTTGGAGGTTCTAGTTGCAAATCTTTTGCACAGTACTGTATAGAGCGTTCAATAGTACTCACAAATATAAAATATATTTATCTTATTGTTTCTTTTGTTCTAGAAACATTCCACGTTTTTCTCCAATTATACGATCGCTATAATCGTCTTAAAGAGAACCGAGAAGACTATTCGTAGTTTCGTGGATAAACCTAGATCTAATAGTTCAGTTTTCAATAAATGATTAGCCAACACTGGATTTGTCGAAAACATCAGTTTGAGTATTAGCCTCCAAGAGAACTCGGACTTTCACAGATATTTTGGCGAATTTTGCATTTTGCACTCCTTCACTCGTAAAAAATTCAAGTGACCAAGGTGCTTAAAGTAAACGACAAAGACAATGACATGAGTTTGTGATTGCTGAAAAAGCACTGGAACATATCGAAAATAACGTACCCGTTCGAGAACTGCCACAATTATAAGATTTTATAAAGTTAGCAACACAATTTTTATTTTTAGGTGAAAAAAGTTAATTATTTTTAGGATCAATCATTTTTCGTTTCTAAAAAATAAATAATTTTTTAAGTTTAATAACAATTCAAAAAATACAACGCGAAAAAATTGTGCCCATTTGTCGAATTTAAAATTTTGATATTTCTCGACGTTTCAAGGCCCCTGGAGTCGAAATAAAAGATGTTTAGAAAGCTGTCTGTGCGTGCGTGTGTACGTACGTTCGCGAAGTTTTTTTCGTCGTCCATAGCTCAAGAACCAGTAAAAATATAGACTTCAAATAAATTTGTTTATACAGATAATAATGTAGAACTGTTTTTTATAAATGAAAAAAAAAAATATTTGTCACCTCGAAAATTTTACGAACAAAAAATGATTTTATCTCCAAAACAATTTTGTGCAACGAAGAATAACGTTTTTAACATCTGGTAAAATTTTGAGAAAAATCGAATCGACAGTTTTTTTAACAAAAAAATAAAAACTAAAAAAAAAATTAACAAAAGTTGGTAAAAATTGATTTTCGACTCAAATATATTTTGAAAAATTTCATATTATGGCTTCCAACTAATTTTAAGTTATAAGAAATATTGTTTTCAACATTCAGTAAAATTTTAAGAAAAATCGAATTGACAGTTTTTTACAAAAAATAAAAACCTAAAAAAAAACAATACTAAAACTTGTTTAAATTTACTTTCGACTCAAATAACTTTTCAAAAATTAAAAATATTTGCTTCAAACTTAGTTTATCTCACAGAAAATATAATTTTTGACATTCAGTAAATTTTTTATTAAAATCCAACAGTCAGTTTTTTCATAAAAAAATTAAAATCTACAAAAAATAGTACGCAAATTTGGTAAAAATTGATGTTCGGTTCTCGATATCTCGTGAACAATTTAATTTATTCATCAAATTTGTACTTGTTTATATAAGAAATAAAACGTTTTAAGAAATGCTACAATTTGTAAAAATTGGTTTTCGACTAAAGATCTTGTTAACAAAAATAGATTTTGAAATCAAACTATTTCATTATATGCAAAATATTGTCGGT
This sequence comes from Eupeodes luniger, assembly GCA_951509635.1. Classification (NCBI taxonomy): domain Eukaryota; kingdom Metazoa; phylum Arthropoda; class Insecta; order Diptera; family Syrphidae; genus Eupeodes; species Eupeodes luniger. Next base: position 100,393,847 of record OX608073.1, on the reverse strand, counting down.
TATTTAAAGAATAATTCAACTGACAACATTTTTTACAAAAGACAAAAACCTACAAACTTTTAAACAAGACAAATCGACAGACGGAATGAGAAGTTATCAGTGTGGGTTGCATCCGCAGCCTCTATTTAAATTATTATTTAAAGCTACCCGATAGACGACCGTTACGGTCAATGTCGTAGGCTTGAATTTTTGACATAAAAGTAAAGCAAGCTGTAAGAAAACGTATCAAATGCATCTAAGTTGAAATAACACAAATTAAAATTGCAACTTCAAAACAATCACTTTTTCAAGGATATTATATTAAATACCATGGCCTATGTTAAAATTTTCACTAAAGAAGTTTTTGATACAATCAGATTTTTGATGTAATTTTCAGTCGGGCTTTTTTTGACAGATTTCTGACATTGATCTGCCTAGCATTGAAATTATGTATGTAATTATACTATTTGTTTAATAAGATTAACAATAAATGTCCATCACCTGTTTAAGCAGCATGATCTCTAACACTAAAATTCCATCATTTGAGTGGATTGGATTGATTTCAGTACCATTGAGTTTCAAGGTATATTCAATACTTGTTTACTGTTTAGAGGATCTACGAGTATATTCTAAATTATATAAACTTATATCAAAAACAATTAAGTTAACTGTCAAAACTTCATCGATTTCTCATAATATCTCGCCTTGGTGCATGTTGTATCCATCACTATTATAGTCCCGCATAGCTGTTTGTACTAAACATATATATTGTATTGTGTTTGTATGCGCACATTAATTTATCTTATTCTGTCTTAAGATGCATCATGTATTTCAAAACAGTTTTCATTGAGGAGATAAGCACTTTACCTACCTACCGTGATGTCTATAAGTATCCCTTATTTCTTGTTATGCATTTCTGACCCACTGACATAGAGATTAATAAATCACAATATTATGTAGAGATGTACCTATAGATATTACAATACTATACAGCTTTAGTCTTCTCCAGCTGTACGAAGACGGTAGTACAGATTAAAAGCTGAAAGTCCTTTCAATAAATACAACGAACGCATACCATAGATTTGTGAGAACATGAATTTACTATACATTCTCGTAGATTGAGAATAATATCCCTTTTGGTTTGTGTATATTGTGATGCAATTATAGTCATGTTCTAGGAGGACGATAAAATTATGTGTCACACATTTGTCAATATCTTTGTTGTATGATAGTATTATAGATTATCGCTTATACGAGTCTATCTCAAGGAAGATACAATCCAATACCAACCATATCGCATCACTTGGCATAGGCAAACCAAAACATCCACAGAAAAATAGTATCAATTTCTTTATAGCATCAAATGGCATTCAAAATGATTGTAATTTAGAAAACATTATCCGGCTTTTGTGTTCTATACAAAGTTCTTCAGTTCTTCTTCAAGATAAAGCCTTTCTAGCTTCAACAATTGGCCTTGATTAAATATCAACACCTCCCTATCAAAAACAATGAATAGTTGGATGGAACAAGTACTCCTTCAATTAGGATATTGTGTGTGATGTGTGATGTGTTGTTCAACTACACTACACTCTGATGGACAGCACACAATACGTACCTAACCTACACTACATACACTCAAATCCACCCTTAAATAATCCTTTTGCTGAAAGTATCTTCTTTAGTTTCGACAAGAAACAAAAGGTTTATCCCCAAAAACAGCTCTATCCATTATTTGGCAAACAGCAAGACAAAGAGACCATCAGTATTGTTATGAGCAGGGCTGTCGATTTAAGTACTTAGATTCATGTCTGAGTTTTGATATAATAATAGAAAAAGATATAAAAAAACTGATTCAGAAAAACCCTTAGGCACATGTTTTAAAGTATAGATAAAGAAGTGAAACGTAAGACTAATACGATCCACATTTAATAACTCCAATTTAAAGAAATATTTCTACTTTCCATATATGGAAAAAGACCGAACAATTTAGAAAAATTCAATTAGACAATAAGTTTGATAGCTCATCTTACAAAATGTTTCACTACAGCTCATGGAATCAGTAAAAGTTATAGACGTAACTATATGACTACAAGTAGAGTTAAAAAGTTTGAATTTTCAACACTCAGTTGCATGGAAAAAGAGGTCAGCATCGACAATATTTTGGCTAGACAATCTGAAAAACATCACCTTAGTTTTAGAACTTATTATCAGTTTGTGATCTGCAAATAACCATAAGCCATATCCGTGGCGTGGTGGTTAGTGTGTTGAGCTGTCAAGCCAGAGGTCTTGGGTTCAATCCCTGTCTGTGCCAACTTAATTAAAAAAAAAAAAATCCTCCAAGAGTAATTCTTGTCATGAAAAGTACTTTCTCAAATTAGCCGTTCGGATTCGGCTTAAAACTGTAAGTCCGATCCATCCCTGTCAACTTTACTCGCACACAGGAATGGTTGAGAGTTGTAAGTCACTAGACCCTAGTTTTCATCTGTACTATAAGAAGTGCCCACACCATCAACAAAAGCTGTCAAAAAACCCCTAAATGGCAAGCTGAATAAGGGATTATTATATACCAAAAAAAAGTATTGGTCCTTAAACCGAACCTTGTGGAACTCCCCAATCGAATGTATCTATATCACTTTCAAAACCATCCTATTTGACTCTTTAGGTTCTTACATTTAGGTATAATCTTAACACATTGCTTATGAAACCTCGAAACCCAGCACTATCAAGTTTGCTTATATAAATTATAATCTTGTCTTTGAAGGAAGTTTGCAATGTTAGCTTTAAAGATTTAACGTTTGATTATTTGTTAGATTAAACATATTTAAATCTTCTTTCGTTTAAGTTAATTAAAGTTAGTTTTAAGTAAATTCAAAACATACTTTAAAACATTAAAGGGACATTTAAAAGAATACCACAAAAACCACCCTTTCACTAGCGACACCACTGACTTGTTGTTCTTTTGCTAGACAAAAGGCCTTCGTTTGTTTTTTGTTTTAGTGGAGATTTTCTTCCTTTTGTTTGATTGTGTTTTTTTTCTTTATAGTGTGTTGTTTAGGTCGTTCTATACATGTCCAAACATATGCTCATTCGATTTGTTATTCAATTCGTAAACCTATGTTCCACATCTGCAAAAGATACTTCAACTATGAGAGTTCCGTTTGGTAGCGCTCGATTTTGTCTGTGTGATGCCCGCTGCCTTGCCTGGCCTGGCCTATCCTGACTTGCTGCCGTTCAGAAAAGAAGTGTAGTGTACTTCTGTTTAAGCTTCAAGAGATACATAAATTAGATAAAACTGTAACATTCGTCTAACTTGACCAACACACAAAAAAAAAACACCCTCTGGGGGTATCTTTTTTGGAATGTGTTGGAAATCCTAAGTTGGGTGGGGGGTTTTGTTTTTGTTCTGTATTAATGTTGGCAATAGGTTGGATTGAAAGAATACGATGATGAAGGAAAAGGGAAAGGGAAAGATTGGAGCTGGGGGTGATATTGTGGAAATGGAAGTGCACACGCCTTTTGAATTACAGCAGTTGTTGTTGTTACATATAGTTTTTAGAAAACGACTCTGACTGACACACGTCTTGCAAGAAAGTTAGAATTTTCGTCTCTTTTTCTTCATATGTATATAGGAATGGTATATGATCTTATCTTGCAGTAAAGGACTCTTACAACTATAGAACGACAAGTACGAGTACTTTATTATGAGAAGGAAGGACCTTCCGTCTATGCTCTTTGAGATTTAGCTGAGAGATTGTTATTAGAGTTGCTAATGCATTCCGTCCAATTGAATTATTGCATCAAGTATAGTATAGCAAGCAACGGCACACAAGGATAACGATCGTATGTTGTCCTTTTTTTTCTAGAATATTTAATGTTGTTACCAGTTCCACATATACAATCATGTGTATTTGTTCTCTTAAAAGATTCAAATATATGTTACATGGGTACCTCGACATGTCGTTAAAATCGAATGTGAGCTTTTGTTTAAGGATTGTTGAAAAAAAAAACAAGGCACACGAAAAAAAAAACAAATGAAACAGGAAATAAAAAATAAAAAATAAAAAACATGACAAGGACTTTATATGGAGCGGAAACAAATCCAAATAAAAAGGATACACATCACATATCCATCGAATCGATTTGGTGTATTTATATGTATGTCTTAAATAATCTCTCAGAACACATCAGTTAAACTTCTTAGCTTTGTTGTGTTATTTTACAGTTTTTTTCGTTTTATTGTTCTTTGTGTATTTTTGAATTTGAAACAATCCCTCAACAAATCTTATTTGAATACTTTTTTGTCTGTTGTTGAAATGATATCGATACACCTAAATAAAAGCATAATATTGAAACCACAAACACAAAAAATTTAAAAGGGTGTTATTTCGATTTTGAGTGAAAAAAAGAAGAAATCGATATTTTTAAATGTGCGGAAGATGAGGATGATGGGTTTGGTAAGACTGTTCAAAACAAAATAGGGGATTTTAGTAGTTCTTAAATGGTTTTAATTTGGTTCCTTAACTTAGACAAACTCCAATCGTAAGGAAACATATATCATGTCTGAGTTTTACCAAATCTGAAGCCATATTATTGAAACTAAATGTGTTAAAATTGACTGTCGTTCGATAAGTCTTAATTGCCAATAAAACACGGAAGGATATAGATTTCAACTTTGTATTCAAATGAAAAAAAGTTTTATCCTCATGATTATTCTGTTCAGAGAAGTTTAACTTTTTTTCTAGAGTTGTCTGAAGTCGCAGGTTTCGCCTTAACTGCATTGACTTTTAAGAAATTATAATGCCCTGATTTGTAGGCGAAAGTTATGGAAAATTTAGGATGCAGCGAATGAAATTTAACGATGTACTATTCCACTCGTATTGGTAAAATGCCTTTCAAACAAATGAACAATGTACCTCATATCTCCCATACACTTTTTTTAAATCCGGGTTGAGCCCCCAAAATTGAAAAAAGGAAAAATGAAATACAAATCAAACTATTTCGTCCCCTAATTTCTTTTCATGAGTAAATATATTCTTCAAGATGTCATCCCTCTTCAAGAAGTGATAATCAAATCTATCGCAAGCAATAACTCAAAAGAAGTTGAGTATAGTATCTATAGGTCTAGGTAGTCCCTTTTTTTTGTGATGTTCATCTTCATGTTTGTTGTAGGTATAGGTATGTGCATAAAAATAAGGACACATGCTTCAACACATTGTGACTTGATATGGGAGGCCTAATACAATTATGTCCTATAAGTGTAGTATTCCTGTTTTCTGTTCTTGTTTATCTTATTTTATGTCAAAGTTTTCTTTTTATTTTGCTGAAAAAGATGAAAACTCTCCTTATGTTGGTTCTTGCCAAAAAATGATACGTATATAGAGGAAGTACTATAGATATTTGTGTATAAATATTAGTAGAAGGACAGAACAATATTTAAATCTTATAGGAAATCCTGTCAATCATTTTATCCGGTTTGTTGTCGTTTTTGCTATGGAAGAGAGATCAAATCATAAAAATGAAAAGTGAAATATTTCCCAAGACATATTTCGATAAGAATTTTAAGTTCGTTTTTGTTTTAGAGGCATTTTTGGTTTTTGTTTTTCATTTTGTTCGATGTCACTTTGCAACATGGCAAGGATTAAAAATTGAATTTCACTCAGCGGCGGCGTATTCAGTTTCAATTATTCAAGTCTCTTGCTACTTTTTGCTTTTTGGAATTCTATCTTCTTTTTTTTTGCTTCTTCATTCTTTCTCAATTTTCACATAAGTGAAAAGGAATTTTCAATTCACACTTTCACCTTGGACGGTTGTTGGCGTCGATGGAGGATAAATTGTAGATAGACGCAGTTTTTCTTTCTTCTTTATTCATGCCAAGGTATGTAGGTATATTATATGTTATAGGTATACGTAAGGTAAGTTAGGTATTTTTTCATCCATTTTTTGTGGTTTAAGTTTATGTTGCCACCTACTTCCATTTGTGGTTTTTCGTTTTATTCACATTTTCTATAAAATGTTTCCATTCACACACACACACCCACATAAAGATCAAGTATAAGTCAGGCTTGCAATGCAGGACAAGGAATGGTGAAAGGTTTTTTTTTTTTTGAAAAGTCGAAAGCTAGAAAGACAGGTGAAACAAGCTACACAAACGGACATTCAAACGATGGATGGGTAGAGATATAGTCGTACATACATATATCGGGGGAGGATTTTAAATTAAAAAATTGCTGAAAATTTGAGAATGTAATTTATTTAAGCAATTTCCCGACACTTTGGTGGTCTCTGGATCTAGATTGTTATTTTTTTTAAGGTGTTTTCCCTTCTTTTTCATTGAGTTAACTTTTGTGACTTACATAAGCTTATGCTTACATTTGGAGAATGAGTTGAAAAAACAGTGTCGGTAGATAATGATATTTTAAGAACAAAGAGAAAAAGTATAAACACAAACATCTTTTCACATAGCTCAAGGGAATATTTAACAAAAATGATTATTGTAGCCAATGTTAAGATAAATTTTGATGTTCACACGGATAAAACTTATAAAATAAAAAAAAAACATTTGTATTGAATTGAATTGAAAACTTTAAATGCCACAAGTTAACTTAGTTAACTTTAAAACAAAATAATTATCTTTGTTGTAATAAAAACGTCATTTTGAATTATATAAAGGGTGGTTAAATTTTAAGGACCGATGTTGAATGTGAAGCACACTTAAACGCCAAGTTATTTTCTGCATTACATTTGAAATTTCTCAATTTCAGATAAATTCAATATAAACTATAGAAAGATACAGAATCAAACAACGCGTTAAATCTATTCAGGCTTGTTATGGAAATGGGCGTTCAAATCAATTTAATCGTCCAAATGTGAGTACAATCGGAAAAATCGGGCAAACACCAGTGCATGCTCGTATTGTAGAAAACAATGCTGATTTTCGCGATAGTGTGGCTGAAGGGTGTCCACCTCAACTCGTCGTCCGAGTCGTGCCCAAGAATCGGTGATGAACATTATAACTTGCATTTACACGCTTACAAGAAGAAAGCCTCTTGACTATTTCAAGCGTCGTCGTCAATAGTCAGAATGGTGGCAAGAAATGGCAACAGTGAATGATCAATTTTCGAAGAAAACCGTCTTCAGTGATGACGACAAGGCACATTCGTCAATAAGCAGAATTGCCATTCCCCATTTGGGAGAATGATAATTCAAGACAAGAGTGATTGTCGAGAAACCAATGCACCCACAAAGAGTGACTGTTTAATGCGGTTTAAGGGCTGGCGGCATCATCGGGCCGTATTTTTTTCCAAAAGGAGGCCGGTCAGGCAGTCAATGTGAATGGGGTTCGCTATCTTGAGATGATAACGAACTTTTAAAGACCCCAAATGGAAGATGTGCATGTGGACGATATGTAGTTTCAACAGGACACGGATCGGATGGTGCCACTTGCCACACACAGCTAACGAAACAATGGTTCTCTTGCCCGTTAAATCAAATAGCCGTGTTATCTCACGTGGTGGCGATGTAAATTGGCCGCCAAGATCATGAGACATTTTTCTTTGGGGCTATTTAAAAGAAAAGCTGTACGAGATAATTTGGCACATTAACGGCATAGAACCTCAATTACGCCTCAGAGTCATCGAAAATTTGGACCAACTGATAGAGGTGTGCTGCCGAAGTCGCGGCTACCATTTGGTCGATATTTTGTTCCAAAATAAGTGATCATACCCATAATATCATAATAAAAACAAATGACAATAATATCCTAAATAATTTGTGTTTCATTCAAAATCAACATAGGCCCTTAAAATTTAGCCACAGTCTGTTACGTTTGCGTGTATGTAAAAAACATTGTTTACATTTGTCATTCCAAATCCAATGATTTCTATTCCAGCATTCCCAAAATTGATTGATTCTTGAAGTTCTTTACAATCCTCGAAAAATTTTAAATTCATCTGCATATTATATTACCGATATGTACCTAATTATTTAAAACAGAAGAAAAATCATTAATAAACAAAATAAACAGCACTGGATCAAGGTCACTCCCTTGAGGTACACCAGAATTGACATGAGGGTTACTTAACATAACGAAACAGTCGTTAAGTCTAATATTACTTAATTTATTAAGGGGAATTTCATAGCTTTATTTGTCAAATGTCTTGCAGAAGTCTGAAAAGATGCAATCGACTTGAGTTTGTTTTTCGAATGCCTCCAAACAAAAAGTAGAGAATTGTAATAAATAATTTTTTTTTCGAAAACCCATGCTTAGCAGACATTTTCGCTATAAGACGATAATTCGTCTAAACTAAATTCTTTGAATCTATTTTATGGACTGGCGTTAATTATGAATATTTCCAAAGATCTGTGAACTTAGAACATTTCAGAGACTCGTTGTAAATAGGAAACAATAGATAGGAAAATATAAAACACACATTTTTTCTAGAATGAGCTCTTTGAACGTCTAAAACTGAACTATGTAAAACAGAAATGTATTAAATTTTAACAATAAATGGCAACCTTCTTTTATTTTATTTGTATCATCGCTCAATGTTATATTTTGTGTATTGAAATTTTTTATCTGCCAAACTTGTATATTCCACGAATATTTTAAAACATGAAACATACACAATACAAATCGACCAGACAATGAGTAATTTTTCATTATTTTGAAAATTACTTCCAAAAACTCAATCACATTCAATCTGGGAGTTTCGACGGACTGAGATGCCGATGGACTTGTGATTTAGCATGAAGGATCACACCTAAATCACAAATCCAGAAATAAATGGTCCATTATAAAGTTTAAAAAAAAACACACACACACAAGAACTCCTTATCTATCTACTCATCAATTTAGCTTATCATTCTTTTAAGAGAAAAATGCAACCTCTTCAACCTCTCCTTTCAAACAACCAGTTCTTTTTTTTACCTTATTCTAAAGATACAAATGGTCAAATTTTCGACTTTCAACTAATGAGGGTTATTTTATTATTTTTCCTTAGCATCATTTGGCTTGGGTTTGACTTGAATAATAGTAAAACTTTTCATCCTTCGTAGCTTCCATCAATATTCAAAAATCCTCGGGCAAAATAAAATTCAAATTGTGCCACTGAACCATCAGCTATAGCTCACCTCTTGGTCTTGGGTAGGTCTTTGTACATTAGAGAGGAAGAACACCTTTTTGCATAGGTTCTTACACACATACTGATATACATACACATATACAATAAGAAAACTGCTTTAGCGGAAAATATCATCTAATCTTAATTACTTTTGTTTAATTACTTTCGCGATGACTTTCTCTCCTCTGCTCTGTAGACACACACACTCTTTCTCTCTGTGGCACGAAAGCAATAGGAGAGTACAAAAACAAAAAACTACGACTAGGACCGGCGACGATGACGATGACGCTAAGGTTCGATATTCATGAAAACACATACATATATATATATATATATATATACTAAAGAACAAATGGAAGCAGAAGAGTTTCTCTAAACAGCCCATGGCGTTTAGTTAGTTTTCTCTGGAATTTGGCTTCATTCTTCTTCCGTTTCTTTCTTGATGGAAATGGAGAGAGGTTTACCTATCGAAAGTCGTTTTTATTTCCGGAAATACCTGCTGGTGTTATTCTTTCTCACCGTCATTTCAAAATTGGTATCCAAAGCAAAAAAAAATGTAATTTTGTTGGTCTTTGGGTCGACTCTTACCTCTATTTCACAAATGGCGCCCAACGTGAAGCCAAAACATGTTTCCATTAACAAATATTCCCCAGTGGTAATGCTGTTCGGTGAAACAAGGCTATAATTGACTTGGTTTGCAATGATAACGACCTGAAGATTAGGATCTTTTATTATACGGCAAACACCAATCTTGCGAAAACAGTAACGTCTGTTTTTTTTTATTTTTTGAAAATCAAAGAGAAGTGAAGTGGAAAGTAGGGGACATCAAAAAATCTGTTTCTTAAACATTCGTTTTTTTTTTGTCTTGGTGGTTGAAAATAAGATGAAGTTCAGAAGCGGGGAGGGTATTAACTGGGTCTCTAAAAAGGTGCGTGTGTAAAATTTAAAGCTTGTAACCAAGTTACGAGAAATTTGCTTCAAGGAGCTGCTATATTATGAGTGAGTGAGTGAGTGTTTTGTTTTGTTTGTGGCTTAGGGGCTTTTGTGTGAGTGTGTGGAAGTGGAAGGTGTATGTCCTTCTGACAAATTTACATAATAATAATAATTTTTATGATGTAAACTTTTGTCGTTTTAATATGGCCTCTCATTTTTTTTCTGTTTTCTTCTCTTCTTATTTTTCTTCGCATCTTGTTCTTGTCGGAAAAGGTACAAAAGGTGAAAATCAGTAAAATTGCCGTAAGGCTATAAAACAGACTTTGGTTGATTGGTGGTATTTACGTGTAGGTATATCAACTCATTTGTTTTATGTATTCGGGACGGGTCGGAACGGGGCAGCGCGGCGCAGTGAAGGATAAGCAGCAGCGAACAGAGGAGCAAGCTTCCTTTGCTAAAAAAGGATTGTAGAATGTAAAATGCCTTTAGGGCTGATGGGTGCAAAAAGGATGTTTAAATACGTCATAAATTCAAATTGCTATCTAGGGAATTATGTATATATAACAGCAATAATAATAATAACAATAATAATATCAATTTATTATTATTAATTATTCAATGAATAAAGTTTAAAGATGATGCGGATACAACCAGAAATATTCTATACAACATCAGATCTTATTTACTTACAAACATTTATAACATCAATGTAGAGTTACAAAATGACCTTAAGCGGGTCCGAAAACGGAGATAGGTAGATTATCTTAATTTAGGTATTTTTAGACTTACCGGTAGCTAGCTAAGATTGGATTATTTTAAAGTTTTTGAAGTTTTAAGTGTTCCAAAGAATAAAAGCTGAAAGAAAAATAAAATGATGGCATTAAATTTAGAATTGAATTTATTATACATCTACTTATAGGCCTATTTAGCTAGAGGCATATACGTTTTGAGTTTCTTAATCAACATAATTTACAAGCTTGTGAAATGTTATGTTCTTTAGATATTTTTAGCAACTAACGAAAATTTGATAAAAGTTAAAATTAGCTTGGAGATGTATGCCCTCATTATTAATAGCAAAGCGAAAGTTCGGCAAAATGCAAATGTTTCAGCGAATTTCTTTCTTCATGGTATTATCGTTAATGAACTAAGACATTCCCTTCAAATATCAAATACTGTCAACATAGATTCATTTAAATAATAATATGTAAAACGTTCAATAATGGCCTTGGTAAATAGTATTTTTACATTTTAATTTGTTCGGATTGTGTTTTTTGTATATTCTAATTTATTTATTAGAAAACTTAAGAAAAATTAAATTGTTTTTTGAAGAAAAAGATGATGAGAGGAAAAGGGAAGAATAAATAAAGACGGTCAGACTAAGACGAAATATTGGGGATAATTACAATCCTTTAGGAACTCCCAGAACATTTTGTAAAAAGATTGATGCTCTCTTTTTTCTTGGTGGGAGTCTTGTCATGTGGGCGTGGATTCGAAAATTTTCCGGACCGGAGCATTGGTTTTCATGTGAAGTACGTGATCCAGCCATCTCAGTTGTTGGACTTTTATGCATCTGGCTAAGTGTACGTCACTGTACTGACCGTACAGCTCGTCGCTCCATCTTCTCCTCCAGTCACCTTCTATGCATACGAGACAATAGAACACGCAGAGAACTTTTCTCTCAAAATGACCCAAGGTGCATTCACCGGCTTTTGTCATAGTCCATGATTCTGCACCGTATAGCAGGGCGGGAATGATGAGGGTCTTATATAGCGACACTTGAGAGAGGACTTTGCTACTCAATTATTGTTTTCTTAGCCCAAAGAAACAGCTATTAGCAAGATTAATTCTTCGTTTGATCTCAGGACAGGATGGTGACGTTTCGACCGAGACGTCGGTTTTGTAGGTCCTTTCTTAATGACACCATGTATGTACTTTGTTTTGTGCTCATTAACCGTTAAACCCATTTTTGCCATCTCTGCCTCAATACTCACAAAAGCCCCATTGACATCACGCTAAGTTCTTCCCATTATGTCAATGTCATCAGCATATGCTATTAATTGGACAGACTTTTGGAAGACAGTGCCTCTATTTTGACGTGGGAGCTCTGCACTACGATTTTAAGTACGTATTAAAGAAATCGCATGATAACGCATCACCTTGTCTAAATCGAAAAGTTCTGTTAAGTTGTTTCCAACCTTTATGGAGCAGCGCGAATTCTCCATAGTCATGCTGCATAAACGGACGAGTTCGGTAGGGATGCCAAAACTAGACATGGCTCTATACAGCTCGTCCCTGTAGACGAGCATATGCTATTAAGTGGATGGTGGGTGTCGATTTGATGTCCTTGGGTTTTTTCCAGGATCTACTGCATTGTGAGTATTTGATCGAATGTAGACTTTTCTGGTATGAAACCACACTGATAAGGACTATCAAGTTGTTGACGATGGGCTTTAGACGTTCAGATATTACGACGGAGAAGATTTTGTAGATCAGTAGACTGATTCGGCTTTAGTTGGTGCAGTAGAGGGTGTCCTTTTTTCAGAATCGGGGAAATAATACTGAGGTTCCATTCATTGGGCATGCTTTATTCCGACCATATTTTACAGATAATTTGGAACATGCTCCTACCCAAATTATGTCCAACTGCTTTTAAAAGCTCGCTGTTCAGGGCATCTGCTCCAGCGGTTTTGTTAGACTTCAGCTTAAATATGACAATCTTTACTTCGTCTAAGACGGGAAGACGGGATTGTTGTTTTTTTTTGACGTCTATATTGAATGGATCATCCTGCCTGACAGTGGAATGTTTATTGTCACTGTTATACAGTATGCAGAAGTGGTCCTTTCATATCCTTACCATTGACTGCGGTTCTACTATGATGTTTCCACTTTAGTGAAGACCGAAGGCTGGTCCGAGGTTTATGCTCTAGTAAATTTCGCTTCACTTCATCATAAAACTTTTGAAATTCATTTCTGCTCTTGAATCTCTCAGCATCCTCGACCGTACGCTTCTCACGCTCTCTCTTTTTCTTTCTAAGTAGTCGGTATTCCTTTCTTCTCTTCTTCCCATAGAACTTGTGAGTAGCACTCTTGGAGAATTTGTCAATTCCTCGAAAGAGGCAGTGCCCGTGAAAAAACTTTAGATGGCACAAGCAGGGATTGAACCCAATACCTCTGGCATGACAGTCCAACTAAATTAATTTTGCAATATTCAGTTTCTTCGACTTCCACTTTATCAAACAACTTTTCTCATTAGAAGTATACAGACATCTATTTCAAAAATATCTAAGAAGTTGCCATTAATGTAGGCTTCCTCTTTGATAACAGTTTCCCAAAATATAAATAAACAAAATATCAACCTTTCCTGTTTCTCATAGTTTTGTGAATATTTTTCAGACAAGTAACCAGTAATCCTTCAAAGAATATAATACTCAAAAATAGAATGAGTTTATTTAAGTTATTATCTCTTATCAGTACCAATTTTGTTTGCCTTATAAATTCACTTGTCACCCTTAGGACTCTTTTGTTATTATGTTAACTTCATTGATCCCAGATTCAGATAGATCCTTATAAAACTGAACAATCGTCTAATGAAATGATAGCAAATAGTATTTATGTCATCCCTTTCACCTGCATTATATAGTAAATGTATAGGATATGACAATTTTATAGCCCGTAGACATCAAATTGGCGTTATCCTATGTAATATCTTTGGAGTATAAAAATGTTCAGATGGAGATACATGATACAGGACCTACGTGTACCTTTCGCATCAAATGAAGGTATTCAGAGAGGTGATGGATACATTTATATAAACTTACATCCATCTCAGCAAAAATGATTCCCTCTTGTTGACTTCTGTAACAAAGTTATCCCAAGCTCAAACTCTCATGCAGTTCATTACTGTACTGTAAGGAATAACACACAGAAGCAGCAGAAAAAAAGGATGTCCTCACTTTCATTTTAAGGGTTGCCAGATTTTGAGAATAACGAAGCAAAGGGGACAAAATGCTATTTTGAAAAATTTAACAATTGTTCAATATTATGCTGTTATGTCAATTGTAAGACAATAGTGTTCAAGTCATTATTTTGGAAACCAGAAGAAGGTTTCCAGAGGATAAGATAGTTAAGATAAGTCTTTAACCGTCTAAACAACGAACTGAAAATTATTGAGTGAAAAGCAGTAAAGCGTCTCAGAAAACCCCAGATTCCGCCAATAAAATCTCAAGATGACAGATGAATCCGAAACAAAATCCTGGTCGTTTTGCTGAACGTCTCCCGCATGTGTTAAACCCAATCTCACTGAATATACGGCTAGATCAATTGCAGTTTGTTCAGCAAAATAAAAGAAAAAACAAAGACTTATTCCAAACAATCAGTTTTGATTTAGAAATGAAAATTCCACGATAGACAGAGTTCATCCAATTACGGATGTGGTGAAAAATAAACTTCAAGAAAAACAAATAGGCTAAGGCCTTTTACAAGATATGGCACTTGGAACTTGAGTACTAACTGCATTTGAAAATTTCTGAGGCAGTACTACGAAATGTTGAAATCTTATGCTACGCGCCGATTCTTCAGAGTATTGTATGACCAACATTAATCGAAACTTAAGAAAATAGAAGCTAGTGTACCGCAAGGAAGTGTCCTAGGAACAACCTTGTATTTTTTATTTCTACGCTATCATGGCCTCTTTTCTTGATGACATTTTGATATTGGTGTCAAATAAATCCTTCACAAAAGCTACACAAAAATTACAAAACACAGTCAATAAAGTTAGTGTTTTATAAATAACAATTTGCATAATTTTATAATAATGTAATTTTACATAATGTTTCAATTTCCATTAACACTACAGTAGTACCTTGCTCCAATACTGTTATTTCCTTTTAATGACTTTGGATCCAAAGCTCAAATGGAAAGAGCAAATGAAAAAGAAAAGAGAAGAGCTTAATTTGAAGTGCAGAAGAATGTAAGTGACCAATATCAAATATACCAACCATCAAAAGTCTCAGCAAAATGATAAAAGAAAAATACTAATTCCGTCATTCGTTTGGATTTGAAATAATCATTCCACGATAGGCCAAGAAATACAAGTATGCTTGGCTATTTCTTAGATCTTGCTCAAGCTTTTGACAGGGTTTGGCAATTGGGACTTGAGTACAAACTGCATAGGAACCTTTCTAGGCAGTACAACGAAATGTTGCGACTCCTCAGAGTACTACAAAAATTACTCGGAACTAAAGAAAATAGAAGCCGAGGTACCAAAAGGAAGTGTCCTAGGACCCACCTTGTATCATTTATATACAAGGGATATTCCAGTTGATACCAACGCTTTTATGACCACTTTTCATGATGATACTTCATTATTTATGCCAGACAGATCCGTTTCAAAGGCTAGACAAAAGCTGCAAAATGCATTCGATAAAGTAAAAGTAAATGAAACAAAATCAACTAAAATAAATTTTACAAGTAAGATCATAAATAGTGTCCAATTTTTTTTTACAGTACAGAAGTACTTTAATGCCAAATAACTTGGAATGACTTTGGATACAAGGCTTTAATGGAAAAAGCACATCCAAAAGAAAAAAGAAGACCTAAACTTGATGTACAGAAGCATGAACTGGTCAATAGGAAAGAACTCTAACTTATCTATCCAAAACAAACTTACGTCAAATAATCAAGTACTAAAACCCGTTTGGACTAAAACTATTGGGGCTGTACAAAGAAAACAAATGCTGAACCTATACAAAAAATTCTTAAACAAAGTCGTGGAATAATTAATGATCTTGATATATAAGAAACAGCGATCTTCGCGTTAAAAACAGGATCAGCGACTGCAAAATGGAGATTGCCCAAGCGCCATGATACTGATAGTCTTAAAGCTATTGGAAAGAACGACAACTAAAAACTTCTCCTAAAAATTGGGTGGCGCAACAGTCCAAAAACAACTAGGGCCTAGTGACTTACAACTCTCAACCATTCCTGTGTGCTAGTAATATTGACAGGGATGGAGGGGACCTACAGTTTTAAGGCGGATCCGAACGGCTAATTCGAGAAAGCACTTTTTCATGACAAGAATTACTCTTGGAGCATTTACCAATTCCTCGCAAGAGGCAATAAAAAAAAACTTTAGGTGGCACAGGCAGAGATTCAACCCAAGACCTGTAGAGCGACAGTCCAACGCACTAACCATCACGCCAAGGGTACTCCAACTTCTCCTAAAGTGAATTAATAGATGAGCCCTGATAATTCGGTGGTTTTAGTGCGGGAAGAGTTCCCCAAGACTAGGTATCGATTCTTACTGAGTGGGTTTTGAAGATAGAAATAATTATTTGATGGTAGAAAGAATGATTTGCCGAGGAAGAAGATAGGGATGCGACTTGCTCACCCGGACACAAAGGACGTCTGGTAACCCTATTTTTTCTTAGTCGTTGTCGCATGCTGCAGAACATCATACATTCTTGAGAATTTCTTGAATAACTTCGTGAATTTTCTTCTTCATCATCATCATCAGTAAAAAAAAAAACAAAAACGTTTCTCTTTGTGATTTTTTTTTTTTGTTTTTTAAGGACCCTTGTCCCATAAACAGCTTTAAGCATTTCAATTCCCATTTAATTGCCATGGCACCTGTGTGTGCCACCACCACTCCTCATTCAATAGCATCAAGCTCACAAGCTCATGGTTCACCTCATTATTTGGATGAGAAACGACACAACGACTCGAGTCGACTTTTCTTCTGAGATGTTTACGCTTCGTCAATCAGCATCATCATCATCATCCTCATCATCAACAACATCACACAAATTGGGAAACGAAATAAAGAAACAAAATAAAAAAAAAGAAGTATAAAGAATAATAAATAAATATTTTTCTTATTCAATTGATGCCTGCAGCCGTAAAAATTGTATCAACACATTTTTTCATTACCTGGCCCGTTCCAGTATAGTATATGTATAATAGTATAAGACGAAGATGAACAAAATATAAAATTGTAGGTATTGGTAGAGTGTTGTTTTTATTCTTATACGTATGAAAAACAAAAGTCATGAAGAAGAATATCGGAGAAGAAGAAGGAGGTCCTCTATATTATATGGAAGCCTTTTGTGCCTCCCAATCGAATTAAAAGTAAATTGCTTTATTTTTGCGGTTACTTGTTTTGGGCTTTCCCAAATTATAATTTTTGTGTTGCCTTATGTTCTTTTTATTTGTTGTATATATATTGTGACTTACTGATGGTGATAGGAGGAGGACGAAGTTGATTTATTCATCCACTTTAAGTCCTTTAAGATACAACAAGTCGTTGCTGATGGTAATAATATAAGTTGCGTTTTATAAACACAGAACAAAGAGCCCAAAGAGTATAGTCAAATAATATATGAAAGATGCTTCCTTTTTCGACATTGAAATAAGGAAAATAACAAACAAAAACAAAGAAAAGCAACAACTTTATGTTTCAACGGAAACAATAACTATATTAAGTCCAGGAGAGGATTGATAAATACGCAAAGTAAGTAAGTAGTAAGTAAGGAAGGGATTTCTGGATCCAAATATTCACTTTACGGCAGATCTAAGAAAAAACTAAAGAACTTTAAATCGATACGATGATGGAGAACGCACACTACTCTATCAACGTCGGAAAAGATCTCACCAATGCGCTTGATTTCAAAAGAATTGTGCACATCTCAATCTTAAACACTAGAGACACAATCTTCCACAGGTCAATCCAATTATTCGGGTACTTCGATGATATTGACATAATTGGAAGATTAGAGCGTGATGTCAATGGTGCGTCATCTAAAAAGGACATTGAACGACAACTTCCTTGACAAATGGAGAATAACTCTTACAAATCAATGCTTCTTGGGATTTTGAAGGCAATTGAGTAGTAAAGTCTTCTCTCGAGCTTCTAAAGTAACCATCAATATGACGCTCTTCATCCCGCTGAGGCTTGGACCCTGTCAAAAAAGATGAGAGCATTTAAAGATGCTTCGAGAGAAGAAATTTTCGAGTGATTGTTGGTTCCGTCTGCATAGATGGAGAGTGGAGGAAAAGATACAACGAAGAACTTTTCGGGTATTGAAAATTTTAAAGGAGAGATTCGAGTTCAGGGAAAAAATAAATTAATTGAGTGACGCAACAGTCCATTGAGAACTAGGGCCTGGTGACTTACAACTTCAACCATTAATGTGTGCGAGTACTATTGTCAGGAATGGAGTGGACCTACAGTTTTAAGCCGAATCCGAACGGCTAATTTGAGAAAGCACCTTTCATGAGAATAATTTATTACCCTTGGAGAATTTGTAAATTCCTCGCAAGAGGCAGTACCCGTGAAAAAAACTTTAGAAGGCATAGGCAGGGATCGAACCCACGACCACGATCTGGTATGACAGTCCAACGCACTTTTTTTTTAAATTTTTTTTTGTGCCCCCATGCCTATTCTACTTAAAACTAAACCCTAAAACTATAAAACAAACTATTAAAACCCCATCCCGACTACCCACTATCATGTTCCGATTGAAGCCACCAAAACTGGTTCTCCTGCTTCACCCCATCAGTTCGGTCCCGTTCGGACACAGCCCTACTGAACCGAAGGAGCTCTGCTCCGCCTTGTGTCATAACGTCCCGATTGTACAGGAGTCGCCTGTCCACGGTTCGTTGTCTGACGTCGTAGATTAGCAGACCGCATCTATCTAAAAAAGAGGAATGCCTCTGGAGTCTGGTGGAATGAAGCCGCTCAAGCGTGCACTTTCAAAATACTCGTCGTCGTTCGGATAGAACGCCCCAAAACTTAAATTGTTGGTCCAAGACATAGCTCTTGCAATGTGACCTCGAACGAGTCTTATCACGAAATTGTCAATTCTGTTGATTCGAGCCCCGTTGTATAGGACCCCGTTGGAATAGTACTACCTGTAGGGAAAACTCAATCCCTTAAGAAATAATTGTTTTATTTGTGTGACAGAAAAAGGACGTAGTATTGAGACCAGTGATATTACTTCACAGTTTTTCAAGTTCAACAATTGAAACGTAATCCGCTCCTTTAAACTTTTCTTTGTTTTCTTCAATTTTTAGTTATTACAATATCTGTTGATGTCAGACACGACTAGGTATGGAAAAAAAGGAGAACAGGAAGTTGGTTGAAAACTTTGCCGTCGTCTTTTAAAATTGTTTTTCCTTTTTTTTTTTGGTTGATATTAACCGATGAATGAATTTTATCGAAAGTTTTCAAATTTTCGCGTCATATGTAATTGATGGGTAAAAAAATAAGAAAAAAGAGAATATAAACTTTCAACCAGGCTTATAAAACATGAATAAAATAGAAAAGGTACTATACATAGTTAGGTTAAAGTGGATGTCAGTTTTATTTTGGTTTCTTGTAGAATGAATGTAAATTTATAGTGAAATGGAAATAATTTTCTATTCGGTTGGGACGATATTGCTAAGAAAATGTATTTATGCAAATAAATTGACATGCAAAGAGGTTCATTTATGTTTTTCTTTTTTGTTGAAAAATAACAAAATTGAAATCTTCTGTGTATAATTTATATATCACACTAAAAATTAAAGTAAAATATGGAATCTTCAAAGCAAACCACCGATCTTAGATTAAAAATCAAGTTTTCCCTGTTAATCTTTAGTTCTGCTTTAAGTCCAGCATAATAAAGGGCGATTTTTTAGCTATTATCTTTTTGACAACACTGGTTTAAACAGCTTACGCACGTTTCGTGTTTTGTTTCACTGTCAAACACCTTCAGTTTGGTCTATAATTTAACCATGAATCGTCTAACAAACGAACAACGCTTGCAAATTATTGAATTGTATTATCAAAATGCATGCTCTGTTAAGAAAGTTCATCGCGAGTTTCTTCCATTTTATGGTCAGTTGCGTAAATATGGTAAGGGTACGTAAATAAGCAGAATTGTCGATCAGCCAGAAGCATTGCAAGAGCTACCAATGCATCCAGAAAAAGTCACAGTTTGGTGCGGTTTATGGGCTGGTCTGGTGGCATCATTGGACCGTACTTCTTCAAAGATGATGCGAATCGTAACTTAACTATGAATGGTGAGCGCTACCGTGATATGATGTATCCAACTTTTTGTTTGCCCAAAATGCAAGAGCTTGACTTGCATGACATGTGGTTTCAACAAGACGGTGCCACATGCCACACAGCACACGCAACAATGGACTTATTGAGAGGCGAGTTCGGTGAACATTTTATTTCACGTTCGGGACCGGTCAATTGGCCGCCTAGATCGTGCGATTTAAGGCCTTTAGACAATTTTTTGTGGGGCTATGTTAAAGCTCATGTCTATACAGACAAGCCCGATTCAATTTTAAGACAACATTGAAGCATTTATTCGTGAGATACAGGCCGAAATGTTGGAAATAGTATGCCAAAATTGAACTAAGTGAATGGACCATTTGAGGAGCAGTCAAGGTCAACATTTGCATGAAATAATCCTCAAACATTAAATTATATGGACCGTACTATCGATTCAAATAAAGATTTCATGCATTTTACTGAATTGTATGTGTTTTTTTTTTTGAAAAACTTCCCTATAGCTTTTAAAAAATCACCCTTTAGTTAAACAAATGTCTTGATGTTCTCCTATTGAGAAATATACATAACAATTAATACTATAAGAAAATTCACCTACAATTAAATTTAAAATCATGTGGAAAGTATAATTTTTGCAATTCAAAATAGTAAATGTATTTAGTTTCAATTTCGCTTTGATAAATGAGACTGTAGCTCATAAAAGTTCCTTTTGAACAAAACAGATATTGTCCTTTTTACTTATTTGCAGTACCTTCCTATGACTCTTACTCTATTCTTTTACTAATCGATTTCCTTACATTTTACATATACCCACTTAGGTATGCTTTATACACTGTATTCCTCTTTCACCGTAAAGAATAAACGTATGTTATGTACTTTCAAGGTTTCTATACAAACTTCAAGGCTTTTTTGCTTAAGCCTTATTATCTATCTATCTGACCATAGGCTAGGCACTTTCCTCTACATACCAACTATAAAAGGATTATTTAATCAAAACAAATTTGCAAACAATTTTGCCACAAAAACTCCATCAGAAAACATAAATAAAACTTGCAAATGCCTAAAGGCTGAAATAAGTTCATATACCTTTACAACAATACGTATACAAAAGTTACATAAACTGAACTTTATATTGCCCAAAAATTCCTTTCAATGTCCAAAAAAAAAAGAGGTAATTTTATAGTTTTCCGTTTTGATGTGACATTACCTAAGGATACAGAGGTATATAAATTTTGTGTTGCCTTAAAGTGAAGTGGCCTAAACATTTCATCGTTCCTACAATTTCCTATATTGCCAAGCCTTTTTCCGGAGGTTTTCAAGGGCGACCAAAGAACGACGACAAACTGGACGGAACGGGACGGGACAGACCGATGTGGTACGGTGATGAGACTACATCCCAGCTATAGGCAGAGATTCGCTCAACACAATACACAACAATCGGTTATTTCAATAAAACGGTAAATTCCCTTAAGTCAAATACAATAATACCTTGTACTACTCGAATACATATACAACAATAAGAGAGAGGAATCTAAATCATTTATTATTTAAGGTAGCAGCAGAGTGATACAACTACCACTTTGATGGTTTGGCTTTTTCCATTATTTTTGCTTTTTGTTTGGGAGGGTCGGGAGTGGTTACAAAATCTACCCTCAGGATGTTTCTGGTTTATACATACATGGAGGTTTCATCATCTCAACAATATCGTCGATGTCGACGATGTCGACAATGCCAACGATGATGACGACGACGAGCGACGTCTGCTTCAATATTTACTTTTGACAATCATGAAAACAAGTAGCAGCAGATTTGAACCCCCGTCGCGCGCCGTACCGACTCCGCGCCATCGCCATCGTCGTTGTGTCTGGGCCTGGCAGGGTGAATGCTTTGAACCACAACCCTATCAGACAATTGCCAACTATATACTCTTTCCGGCGAGATATTCGTATACCTTGAAATTTGTCAACAAATGTTGTCGGTAATCCTGTTCATGATCCTTGATTTGCGAGAACATGTTTTTGGCTGGAAGGGTTAAGTGGGAGGAAGGGAAATTTATTGAATTGTTTTTCATCTCACCGACAAGGAGCTGAGGAGTTTGATGCATAAGGATGCTACGCTTCAAGGGAACATAATCCACACCATCAAAACTAAGTGCGACAAACGCAATTACTAATAAATAGGATTACATATCACCATTTGAAGCCCAGCGAGGACTCTCGCATCATCCTTTACACAAGGTTATGGAACTCTCAATATGCATTTAAAGTAATTAGCAAAGACATTATCAGCATTGTCATCATCAGCATCATCTGTGGAAAGTGTCAGAACAAAAGTTCAACCTAAGTGTCCTCTCCTTTGTCTAATTAGAGAACATTTTATACAAAAAGCTCTTCAGACCATTATCCTTCGACATCAACAATGTGGGTGTGTGAGAAGCAAAAGATAGCAACAAGTCGTTGAAAAAGTATCAGAAGGAGAGGGTGGAAGTGGATGTAAAGAATCCTTGAGTGGGTGTTACTTCTTTGTTGTGTTTTGTTTTTTCAATTTCATTATTTTATTTGCTTGTTTGGTGCCAATTTATACTTAGCTTCCTTGGCTTAGAGCCTGTTGATGATGTCCTGACACATGTATGTTCATACTCAAACATATCTACAGTACTTATACCAACAAAAAAAAAAAAAAAAAGAAACACTCTCTGCTCCTCCTTTGGTTTGTTGCCCATTTTTCATTAAATCCCCAGCCTGACAACAATGGAATGTATGTGGTTTAAGGATGAGCAAAGAGCAAGCGAAGGCGAAGGCGAAGGCGGTTTGTTGCTTTGGATGAGTGAAAAACGTCAGGGCGGATTAGAGGAATTTCCGTATAACATGAACAAGAACATCATAGACACTACATACAATACGACAGGGAGGATATGACTTTCTTGTTGTACATCGCAGTTATGGGAACGAGGAGTGTACTTTTGTTTTTCTTTTGGTGAAGAATTTTCCCTGCTGCATCAGCACGTGCAAGTGCAATTTTCCAACAAGAAGGGATTTTTTTTGTCAGCTTGGTTAAATGTTTGAAATTCCTGTACAGGGAATTTAAAATCAACAGGTTTATACTTAAGTATACTTCTTATACGGTTGAAGCCTTCACCGTTAGCTAAGGCACCCGACGAACGACCGACGGCCGCACAGACAATTTATTTTCTTCTGGTTTGCTTTAATGAACAAGAACTCTTAAGGACTTGGGATGTTCTGAAAATATTTAACACACACACACACACACATGCTATATCGGTACATAAGGGATTTTAAGTTTCGCCATAGGTTGGTTTACCTAAGTTTCTATCTAAAAGAATAGCTTAACAGTGAGGCTTGGAAAAAGATCAACAGAAATATATTTGTAAAAAGTTGGTAATCGCTTCGCAAAATTAATTTTTCTGCAAAAATTTTGTTGAAAATAGTTTTGTGGAGCCGTGTCCTCAAAACAAATTAAGATCTGTTGTATTAAAGATCTCGGTGATTGGTTTTTTAATTTTTTGGCGTCAATCTGAGATCAAAACAAATTTGAGGGAGAATATATTTATGAACCAAGTCGGAACAGAACCAAGGTAGCGGAGGGATCCAATGGACTTTGACATCCTATTTAAAGCACTTGGATTACGCGGACGTTGTTTGCTTACTCTCTCATAAGATCATGGATCTCCATCAAATGATTACAAGTGTGGAGAGAGAAGCAGAAGTTGTGGGGCTGAAAATTAATTCCAGCAAAACAAAAATGATCAGCCTCGGAACCCGACCATCCTCTCAAATAAATATTTCCTCGCAACCGTTGGAAAAAGTGGAGAGCTTTCAATACCTTGGAAGTATCGTCTCCATCGAAGGCGGAACCGAACAAGACGTCATCTGCCGCAGCGGCCTTCGGTATGCTATCGAAAATTTGGAGGAATAACTCTATCAGCTTAAGAACAAAGCTACGACTGTTTCGCACAAATGTCGAATCCGTGCTTCTTTATGGGTGCAGCACCTGAACGGTTACTTCAGCCATTACAAGAAAGCTGCAAAACTTCGTGATGTCTTCGCAACATCCTAAGGATTTTCTGGCCAAACCGACAGGTCAGGAACCTATAGACTCTATAATACGAAGGCGTAAGTGGCAATGGATTGGACATACGCTTCGAAAAGGTAACGGCTGCATTGCAGGCCAATCAATGCAGTGGAATCCGCTCACACAAGAAAGAAGAAGAGCTGGACGACCGAGAAGCACATGGTGCAGGACAGTCGAAGCGGAATCAGCGTCACTAGGCAAGAGTTAGAGGGAGCTGAAACACATCTCCGGAAACCGTACACGATGGCGCGTAGGATAAGTAGAGGCCCTATGTCCCTTAAGGGGTTCCCAACGGACTTAACAGGTCAATTGTTTTTCAGGATTAACTGGTTACTATGTTTCCTCGATAGTGACGTTGACTCCAGTGCTGATATCATCACAAGTTTAATTCTCTTGGGAATGAGGACTTTTATCGTGAACAGTATTAAAATCATCAGACCTTAGGAAAACACTTGGTTTGATGGGTCAAATTTATACATATTTACGTCAAAAAAAACTGTAATGTCTCAAAAACACTACAAAACTTTTGGTGCTACGCTTCTTGACAATAACACTCTTGTTAGCTTTTAAGATAAAGCTAAGCCAATTCGCCGCCATCTCAATTCTGCCAAGGAGTGTTTTGACTTCGATTGTACTTTAGGCTGTAAATGATTTTATGGAACCTCTATTTTCGTACTCGTACTGTAGCTAGAGTTTTTAAAGATCTCAAAATTCACAAATCCGCTGGCCCAGATGGAATCCCCATTATTTTTCTGAATAGGTGCTCTTTAACCACAACCTTTTTCAACTATCCTACTCTTCAGGTCTTGTTCCGAGTCTGATGGAAAACAGCATTTGTTTACCTCAAACCCAAAAAAAGGTGAATCCTCCTTCCTATTATAAGACTTCCTCCTTCCTATTATTAGCCCAAGAAACATTACTAAGATCGAAGGCTTCTTAATTACCAGGAGATTGGCTTTCATAGCAAGAGCTCTACTGGTGATTTAACGGTTCATCTCGCCGAATAATAAAACAACTCTTCAAATCGTTTTGGAGAAAGTAATATTATTGTGATTGATATTTCAAAACCATTTGATAGGGTTTGACATCAGGCCTTCTCATCGAAAATACGTGCTTTCGGCTAAGATGAATTCCTCCTTCGTTAAATTAGAACTTACTTTTCGGACCGTTCAATAAAAGTAGTATTGGTTGGGTTCAAGCATGAACACCACAAAATAAATTCTGATGTGCCCCAGGGCTCTGTTTTATCTCCGACACTTTTTTGTCATTAATGATTTCCTGTTAGCAACTTCTAATCCTATGAATTACTGGCGGTAGTAATAATTACAGCTTTTAATATTTGTGAGACGACGCAAGAAATGTACCTCTCCTTATGTGTTGGTTAATATTTACAAAACCTATGTCTCCAAAACTTAAGTATAGCTCCGTCTTTGCCCTTTGGTGCTCCAGAAACTTACTAAAGCCTCTTGGACAGAATTCAACGGAGATATTTATTTAACTCTTTCACTAACTCAATTAGGTCACTCAAGCATGATCGTAAAATTTCTTGTATCACCATTTCTTACCGATATTTTAACAGACTCTTCTCTAGTGAAAAAGCCAATTACACATTTCTCCTTAAAACAGTTCGATCGTAATTCTCTCGCGTCTAGAAATGTCAGTTTACCCTTAAGCCCAACATCTGCCATTCTGCAAAGTACAGGGAATAGTTCTTAGCCGTACTATGGGAATGTGGAATTCTTTACTACGCTCTATCTTACTCTGTCATTACAATGTTCTAGAATTTAAGACCAATGTACTCTGGTTTATTTTAAAGGTTTTTTAAACCCTTTAAGTGTGTTCTCATTAGTACCTAATATTTGTTTTTCAGAAACTTGGTTCAAAACATTTCGTAGTTACTGTCACTCAATCCCTTTTAAATCCAACTGTATTTGCCTACTTCCCATAAGCGTGCATACTTGTGAGAAATGTTTATTAGCTTAATAACCTCTTCGGGCTGACTATGCCTTTAGTTTTGTCCAAAAGCCAAGGCTCAATTCTACCTCTTTGCCGTCCCTTTCTCCGCTTTCCATTATCATGAAACCAGCAAGCATACCGCGCGTATAAACATTGAAACAAGTCTCCTGTTGAATTAACCATTAATGCTTACTTGGTTTTTAGAAGGGCGGGGCTGAGGGTTTTCGGGTCTTCGGGTCTTCGGTCGGTGAAGAAAACATACAAGACCCAAATTATTTTCGAAAGCATGTGTGGTATAGTATAACCAAACCATATCCTCATTCCGCAGGTTTTCAGTGAGTTCTTCTTCATATAGGTAGTTAGCAACTATTTTGCGGACAGTCGGACAACCGATATTACGACAACAACAGAGTGAGAGAGGGAGAGAGAGAAAAAGATTCTTCTTGTAAATTATGTGTGCAAGAAGCAAGAATGCTTGTTTGTGTTTGCTTTAGTTCGTTCGTTGTGTTTATAAAATATCCTTTTGTCTCTGTGCTGGCTCTAGAATGAAGGGAAAGGGTTCTAGACTTCTATAAGGACGAAAAAGGAAATGTACAGCATTGAAAATATGCTGAGAATAAAAAAAAAACAGAGGAGCTTCAACACTCTCTGCGGGGCTATTTAGTAAGTGTGTTTGTAGTTTTGGTAAAATGTGATTCTATGCGTCCTTGGCATAAGTTTGTTTACTTTTTAGATTTTTTGTTGTTGTTGTTCATATTTTAGTGTATATCTTTGTTGTCCTTTTTTTTCGGTCCATATACATAAATAGAATAATATGAAGCGAAGGAGGATTGGGCAAGGATTGGGTATGGATATTGTTTATTCAGCAACTGACCAGAAGAAGAAGTAATCTTTGAACAATGACGTCGGTCGTCGTCGTCGTTTTGGTTCTCGTCCTTGTTTGTTCGTCCTTCGTCTTTGTTCTCGAAAATATTGTTTGTACATATAAGTACGAGGATACTTAATGAAAATTAAGCTATTTTGATATAAATAATCATGTAAATGCTACTATGATGTATGTATGCGTGTGTGTGTTTAAAAGGGATATAAAAGGATATAATGTAATAAAAGTCATTGGCCTGAACATTTATATTAAATAATAAACTAACATGATATTTATGCACATATAAACGAAAAATGTGTTTTATTGCTTTAATCTCATCATCGTACCGTTGGTTGTCGTAGTTCATTCAACTATAAAATGTAAAATCACTTTGAAATATAAATGTTTCCGACAACAACAGTAAAAACAAACGCAATAACCATATAACTTGACACTACTATGTGCGGTAATAATCGTAAACATAAAATTCTTTCGTTTGTTCAAAAAAAAAAGGATTCACAGTAGCAGAAGCTAGAAGCTATAGGGCTAAAAAGCTGGACCATTTCTATCTGAAAATGGGGCAATTGTAAATAATAAAATGAAAAAAAAACACTAAAAATACAAGAAAACAGATTGTCGACAAACATCGCAGACAGAGACAGTCAGCATATAAAGAACGAGACAGAACATAATACCTAAACTTCCCGACTTTTCAAATGACTCATATCAAACACTTAAAAAACCACAAAAATGACATAAAAACTTCCGGCATTTTCCTATGTCCTTTTTGCCTTCTATCCAGACCTCAGTTGCCACCATACACCTCCAACCCTCCTCGTCCTGAAAAAGAACCATATTTTCAATCCACAAAATAGGAATGAAACTTCGAAGTCCTTTTCGGCTGTGGGGCCATATCCGACGAACAACAACGAGCGACGATAAGAATAAAAACCAAAGTGAATTTATGAGACAAATTTATGGTTGTATATAGAACTACGAGTAGCTTGAGAAATACAAATCCACCCCCAAACTCACTGTGACGTGCCGTCGTCGTTCGGTCGTCGTCGTGGCTTGTAAGGCAGTTGAAAAAATAGAAACATTGCATTTGAAAAGGAGATTTTCTTGTTGTTTTCAAAAAGGAGAGATTTGGAAAATGTATACGATTGGACTTATTTTTGATTTGTATTATTTTAGACATAAAGAAATCAAAAAGTGTGTCGATAGAAATCTGTTCTCAAGGCGTCATGGTTAAAGCGAGGCAAAGAAGGGGTGGATGTTGTGCAAGATATTTGATCGAATTAGCTTTAACATAACACACAACACACATAATGCCCAAACGACTTTAGGAAACTGGATGTCGATTTCGATTTCTATGATTTTGATTTTTGTTTCCTTTACATAGGAAGGAAGTTATTGTGGGGGAAAAACTTGGATATTTCATTAGGGAATTCGTAGAAATTACATATAGTAGATGTTGATGGATATGGATGGATTGATTGAGCGATGCGATGCGATGTGTGAAATTATATGGAGTTAATTTATGGGGATTGAAGTGTATGATATGAATATATCAGGTTATATTTCACTTGAAGGAGGATCAATGAAAATCAGGGCACATGTTGAGAGCGTTTACTCGCACAAGGTATTTCATTAAGTTCTTTCTACATTTAAATTTGAGTTAAAATGGCATGTGTTAAAAGTTATCGAAAAATTGTTTAAGTTTTTAAACGACTACCAATTATACCATTAATAAGGCCCGGCTTAACTTCCTTGGATGGCTGAAATCCGAAGTGTCCTACTTTCCATGACTCTGGCGTTTAAAACAAAACGAATATGGCAGCTGACATCGGTTATGTTTATGTTTTTTTTTTTAATTTATTTGTTCATCTGTATAATATGGTTTTTACAAAAGTACCTGCAAAGCCGAAACTTGTCTGCAGAAGAATATCTAAATAAATAAATAAATTAGGTGGCGCAACAGTCCTTAGAGAACCAGGGCCTAGTGACTTACAACTCTCAACCATTCCTGTGTGCGAGTAATTGCAGGGACAGTTTACATGCCGAATCCGAACGGCTAATTTGAGAAAGCACTTTTTCATGACAAGAATAATTTTTCTTGGAGAATTTGTCAATTCTTCGCAAGAGGCAGTACCCGTAAACTTTTAGGTGGCACAGGCAGGGATCGAACCCAAGACATCTCGCATGACAGTCCAATGCCTTTCGGCCCTAAGATCTATTTAAATTCAATTCATTTTATTTATTTTTGTATTCATTAAAAAATTTAGAAAAAACTAATGCCAATATCCTTTTTTATTTTTACTTAAAAACTACTTAAAATAAGGTCCTTAATATAAAACTTAAAGCTAACTAAAACTACCTATTCTACCTATAAACTACTTAAAACTAGAACAACCACAGCAGCAAATCTAACTAACTAAGGTTTTGTTTTTCATATTTTGTTGTCTTTTTTTTGTATTTTTTGTATTTTCC
This sequence comes from Eupeodes luniger, assembly GCA_951509635.1. NCBI lineage: Eukaryota > Metazoa > Arthropoda > Insecta > Diptera > Syrphidae > Eupeodes > Eupeodes luniger. Next base: position 100,364,359 of record OX608073.1, on the reverse strand, counting down.
TTTTTTGTTTTTTTTTTTTGAATTTTTTGTTTTGTTTTTTTTTTGTATTTTTTTTTTTGTGCCACCATGCCTATTCTACTTAAAACTAAACCTTAAAACTATAAAACAAGTATGTAAGCCGGCCAAGGCTTTAAACCCCATCCCGACTACTCACTATCAAGTGCCGATTGAAGCCACCAAAACTGGTTCTCCTGCTTCACCCTATCAGTTCGGTCCCGTTCGGACACAGCCCTACTGAACCGAAGGAGCTCTGCTCCGTTTTGTGCCATGACGTCCCGATTGTACAGGAGTCGCCTATCCACGGTTCGTCGTCTGACGTGGTAGATTAGCGGAACTGCCAATCTATCCTGTATCAGACCGCATCTGTCTAAGAAGAGGAATGCCTCTGGTGGAATGAAGCCGTTCAAGCGTGCACTCTCAAAATACTCGTCGTTCGAAAAGAACGCCCCGAAAATAAAATTGTTGGTCGAAGACATAGCTCTTGCAATGTGACCTCGAACGAGTTTTATCACGAAATTGTCAATTCTGTTGATTCGAGCCCCGTTGTATAGGACCTCGTTGGAATAGTAATGCACATAAGAAGATTCGGCTGTTCTATATAAGCCGGTACAGCGTCGTAAACACTGCCGCTCGAACACCCGAAACTTCTCCATCAGTGAAGGGGCAACGTTGAACCACACAGGACAACCATAAACGATCATCGGCCGTATGAGGGCCATTTAGCAAATTACCTTCACTCTGGGGTCAAGCTGACTGCTAAAAAACAGCCGTTTCGTCAGAGCGAAGGCTCCTCTGGCCCTGGTCAGAGCAGCATTTATATGTCTGTCGAAATATAAATACTGATCTAACCAGATACCGAGGTACTTCACTACACTTTTGCTCGCTAATGGCTGCCCGTGAAGATCAACGATGACCATCTTGCGCCAATTCTTGCACGTATCCCTCGTGGCCCCTCAGTGACATTAGTTGCATATGAAAATATTGAACTTTCCACTGTATCATTGATGTTGTTTGAGGTTTTTATATTGCATTTATGGATTTTTTTTTCTGTCTGAGAAGAGAAAAACTTCGCCAGTTCCATTGATAGTGTTGTCATCTCTGTTTTAAAATTTGTTTGCAATGTTTCGTCGATATTCGTTTTCTTTCGTCCTAGTATTTCGTTAATAAGACCCCATGTTTTCCTCGAATCAGTCTTAAATTGTATAAACTTGTTCTTGTAATAGTTTGATTTTTGTACTGCTATGTGTTTATTGATTTCGTTACGTAGGGTTTTATACTCTTTTTCATACGCTAAATTTCTCCGATTATTTTTCCATCTTCTGTATAGAATACCCCTTTTTTTTACATTCATCTATCAATGTTGTTGTTATCCATGTTTGAGAGACGCTTTTGTATCTTACTCAAATTTTTCTGTGGCTTTATCAAACCTTTCAAGAAAAGTTCTTACGGGCTCAAATTGCAGATCTATTTCCCAACTTATTCCAAAGGATTTCTACGTGAGATAAAAATACAACATTTATTATTATGGTGAATTGAATTTAAGCTAAAATTAGTTGTGATCATACGGCGATTGCCGTTGACAATAGTCAAATGGCTAAGGACGTTTCAAGGCATACGGACCGATGGCCATGAACAGTTGTATTAGTCCAAAATCAAAACCAAAAAGTGACATTTTCAGGATGATTAAGAAGCACTCTGATCTCATGTTGATTGATTTCACCCAAAATTTAATAATTTTGTTTATTGAAATAAGTACTTATCCATCAGCCCCTAGCTGCTTCAGAGTCTGGACCCATTTCAGAGAACACACGACATTGTCTTTGATCGTTTACATTGTAGTAATGCAGAACCAAGTCACGATGTAAGATCCATCTAATTTGGCAGGTGTAGCTTTTACAATATGAACGTTTTCAACTGTTAAACTCTGGAAGTATTTATTAGAGGAGCAGTTACATATATCTTGAACTTTCCATTGTAAGTTATTGTAATTTTTCGACTTTAAATTAAAACAAATCAACAAAAATTTATTTAATAAAACAAAACACTAAAAAAAAATCGCGTAAAAGTTTTTATAAATAAAAAAAGGTTTCAATTCGAATAATTTACTAATAAAAATGATAGCATACAGCTTCAGACAAAAATTTGAATAACGTTTTAAAGATCAAAACGCTGTTTTACTAAACATTTTTCAATTTTCTACTTTGCACTTCTGCTTCGCAAATTACGTTTCACCCAATGCAAATTTTGAAAAGAGAAAATTATTGAATTAAAAAGTTTTCTTCTTTACAAAATACTTTTTACCAAACTCAAATTTTCTAAATGCAAAGTCTTTTCTGAAAAGTTGTGTTATTTTGCAAAGTATTTTTTCTTTTTGTATCACCAAACAATACACTTTGCAAATCATATTGAAAAGCTTTTCAGTAATATGGAAAGAGAAATTTTTATTTGTAAATTAAAGTTTGTTTTGAAAAGTTGTCGAAAACTAATAAAAAAAAAATATGAACTGTTTTGAAAATGAAGAAGCATAGAAATCCCAATTTTAAAAATGTCTGATTTTTCAGAGGTTTTTTAATCCATGGACAGCATAGCTATAATACAATGGAATTTGACAAAAATACGTTTCTTTTAAAAAGCTGTTGCAAAATAATATATAAAATAAATAATCGTTTTGAAGAATATTTTAAAAGCGAAGAAGAAGAAGAAGTAACCAAAATGTATTGAAACTAAGAATCAAATTCGATAACGTAAATAATTTTCGACGTTTTCCAATGAGGGCAAGTACCATAAAATTTGTGTTGTTTAAAATTGGAAACGAGCTACAATTCAATAGCCAAAGGAATATGTGCCTCTTGCAACAACTTCTTTTGGGAACTGGGCTGGCAAAGCAACCGTCTGCAGAGTAGTTCATCCAGTGTCTAATATTATCATTGATGAATATCACTCTAACATTATTTGTTGGGCATAAATTTGTTCAGCCTCACAATTTTGTTCTCAAGGAGGATTTTCTTAGCTGGACGTGTTGACGATACCATGATTGATATTGATTCACCAATTTTTTCAATGCATTTTTGATTCTAATAAACGCAGTCTAAGATCTACTTTGCAACTTTTCAATTTGCAATTTCACTTCGCAGGATATTTGTTTTTCTTTTTTGGAAAGTGAAAAATGTTTGGTGAAATAGGCCCCAAGTCAAATTTTTGGAAAAATCCAATTGAAATTTTTCTTAAAAAATAAAAACCTACCAAAATATATATATAATAAATTTATTTACTTCAAACTTTGTTTAAATTTATTTAGAATAACATCTAATAAAATTTAAACAAAAATTAGAAAATACTTGAAATTCTGCTAAAAATGTCCGGACAGAAAAAAAGCTTAAACTTTAATTATTGATTACATATTTTTCTAAATTCTATAAATGACAGCTTGCTACTTAAAAAGAGACTGAGTACAACCCACACTAGCAGCTTCCCATTGATGCCCTTATATTTTTGTTACAAGCTGAATCAATGGTATTTAGAGAGATGTCTGTGTGTGAGTTGTATGTTTTGACCCCAAATATCTCTCGAACCAATAACTATAGCGACTTCAGTTAATCTTATATTATAAACTATTACGTCATACCAAATAAGTGTACAAACAAAAATAAACAAATATAAATAATAAACAAAAACTGAAAACAATTTGTTTGTGCCAAAAATAAAAACTGCTGTCAATTTGTAAAAATTGAATTTCTGCTCGAATATTTGTAATAATAATAATAAATATTGGCAATAATAAAAAATATTGGCTTCAAACTAATTTTATTTTACAGAAAACATTTGGGCATATTCATAGCAATATCTTAAACCAAAGTCTAACTGGACCGGTATCTAAATTTATTAGAAACCCAGGTTTTAAAAACTGGTAATATTCATAAAGAATTAAGAAGCTCTATTTAATTGAAAATGAGTTAGGGGACATTACATTACGATGGTAGAGAAGTAAAAAAAAAGTCGAAAAAAGTAGGTCTCCCGATTCCGTCAGTCTGTCTCTAAGTCTGTCCTTGCCCCTTAAGCCGAAACCATTGTGTCGGTTGACTTCAAATTTGGTTATTAAGGTTTTTGGCCGATTCTCGTTTAAGAGTTTTATTATACTAAAAATAATAGTAGTCCCCATAAAAATTCTTTGGTCAGAAATCGAAAATTCGAATTTTCTCAACCAACAACCCAGAGGGGTTCCCCCCCTAGAACCTATATTTTGTTTAAAAGTTTTCTCAAGAATCAGTTTGAATATTTTTTTTCTGCACAAGCTCTTTAACTGGCTTTATAATATTTGATGGTCAAAAATGTTAAATTTAACCTTTTTGGATTCTTTGAAAAAAACCGCTTTACCGGTTTTCGAAACAAAAAATAATAAATCAAGGCTTTTTTGATTAATTAAATAGCATTTAAATTTTTGAAGACAAACTACTTTTATGGGTAAATTTTAAACAGTCTTTGAATTCAGGGGCAAGTTCATGCGACCCAGTCGTGCAATTTATTTCATTTTGAAATTAAATAAATAATTACAAAGATTCGCATGATTTCAGCTAAAAACACTGCTTAAGTGGCCATCCTAAAAAATATGGAAGCTACTGGATACAACAGGATAATCCCGATATTCAAAGACAAGTGGCAACGTAAGTAATATGCAGACTAAACTAAGGGCGACGGGAAACTCAGTTGTAATTACAGCCCGCTGAAGAAGAAATGATAGTAAGAGACATGATGGGGAAAGATTTCATTGAAGATGACGTTTTAATTTACGGTAGTAGCTATGAACTTAGAACCGAAGAAGTGGAAGATGCTCCAATATTGCAGCAGCTATCGTTTAACAATAAATACGAAGACAAGCATCAATCCATCGAGGAACTGAAGGTTAAAGAAATGCTCAATAAATTAATTTCCAAAAATCACAAGAAAACCATCTGTAGATGTTCTACTTGAAATTAAATTACTCGCATCAAAAAATAAGATTTTTGTCTTTTTATTTATTTATAATGAATATTCCCCCTAGTTTTTAACATTTGGTAAAATTTTTAAAAACTGACATAAATACTACACAATATTGGTAACAACGGATGAACTAGATTTAAATATATTGAATATATTGACTTAAAAAAAATCCAATTGGCATTGTTTTATAAGGAACAACAACTTTCAAAAAATGTTACTAAAAATTTTTAAAAAATGGGTTTCGACAAAAATAGTTCAGGAAGTAAACAAATTTAAAATCATGTGCAAAATAGTATACTCTGCGAAATAATGATAAGGACAAACAAAAAAACACTACTGTTCCGTCTGTTTTTATGAAAAATTACTATCTGTTAAAATGAATTATTTAATGCAACACTTACCTTTAAGTATACCATCTCACTTTAACTACTTTGTATAATTCTACTTTATGTTTAAGAACTTATTCATTCAGATATTCATTGAATTTGTATATTTTTTCTTCATAAATAAAATTTCCTTACTTGCTTGTTAATATTCATATAGTCAACTTGTTTTCCTGAAGCTTTAAGTCAACTGCGAACATCCTGTACTCAATAGAATTTCTACACTATCAAGGTTTGATTTTATATTTTTATTACAGTTTAACTAAATTTCTCTCTCTTTTACCGTTAGTCTAACAATATAATTTATTGATCTTTTTTGCGATAGGAAAAATTTATAAGACCAATTGATTTTATTTAAGAACCGTTATTAAAAAGGACCAAAAATAAGAAAATCTTCAGATAACAAAGGTTTGTTAGTTATAAATACTTTGTAAATCACGTAAATAGATTTAATTTGTTAGAATAAAACACGTCGTTATGATTTTATAATTATAATGCCTCTTGAAAGCCATTATCCAAAGAAGAGCGGAGTCTTGTTGCTGAATACAGAGAACATAGGAAGACACCTAGCCAAATCGGTGGCATACTTTCAAGAAGTTAATTTGTATTAGACATGTTCTTAAAGCCCTGTTAAAATTATGGAGTTAAGCGAAGCTCAGTTAAAAACCTAAATTAACCTAGGGAGAAATCAAACGCCTAACCATTAATGAATCGATAAGCCGCGCGAAAATGTTTAACATTTTAAACCTCAATGTGTCATCAAAGCGGGTGCAACAAGTTTTGAAAGGTGTAAAAATATTGAATATGTGAAACGCATGCCGAAACCAAAACCTAAAAATCTCGTCAAAAAGCGAACAGATTGACTTTAGCTGAAAAGTATCAATTTTTTCGAATGAGACAAAATTGAGGAGGCCCAGACGGTTGCCAAAAATTTCGGCATGATAAACGAACAGAAAAGCAGCATAGCAATGCTCGCAGTTTTGAAGGTGGTACGTTGATGGTTTGGGTACCATAAGCTGCTGTTTCTACCAAAATAAATTCCCAAAAATATACAGATGAAATATTTGCAGCGGAATGTATTTTTCACAAGGATAAAGTTGCTATTTACCTATGTTTCAAAACTCGAACCCGATTGAAATCGTTCGGGCAATTTTAATTCAAAACGTTTTTAAAAATAGACGTTTATTTTACATTATAAATCATTTGACAAGACTTGTACAAGAAGAGTGAGCCAAAATTATTATGTGTCAAATAAAATCATTTAATAATTTCAATACCATGACGTCTACGAGATGTTATTCAACGAAAAGGATCAAGGACAATATTTTGACAGCCTTTTTAAAAACTTTAAGTTTAACTAAGAATTGCTTTTAAAAATTGGCCTTCAAATTATTTCGTTCTGAAAAAATAACCCATATCAAAATTATAAAGCAAAGTCTAATTTTTCATATTTTTGTTTATCCTTATAGATTTAGTTTTTAAGCTACTACATAAAAGCAAAATTAGTTTGTTAAAATCCAATAATAAATGGAAAAAAAATCGTATTTTGAGTTATCATTATTTCGTAGAGTGTATTTTTAACTTTTTATAAATTTTTAAGGAAAATCCAATTTTCAACTATTCTCACAAAAACAAAATACAATAAAAACAACCAATAACTGTTAAAAAAAAACTTGTTTTATCTTACACAAAACCTTAATATCAATATTTTGTAAAACTTTTAGAAATATCGACAGACAGGCATGAATGAGAAGTTATCAGTTACATAGTTAGAAATGTTTAAATATTTCGAAACCGAAAAAAAAGAGGCTGCGGTGTGACCCAAACTGATAACTTCAGATCCCGTCTGTCGATTTGTCTTCCTTAAAAGGTTTGTTGGTGTTCGTGTTTTGTTAAAAAAATTGTCAGTTGAATTACTCTTAAAAATTTAAAAATTACCAACAATATTTTGCATATAATAAAATAGTTTGATTTCAAAATTAACGCGATTTTTAGTCGAAAACCAATTTTTAACAATTTTAGTAGCAATTCTTAAAAGTTTTTTTTTTCTTATATAAACAAATACAAATTGGATGATTGAATTTAATTTGAAGTCAATGTCTTCTGTTATTGTTATATATTGTTAAATTTGCGTACTATTTTTTGTAGATTTTATTTTTATATGATAAAACGGATTGTTGAAATTTTATAAAAAAATGAATGAATGTCAAAAACAATATTTTCTGTGAGATAAAATTAGTTTGATGCCTAAATCTCAAATTTTTTATGCTTTTTTAAGGTTTTCATTTTTTATAAAAAAACTGTCATTTCGATTTTTCTTAAGATAATACCGAATGTTGAAAGAATATTTTTTTAAAATGAAATTTATTATTTGAAGCGAATATCTCAAATTTTTAAAAACATATTTGAGTCAAAAATGGATTTTTACGAACTTTTAGTATTTTTTTTAAGTTTTTATTTTTTGTTAAAAAAGTTTCAATTCGATTTTTCTCAAAATTTTACCAGATGTCAAAAACGTTATTTTTCGTTGCACAAAATTATTTTGGAGACAAAATCGTTTTATGTTCGTAAAATATTCGAGGTGACAAATATTTTTTTTTTCAATTTTTTGGATTTATAAAAAAATACATTTAATTGGATTTTTTTTCCAAAAACATACTAGTTTGGTATCACGTTACAATATAAAATTTAAAATTTAATTAAAGTCTCCATCGTTATTGGTTCGTGAGATATTTTGGGTTAACCACTATTTTGACCTTAGTTAAAAATAAAAATAAACTTTTGTCTGAAAATCGATACCAATAGTAATTGGAAATTCAGACGAAGGTTAATAAAGTTAAAGTAGCCAATTTGTGGTTACAATTACAACTTTAATAAAAAAAAAATATACAAACATCTTATAACTAAAATGGATTTAGCAAGTCACTGAAAATTGTTTAAAATTTTACCCCAAACAGTTTTTTTCCTTTTAAATCATATTCAATCAATATCATTTAAAGCTTTTATAAATAATTGTGTTTAATGTATTGTATAGAAAAAGAAAAACTAAATTCCTTAATGTCAAAATAAACAAAAGGCTTTATATATAAGAAGCAATAACTATATCTTTGTCTACATCCAACCAAGCTCTTTAGCTCTTTACACTCCATAAATACCTTTCCAATGCCATCCCCACCATCATCATCTTTAACGATAGTTTCTTTGCTTTGCTTGCTTGAAGAACGAAGATCTTCCTTTTTACCTATACCCTGAATGGAAACAAATGCACACACATAGATATATATAATATTCCTTTGTTTTCATTAAATACGGCTTAACGAATATCGAAACTTTCTTAAGCTAACTTTTCCCATAGATATTCTGAGTAAAACTTTCATTTTCAGGATTATATATGTGTATGCTTAAGTAAAGTAGGTACACACAATACATACAGAAGGCACATATCTATAGATTCACATTTCTTGGACAGAAACTAAGTTAAAAGTATAACAAATAAAAAAAGAAAGACATAGAAAAAGAAGTGAAAGAAATCCATTCACTCCCACTGAAGATCCAAAGTTAAGAATAAAAAGGATATAAATGCGTTTCAAGATGTATAGCAGCAGCAGCAAAAGCATCAGGAGCAGTAAAAGCGTATAGGTTATAAAACTTATACAACAAGAATAAAGGATTTGTCTTATAGTTCTGTTTCTTCTTCAGTGTTTTCTGATGTTTGCCATGATAAATGAGTGAAAATTTGTCCAGAAAGGACACCCAAACCCACCAAATTGTGAGCAAGTAAAATGTGCGAGGGGACAGGCGTATGTGTATACGTGAAAGAAACAAAACAGGGGGAAATAAAAAAAAAGGATTTTGATTTTATCTCTTGATTGTTCATCTTGTTATGTATGATTTGCCAAATTGGATAACGCATGTTACTTTTTTCTGTATAGAAACATCTTTTCCCCATTCGCCGCACATTCAACCCATCCTTCTTCACACGGACTTCAAAACTTCTATCTCTCTATCTTCTATCCCTCTGTAAGTATCCTAAACTTCGCACTTAGTCTCGTCAAGGACGAAAATAAAAATCGAATTTTGATTGTTTGACTGCCAAGTTGGTGTAATGGGATGGGAAGGGGATGGGGAATATGCGAGATAAATGGAATAAAATGCTTCTTTGGTGTGTCCTTACGCGGTGACTTAGCATCACGCTGACAAATTGCACTTTAATAAATCACACTGAAAAGAAAAATTATAACACCGCCGACATTAGCCATAAAAATCTCCTCACACAGCAAGGAAGTCATGAAAATTCATAAAAAATCATAAAAGAACGGGAGGAAGAGACTGGAAATGGAAATTGTCGTCGTTCATCGTCGCTCGTAGTCGAAGTCCTTCTGAGAAAAATTGAGGGTAGTCTTTTGGTAGTGTAAAAGGCGACGCCGACGGTAGGATAAGAGACTCACTCGTCCTCGTCCCTTCTTCTTGCCAACAAGTCACTTCGGCAAGTCATTTTGCCGTGAAAGCTCCAAAAGTTGGAGGTTAACGTGGAAAATTTGTTATCATCATCTTTGTCATCTTTTTTGATTCCTTTTTGTTTTTTTTTTGTTTTGTTGGTCTACTCTTTTCTGATTGCCCCACACTTCGTCCTAGTTTTCCTTCATGTTTCGTGTGATTCTATAGGGCTTGTCCCTCTTTGAAGACGGTCGTTGCTTATTTTTTTTTTTTTTTTTGTGTCTTCCTTTACGGAACCAAGGCAAAGAGAAAGTGAGGATGGACACATTTTACAATGTAGATCGAAGAAAATAGCAATCACCTCATTTCCATCAGCGAAGGATTTGTCCAAACCACGTCAAAAAATTTGATGAGTCTCCTGTTAATGGACCGTCATCTCAACGTTTTTAGCCTTTTTAACTTAGTTCTCTTTTCCATATCGGTTTATTACGGTGTCGTTCCTTTTACAACTCTCCTGGCCTCCCTTTACCCCCTCCACACTCCCCCGCTTAATCCCCATTTTAAACTCGAACAAAGGACCGTGTGTTTAGGTTTTTTTTTTATTTTTTTGTAAGTAAAAATGTTTAAGGATGTCATCGTTTGCGATTTTATATTTTTTATATTTTGTTCTCCCAAAAGGACATCATCATGCTAATGCACCGATTTTAATTCGCAGAGGATAATAACCGTATAAGAGTATAATTTTCCACCTCTATAAACACGAAGGATTTTCTTCTATCTCCTCCTCTTTTAAAAAATATGTATGTATGTAAGAAAAAAAATAAGATTGAAAAATATTGTGTCGTCTCCCTTCGAATATCCTGAAACGAAGTTGTTTTTCTTTTCCTATTTTCTTTTTGTTATTTTGTCCTATGAAAATGATTTAAGGATATGCAGAGTTTCTTGAAGTGCATCCGTTAGATAAGTTGAGCGTTTCAAGTGAACAATTTGAGAATCTCAAATTTCAGAGGTGAGTAAGCAAGTCAGATGACAGGGACGACATTATTTTCTAGGTATATAAATTTAGAGCCAGTTCCATATAAGTGAAAGTTAACCTTTATGCTTATTCTATTTTCTTTGTATGTATGTTTGTGATGTATTTCTTTCAAAAAAATATGAAGTCTGCGATGTGCATATCTTTTTTAAAGAAAATGCTTTTGTATGTCTTTTCGAGGAATGAGCTACTATTATATTTTTTGAGGTCAATGCATAACATCAAATGGAGATATGTAGTTGGCAGTGAAAAGAGATCTAGCCTTCAATATTTTTCTCTTTCAATTTTGTTCATTACATATATTTATGATGCAATCAATCTAATTCATTTTAAAGCTGATATAATTTTTTAGTCACATGTATCTCTGATGACCTTGAGTTTAGAGTCAGCATTCGAAAGTTATCGATTTTACTTCTCTACCAGATTTTTCTGTTACCACTTTTGTCAAATGTGAAACAACGATACGACCGACCGGCCGACGTTAAGAAAAGAAAGTGATATGGATTACTTTTTTATTTAGGTAAGCTTGATAAAGTTGAAGTTTTAATAGGCTTTTAGACGTTTGCTTTTGAGTTTTTAAACCATATAATTCGTTAGCATGCAGTTGACCCACCAACTTTCGATTTGGGTTAAACTGATAATTGCAATCATTTGTACAACTTTAAAAACAAAAATAGTACATAGTCTTTTTATAAGCAATTAAAATAATTGTACGGTAGTTATCCCACCATCGTTCGAATTTGACATTTTGCATAAACTATTTAAGAGTAAGGTTATCTCTCGCAGGGGTGATGTGAATTGACAACCAAGGTCATGCGGTTTGACCCCGCTAGACTTTTTCCTGTGGGGTTTCTTGAAGTCCCAGGACTATGCAAATAAACCACAATCGCCCGTGGCACTAAAGGTGAACATAACCCAGGCGATCGCTCAAATTTAGCTGGATCTATACGGAAGAGTCATTGAAAATTGGATCACTCGGATCCTTGCCACCGTAGGAAGCCGAGGCGGGCATTTGAATGATGTCATATTCCACACTTAATGGCATACATGCGCCCCACAGTGGAGCAAACAGGGAAAAAATTCCATTTTTTTTTATTTATTTATTGCGATATTTAATATGCTATTGTTTTCATTAATATTAATAATCAGAGAAAACAGTTCTTATTCGTTTTCTTTATTTTATTTTCGTTTGTGGCTCTGAGAAACTTAGGAAGTTCAACAATATTATTTTACACAAAAGTCATATGTTTGAACTACAGAACAGTTTCGCTTGCTGTGGTTTTATTTGTAAAGATAGAAAAATATGAAACTCACCACATTTATAGTACAAAAAAATACAAAAATATAAAATAGCCCACATTTTCAAAATATAACATTAATTAAAATAATAGAGCGAGTGAGAAAAAATAACCAGATAATGTGAACTTTTGTAAGCCTACAAAAATAGCTCCGCTGAGCTCCGGTCTAAAATTGTTATTTTCTTGAAGCTTATACTATTACCTAATATTCCTATAAATTTCATTGACAACTATAGACAACTGCCAAACAAAGTAATAAAAATAAGAGTTGAGAAGCGACTTTTCAAAAGGCTATCAAATCATTTTTTACTTTTTTTAAAACTAAGTATGAAGTTTTGTTCTACACATTCTAATGCAAAATAAAGGTGGTTGAAGTTAACTTAAAACAAAACTGAACCCTGTAAATCGGACTTTGAAAACAAGTGAAAAACTGAAATTGTAAGGAAAATTACAATTTAGCTTTATTTTTTTTAATTTTCAGAGAAATGACTATAAGTATTTATAATATCTTTTGAAAAGTCACTCCTCTCTTCAAAAATTAAATTGCAGTCTGCACTGCTTTCTCACCGTTATACATATAAACATTGAAAGTTTTAAATGTCACAACAACAATTTGGTGGTCTATTACAAAGAAAGTATGAATTTGTGGTAGACCACCATGTTGTTGTTGTTGCATTAAAAACTTTCAAGGTCAATGTTCCGAAAGCAATGAAGAAGAGAGTATATGTAGTTGTTGTTATATTCAACACCTTCAACAACAACAAACAAAATTGTAAAGTGTAAGGAGGCCCAAGAAAGTAGAAACAAAGACTATACAAACTACCGCCTTCATTTTACAAGAAAATGTTCCCGTAAGGCCACGAACGAGGATGTATTGCATAAGCTCCTAGAGTCTTCAGATCCCTACATAACGTACATGAGACCTGAAACCAAAAAAACACCTTCCTTTCAGTGACGAAACACTCCAGTTGATAATGTGAGCCAATAATTGTTTCCTTTTTACTTTTCAGAATTAAATTTAGTTAAATTGAATTAATATTATGTTTAATTGAATTGAACTAGGTTGAATTGAAATTAAAACTAATTAAATTGATTTAAAACACTGTACTTAAGTTGTAAATTTTATTATAGAATAAAATCATATATTATATAATAACATGAAAATAAAATGAAGTAGAGAAAAATGGAACATTCTTTCGGTTTTTCCCCCATTTCTTTCTAAAAACAATAACATGGGTTTAAACGCTTTTTTACATGTGGGTTGAATTTTTCACTGGTTGTTCTGTATACTATCCTCTACGTCTACATGTCTGTAAAATTTCATAAAAATCGTTCAAGTAGTTAAAATTTTATTGAACTAAGAACACGTCTGTTCAAACAAAAATTAAAGCTTTGTATTAAAGCAAGAAAAACTAGGCAGGGTATCGGGCGGAGACTAATAGTGTAAATTTGTCTTATTATTGACTATCATTCCTGAAAATTTCAAACAAATCGGTTCATTTGTTTAATTTTTATGGAGTTTTTCCGCTCTCCCATACAAGTTGCCCCACTGTGCGCCCTTCAAATAAAAAAATAATTTTGTTAATACCTCACAGACAGCTTGTTTTAATCCATTTCAACATCTACCTGCTCTTATTCAAAAACCCTTTATTATTGTTATAATAATGTTTTGAAACATTTATCGTAGCATTTAAAAAAAAATACAAATTTTACATTTCAACTCGAATAACAAAAAAAAAAATTTAAATAAAATAAATACTCAAAAAATATTTGTCAAAAGTATTTGGAATATTTCTATATATTTGTAAATGTCTGCAGAGATGATTTGGGATCATCCCTGTAGCGCATTCATAAACGCAAATAATTGGCATCACTTAAAATGTCACTTGTTTAATATTGCAAAGTTCGATAAACTGATGCGCAAACATAAACAAAAAAAGCATCAAGAATTTTCTTGATAAGTTGTTGATGCCGATTTGAAGCAAATATTGCGGAAAAAGACAATAAAAAGTATTTAATCAAATTCTAAATTGTTTGTAAATTAATAAATTTGATGAATTTCAGGGAATATTTTACCATCAGCGCACAAATTAAACTATTAATAGAAACCAGATTAAAATATGAAGGTGAATTTATTGCCGGCAGAAAATCAAAGTCAGTATTGTGGAGAAAATTTCTAGAGGAGATAAAATGTGTGGCTCCAGATTTTAATTACAATGAAAGTTTTTATTAGTATCACATCCATCATAAAGCAAAAGTTGTTTTTAAACGTAACACTTTTTGTCAATCAGCATCGCATCATAATCAGCTGAGCAACGATCAGCAACGCAAAATAGCAGTGATGCCTAATCACTACGAACAAATTTTACGTTTGTGAATTTATCCAATATGAACTGGGCCCTGTTTCACCAAACTGTTTTCACTTTGCAGCTTTGCGGTTTTACTTTGCAAATTATGTTTCACCAAAATACAATTTGCAAAGTGCAAAGTCTTTTCTGAAAAGTGAAGAATTTTAATATTTTGCAAAGTATTTGTTCTTTTTGTTTCACCAAACAATAAACCTTGCAAATTATGTTTAGAATTTTGAAAAGCTTTTAAGTAATATATTCAAAGAGAAATTTTTATTTGCAAACAAGAGTTTGTTTTGAAAAGTTGTCGAAAACTAATACAAAAATAAATTAACCGTTTTGAAAATGAGGAAGTAAATATAAGTTAACAAGACAATGGACTATTTTAATTTTAATTTTGATAAAGTTACCAAAGAATATTAATTTTGTATTTTAGGATTAACGCGTTGATTCATCTCAATTTCAAAAGTGCCTGTTTTTGTAGAGGTGTTTTAATTTATCGATATCGTAGAAATCCTTTAATGGGATTTAATAGTTTCTTTTTGAAAAGCTGTTTTAAAATAAATTATTAAAAAATGAATCGTTTTTACAAATATTTTAAATGCGAAGAACTTTGTTAATAGTGACCAAAGAGTAGTAAAACTAAGAACTAACTTCGATATCGGAAATGATTTTTCGACGTAAGAGTTTTTTATTAACGAAAAATACCATTAAAATTCAATAGCCAAAGGAATATATGTTTAAGTGCCTTGCAACAACTTTTGTGTGCACTACATTGGGCTGGGAATGGAGCCCAATGTCACGGTGTTACTTCTATGCAAGGAATAAGCAAAGCAACCGAGTTTCAAATGTTATCATTGATGAATTCCACTCTAACACCATTTGTTCATACCACAAAATTGTTCATACATAGCCTCGCAAATTTTTCTCAAGGAGGATTTCCTTTTGTAGCTGGATGTCCTGACGATACCATGAAAGATATTGATTCACCATTCCTTTTCAATGCATATTTGATCTAAATACATTAAAATAAATACATACAAATAAAGACAAATCTTTTCACTTTGCAAATTTTGTGTAAGACTTTGCTGGATATTATTTTTTTACAAAGTTGCGAAGTGAAAAAGTGTTTGGTGAAATAGGCCTCATGTCTCAAAGATTCCAAGCTTTTAAAGTTTTAAGCTTGAAATCTTTGTCAAGTTATAAATTCCGCAAATAGAAAGTGAATAATACAAGTAGTTTCGTCTAGTTGAAATATGCAAGCAGTTTAAAGTCTTAAAAACGGTTATTTAGTCGAACCTTATTTTAAAACTGAAAAATCTATATACAAATATTAATTTCTAAGCACTTTTTCTTTTTTAAGTAGGCTTGATGGAAATTTATTTTGATATTTTATTTTATTTGATAGGCTTTTGATGTCAGATTGCAAGTTTTAAATTTATATCGCCTATAAAACATTAAAAGATTCAGGAATATTCCCTCATAAACAAAGTTATTTTTTTCTGATAATTGTAAATAAACAAGTCTAGTTTTTCTTCACACATATTCTTAGGGTCAATTGAAAGCTTATATGATATGTAGGCAATAAACAAACTTTTCTGTACGTAAGAAAATCTAATATCTTGCATTTTATTTGATTGTGAAATTCGTACAAAAATGTCTAAATTTACCACCAATTTATCTACTCACATATTTAGATCATAAGGACTTCGTTAAATATGAAATAAGTGAAAATAAATATAACTTCAAACAAACTATAAACTAAGAATGGTAAAAACATCAAAAATCTGACATACAAAAAAAACATTCCACATACGCCATGTGTACTTTGAAAAAGCTAAACAAAAAACTAAAATCTAAAAATTAAGACAAGTCTGGTGTTTGTTTTTAAAAATGTTTGTGTGTTGCAAAATTAAAATCAAAACGATTTTGAAAAATAATATTTGCAATTTTTTTTATGAATGTTAAGCATTTCTAAAAAGAGGCTTTATTTTTAATAGCCTGCTGTTTGCCCCATTGTCAGTTTTGAAGCTGCCTTCTTTTGACATAGAAAAACTACGCCATTGTTTATAAAAAATTTGCTTTAACAACGAATTGTAATTATTAAAATTCACTTCAAAAATAGTGAAAACTTCGCAAGAAGAATTTCAGAATATTATTTTTCAAAGTGGTGGTAACACATAGCCTCCTTGATCTTTTTGTGTAAACTGTTTAGACTTTTATTTGAGGCCACGTCTCAGAAAATTTCACGAAAAGAAAGTGGTGGTGCAACCGTAGCTGTGTCTGCTATCGTTTTCCATATTACAAATACCATCCTCTTTACAATTAACATTTACATTTACACCCCTTAAAAAATATCAATATTAAAAAATCTATTGTTGGAAAACGCTATCAATTCCAAAGAAGATGTACATTTAAAATGAAGTCAATAAAGATAAAATCCTGTTGAAAAATTTTTGCTTAAATATTTTTTAACATTTTAAAAATTCAGTAAACATTTTCAAAACTTCCTTATGGGAGCCTTTACATTTAATGGCGTAAGTTTTGACCATTTTTTGAGACTTTATTTTTTTAACCGAAAAGAAATGAAATTTTATAGTAGGTATTATTTATTATATATTAAAATATAAAAAAATGTTTCCTTTTTATATGCAGACCTTGGTCGATTATACAATAGACCAAAAGGTTGTAAATTCGAAACGCAAGTAATTTAAATGGAGCGCTCAGTTACACACTTCAATACCGCTCAATCGGCGAGTTGAAACGGATCATTTAAATAAATAATAATAACAATTTAATTCTAAAAATATACAGATATATTTTTGAAATACTGATCGTATGGCCCTTCTTTAATTAAAATTCTGTACTACAGAGAAATGGCAAAACTACCCTCTTGGAATGTTAAATGTAAAAATGTAAAAATCTGATGACTGGCATAAACTGGTTTTAATCTTTAGTCTGTTGCTTAATTGTTATTGTCTATTCAAAGTGATTCTTCGAAATACCGCTCATTTCGTAAATTAATCTTTTTCGACCCAACCTTAATAAAATCCACATTCTCTCCTGCAACTTTACACATTTTTTAACCCTTAAAAAATGTTAACCCATTTTCATTTTTATTTAATTTCACCTTACAACCTAAAACATAAACACACGTGTGGTAAATCTATTTGCAGAAAATTTACCCACCAAATATACCTACAAATACCATCGAGCAATAAATTGAAGAAAAAACAAAAACAAAAAACCCTTGGCAAAAAATACCTACCAAAGACCAACCCTAAACCAAAAAAAAAAAAATGCATTTTTAATGAAGAAAATCACCTTCAAGGACACCACACATTTTTATATAGAAAAGTTTTAGTAATGAAATGATTGGCTGCAAAAAAAACAGCCCACAATGCGCATAGGTGTTCATCATCATCATTATTATCATCATCATCGTCAACATTACCATCACCATATCACCATCAAGTAGTCAAAGCTTCCCTACCAACACCAAAGTTGTGCCAACCATAAAATCAACAACAACAAACCTCTGTAGGTTAGAAGAAACATAACACAGCCACAATAAAAAAAAAAAACAACAAAAAATCATCCCCCCAAAAGATGAAACGAAGCTCCACCAATGCACGATTTATATGCCTATGTGAGACTTCTTTAAAGAATCCTCTGTACGGCACGGCGGCGGGGCACTTCTACAGCAAATAATATAGGTGACTCATAAGGTAGACAAAAAATCAAAAAACAACAAACAAACAGAGAACTCTCTGTCTCCAACCAGGCCGGTCTGCTAGGCTAAAAATGTCTATCCACACTGAATGTGCTGAAACCATAGACGAGCAACAAGGCCCCCAATCCCCAAAAAATCTTGTAATCGCACTTAAAAGCTTTGCTCCATGCAACCATCGAACCACAACGAACCCCATCGAACCTGATCAAACCAAGAAGTCAATGATAAGGACCTCATTACGAGAAAAGCTTTAACTCGCCTGTGGCACCCCCTTCTTACAATCTTTGGTCTACTATAATGGTGGTCATGTTAAGCATCCTTAGTGCCCCCCCCTACGTTCCCTCTCCCGCTCAAAGCCGCCTTCAAAACAAAAACAGGACCTTTTTGTGGGATGTGATGTTGTGTTATACGGTTGTTCCGTTGTCGTGTCGTCGTCGTCGTCGTAGTACTCAATACCCGACAGCCTCAAACCAGTGTTTGCGGTGTGTACTGACTGGGTACTGTGTATACCGTAACCGTACCGGGTTATCGTCATCGTGTGACTGACTCTGCTCTGACTGGCGATGGTGAGTCTGTGAGTTCCAGTTTCAGGACGAAACTTTTCCTATGAATGAATGAAATCCTTGCCTGTTATCACTTTCTCGTCTACCAACTATCATCCTGTGTTGTGTGTGTATATGTGTGCCTCTGTGCAGTGCATGCTGTGAGCACTGCCGTTAGTACTGTGTCTGTTTCTGTTCTGTCACATTTTGTTGGCTTTAGCTGGCGAAAAGGTTTATTAGAAAATTCTACGCTGACAAAGCTCCAGTTACTCTAAGGATTCTGCAGGATACGGTCGCATCTGTTTTGTTCTCTCTTTCTCTTTGGTCGTAGTGATATTTGCTTGCGAATTTATCCAAACAAATTTTGAATTTCGAGAGAATTTTGACGATAACGGTATTGTGCTGCTGGTCCTTCTGTCTGATATTTCGCCGGTCTTTCAATTCAATTTATTTTAATTTTTAATTTTTTTTGTTGTTGTGTGTGGCAGATAAATATTCTTAATGATGTTGTTGCCTGTGCCTGTAAGAGTCTTCCCGTGTCATGTCGGTTGAGTTTTGTCATCGCGGGTTTTGTTTACGTTCGTACGTCGTCGTTGTCACATACAGCCTCAGCTTAAGCCGTCGACTCTTACCGCCGACGACGACAACGTTGTCCGTGGATCCTGTGACAAGGATGAATCGCGTCTAAATTGACTAATCAGTGGGAAAGTGTCCTGTCGTTTTTTGTTTTGTTTGTTGCAGTGTGTGTACGATATACTACTTCTGTGTTGGGGCGTAAGTGATCCAATTTATATCCCCCCTCACACTGGGATGTGCAGGGATGATGATAATTGGCTTTATTTTTTTGTTTTGTCTGTTCAAACCCCAGTGGGTGGAGGAGTGAGTAGTGAGGAGTGTGTCTGTGTGTGTTTGTCAGAGTTTCGTTGAGAACCTTCAACAAACAAACTAAAGGATAACAAATGGCCAAAGTAGTCAGAAAGTGTTATAAAATGTTTACCCCCATCCTTTCAACTTTTTTCAACAACAACAAAAAAGGAGAAAAAACAAGAATTTGATTTGAATTGTTTTAGAGTCGAACTTTTGCATTGGAATTTTTCATTTCTTCCTTTTTCTTCAGCTTCTTATACAGAATCGAGTCGTAAGTCGTGTCCTTAAAGCAGTCATTCCAATCCTGAAGCCTCAGGGGACATTTGTTAAGCACAAAATTTACATTTCGAATTTCCTTGCAAAAACCACAAATGAAAATGTTAAGAAGAAGAAGAAGCAAAAAAAAATAACGGAAGACAAGATATAGCTAAGTTAACTCACCTACCTACCTACTTGATATTCCCTGATTTTAGCTTTGAATATCAAGGATGATGTTCGCTCACCATTATTATCCTGGAAATAAGAAAGAAAGACAAAATAAAAAATCTACATCGCAACCTTTGTGTGTCGACTGTCGAGTTTCAAGACTGTGAGATAGAAATTTTACCGTTCTGCTACATGATGGTACATCGTCGTCGTTGTGTCTGATGGTTTGGTTTGGTTTTGGTTTGGATTTGATGGCGGGCGGCTTGAGGTTTCTATACCTTACCTACTGATGAACAGTCCAGAGGGAATGGGTTTGCTTAGAGAAAGAGGGGGGGAGGGGAGAGAGCTAGTGGGTGGTTGAAACGCAAATG
Organism: Eupeodes luniger; assembly: GCA_951509635.1. Classification (NCBI taxonomy): domain Eukaryota; kingdom Metazoa; phylum Arthropoda; class Insecta; order Diptera; family Syrphidae; genus Eupeodes; species Eupeodes luniger. The sequence goes on along the minus strand of OX608073.1, from coordinate 100,343,944 downwards.
CAATTTTCTACAGAGAGTTTTCAATTTCATTTAAGAAATGTCATAATTTTACTCAAAACTTTGCGGTCAATTTACAAAAAAAAAATGATGGTGAAAAAAAGTCTCGAGTGAACAACCCACAAGGAACGATGACGAGGACGACAGTGGTGTCTGTGTCTGTCTAGCTATCTGACTTTGAGAATGTAATTTAGTTTGCTTTATGATTTTGTTGCTTTTGTTTTTTTCGTTTTATTCCTCTAATCTGAGTTAAGCTGTCGTAAGTGCTCTTTCTTCTGAGTTTGGCATCATCGGGAAGGATGCGGAAGATGGAAGGCTTCAGAGAACTGAAAAACAGTACGAATACATTTTGATTTGTTTACCAGTCTAGTTTTAACTTACAGTTTTTTTTAAATTTATTTAAGTTTTCGTTTCATTCGAAAAAATATTTATAGTGAATTTTAAGTAATTGCTTCTGGTGAAATTATTAGAAATTCATCTGTTCAGTTTGTTTGTTGAAAAATTCAGATCAAAAGTAAATTTATATCCTGTGAAAATATTATTGAAAATATTTCTCCGAACTTAAAAAAGTTATAATATCGAGTCTTTTTGCCATTGAAGCAACCCACATTTTCAAATATAAAGGGAAAAACTAATTTAAATTTGTTTGCACTAATTGAAGCCATCAAACCTATTATTATGATTTAACTAAATTTAAATTAATAATAATTTCTAAAACTGACCGTAAACAGAAGTATAGGTAGCTTTATGGAGCAGCAGTTATTTTTTGAGTTGTTGTTTACGCTACAAATTTTTGTTGCCAGATGTTCCATGGTCAAACCTCAAACCAACCTTTTTCACTTTCAATTAAATTTTAAATGAAAAGTGAGTAACGAAAGGTGACATTTATATTCTTCGATAAAATACTGAATTTTTTTTAAAAGAAGTAAAATTTCTTTAGAAAATATAATATATCCATATTCACATTCTCAAACAAAGTTTTTAAAAATATCAGCTTAAGAAAATTTTGTTCACACTGTTGAGTATTGAGGCAACTTTTACTGCTAATTCTTTGCGGCTTAGAAATTTGTCCATAAAGAAATATTGATTATAGGTTTTAGTAAGCAATTTAATAGGAAGCTTTTAACAATTCAGTAGAGTTCCAATTACAAAATGGCTACCTTAACTGTGAATAATTTAAAACCATATAACTTTAAAATATTCGACTTTCGAAATCATTATTTTCGTTTTACAGATTTATCAGTTGATAGTTGTTAAATATTGAAATTCTGACTTTTAAGATTTGTATTTTTAAATACTTTCGAGTTAATCAACATTATAAAACTTTCTCAATTTAAAAAAGAAATGATGGTTAAATGTTTAAATTCGATGTTTGTTAATTATAGTTTACTAGTTGACACTTGATAGAAGTGTTGATTTTTTAACGAACTGTCTCTTTTAAATGCTGATCTCTTAACTTTCGATTGTTAAGAATCTTCAAAAACCAAATAGAAAAACCATACCAATAAAAACATTACAATTATTAAACTAAACGCTTTTCACTTTGTAACTTTTAAAAATAATAATATCTTGCAAAGGGAAGACCCGTGGTAACCCAGAGGTCTTAGGTTCAATACCTTCCTTTGCCATCTAAAGTTTTTTTCACGGGTACTGCCTCTTGCGAGGAATTCACAAATTCTCCAAGAGTTATTCTTGTCATGAAAAGAGCTTTCTCAAATTAGCCGTTTGGATTCGGCTTGATGGTTGAGGGTTGTAAGTCACTAGGCTCTGGTTCTCAACGGAATGTTGCGCCACCCAATTTATTTTTTTAATTATCCTGCAAAGAAAAGTGCAATGTTTCACAAAATTTGCAAAGTGATAAGACTTTTCCCTTATCAATTTTTCAGACTTTATTTGAAAAGTAAAAGTGTTTCGCCAATTTAAAATACAACTTTGCAATTAATTCGTATTTTTAAAAGTTGCAAAGTAAATCTTAGATTCTGTTTATTAAGATCAAATGTACATTGAAAAATATTGGTGAATTTATATCTATCATGGTACCGTCAATACATTCAATTACATAAGGAAATCCTCCTTGAGAACAAAATTTGGAAGGCTATGTCTGAACAATTTTCTGCTGAGCAAATTGTGTTAACAAACATTCTTCAATGATAATATTCGACACTCAATAATCTACTCTTCAGAAGATTGCATTGCTTATTCCGTGCATGGATGCAAGCATTTCCAGCTCAATGTAGTAAACACAAAAAAGGGACTTAAAGACACATTTCTTCTGCTATTGAACTGTAGGAATTATAGTTTATTTATAATTCAAGACAACATAAATTCGATGATACTTTTCGTTAATCGAAAACTCTCTTCTGTCATTTACGATATCGAAGTCAATTCTTAGTTTCACTATCCTTTGGTCAATATTTTTAACTTTTTCATTTTATTTACAACAACTTTCAAAAGAAACGTGTGTTTGACTATAAACTATCAAATTCCATTGAAGTATGGCTACGATGTCGACGGATTACAAGAAACTTCTACAAAATCAGACATTTTTGAAATTAAGATGAAACCCCTTAAATCCAAAATTCATGTTCTTTGGTAAATTCGTCAAAATTTAAAGAAAAGCTTTTGTCCATTGTCTTGTTAACTATTATTTACATCGTCGCTTGCAAAACGGTTCATTTATTTTTGTATTAGTTTTCGACAACTTTTCAAAGCAAACTCTTATTTGAAATTGAAAATTTCTCTTTGCATATAATTGAAAAGCTTTTCAAAATTTTAAATATAATTTGAAAAGTTTATTGTTTATTGAAACCAAAAGAACAAATACTTTGCAAAATAACAATTGGTGTAACAATTGGCCACTGAAATCTTGTGGTCTTAAACTCTTCAAGCAGTTTCGCAAATCTAATAATGACCGTGAATTATATAAACAATATCGATTTTTACAAAAAGAATTCGATACTTTAAATAAATTTCTCTACAATCAATATCTGTTTTGTGTTGAGTGTGATTTAAAAACAAATAGTAAAAGTTTTTGGAGGTTTATGAATAATAAAAAACAATTAAATGGCATTCCCAACCGTATGCGCCATGACGGCATTACATCAACTGACATCTCTGTTGTATGTAACTTGTTTGCTAAACATTTTTAGTCGGTTTATTTATACAGTTGTCCTTGTCCTAATATACCTAGTGCTACAAACATAAACTCTTCAAATACTCTTATTAATATAGGCAGTTTAAGTTTTTCCACTTCTGAGATTGAGTTAGCGTTGTCTAAGCTTAAGGGTGATAAGCGACGTGATATTGATGGAATTTCACCAATCATTTTACGAATGTAAAAATTATTTTTAATCGTTCACTTGCAAATGGCGTGTTTCTAAATACTTGGAAACGTTCAACAATCACACCTACTTACAAATCAGGAGGCATAGGTAAGATGTTTCAAACTATCGTCCAATTTGTAAAATTGCTACGATTCCTAAATTTTTTGAAAAGTTAGTCTATGACAAATTAACTCCCTTTCTTAAAGCAATGATTTCACCATACCAACAAGGTTTTGTAGCTGGTAGATCCACTGCAACTAACCACACTATTTTTAGTAATTTAGTCTGGAATGCACTTGAGAAAGGTTATCAGTATGATGTTGTCTATACTGACTTATCTAAAGCTTTTGACAGAATTAATCATGATGCTTTACTTATGAAGATAAAGAAAGTAGGTTTTCACTCAAACTTTTTAAAATGGCTAAAGTCATACTTAAGGGATCGTATTCAGTACGTTCGTATAAAAAACATTATTTCTGCAACGGTATATGTTGCAGGTGTCCCGCAAGGAAGCCATCTTGGTCCTCTTCTTTTTGTGTTGTTTATAAACGACATTCCTTATATATTTTTAAATTCAAAGTGCTTGATGTACGCGGATGATCTAAAAGTATTTCGTTGTATAAAATCTGAACATGATTGTTTTGTTCTGCAACAAGATCTTGATCTTTTATCAGACTGGTGTTTAACTAACTGCTTACGTTTGAACATTTCCAAATGCCAAAGCTTAACGTTTTCTCGAAACCGTTGTCCAATTAATTTTATCTATAAAATCAATCATGTGGCATTGTCCGTTATAACCTTTAAAAAAGATCTTGGTGTGATTTTTGACAAAAAAAACTTGACTTTGTAAAGCATATAGATTTTTTAGTTGCTAAAGGCAGTTCAATGTTAGGTTTGATATTGCGTAACTCAAAGGAGTTTTCCGATCCACACACCTTAAATTGTTTATATTTTGCGTTTGTAAGGTCTAATCATGAATACTGCAGTGTAATCTGGAATCCTTCATATATTCTTCATTCAATTGGGATTAATGTTCCTGCGAGATTGCTTCGAAACCAATCGTTTTTTAATTTTCCATATCACAGAACTGTGTATGCTGCCAATGAACCATTATCCAGGTGTTTAAGAGAAACAAATACTGTTTGCGACATGATTGATTTCAATGTTAGTAGATATTTATTTAAATAAAATTTATTGTTAATTCTAAATGACTTTGCTGGTGGAAATTTTTAAAATTGTATGTATTATATTATGTAGTAATCACAAAAGTACCTATTGTAACTTTGTTTGATGAATAACTAAACTAAATCTAGATTGTTTTGTGGAGGCATGTGAAAGATTAATTAATGACAATGCTGCACGATCGATTCGAGGCCTTGAAAATGTAATTTGTCTTTTTAACAAATTCTGAAGGCTTTTTAAATTTTACGTTTTTCACATTTTTTATTGAATTCATTTCATTTGAATACCCACAATGTACACTTTCTATATTTTTCAGCCTACACTTCTTAAGTGAAACTAAGAATTTAATTTTTGTAGGTATTAACTCAAGTTCATCAAAGGCTAATTGATTCTTACAAATATAAAAACTCTCGCCAAAAACAAAAACAAATAAACATCTCTTATTTCAATTTCCTTAAATACCTAAATTTCATAAAGAGCAACCCTGAAAAAAAAGAAAATTGAAATCCCGAACAACTTAAGTCGACACAATTTCCTCAACAATTTTCACATTGAAATAAATCTTCACTTCAACTTCGCACACCAACTCTTTCGTTAGCTAGATAAATATGTATATATAAGGACTTAATTATAAAGCAACCACTCACATTCTTTCTCTCTGTCTTTTTTGCACAAAAATGTTCGTCTGTCGAATCTAATTTAAATCTCACTTACCCTCATAATTAATGCATTTCTTAATCCAACTCTACCATCATATTCAATTCACCTCCCACAGAAAGAAACCCCCTCCCCCCAAACCACTTTCAAAATGACAACTTTAACTCGCGAAAATAAAAAAAAACTTATTTTCCTCTTAAAAAATTCAAATACTCAAACGAAAAATAAAATTAAAAAAAAAAAAAACGAAGAAGAAAAGTCCACAATTGTTGTAAACCCAAAAGACAACATCAAAAAAAAAATAAAGGCAATTGTTTTCCCACACAAATAGAAAAAGCTAAGCAAAATAAGAGAAATAAAAATACCCAAATTAAGGACATCAGCATAAAATAAATAAATAAAAAAAAGCAAAAAGAAAACAACATCAAACCCTCAAAGAAATAATCACATTACTCAACCAAGACCGACGACCATCAGCCAACCAGCCAACCAACCAACCAAACAAAACCAAAGCAACCTCGAATCAACCTAACCTCGAAACAAGCTTGTTTATCCTTACGGAATTCCGCATATAACTTTATGTACACAAACAAAATACATAATAATAATACCCAAGGACCCAACAAAACTCCGCAACTCCAACTCTCCACTCCAACAACTCAACTCTCTTGTCCTATATATTTTATTTTGCCTCAACATAAATCCTTTTAATTAGGAATTGAGGCAATCCAAGGTGTGTACGTTCCAAGAATACTTAATTTCACAATTGCAGTCTCGACTGTCGACTTAACTCAACTCAACTTGACTCGAATCGACTCGACACGATAGATATCTACGTATACACAGGACGACAAGAATTTTGCTAGCGCACTAAGGACTAAGAAATTTAGCTCTTGTATTCAAAACATGTTCCCGCTTTGCTTTTTCTCCTAACCAGAATAAAGCTTTGTCGGTACCTCTATATACATATACCGAACTATATGTGTTCGGGATAAGGAACAGGATTGCAAATGAAATAAAAAAATTATACAAAACACAAAAAACATTTATACACCAAAAGAGCCAGAAAGGAAGAGAACACTTGTCGCATATCCTTATCAACTTACAACAATGAAACTTTGTCAATGTTTTTTGGTCTTAATTGGTTGAAGCATCTTTAGGTTGGGATATATATCCTTAAGGATTTCCCTCTTCCGGCAGTTTTCTTACTTCCAAGATGGTCAGTTAAGAATATTTAATGAACTCACTACATGTTTCTGAATAACATACGTTTTAACTGAGTTTGGGTTAAATTCTTAAAACCTTAAATGCCGTTCTAAGAAGTCCTCAAACCTATTTTTATGAAATACAAAATAGATTATTTATATGCATAACCCTCAAAAACCCATTTTTTTTTAAACTGTAAGCATTGAAAGCTCTCAAATTGACGAAATCTTTTAAGATCTGAAACTGTTGAAATAATACGAAAATTCTGGAACCGTACCACATAAATTTTATATGTTCAAAATATTTTAGGATTCAAGCTTAAAAACCTGGTAGGTTTACGTACATATGTTCCATTTAAGTTTTAACAGCTACTACTTATTTTTATTTGAATGAAATAAGTCCAAGTTCATAGTTTTGGTAGTACCCGTGGTGTGGTGGTTAGTGTGTAGGGCTGTCACGCCAGAGGTCTTGGGTTCAATCCCTGCCTTAAAAAAAAAAAAAGTTTTCACGGGTACTGCCGCTTGCGAGAAATTGACAAATCCTCCAAGAGTAATTCTTGTCATGAAAAATGCTTTCTCAAATTAGCCGTTCGGATTCGGCTTAAAACTGTAGGTCCCCTCCATCCCTGACAACTTTACTCGCACACAGGAATGGTTGAGAGTTGTAAGTCACTAGGCCCTAGTTCTCAATGGACTGTTGCGCCACCTAATGTATTTCATTTTAAGTTCGTAGTTTTACAGTTTCTTGCAGTTTTTTTCTTTTAAGATGCCTAGATACACACAAATGTTCAGTATTTTTGCAGGGTTGTAGTCCTAAGGAGTTCTTAAAAATGTTTGCATTTCGGGTCGAAACGGTTAAATCTTAACTCTTTACTGTGCCCCAAACTTGTTCTAATGGTTTTCTTCTTGCAAAGAAAACCGCAAATGCAATGTTCACGTTAGATGAGCTCTCTTCTACGTTTTATTTTCTAAATTTGGCGTACCACAAGGTGGCCACTTAGGTCCTCACCTTTTTATTCTTACCGAATCATATGGAGTTGATTTATTAATATTTACATATTTCACTTTCCGCCGTTGACACAATATTTTTCAAGTACATTATGTCGATGCATAATTCTTACCTTATTCAACTAGGCCTCAACAGTTTTTCAATCTGGTGTAAAAAGATCTGCTTAGATCTCGAAATACAAAGAAATGTCAGTCAATAAACTTTACACAAAAGCGGGTAAAAACTTCAGCCCGTCAATACTTTATCCATAACCAACTCGTTTCTACTGTTAAACATTATTCGCGAACTTGGGCTCTTAAGCGACAGAGAGCTATATTCCCGTGCTCAGCTCATATCAAAGGAATTTCCGAACCTTAACGTTAGTCGATTTCTCTACATCACCTACCTTTGTCCGTCCACTCCTTGAAAATTAAAGTTTTGACCCCACCAAAATTAAAATTTTAAAATATTAAAACCTTTCAAAATTTAACACACAAAAATATAACAACAACTCAAGTATATAAAAGTCAGTTGTAGGTCACCTGAAATCTCAAAAGTTTTAAATTCTAAAAATAAAGCACTCGCTTTAAAAGTTTTATAAAAATTGTTATAAATTTTGATTTTTTTAAAGAATGCTTAAAGCGCAACTAAGTCCACAGTATTTTTCATTTTTATATGTGTTTAGAATTAGAAGAAAATACAAAAATATCCGAATTTCTAAGTGACGAACATATGGGATTTTAAACTTTTAAGTCAATGTTCTGAAACCATTGTCCAAAAATGTTGAAACTTTTAATTCCTTAAAAACAACAAACCAAAAAATAACTTAAATCCTAAATACCTGAAAAACTCCCAAACAAATTTCTACAATTTTTTTAAAGACTTTCAATTCCAATACTCTCAATTCTTCCTTCCCAAAATTATTTCAAAGCATCTTTCATAAAGTCAAATTGATCTTTATTGCCATAAAAAAAAAACCAAAAGAATTATAAGAATTTAAAGCCTTTTTCGGGGGTGACCTCTTAGACTTTCTTCAACCATCACCATCCACACTCCATGTTAGCCATACACCTACTTTAGTACCTACTCTCTGATACGAAGATTGAGACCCATTAGAAAAGAAGTTATAGAGGAACTTTCATAATTCAATCGGGCAAAAGAACTTTTCGAAAACGAAAAGTCTTAACAGAGAGATAGAGCGTTAATAAAATTTACCCCCCCAGAAAATAGACAAAACTTTATTTCTTCTTCGGCCACCATCAGCCACAGCCTCAGACTCAGCTGATACACATTTATGGCTCGAGCATATGTGTGATGGCATTCGTTTGCACTGGCATGGCGTTGGCGTTGGCGCTGGTGCTGAGTGCCGTGCCATATAACCAAGATTCATTTAACCATCAACCCTTAAAGCAACAATAACAGTACCAGTTTCTATATTGTTACACCAGAAAAAACTATTGAAACTCTGACACACGCTCGCTCCTACACTCGCACTTGAGGTTTTGTTGGCTTCTTGCAAACTTCTAATAAAATATAATCGAAAATCTCGACACTATATACAATACCTACTTTTGTTCAGGAGCAGAATCGAGTGGCGCAGAGCAAAGCAGAGCAGAGCAAAGCAAAGCAACCACAAGCCATCACCCAAAGAAGAACCACAACACGACGTTGTTGACGTCGTTGTAGTCATCGTCGTTGTAGTCGTCGAGATTGAAGAAATTTCTCCCATCGTCATCATCATCATCATCAGCATCATTGTCGTCGTTAACACCCTCTTAAAAGTTCAAAAAGTGAAGAATTCGTTCGGGAGCGCTTTCAACACATCGCCGAGACGGGACTTAAGGAAAACGGCATTGGCAACGGCAAAGGTTTACGGCAAGGCAGCAAGCAGCGGCGGTATTTTCTACTAAGCAATCCCTTCCTCTGCTTTTTTGCTCTGTGTTTTCTATAAGAAACAATGAAGTGTAGTAAAGTGTTAAGCTGATGGGCCCCTGGTGTTTAATTGGGGCCCTCCTACTGCTGTCGGCAACAGCGGGGGACTCCACAAATAAAATTTCCTCCTCCTCATCGTCCTCATCTTATGGTAGCAGCGCCGGCAACATCATACCGTTTTCATCATTATCGTCGTTGTCGTTGACTTCGTCGTCCTCTTCCTCGTCATCATCATCATCTTCGTCAGCAGCGTCCTTGTCGACAGGCGGAGCAACAGCATCAGGTGGCGGTAGTGTTGGAGGTAGTGGTGCAGTTGGTGGAGGAATTCTTATAAATGGAATGGGCGGAGGACTGCCATCATCCTCGTCAAATGGTAAGGATTTAACTGTTTTCTATACTCTTTATAAAAAGCAAAAACCCGGATTTCTTTTATTTTGTTTTTCAATGAGGGTTGGAAATTTATTGAGATACTTATGATTTATAGACGAAGTGCTTTGAGTTTGCATTTAATTTGCGTGTGATTTTGTTTTTGTTTCTGTATTTTGAATATGAAGCTGAAGCAACAGTTTATGATGTCGGCTATTAGGTACAAGTCACAGAGCTATGGGTATCAGAATATTCAATGTATTTCATTGGACTTAATGAAAATACCATCTAATTTAGGGCAAGAGAGGAAAGATTTGCTGTTGCTGTTGGCAAAGAAATATTATTCCGTTAATAATTTAAAAAGTCCTGGCTAGAATTTGATGTTAAAGTTAAGGACGAAAGTGTACAATTTTATGGATGAAATTGTTTGATGTTGAATACGAGTGTTTTTTTTTAGAAAAACTTAACTCAAGTTAAGACTTCGGAATAGGGAATGGCTTTAGAGAAATTGCTTTTTTATTCGTTTTTAATTTGTATTCATGTTTTTCAACTTAAAAGCTATTTTGGTTCTTATAATGTTCAATTCTCATGAAGAAAGTTTAGAATTTTATTCTATTCTCAAACCGTTCATGATCTCGAGTAAAAAAATGTAAGGTATTTGATAACCGTGTAAGCAAACTGGGTCAACATTTTGTATACGATTTAGTAAAATGTTAAAACTATTTTTAGCAATTTACTAATCGTATAAGATGATTTACCTAATTTTAAATGATTTTAACATTTTACAACCTCTTAATATTTTGCTAAAGTTTAAACCAAGGAATAGCTAATTTAACTTTCAGCAATTTGCAAAATCTGTATGACTTCTGTACAATTAATCTTATAAGAACAGTGGATGCAATGGCCCAGTCTTCAGTTGGGAATTCCAATAAATGGGTGGGTTTTAGTTTCTTTTCAGGAATTGTGACTGTTTAGACATGTTTCGTTGCCCATTCTTTAATAAAAGGGAATAAGCAATTTACTAGTTAGCAAAACGAAAGAAAAAGGTTTACAATTTTGGAATCGTTAGTAAACTACTAAATATTTAGAAAATTACTAATTAGTAAATTTGATAAGTTGTTTAAAATTTTGCGCAATTAATTTATGTCAGACCTGCCAATTTGTATCGTTGTTTCAAATTTTTGAAAGTGAACAAATTTTTAAAAACTCTATTATAAGCTTATATAATTCTTTAATTACATTTTATTGGTAGGTGTTCAGGCAACTTTGTGACAGTAACATGCCAGAGATGCTCTGACACAAGCACTAAATAAAGTATATAAATATACATTTTACAATTAAATTTCGTTAAAAAATGTTGACCCCTATCTGAGATATTGAGTTTTGTAAGCAAAATTAATATTTTTTTTTAAATAAAAAAAAAGACATTTTTGATCATCGAAAATCCTCATCATCAATTTGATCATTTGATCATCAACAAAAGCTTGCACACAAAGAAAAGATTATTGAAATCGGTCTATTAGTCCTTGAGAAAACTTAAAAACAAAATAGAGGTTTTATGAGAGGTACCCTTCTGGAGCAATACCAAAATATGTTTTTCTTGTAGAAAGAAGCCAAATTAAGAACATAAAATTTAAAGAAAGCTTTGAAAAAATCACATATTTTAACCAAAAAATTTGTATGTTATTTTTCGTATTAATTAAATGAAAAAAAAACGCCTTGTGCTAATTGACTGAAAACCTTAATTTCAATCAACACAATTGTTTGGACTGCAGTTGCCAGGAAAGACAGACAGACGGACGGAATCGGGGTATCCACTTTTTTCGACTTCTCTACCGTGCGTCGCACAGTGGTGCGAGAGCGGAAAAAAGTCTTTTTAAGAAGTCATATTTATCCTTTTAAATTTTATGTTTAAGTACTCTTATATAACCCGAGCGTATGATTTAAAAGTATTTTTTAACATATATATTGTATGTTCTGATTTACAAGCCCTCAAAGTTGAAAAATAATTTTACTCAAATCGCGAACCGTATTTGCAACAAATTTTGAGATTGTTTTTTCAGAAGTTCCTTTACATAAATTCTTTATCTTCTTAAATAATTTAATTGTTCTATTTTCGATTATCTAAAAAAAAAAAAATTTGATTATTTATAAAAGATAGCTTCTATAAGTAGTCTGAAGCTTTAGTACTAGGAAAAAATGCGTTTTTTTAAACTTTTTGATTTTTAAAAAAAGCGCCAAAAGATACCAAGAAAGTAAGTATGCCAGCATATGCTGCATACATTCATGTTAAAGCACAGAAAAAATCAGCTGCAGATACGTGCAGATGTGGAAGTTATGATCAAAAATGTTTCACTGAATCGGATTTCAAAAAACTGCGTTTTGACGGTGGTGTTTACCAAAAAGTTTGATTTCTTCGTTATTAATTGTCAGAATGAACTGGTTAAGCCCATTATTTTAAGAAAAAATGTAAAACTTTATTTTAAAAATAAAACAAAATTAATTTTGAATTATCTGAAATCAATATTAAACTAATCAAATTTCCGAATAAAAAGATTTTACGTTTATAAAATTGAACAATTATCTTTGAGTTTATTTTTCAGACTAACTAAATGAAAAAACATAAAAACTGAGCTTTGCTCAAAAACAAACTTGATTCGAAACTTAAAATAACAAGTGCAAATAGAAACAAGTATCAAATTAACATTAACAGAAAACTTGGTTTCAATACTTTCCCTTGTTAATTGATACTTAACATTCTCTAAAAAGTCCCATTTGATTACATAATAGTTTTAGTCTTGGCAAAGGAATTGGTTTAGTCATTATATCTGCTACTTGATTCTCGGTAGATATTTGTTTGATTTCGATTTGCCCTTCATTTACTTTTTCTCGGATGAAGAAATGTTTCGTTGCAATATGCTTTGTTCTACGATGAAACTCTGGGTTTTGAGCAAGTCTTACTGCCGCAGAGTTATCTACCTGAAGAATTGGAATTTCTCTCAAGTCTATTATTCCATTGAATAATCTGCACAGCCAAATTATTTCCTTTGTTGCTTCGTTCGCTGCTACGATTTCGGCTTCTGTTGTGGATGTTGCAACCATTGCTTGTCTTTGACTAAGCCAGGAAATAGCTCCACCTGCATAATTGATTACAACTCCAGAAGTTGATCTTCCAGTACTTTTGCATCCACCAAAATCTGCATCACTAAAGCATTCTAGAATTCCTTTCTTAAAATCTTTTCGATATTCAATACCTAAGTCCAAAGTTCCAGATATGTAACGAAAAACTCTTTTAACTCTTGTTATATCCTCTCTTGTAGGATTTTCTAAGGATCTTGAAAGGAATCCAACGCTGTAAGCCAAATCAGGTCTTGTGCCTACCATAAGATACATCAGAGCACCAACTGCTTGCCTGTATGGAAATTTACTGGGTTCTTCTTTCCCTGATTGCGAAGTTTCTGAATTCTTCACCATTGGAGTTGAAATTGCTCTACACTGACTGAACTGGAAACGTTCCAAAATTTTTCTTGCGTGCGCTTTTTGGTCTATTTTTAATCCATTTTCTGTTTGCTTTATTTCGAGTCCAAGAAAGTACGATGCATTCTTTGAAGTAATTTTGAACTCGGTTTTCAGTTCTTCAATAAAAATCTTCAACTCTTGTTGATCAGTCGATGCAATAAGTCCATCATCTACGTAGAGAACAAGTACTATTTTCTTTTCATTTCTCTCCCTCATATACAAACAAGGATCAGCATCACTTGCCTGAAATCCTAGTTTGGATATGAAACTTCCAAAACGTATGTTCCAGCATCTTGATGATTGCTTAAGGCCGTATAAACTCTTCTTAAGTTCACAAACTTGATCTGTACCATCTTCGAATCCCTCCGGTTGTTTCATATATATGGTGTCTTCTAAGTCACCATACAAGAAGGCTGTTGATACATCAAACTGCATGAGATGCATCTGTTCACTTGCAGCAATGCTAAGAACTGATCTTATAGTTCCCAACTTTGCTACGGGGCTAAAAGTTTGACTGTAATCAACACCTTCTCGCTGAGTAAATCCTTTTGCTACAAGCCTTGCCTTATATCGATCAATGGTGCCATCTGCATGCTTCTTCAAACAATAAACCCACTTGCAATGTATTGCTTTAGCACCTCTTGGTAACGAAGTCAATTGCCATGTTTGGTTTTCTTTCAATGACTGGATTTCTCTTCCCATAGCTTTCTTCCATTCAAATTTTTCTTTACTTTTGATGGCTTCTCGAAAAGTTTCTGGAACTGTTGAAGAGTCTACAAAATCACATGCTGCCATTACAAAGTCTTCAAACTTCTGCGGTTTCTTGATAGTATTTCGATCTCTTAGAAATCCATCTTCGTATTTTGCTGTTTTATTGTGATCTTCTATTTCACTATCTGGGCTGGAGCTGGAATTACTTTCTCTCCCTGTTTCGTACTCATCCGAATATATGCTACTCTCTAAATTAATAGTTCTTTCTTCATCTCTTATTTCTTCAACGTTTTCGGGATCTGCAAGATTTTCTTGACGTTCTTCCTGTTCCGAACTTGTTGGAACGATATCTCGAAAGGGAAGTTTAACTGCATTTTCACATATAATCGGGTTTTCCTGAAACTGCACATCTCTTGAAAGAACTAACTTGTTCTGATCTTGAATAAAGATTCGGTATCTTTCATCACCGTCATATCCCACAAGAAATCCTTTGACTGCTTTCTTGTCCATTTTCTGTCTTTTCTGAATGGGAATGTGGGTGTAACATGTGGATCCAATTATTCTCAAATGCTTTATCCTCGGCTTCTTCCCCATCCACAATTCGTACGGGCTTTTACCATCGACTGAAGACTTTCCTGTCCTGTTCAGGATATAAATAGCAGTGTTTGTCAGCTCCGCCCAAATTGCGTCTGGAAAATTAGCTTCACTGTTCGAATACTTAAAGGTCCTTGCCATTTCAACTATAGTTCGGTTTTCACGTTCACAACTACCGTTTTGCTCTGGCGTATATGGTGCTGTAAGTCTCTGTGTGATACCATTTGATCGTAGGATTTGCTTAAATTCAGAGTTAATGAACTCACCACCATTGTCACTCAGTAGTTCCTTGATGGGATGACCTAAAATCTTGGCATTTGCAATCACTTCCTTCAGAACATCTTTAACTTCTGATTTGTGTGCTATTGCAAATCCGTATCGGAACTTCGTAAAACTATCCTTAAAAATGACAAGGTATTTCTTCTTCCCAAATGAGTCTCTGAAAGGTCCACAAACGTCTGTAGACATCAGCTCACCAGGTGTTGTCGCTTTTCTTCTTGTTCCGAATGGAAGTCTATGAGCTTTACCGTAGATACAAGGCTCACAAATCTTTTCGTCGAGCTTGACTTTAATTCCAAATTCTTTCTCAATCATTTGTTTGACGTGTCTTTTGTCTTGATGGCCCCATCGCTCATGGTATAGTTGAAGAGTTGAGTCTTCTCCAACGGCTACGTTCAACTGCAAATTCTTTTTCGATACTAATGGTTTGATTGCTGCCTTATAAAGAGAACCATTCACTTGACGGTTTCCATATAAAACAATCTCTCCATCGATATCAAGCCAACACTCCTTAGTGGTCGACTTGAAAACACTTCTCTGATTTCTGTCTTGAGCAGCTAATATGGAAATTAAATTACGAGAAATAGAAGGTACATACCAAACATCAGTTAATGTCACTTCTTTGTTATTGTGAGATGAAATAGCTCGGATGGTCCCTTTCCCAATAGCACTAAGCATTTCCTTTCCAGCGGCTTGAATTTTGTGTGGACTGTCGAAATTTTCAAAATCAACGTACCAGTCTGAACAGTTGGTAACATGCCTTGTTGCACCGTTATCAACCCACCAATCCGTCGTCTTGAAATCAGTAGCAAAAACATCGTTACGTATGGACATGAGAGATGTGTTGGTGTCAGCAAAATTGTGTGTACTTCTGTTAAACATCTTATCTTTGGTTGGTCTTCCTTCAGATATCCATCGCCTACAATCTCGCACCCAATGTCCTTTTTTCTTGCAAAAATTACAAATATCTTCTCTTTTATTTCTTGATGTTCTTGGTCTAGATAAGTTTTCTTGTTTTCTTGAATCATATTTAACAACTAGCGCCTCTTGAGCTGAGTTGTCATCTTCATCCTTCTTTTTGAAATTTCTTTCGTACATGCACAGCTGTACTGTTAACTCATCGAAAGTCTTTTGTTCATTTTTGGTAAGAAGCATCCAACTTGACTTGAATGTCTCAAATGAACTTGGCAATATATGTAAAACCTTACATACCAACATCATATCTGGAAGCATATTTTCACTCTTGGCTTTGAGTCCATTATTAAGTTCATTCCATAAACTCTTTAATTGTGCAATATGCGTAGAAACATCATTGCTTGTATTCCAGTTAAATGCAAAAAGGTCGGTACATATTTTGAACAGTTGATCCTTGGAAGTTGCTTCGAAATGCAAACGCAACGCTTCCCAAGTATCACGAGCTGTTTCTTGATCCATAATCTTCTGATAGACCTCATCAGTTACTGAGCTTGTGATCATGGACTTTGCATAGCTATTTGCCTTCCGAAAGAAATTGTTCATTTCGCTGTGCTTCTTAACTGCTGCTTCTGAAGCGCCTGCTTCTAAGGCTTCGGGTTTCGTCAATATCCCGTCAATAACGTCTATTGCTCCTTCATGGTAATCGAGTAAATCCCTTATCTTCCGTTTCCATATTGGCCAATCTGCTTCACCAGCCAAAGGTTTTATATGTTTCGAAAAATCCATGTTCTCAAACTAAATAAAATGTTCAATTTTAAATAAACTAAATTCAATTCAGAAACCAACTAATTTATATTGGGGACTGGGCCCATAACCTTTTGAATTATCTGAAATCAATATTAAACTAATCAAATTTCCGAATAAAAAGATTTTACGTTTATAAAATTGAACAATTATCTTTGAGTTTATTTTTCAGACTAACTAAATGAAAAAACATAAAAACTGAGCTTTGCTCAAAAACAAACTTGATTCGAAACTTAAAATAACAAGTGCAAATAGAAACAAGTATCAAATTAACATTAACAGAAAACTTGGTTTCAATAATTAATACATTGACCCAGGTCTGAGAATTTCGATTTTTGCGAAACCATTTATTTCTGCCCGGAAATTTTTTTCAACTTTGAACTCAATTTTCTTGGAAACAACACACAAAAAACAATATAGTTTTATGATATTTTAAATTATATGATAGAGCTTAATACAAAATAAAGAAAAGGATTAGGGATAATCCTTTATTTTCTTCAATTTTTTGCTAAAAGTAGGGCAGGTAGAAATAAAAAAGGTGTTATTTTTAAAAATTTATTGCTTTGTTTTTGTTGTGTATTGCTTAATTTTTTATTACCTGGCTTATTAGAATAAAATTTCTTACTTAAATCTATATATATAAAGGATTAAATTAAAAAAAAGTCAGTATTGAGTTATTGACCATTTGTGCAAGGTGTTTAAGAAAAATTTTTACTCTTTGATCAACCAATAAGTGAAAGTGAAGTGAAATATAATAACAATATAATAAGACGCTAAAAACCTCATTTTAGCGTCATAAAATTACTACTTCATAATTGTTTTTTATTTATTTTTTGTATGTATTTATCTATTTATTTATTTAATTTTATAATATACATAGTTAGTAATAATATTTTGTTCAAAATAAAAAGTTAAGATTTTACTAAAAAAAAAATTTTATTTAAATATAACATCAAAAGCCTCAAATTTTAGAAAAATGTCAATAGCTTTTTTTCTAATAATTTTTTCTTGTGTGTAAAATTTCATTAAAATTCGTTTAATAGTTCAGATTTTACAGACTTTTTTCCGCTCTCCCATACAAAAATCAAAAACCCTCAAATTTTAGAAAAATGCCAATAACTTTTTTTCTAATAATTTTTTCTTGACCAAATTTTGACCAAGCATGTATAAGACTAATCTTAACATGTGTTTCCAATTTCATTAAAATTCGTTTAATAGTTCAGATTTTACAAATTTTTTTCCGCTCTCCCATACAAAAATCAAAAACCCTCAAATTTTAGAAAAATGTCAATAACTTTGTTTATAATTTTTTTTTTCAACCAAATTTTGACCAAATATGTATAAGACTAATCTTAACATGTATGCCAAATTTCATTTAAATCTGTTGAACCGTTCAGATTTTACAGACTTTTTTCCGCTCACCCATACAAACCGAACCACTGTGCGTCGTCGCGTCGAAATGTCATGTTTGATTAAAAGCTCTAGTTCGGAAAATTTTTAACTAATGCAAAACCTGCTATATAGTTCCTATATGTCGCAAGTAAAAATCACTTCAATGTTCACCATTTATGTGTGTCAAAAAAAAAAATAATAAAATTGAAGGCTAGTTTTAGGAATTAAAAGGCAACTTAATATAAAATTGATGATCTCTTATTCAAGGTTTCCTCTTAAGAACCTGAATATTTGCTCTTTTTCTTAGAAACCAATTTTATGAAAATAATTTAAACCATGACTTAAGATTTTTCAAGTGTAAAAACACAAATTTATTGCCATTGATAGACGATTGCAAGACAATGCAAGGTTTAACAATAATACCCGTGTTTTTTGGGGAAGTCATAAGTAGTACAGTGGAAAGTACAGCTGTCAACAAAATAATAGCAGCGCTACTTTTTTCTCATTTCTTTTTATTATATCTTCTTTGTTTTTGCTTTTTCTCTTTAACTTAAGGTTTTTCTGAAAGCTCTTATTCTAAGCTTTCATTATGACCATCAATCATATCAATATGCATTATATCAATAAAATAACGGCGCTTTGTTTAAAAAATTGCAAATTTTGGACACACAAAATAATAGCAGCGTTAATGCAAAAAACAGTTAAAATCAATAAAATAAAGTATAATTCAACTAAAATAGCCAACAAACAGTGAGTATTTTCTGCAAATATTATTTTTTGTTATTTTGCATGTTTTTTTGTTAAATTTATTTAACAGTGGGGCGAGGAAAACATTGCCTTCAAGAGCTACGCCAAATCATACGCCAAATGAGGAGCGCCGGACAATCGTACAGGCAAATCCAAAAAAATTTGAACGTTTCTGCAAAGCTGATCCATAATGCCATCAATTTTGTGGAAAAAGTCTAAACCAGAGGTCGAAAACGCAAATTGGAGGACGGGGACCATAGGCAAATAGTCAAAATGTTAAAGAAAGACCCCTTTAAATCAGCTGTGGAGATAAACAAAGACCTCGAGCTCAATGTGAGCGATGAGACAGTGCATCGCACTCTTCGCACAGCTAATTTGAATGCATGCCACCCAAGAAGAAAGCCACTCCTCTCCAAACGTCATCTGGTTCAACGCCTTGCTTTTGCCATTATTTTGCTGCATCCATGCTTGACTGTTTTCATAGTGTATTTTTGCTGGAACTCTGTGTTCGGTGGACGCCAAACAAAATTTCTAGACCCAGTGCCACCAAAAAGAACGATTTTGCTTTCGTCTGAAAACAAGACGTTCCGCCACTTCTCTCGTGTCCAACCACCATACTTTTTTGCAAAAGCAAGGCGTTGAACCAGATGACGTTTGGAGAGGAGTGGCTTTCTTCTTGGGTGGCATGCCTTCAAATTAGCTGTGCGAAGAGTGCGATGCACTGTCTCATCGCTCACATTGAGCTCGAGGTCTTTGTTTATCTCCACAGCTGATTTAAAGGGGTCTTTCTTTAACATTTTGACTATTTGCCTGTGGTCCCCGTCCTCCAATTTGCGTTTTCGACCTCTGGTTTAGACTTTTTCCACAAAATTGATGGCATTATGGATCAGCTTTGCAGAAACGTTCAAATTTTTTTGGATTTGCCTGTACGATTGTCCGGCGCTCCTCATTTGGCGTATGATTTGGCGTAGCTCTTGAAGGCAATGTTTTCCTCGCCCCACTGTTAAATAAATTTA
The DNA here is from genome assembly GCA_951509635.1 of Eupeodes luniger. Classification (NCBI taxonomy): domain Eukaryota; kingdom Metazoa; phylum Arthropoda; class Insecta; order Diptera; family Syrphidae; genus Eupeodes; species Eupeodes luniger. The sequence goes on along the minus strand of OX608073.1, from coordinate 100,324,317 downwards.
ACAAAAAAACATGCAAAATAACAAAAAATAATATTTGCAGAAAATACTCACTGTTTGTTGGCTATTTTAGTTGAATTATACTTTATTTTATTGATTTTAACTGTTTTTTGCATTAACGCTGCTATTATTTTGTGTGTCCAAAATTTGCAATTTTTTAAACAAAGCGCCGTTATTTTATTGATATAATGCATATTGATATGATTGATGGTCATAATGAAAGCTTAGAATAAGAGCTTTAAGAAAAACCTTAAGTTAGAGAGAAAAAAGCAAAAACAAAGAAGATATAATAAAAAGAAATGAGAAAAAAGTAGCGCTGCTATTATTTTGTTGACAGCTGTATATGCATAACGATTACAATTACATCTGTAGTAGAATCAATACCGAGAACTTTTATCCAAATATCTAAAGCATTTTGCGAGGTTTTTATTCTTAGAAGTTGATACGTTTGATATTTCTGAGTCCGAGTTACTGTGCTAGCAGAGTAGTTTTCAACATACAAAACACTATGACGTCATTTAAAAACTCAGGACAAATGTTGATACTTGGGATCAGTTTCTTAATGTATTTCAACTGATGTTTATCATAATTACTTGTGTGTTTTTCCATTAAGCTGGCGAAATAAATTTTGAATACTTTTTTGCTATGTCAATTTTTTCAATTTTTCATTAGTCCTACAAAATTTTTTTGGTAATTTGTATCGACTACAACAGCACGAGAATAAATTCTTTAAAAATATCTTGCCTGATCTTCAGAAAAAGATACAAATAAAAGAATACAAATTTTGCTCCTCGTTCAAGTTGCTTTGCATAAAATCCTCTTGAAAACTGTCCATTTTATTAAGTTAAAATTGGTTCTGGGCCCTGTTTCAATAATGACAACGCATGTTTGATCTTTAAACACGCATGTTTGATCTTTAAACACAATCTAAGATTTGCAACTTTTCAAAATACGAAATAATTGCAAAGTTGTATTTCAAATTGGTGAAACACTTTTACTTTTCACTTTTCAAATAAAGTCTAAAAAATTGAAAAGTGAAGTTTTTTCAGTTTGCAAATTTTGTGATACACCTTGCACTTTTACTTTGAAGGATATTATTTTTTTTTGTAAAGTTGTAAAGTGAATTTTAGTTTTTTTTTTTTAAATATGTCGTTTTTGTTTTGAATTATTCTGACAAATGTTTAATAGTAGATATTAACTTAAACATATCAAAACAACATTTTTGTTTTGCAATTTCTTACTGTACTTTATGTAATTGAATTCCAAAAAAAACACGGGAATTGTAAGATCTATCAAAAACTAACGTTCATATTATTGAAATTGTCCAAAACTAATATTACATCAAAACTACATAGATTAAAAAAAAACTCGAAACCCGGAGTTTTAAGTTTTTTTAAATATTTGCTTTAAATGATAGTAAAGTTAAAATAGTCATTCAAAAATAGTAATAATCGAAAAAATTACTTTTAAAAACATACCCTTAAAAATGCCAGGGATAATAAAACACGCGGTTTTTAAGTTAAAGTCAAAACACACCATATCCCTTGACAATACATTGCATGATGATTTTGCAAAGTATAAATATTCGTCTTCTAAAAACAGTCCAAATCATTCCAATATCTCACTTTGTTTTCGTAATTTCTCATATGTCATGACATTGACTCTATCTGTAGTTTTGAAAAACTTTTGATATAATTTCTTTATGTTTTTATGGATAACTGGTTTTAAAGTTAATTTGTAGTTCTAATTCCGAGTGTGAACTCTAATTTTATGATTATGTGCTCAAACTCAGAAATACCCTTTATGACTACCAATTCGTAATAAATAAGATCAAACATTGATTTTAGCCCGTTTTGAGTTTTTCTGTTTGTTCTTAACATAGCATAAATGCAACTCATTTTTTTTTAAACAATGATATACTGAAAATTTTTAAACGCAATATCGAAGTAAGGGATTTTTCATTTGGAAAATTGTTACGTATTTTATTAAAAAAAAAAAAAAAAACTACTTCATGAGTTTACAGAGCCTCAAAAAGTCTAATATAAGTGCTTTTTAAATAATAAAAGGTTGTATCTTAAAAAGCTGACGTGATAGATTGATTTTGAAGTCCGATTCAAACATAAAAAATCAAAAAAAAAAAAAAAAAAAAAAAAAAGTATAATTTGACTGCCACCTAGGTGTACATTACCTTGTTGAGCAGTGTAATTTCAGTTATGAAAATCTTTAAACTCAAAAACATTTCAAAACTAGGTTACTGTAAAACTGGTTTCGAAGAAACTAAATAGTATGGACTTAAGCTTAAGAGTGTACAATTATTTATATATTATTAAATTTTAAAATTAAATTTTGTTTTCATTTTTGTGAGATTCTAAATAAAGATCGTAGATATGATTGAAACAAATTAATACAAATTTTCAATCAAATGTATGCAAATGGTTAAGAAGAATGTACTCACCTTTTTTAACTGCATTTGAATTTAAGACACAACTTAATACACTTTTAATACGAAAAATATTAATACAAATAGTGAACAAAATTATTTCATAAGAAAAAAAGACGAAATGTTTTATGTTGTTCAAAATTTAATCTTAACACAATCGATTATTTTCAATAACTCTCTGAGTGTGAATTCTCTATTACCACTACATTTAAACGACCACCGACCGAACAATACCGACCCGAACCGAACTACGATCTCAAATTCCGAGTCAATGAACAAAACGTTTAAAATTCACTAAGTTCAACATTTTTTCCACTAATATATAATTTCGTCACTTAATTAATATTTGTATAACATTTTAAACGCAACAAATTTATACACGTTTGTATTTATTTATAATTTTATTTATTGACAAATCACTCGCGAACAAATTACATTACGCAAACGCAGTGCAGAATGAACTAAAACTAACTGTCTATGTTTTGGTTATGTTAGAGAAGTGCAAATGAAAGAAGTAGTGCAGAGAAGAAATCGATAACATTTATCGATACAATAAATAGAAGTAGAAGAAACTTACTGTGATGTGTTGTGTTGTGCTGTTTCTTTATTCGGTGGATTCAGTGAAAAATCGCGATCAAACATGTTTATGAGGGCGTTCAGTTATCTATCCAGAAGCATCTTATTATTATATTGCATGAATATAAGTATGTGAAATGAAATATAAATTGTGCACTGGTTTTCTTTCAAAGCAATAACATTAGACATGAACAAATTTAAAGGGTGATAGGTATGGTTTTGTTTGACAACTGATTTTCTTTTCAATCGGTGCTTTTCGCCATTTTCAGCTTTTTTAATGGAGAATTTTCGCTTAAACCACACAATTTTAAATATAATTTTGTTACCATTATATAAAGATTCAACGTCATAATTATAGTAAAGCCAACATAAATTTCTTTATAAATTAATAAGTTGAATTCAATTTAATGAAAAATGTATTAACAGAAAAGATCATGAATTGCAATATTCTTAAATAATAATCGGCTAAGGCGATAACTAATAGTCACAATTTTTCTAGTCAAATGTGACTGCTACCAAACTTTCCGTCTATACAGGGTTATTCATTTTGCAGTTTGAAAAGTAAACGTAAATAAAACACTTGGTGGCCAATTGATATCGCCACAACGAGAAATTAAGCGGTCAGGAAATGTCTCTTGCAATAAAGCCATATTCGCTTGAGTTGTGTGGCATTTGGCACCGTGTATCTTGTTGAGACCACATAATCTCCAAGTCGTTTTCTTCAATAGCAGGCAAAAAAAGTCGCTTATCATAATATGACAATAACGCTCCGAATTGACTGTTACAGTCGTTCCATCGTCGTTTTCGAAGAAGTAAGGTCCAATAACACCTCCGCGCCGCCGCGCCACCGGACCAAAGACCGCACCAAACAGTGACTTTTTAACTTCCCATAGGAAGTTATTGTAATCGGTCCAATTTGTCCAATTGAAAATTTTGACGTTTCTCCACGTTTCAAGGTCCCTAGAGTAGAGTCTAAATAAAAGATTTTTAGAAAGATGTCTGTGCGTGCGTGTGTACAAAGGTTCGTACGTCCGTACGTTCGGGAAGCTTTTTTCGTCAAACAAGAACCAGTAGAAATATTGACTTCCAATAAATTTTGTTATACAGACAATAATGCAGAAAGATAAAGCTATTAGTCCCAGAAAAATTGCGAGGGTTGTTTTTTTACCATAGCAATTTAAAATAAGGTGATAATTTTGGTTAACCGAAAATATCGCACGAATCAATAACGCTAGAGACTTGAATTAAAATTTAAATTATATATTGTAACGTGATACCAAACTAGTATATTTTTCGAAAAAAATCCAATTAACGGTTTTTTATAAATCAAAAAAACTGAAAAAAAATATTTGGCACCTCGAATATTTTACGAACATAAAATAATTTCATCTCCAAAATAGTTCTATGCAACGAATAACAACGTTTTTGAAGTCTGGTAAAATTTTGAGAAAAATCGAATTGACAGCTTTTTTACAAAAAAATAAATAAAAATCTAAAAAATAATTTATAAACGTTATTAAAAATTGATTTTCGACTCAAATATCTTTTCAAAAATTTGAGATTATGGCTTCAAACTAATTTTATCTTATAAGAAATATGGTTTTCATCTTTCGATTAAATTTTGAGAAAAATCGAATTGACAGTTTTTTTACATAAAAAAAAAATCCTAAATAAAAAACAATACTAAAACTTGGTAAAAATATCATTTCGACTAAAACATCTTTTCAAAAACTAAATATTGTTTTCGACGTTCAGTAATTTTTTTTATAAAAATCCAAAAGTCAGTTTCTTCATACAAAAATGAAATCTACAAAAAAAAGTACGACAATGCTACTAAAATTGGTAAAAATTGGTTTTCGACTAAAAATCTCATTAACAAAAATTGATTTTGAAATCAAACTATTTCAGCATATGCAAAATATTGTTGATAATTTTTAAATTTCTTAGAATAATTCAACTAACAACTTTTTTAACAAAACTCGAAAACCTAAAAACATTTTAAGCAAGACTAATCGACTGACGGGATGGGAAGTTATCAGTGTGGGTCACACCCCAGCCTTTTTTTGTGGATGTAATGTCCTCTCTTCATTCACTTGAGGATTCTTAGAACCCCAAATTGTCATTGGAATTTTGTAAAATTGGAACACGAATCTATGGAACGATTTATTTCACTTTTGATTTTAAGGCACCAGTTATAGCTATCATTGGTTTTAATCATTGAAAACAAACATTGGAATTTTTTGACAGGTCGTTTAAAGCTATCATTAAAATTTTCTGTCGTTGAAAAAAATTTCCTGATTAAAATCATCGAACAAATTTTACTGACAGAAATATGTAATTGGAATTGTGTGAAATTGGAACACTAATTAGTTGAACGACTCGTTTCACTTTTGAACATAAAATTATCAGCTGTTCAGGAAAATGAATTTCCGTCCGGAAAATAGAAAAATACACTTTTTTAGAGAAAAGTAAATGCGCTATTACACTTTTTTCTTAAAAAAAAATTCTTTGTGTGATTTCCGATCGATCAGTGTATAATTTTCATTTCTAATCAAAAGGAAACACCGTCAATTATCGATTCAATTTTTTTGTTCCGATTGATTTCAATGATAGCTATAACTGGCCCCTAAAGGTATCAGCTTAATAGGAAATGATTTTCCGTCCGGAAAATAGAAAAATACATTTATAGCGAAAAATATCTGCGCAATTGAACTTTTTTTTCTCAAAAAATAATTTTTGTGTGGTTTTTGATCGATTAGTATATAATTTGTATTTCTAATCAAAGCGAAACACAGTCAAATATCCATTCAAAAAATTGATAAAATCCGGACTGATTTCAATGATATGTAGCTATAAATGGCCCCAAAGACCGATTGAATTTCCGTGTTTCTCCCGAATTTCGAGCTAATAATTTACACACACAATCTTGAATATGCCTAATTGATTTAGCTAAGGACTATTTTTTAAGACCTTTTGAGGTGACTGATCTCTTAGTTCCGAATGGCTCTACTCACAATTCCAACAACAAAGCAAAGTTTGAAATATTTTCGGTGATAAGTTAGCGACTGACTATCTATAAGTTATAGGTAGTCTTTCAAAGTAAGAAGGCAAATCTACTCCATGTAACCACGGGATAAAACGTAGAGTAAACCTAAAGAACCTTATTTGGACACCTTTAAGTCTATGAATATGATTTGAGTAATGAGGGACTTAAATAATACAACCGTATATTCAAGGACTGGTCTGACAAATGATACATCAAGAGTTTTAAGGACGTATAAACCTTTTAATTCATAACATGTATTCAAAAACGAAAGAAAATCGAAAACTGGATTTGGAGTTTTATACAAATTGTTTTTGAGCTTAGCATAAATATTGCGCTTATTATCTTACATTTTATATAAAACCAAGTTTGAGATATTATTGGCGATTTGTTATCGATTGAAGGGCCTATAAATACCATTACTTACGGCTTCTTTAAGTAACATCCATCCCATTTGAGGGCCGATGTGGTTTGTGACTTATCTGCAAAGGTCTCAGACTTCATCAAATCGCAAAACAAACAGTCTAGCTGACACAAATAAAAACGATATTGGTGGTGTTCGTCGTGCATAATTTATAATGTGGAAGGAGTTCTGTGACACGTAGGCGTAGTGGTGAAAGCAACGACAAATGTTGTTGGTATCTTTATTACATAATTCAGACGAAGAGAAGTTGGTTTTCATGGACCTATTGCAATAGCTTTTAAAGGTGATATTTTTGAATATCATGTCAAAATTTTTGAATATCATTTAGAATGCGGTGTTTTCTAAAAAATGACTTTTCGATAAAAATAAGGATCAGATCTCAGGTCAGATTTTCTCATTTTATTCACAAAGTTGTCTTTGGTCGTTAAAATTCAACTTCACATTTTTCACGGTGGTCTATAAGCCACAAATAAAATATCTAAAAAAATATCTAAAATATAACCAAACGTAGACGATTCACGGGGAAAATACGTTACGTGTGAAAACAAAGTCCGTACGGAAAAAAATCGTACGGATTTTAACCGTACGGACGAAACCGTAATATGGTGAATATTAAATAGGTGGAGTGCTTTGGAACTTTCCCGAACATAAAGCCCATTAAGATAGAATAGTTTAAACATTTTATGAAGACCATTTAAATTTATTAATTATAATTGTAGAAAAGTACAATTCCAGCACAATTTCTTGACACTTGAAATTGTTAAGTAACACCACAATTACTTTGAACTTGTACGAAGCAATTGTAAGTACAGGGTTATCCATTTTGAGGTTTCAAAAGTAAACATAAAAAAAAAACAACATTTTTATTCATGATATTTCTTTTTTATTATAAATTAGCGGCCCGTCCCGGCTTCACACGGGTAGACATAAATAGGTACAGATAATGTAGCTTTCTAATGAAAAAAGAATTATTAAAATCGGTCCAGTACTTTTTGAGTTTACAAAAATACAAATCTTTCCTCTTTATAACATTAGTATCGATAAATTATCATTTATATGACCGCGAATTGTTGCCAGCATCGATTCTTTTGGTTAAAAGTTTATCTGCGTCTTTTGCGTAGCCCCACAAAAAAAAGTCAAGCGGTGTCAAATCGCATTATCTTGGTGACAAGTTAATAAATATCGCAAGACGAGAAATAACGCGGCCAGGAAATGTCTCTTGCAATAAAGCCATATTCGCTCGAGTTGTATGGCATGTGGTACCGTCTTGTTGAATATTTTCCAAGTCGTATTCTTCAATAGTAGGCAAGAAAAAAACGGTTATCATATCAAGATAATGCTCCGAATTGACGGTGACAGTCGTCCCATTGTCGTTTTCGAAGAAGTAAGGTCCAATCACCACCTCCGCGTGTGAGCTGGACTTTATATGGATGTACATAGGTGTAGATCTAAATGCAAAATACGTCATAATGCAAATGTGCCGTAAAACAGTCCTAATTCCTGAGAACGACGACGAATCGACACATTCGGGTCATCGGCAACACTTTCACTTACAGCAGTGATATTTTCAGTGGTATTTTCAGAGATATCGACTTCAAGTAAATTTTATTATACAGATAATAATGCAGAAAGATGCAGAAAGGGCTCTCAATTGCGTGCGTGGTTTTTTTACCATAGCAGTTTAAAAAAAAGGTGAAAACTTTGGTTAACCCTAAATATATCACGAACCAATGAAGCTAGAGACTTGAATTAAAGTTTATGTTATATATTGTAACGTGATATCAAACAAGTATATTTTTGGAAAAAAATGCAACTAACGGTTTTTTCTATAAATCAAAAAAACTAAAAAAAAAATTTTAACCTCGAAAATTTTACGAATAAAATATGATTTCATCTCCAAAACAATTTTGTGCAACGAAAAATAACGTTTTCAACATCTGGTAACATTTTGAGAAAAGTCAAATTGATAGTTTTTTTTTATAAAAAATAAAAACCTATACAAAACATTACTCAAAGTTGGTAAAAATTGATTTTCGATTTAAATATCTTTTCGAAAAATTTAAAATTATGACTTCCAACTAATTTCAGCTTATAAGAAATATTATTTTCAACATTCGGTACAATTTTGAGAAAAATCGAGTTGATAGTTTTTTTTACAAAAAAAAACCTAAAAAAAATTAATAAAAGTTGCTAAAAATTGTTTTTCGACTCAAACATCTTTTCAAAAATTTAAAATATTGTCTTCAGACATATTTTATTTCACAGAAAATATTGTTTTCGATATTCATTAATTTTTTTCATCCGTTTTTTCATAAAAAAAAATTAAACCTACAAAAAGTAGTACGAAAATTTGGTACAAATTGATGTTCGGTTCTCGATATCTCGTGAATGATAGAAGATTTTGACTTCAAATTAATTTCATTAATCCAATTTGTATTTGTTTATATACAAAATAAAAACTTTTAAAAAATGCTACTAAAATTGGTAAAATTTTGTTTTCGACTAAAAATCTATTTAACAAAACTAGATTTTGAAATTAAACTATTTCTTTATAGGAAAAATATTGTTTGGTAATTTTGAAATTTTTAAGAATAATTCAACTGACAACTTTTTTAACTCAACACGAAAACCTACAAACTTTTAAGCAAGACAAATTCAAAAACGGGATGGGAAGTTATCAGTGTGGGTCGCATCTCAGCCTCTTTTAGTTTTAAATGCAATTCCATTTGTTTGAATATTTTTCCAATTCCTTTCAATAATTTTTGTATTTAAAAGTACAACAGAAACTGAAAATACTTGAAGACACAATTCAAGTACCAAGAAATTTAACTCGTGCTTGTAGACTTATTTATTAAGTACACCAGGGTTAATCAGCTTTCAACAATATAAGTCCCTATTGGAAAACTCTTAAAGCAACCAAAGCTAAAATTCCGCTTTTGCATCCAACTTTAAAAAAAAATATTCAATCTTAAGAAAAACCAATGGAATATTAAGTTTTTTTTTAAATAGACACGTTACACATGTTTAACTTTAAATTTGACCTCAAAAATCAAACGTCTCGAAGCTCGCAACAGAATACAAAAGTGTCTGGTTATTTGAAATTATTCATGTTCAACTATACAAAATAAAATTGATGAACTTCAAAAAAGTCAAAAATGATAAGCTGTAATTAATTATTATAAAACATATTTTTCCCCAAGGCTAAACAGCGAATATGTTTTCATCAACTTTTGTGTTTTTTTTTTTTGTTTTCTTTTGTTCTGCTCTGTTATCTCTGAAACAAATCTGGCAATCTTATTATTATGATGATCCTTTGATCATACATACAAACGTGTGTAGTGTACATATGTATATTCCGAAAAAGAAAACTTTTGTTTTAAAAATAGAGCAAAATAAAAATTCTCCATAACAGTAATTTCATAATTGAGGCATGAAAAATGTTTTCTCCTTACGAAATCACGGTCGTGCCAACGATTTAATTGTAATTTAATATTTTCATTTGTAATGCATCCTGATGCTGCTGCTCTCAAGCTTCACATACACAAGTGTATCAACAAAGTAGCATCTCTCTTTCATTTTGGCGAATCCTTTTTTTTGTTCAGTGGGAGTAAAACGAAGGAGACGACTATGGGACAGACGTAAGAGGAAAGCAATACGGCATTGAAATTAAAATGCAATTTTATGAATATTTTTGTATATATTTTGTTTTTATTCGAAAACATTTTCTTTTTGTACTTATTGCACCGTTTAAGGTCCTTTTTTTAAATGTATATAGATTCATCGTTTCATTTTGTAGTCCTGCACTCTTTCCAACGAGTGACTATAGCGTCCTGCAGGGACCGTGGTGTGTACTGAGAGAAAATGCAAAAAGGCAGCCACAAAACAGATGCTACTTTTTTCGCGTATTCCTCTCGAAGCATCGCAGGACTTAAAAAAAAGAAAAAAAACGAAGAATTGTTTGGGCAACACCACGCCAGCAACTTCAAGCCGCTGCTGCGTCCGTCGCTCGCCACCGTCATTGCCGCCCGTGCTCTGATTGCCCAGTGCACTGTAAGGGCGAAATTGTTTTTCTACCAACTTTTTTTTAGCTTTTTGTCGGTGGCACAGGCATTTATTGAAATTCGAAAGGATACCAAGCAGGTTGAACTCTATCGCCACGCTTCAAACTTACAAAAAAAATACATAGCTGAAGTGACTTTAATTAAAATAGGCCTACATTTCTAAGGGGGCCTGGATAGTTTATTATAGGTGGTAGGTTTGAAGGTATTCTAACAAAGGGAAAATTTTGAACTTAAATCGTAAGTTGAGCATGATTTTAGTAACATTCTGAACTTTTAATCAAATTTAGGATTAGGTAACTACTTTAAAGTGTTTTCAGGCCGTTTTTTTTCTTCACTTAGGCTCTCTTAAGTTTCACTCTAGATTTCTGAAATATAACCACATCGTCCCTTTCTACCTGGAAAAGTTTCTTTTTAAGAGCAATGTTTTGAAAAATATTTCTAAATCCAGCCCCGAACATAATACACCTCTTCCTATACATTGAACAATTTATGGACGTTTTGTCAGTTGGTCGAAGTTGTTGTGTTTTCCCTACAAAAGCAAAGTCCGTCCAGTCCAGTGTTTTCTTATGTATATGCTCGTCCTACGTTTTGTGTTTCTATTTCGAACACAAATTTTTCTCGTTTGCTAATTTATGCGGGAGCTTCTAAAAATAACTGTTTTGAAAAATTGCATTTAAAAAGATGATGAAAAGTTGCGGCTATAGGGCTAGGAGGGTTGCTAATGGGTGGCCATTTTGTTGGGGGGATGTTTTCGTTTTGTTTATATTTAGACAGAAATTTGTGTTTACCTATATATTTTGTTCCTTTCTAATTTTTTTTTTGTTTGTTCACTTTTGATTGCCCTATCGTTTCGGATCTATTAATTTGAATACACCAGAAGGTGACATGCTCGAAAAAAGAGCTCTCTGCGTTGTGCTTATTTAATAATAATTTTAAAAGGTTTAAATATGAAAAGAGAAACATAATTCCACAAAGAGATAAGTGGAAAATTCGAAATTAAATTAAATGTGAAATCGGTAAAAGAAAATATAAAAATACCAACATTTTTTCTGTGAATTGGAGTTGAAATAAAAAAAGATCTGTTGGGCGCCATTTATCAATAGAAAACCACACATTCTTATACAATTTTTCACGTTGGGATTTAAACAATCTTATTAAAGTGTGGAGTGGCACTTCTAACAAATTCATAAAACGTCTAACATAGGTCGACAAAATATTTTAGTAGTCAAAAGTTATTTTAAATTACTCATACAAAATTGTAACCTTGGGCGCCACTTTATCCCATTAAGAGCCGAATGTCTTTAAAACATAAAATATTTGGGTTCATTTTTTACTTGCTACATAAAGGAACTATACGGCAAGTTTTGCGTTCGTAAAACATTTCGAACACGAGATTTTAATCAAACATGACATTACAATGGTAGAGAAGTCGAGGAAAATGGGTCCCCCGATTCCGTCCGTCTTTCTGTATGTTTTAGCCCCTACAGATTAAACCATTATGTCGATGAACTTCAAATTTGGAAATTAGGGCTTTGAGCCGATTCGCGTTAAGAGTTTTATTTTCATTTCATGACTTAAAATAACAGTAGTCTCCATAAAAAAATTTCGGTCAAAAATCGAAAATTCGAATTTTCTCAAAAACAAAACCGATAAATTCTTTTTACATTTTTGATTTTTTTTTTTTTCTTAATTTGACTTTTTTCAATATGAAAAAAATATTTTTGTATTGGTTCAGAAGGGTTATTTTGTTCTTAACATCTCTCAAGAACTACTGAATCGATTTCAATAATTTGTTTCTGCACAAGCTCTTATACTGTCTCAATAATATTTAATGATCAAAAATTTCATTGTTTTTATTTTTGATTAAAACAAAAAAAAAAATTCACATTTTTTTTGAAATTCGATATCTCAAAAAACGGGTCGATATTTTGTTTACGAAATTGAAATGTAAAACGGATATTAATAAGCTCTAACTAACTGCATACTAAAAATATTTTAAAACTAAGTTTTATATGTGCAGAATTAATTAAAAAAAAGAGCTCTAACGATTTACAAATACAAATTTTGAAAAATTAAGCTTTTTTTGAGAAATCAAATGGCATTTGAATTTTTGTAAACAAACTTTTATTGCAGATCCATTTTAAAATACAGAAAATATTTTTAAACAGACTCTTGGGGTAAATATTTTTAAAAAATTGATTTTTTGCACTTGTACTCGAGCGGGTACAATGGAACAATGGCACTGAGGGAACTACTGATCACTTGGATGAAGCTGAAGGCTATGTGGAATTTAGCAAGTCGTGACGAACAATACTACGATGAAATTGCAATAAGTCTATTTTGCTTTTGTAGACCATTTTGCGCAACTTCCATGCATTGACAATAAAAGAATTCATTATTACTGTAAAAATTGGCCAGCATAAGTTTTTGCTGCGAAATTTATTTTTATAATTATTGATATATGGTCAAAAGGTCAAAGCCCCTCATCATCCCTGAGTTGTATTTTGCTGCATTTTAGGCTGTTTTACACTTACTTTGGCTTTTTCTTTTAAGCACCATCGGCTGGCGGAATGTTTAGATTTGACGCCTTTAAAATTTGGGCGAACAGTCACAACGCTAGTGTCGTTCCACTTGAAAAAAGTATTTTATGAGCACTCTCGTAGCTGTGATGAAAAAATCTTCTCTTTTTTTTTTGAAGTCTGAATTCGATTTGAAAGAACAATTTTTTATTCTGGATTCTCGTACAGTCCCAAAAGTTCAAAAAACATTTTTCTTTACCAAAACAAGTAAAGCGAGCTTGTGATGTGAACAAAATTTCTAAATACAATGTGATCTTAAGGATTTGTAACTTTGTTTAAAAAATCAACAACAACTTTAGATCCAAGTCGTATTTGCTTTTTTGACGTTTTTGGTTCCACAATCGGCGTCGCATTGGTACAAATAACCACAATTGTTCGTCAGCATCCAATTTCTAAAGCCAAATCTTACAAGCTTGCCTCTAGCAAATTGCTTCGTAGACGTAGAGTAACTTCCATAGTATTTCACCATTGACTCATCAACCAAAAGTTTTTCATGCATGTCTCCAAACTGGTGTAGTTGGAGTTATTTTTACCATTTTGTGAGTGAGAACCAAATTATATTGAATCTGGTTCGAGATATATTCTTAGCAACAATTGGTATACATGGGTGTCTTCATCTGTTTGCCAGTACATGTTCTCTTTTGACAAAGAGTGACAGTCGCTCTTAAGCAAAATACCCAACAATACTTTCAAATCGTCTTCGGTGAACCTGAAATTGTGGGCATTCAATTATGCTGCATAAACGCTAGACTGCTAAAAAATCAAATTTACTACTTCTTCATCAAATAAAGCTTAGAAAATTTCAAGTTCCGACTTCCCATCCAATGAAGTTACCATGTTTACCTTTTTTTCCCAAGAAAACACAACTTTTTGACATGGTTTCGTATACCATTTTGGAAAATTTTTACAACGATTTGCGATGTGCCGTCTGCACCTTAGCACCTTATAGGAGTGCATCGCCTTCACTGTCACTGTCATTGATACAAAAGGCCTTTATTTTACCTGAAACATCGTGTGGCATTGTGCAAGAAACAAGATCTTCAGCATCTCCACATCTGTATTATAATCTGAATGTAACTGGAAGCAACATAATGTCAAAATTGCTATGGTTTGAAGATGTTTCAACAAATTTTAAGGCGCGTCTTAAGTAAAGTTCTAAAAGTTTCTGACGTAAAAAGTTGACGGTTGAATGCTTTGAAAGTCCATATCAATGTGAATGTTTACGTATCTAGAAAAATTGTGTACCTCGTTAGCCATTGTACCCAAGATAGTACAAAACTTTTATAATTTACCAAATATGTACTATCAAAAGAATTTGTTTTAACAAAACTTATTTACAATATGAAAATACAAGCTGCTAAAGTTTGAAATTCCATTACATTGCTATCAATTACAATGCAAATTTCATTTGACGCTGACAAATGATGACTAGCCTACTCAAATTGCACAAAACTAACTTACATAAATCTAAAGAAAGTAAACTAGAAGTAAGCAAAGTAGTACAGTAAAATTTGCGTGAGCGTAACACGAAAAAATGCCCAAAAACTCTTTTTCTTTCGACATAACGCTGTTTGAAATTAGTCTTTTCTTTGCCCCCGATTGGGTACGGCGGCTGTTAATGGGTTAAATAAATTCAAACATTACCATTGACGCTAAACAAAAATCCCCAAATTTCAGTGGAGTGCAATGTGTCAGTACCATACTAACAAGAAATATTTCTTTCTGATAAAAATTCGTCTTCCCTTTGCCGCCTGAATTATTAAATATTTTGATTTTACAAAAAACAATGTTAGAACTTTCTTTATTAATAATAATTAAGTTTGTTTTAACTTAAAAATAAAAATATACTTCTAGAATTACTTCTTTTTGTGTGGTTCAACAGTGTAACCACCACGTTTTTATTCAGAAACAAATCGAAACAAATTCTGTAAATTGTGTAAATATGTGAATGTATTCTATTTATTTAGTGTGTAACTTAACAAAACAATTTTTTTCATATGATAAGCATAAGGCTACTTGAAAAATAGAGCAGCACCATTTTGAACGATGAGGCTGGGTTTTTGTACTGCAGTATGCACATCTTCTAGAAGAACCGTATATTGGCTTATCATGCTCAACTGATCTTTCTTTGAAAATAATTAATGAGTTCACAACAGAAACATCAAGAAAATGCCAGAAAATACGATGCAACCATTTTTTCGATTTCCGATCGATGACTTCAACATATCGGCCTTATCAACGAATCCCATGTTTTTGTTGTATACTGCTGCAGATTTTTTCTATTGGCTCATACAATTCCGCAAGAATAAATGGTTTGGTTTTTCAAATCTTTTTGAAGCTGGACGGAGTTAAAAAAGTTGTCAAAAAACACATGGTGTCCTTTTCCTATTAATTTTTGAGTCAGGTCTTTGACAACAGGAGCACCGAGATTAAGCTCCGCAGAATCCGACGATCTTCCGGTGTAGATTTGAAATTCGGATATGTTTGGAGACTCATTGGCTCGAATCCACACATCATATCCGCGCTTTATGGGCTTCATTGGTATATACTGACGCAAACTGCTACGTCCTTGAACTTAATCAGAGATTCATCGATTGCTTGATGTTTCGAGGGCATATAGCATGACAAATAAGTTCGCGACAGTATATCCATCGTTGACCGGATTTTGAAAAGCTTGTCGAAGTTTGTACTTCCTCTGCTAGCTTGTTTGGTATTGTCATTCAGGTGAATGCTTCCTAGAAGCCATAGAAATCTGTTTCTGCTCATTATCGAACTCAAATACTGATCACGCAATTCTGGCTGAGCTGTCCAGTAGTCTCTGCAGCTTGGCAGTTTTTTTAATACCCATGAACAAATTTATTGCCAAACAAGTTTTGATGTCTTCACCATTCTTCGGAGTAAAAGATGAGACGCCTCCACCAGCTTTTTGTACTGCAAACAAGTTAGTTTGAAAAACAAGCAAGTCAATAAGCTCTTCTAGAAAGATTTGTAAAAAAATCTGAACAGGTGTTTTCAGATCACGCAGAATATTTGGTCCAGTCTCTATCACAAAATCCATCATATTATAGTTATAGAATATGTTTTTTTTTAGTCCACACAGTAAGTATTATTCTTATTTTGCGTAGCTCTTATTTCGCTAAGTAGAACT
This sequence comes from Eupeodes luniger, assembly GCA_951509635.1. Classification (NCBI taxonomy): domain Eukaryota; kingdom Metazoa; phylum Arthropoda; class Insecta; order Diptera; family Syrphidae; genus Eupeodes; species Eupeodes luniger. The sequence continues at coordinate 100,308,049 of OX608073.1, read as the reverse complement.
TCATCCTCATCCCAATCTGATTCAGAGACATGCGCAAGGCTCGAAGGGTCTCCTTCATTTTCATTACCAAGACACATAAACTCAGCTTGGTCATCATCATCAACATCTCCGATTTCGGAATCGAGATCGGATGGAATATTTTCAGGAAAAATGTCATCAAAAGTTGAAATTCTTGCCCCTGATAAGGTTTTCGTAAAAAAAAAAAAAAAAAAAACTAGTTACATCCCAGTGGCTACGCACAGAAACCACCCACAAAGGCAATAAAAAACAGTTTTATTACAAAACTTTAAGAAACACGTAAACAGCACAAGATTCAGTATACTAAAAAACTTACTCGACATTGTTGTTCAATATAAAAATAATTAATATTTCCTGTAAGATCACTTTCACACCTTGCAAAACTAACAAAGAGCTCAATTTGGCTCTGAAATCTCACAAAATATAATCTTCTTATAAGAAATAAAAAAATCCGCTATTTTATGAGTCTATGTTATATCTGTACATACGATGGTTTTTCAAAAAAAAAAAAATACTAGTACGCTAGACAATAAGGTTTTAAAACGTGGTTTCAACAGGCGAAAAAGGTCTTAATTTCAAAAAAAAAAGTTTCACGTTGGGCGCCATTTTTAACCAATTCATTGATATCCTTTTAACATTTCAAAAACATATTAAAGACTATTAATAGCTCCAAATTTGATAAAGAAATGCAAAGCTAAAAGACTTGTTCAAAAAAAAATATAACAAGCCAGCTTAAAAACCTACCAGAATAGTGTTGCACCTTAAAGTTAGTCCAAAACCAATTAAAAAGAAAAACATATTTTCCAATTAGAAATTTTGACTAGTTAATTTTTTCCTCCCAAGGCAGAACATCTCATAATGCATATAATCTCTCACCCATAATCAAGTGAATAATCCCCCACCACCGACATTCCTAAACAACACATTTTTGATATTAAAAATCAATCGAACAAAGTTTACTTTTAAATATAGCAACAGCAACAGCCGGTGTAGTTACCAACCATATCCCTGTCACTATACTGCAACTGCCTCCTTTTGCTTTTGCTACTGAGGCGATTGTAGTAGTCGGTAGTATCTATCTTTCACATAACCGCGGGCTATGTTCGTATTATTCAAATTCCATATACGATTGTGACCACATTTTAACAAGCCAATATCCTCTTACAAAAGGACCTACTTTTACACAACACTGACGATGAATGGCAATGGGAAAGTTGTATTGCAAGCACTTCCTGTAAAAGCGCACAAACAAGTGAGAGGAGTGTGGTATTGGAGTTTGAGGTAGGTTTGAGTTAGTGAGAAAAAGATGGATGGTGGAAAGGAGGCTTTTTCCTTTGTTTGTTTGTGTTGTTTGTTGAAGGAATTTTCTCATGTGACTAGAATTTCCAATTAAAATTTTCGATATTCACATCCATGACAAAATACGAGAACTAACTCGTATGTATCTATCTACTTCTGTTGATGCTGATGGGTGATGTGCTACAGGCTAAAATTATGCAATAGATTTCGACGACATATACGGGATTTTATGTGTGGGCGGGTGGGCTATAGTGGGCTAGGAAGGTGGTCATGGCCACGTTTATCCTGCAGGTATACCTTTAAACAGGAGCAATAACATATCAATCTGTGAGGCATGCATATTGGAAAGTACAGCCGGAGAAAATCCCACGAGGGGATAACGGTTTGGAATAATAATGATAAAATAAGGATACTTCTCTTCAAAACACTAACCCATCAGTACAACGACAGTGACAGCGGTATAGCGGTAGCGGCAGCGGCATAACACAACAACACAACACCAGGCAATACAATACAAAACACATGTCAACTAGGATAATTTTAGTGTTTGAATAATGAGAAGGATGCTTTGATGATCTCTCTTGTTGATGAGCTACTACTACCTATACGCTATACATTATGTATATTATACTGCTACGGAAGATAGAGAAGCTTTGACTGCTGTTGCGGCATAGACTTTAGACGCGTCCATCGTTTTATTCATTCATTCATACAAAACTTATACTCTGTAATATGCAACCAAGCAGTGGTTAATTTTGTTCCCTCGTGAGTAGACGAGAGCATAATGGTTGTCTCTGGCCCGAATTAGGATAATTACATTTGCCGTTGGTAATTTTGTTAGCATTTAATGCTTAAGCGATTGTAAGGCGAAATGCAATATTTCGGTCCATGCAGCAAGTAGGGCGATTATCAAAGGAGAATATGCATATGTAGTGGAAGTGGAAGTGGACTGAGGTAGGTACATTTATATGACATTGTCGCCAGGCAACCGCATTAATTTCCTCTCATCGCCCACTCTTGACCATGTAATCAGTAGTTTGCTGCGCCATCGGCACTTTGCATTGCATACTCGTAGGCTGATGGAATTTGTATTTGCCAAAGGACAACGAACAAACGAAAGGCCTCATAAACGCCATCTCCATCGCTATGGCATGGCATGGCATAGCTTGGCTTGGCTTGGTATGGCAGTCAGGCAGGTAGACAGGGAGTCAGAGAACTTTCTAGAATACACCGAGTGACGCGATGCTGCAAATTGACCAGTTCGCCTAATTGAATAATGTTTGTATTAATGTGGCAGATGGTCGTTCTGTGTATTGTTAAAGACCTCTATAGTCCATACGATACGTCTAGAGGCAGAGAGATTTCTATAAACAGACATACAATGGTACTACATATGTACCCTATCCATACATCAGTTTTCGTTTAGTCATCATCATCAGCATCATCGACATCGATTGACCCCGAGAGACTTGTTAATGTGGGTTAAATAATGCAAAGGAACTTTAATCTTTCTCTTTATTTATGGTCCTTCTCTCTTTTCTCCTCTTTCGTTTTGACTTTGAACAAAAGTGTTGTATAGGATTGGATATTGCATTCTTTGAAATAAAAGAGTTTGCTAAGTACTAACGAAAGGGCTAAAAGTATGCAAACAAATATATGAGTTTGCCAATTGCAAGGAATAGACATAGACAGACAAGGCTTCATGTCAAAGAAACATTTTTATCAAAAAAATAGATATTGTGTAGATACATTTCTTAGAGAAAGATGATAGTAATATAATCCTCACTAAACTGACATATTTCCCAGAATTTTAAAAGTAACAGAGCTTTATTAGAGCGGTATAGTTCATTTTCGAAATGAAGAGGAAAAAATTCAATAGAAAAAATTCAAGGCCAATTTCAAGAAACAAACAAAAATGATCTAAATTGAAAACCTTCGAGACAGGTTTTAGTTGAAATCGTAATTATAATTCACATCGGGCGCCATTTAATGATAAAAAAATACAATTGACATGTCCTTAGGTATTCAAAAAAAAAGTTTTCAATACCTTCAAATTCCTCCGCTGAAAAAGAAATCTTGCTGATTGTCTCCCCTATTTGGTAAATTCAAAATCTAAGCACTCTTCGAAATGTCAGAAATTCATTGTGGCAAACATATTTGAAAACTAGGTCCGGTGATGACTTCCCAAACTATCAGCAAGCTCAATGCAGATTGTCTTTGTGAATTTCTTTATCTATAATACATTGACAAAATGCAATACAGCTTGGTTACGGATCCCAGACGCTTCTACCATTAACATTAAACGTAAATACGATCACGTCCCTGCAACATTAAAATTACTTGATATGACATCTACCGACCCTAAAACTATTACAAACCTCTTGGCTTCATTCTTCTTCGGTAATCATCTTAAACAAAATGACTATAGTTTTTTTTGATTATCTAAAAGGTACCTCCAATCTTACTGAATTTGTATCCAAAAATCTAAACAATTTAGTGAAAGAAAATTAAGTGGACGTTATCACTTCAGACTTTAGTAGAGTCTTTGATAAAATTACTCACCAAATTATAAAAAATAAATAAATCGGGTAGCGCAACAGTCCCTTGAGAACTAGGGCCTAGTGACTTACAACTCTGAACCATTCCTGTTTGCGAGACCTGTAGTGAGGGATGGAGGGGACTTACAATTTTAAGCCGAATCCGAACGGCTAATTTGAAAAAGCACTTTTCATGACAAGAATTACTCTTGGAGAATTTGTCAATTCCTCGCAAGAGGCAGTACCTGTGAAAAAAAAACTTTAGATGACTTTGGTAGAGATCGAACTCAAGACCTCTGGCATGACAGTCCAACGCACTAACCATCATGCCACGGGTACTACAGTCAACAAATTATTCATCTTAGATTTTGAGCCCTTGATTTCATACCCATTTTTATTTCACGGCTCAGATCGTACCTAGAGAACCAGATTTGTTTTCAGGTTCTCAATCTCTAATCAAATTTAGGCAAACTCTGGAGTTCCTCAAGGGAGCCTCCATGGTCCCTTGTTATTTGTCTTAACTATCAACAACGTTATTAATGTCATTGATAATTCAACTGTTTCTATTTACGCTGATGACATGAAAATAACATAAGTTATTTCTACTCCATATGATTCTGACCTACTCCAAAGTGATCGTGACTCATTTCAGGCTTGGTGCGAGAGTTAAATTTTCGAGCCCATTTGGATTATAACATTAACAAAGCCAACTCATTCCTTGGTTTTATCATACGTTGGTGTAAAGAATTTTCGACCCTATTGTCACTAAATCTCTACACACCACCTTTTGTAAGACCTCTTCTTAAATGCGCTAGTCAAGGGTTGTGTCCCATCATCAGAACTCTCACTCTCAAAGAATTGCATCTGTACAATGCAAATTTCTTACAGTTGCAATCCGCGGTATTTCTTGGGTTGATAATCTATTCATACAACCTTATGACGAGCGTTTAAAACTTATTAATCTGCCAACCTTCCAAGAACACCGCGAAGTTGCTGAAATTCTCATTCTACACCAGCTTCTAGCAGGGACCATAGATTGACCATTTCTTCTAAAAAAGATTCCTATTTTTACTAATCCAAGGAACGTCAGGCAGGCCCCTTTCTTTAGCCTCCGTCATTACCATACAAATTATGTCCTTTTTGAACCTATCACAAGAATGCTGCGCTTAGCTAAAAAGTTGAACACCACATTTGACTTCCATATTAGTCATTCCTTATTTAGAAACAATCTATACAACTAATTTTAAATTTTTTTCAAAGCTTTAATAAGTATGTAAGTCTAGTCAAATAAATAAATAAATGATAACTCTTAAGCGCTGGTAAATATATTTTTGTACTTTATTAGTATACCAACAATAATGAGTTTGCATTGGGCGCCATTTAAGATCACAACACAGAAGGATTCAGATGTTTCTTTTAATATTTCAATAAACAAAACTTCCAACTTACAAATGACAATCTTTTAATTGAATTCATATTTAAATTTTATTTCTCACAGAAAAACATAAGTCCAAGATAATTAACTTGAAGCATTAAAAAAAATCGAAAAGTCAATTCCCTAAAAAGTATGTTAAGTACCACCTTTCAAAAAAGAGAAGAAGAAAAAAACATTCCAAAGGAAATGATAATTTATTTGCATTTGTATCATTCAACATCATGATGTGATCTCCTATGAATTTAAATCAAAGACAAAATATGTATTAAAACGAAAGAAAGACTGTATAATGTATATACGATGATTTAAAATACACACACACACACAAACGAAAAGAAAAGATAAGAAAAATCGGCTTCAATAAATTGATGGCCGTCATAAAATTCGAATTTAAAACCAAATTGTTCTTCGTCCTTTCGTATCTTATTGTATCGTATCGTATCGTATCGTCGTCGTCCTTGTTGATGTTAAGGATTCCCAAAGGAAAGCATAAAGACTCATCTACTCTGACTGGACGAAGACGATGACGTTGACGAAGACGACGATGTAAAACGATAAAACTCCAAACGATGATGATATCATCAGCTATCAGAGTGATTACCGTATTAATCCTAAAGACAAAAATAAAAAAAAGAGGACAAAGTTCAATTCTTAAAGAATTTTCGTTACATATTTTTATTTTTTTTTTAAATTTATGTATTTTGTCTCGATACACTTCGTCGACTGATGCGGTCTGGTTATATCAAACGAAAAGCAATAAAAGAACACAACAACATCAAATAAATAATAATAAAAAAAAAACACAGACTCGACCCTATTCTCAATCAACTGACCCTGCCCTGATGGTATCCAAAAGTATCCAAAAGCCAAAGCCAAAGCCAAACGAACTTCCAGCCTTAGACTTCCGCCTTTTTTCCTTTTGTTTTTTTCTTTTATTCTGGCCTTCCTTTATTGTGCCTAGATCCTATGTGTGTGTACTACTAATTCGGTACAAATCTAACTCCCAGGAGTAGCATTTCGGAAGGAGCAAAATCAAATTGTATCGCTGCCATATATAGAAAATACACACCTTCACTTCAGAGCTCACAGAACTCACAGGGATACTGTCTGTTTGCTCCTTGTGTGAATGTATGATTTTTGTGTTTTTGGGGAGGGAGAGGATTCAATCCAAAATGCTATGCTTTGAATGAAAATGGAATAGCATTAACAAAGTGGATGGCGTCGTCGTCGTTCTTCTGGTCTTCTTCTTCGTTGGCGTTGTGTCTAAAGTTTAACTATAGTCGGATATGTCATCATCCAACAGAATCCATATTACTTCCTATGGAGTAATAGTTTTACACACAGAGGATGGCCCATTGCAAATTGAATTATCCATTCAAAATACACATATGCTTGCGGTTCGTCGTCCTTATAAAGAAGATGAAACACACCCAATCCTGCCCCATGACATATACAACCTACGTAGTAGATAAGAAATACCCCTATAGGTATATTTATCCTCTCTTTTTACTTATGAATTGTCTTTTGAGCACTTTTGACTGGTACCGCCTGCAGTTGCAATTGCAGTCTTACCACAAAATGGTTTAAGGTCGGTCGGTCGGTCGGTTGGTCGGTCGAGCGACACGACTACTCTATTCTCCTTTACATATACAGAGATATGCAATTGCATTGCATGAAATACGTGATTTGATTATTCATTAGTAATTCTAACACACAATGTATGTATAACGACCTCAATGTAATATTCGTTTCTTTGTTTTTTGATCTCATTTCAGTTGTAACAGAGGAACCCGAATTTACAGAATACATCGAAAATGTTACAGTACCTGCAGGACGAAATGTCAAACTTGGATGTTCCGTGAAGAATCTTGGATCATACAAAGTAAGTTCTCTTTCACATAAGCCTATTACATACACACCAAACACAGACATTCAGAAATATGTATTCATTATCATGCCTCAATTTTATTACCATTTTCTCTTCGTCCTTTTTGATGCCACAAGTAATTTAGCCACTTAATTGTCAGGAACAGCAACGGCATCTAGAGATTTTCCTGCATTACTCTTTTACCGACAGACGACCGACCGACGATGATGATGATGAGTAGATAGTAGAGATTTCAATTAATTGCGGTGAACTTTTATTGATAATTGTTCAGGGTCGTAGTTAGCACAGGGCGTCATTTAAGTTTAAGTGAATAACGGAAAACCGTTCGTTTTAGTGATTGTTTTTTAACATAACATTCGGCATTAAAATGTAATGGGAGAGAAAATAGGCAAATACACGGAAAAAAAGTTTACACTTGTGCGCCATTTAATTAAAAATGTTTTCATTGTGTTGTGAGCTCTTTAAAACACACTAACTTTAAGCAAGTAAAACATTTTCTAAAACCATTTAGACTAATACATTGTGAAGTATTTCGTTGTCAAAGACCGAAGTTTCGCTCACCAGATTCCATAATACTAACTTAAGTAAGTACAGAAGCTTTAGGTTAAAGGCCTTTATTATCAACTCGTTATAATATTTAATTAATATGATTGATTAGACATTTATGGTCAAATGGAAACTCAGGTGCTTCGGCTTTTGTTTGTGTTTTAGGTTCGGAGTTCAATCTCTCGTTGACTGAGTTTTTTTTTTTTTATTTTATCAAAATCTTAAAACTATCTTAAAGCTAGACAAAAATTCTTAAAAAACTAGCGTAAATTTCAAAGACTTAAACAAAATATCTTACTGGCCCAACCGTGTGCTCTAAGTTAATCCATTATCTTATAACTACTGCCTTTCGGCCTAAGAACAATTTTAATACTAAATAACAATAACTTAATTTAAAACCAAGAAAATTAAAAAAAAAACTTGGTATCTTTATCATTATTTTTTATTTTATATAAATCTTAAAACTAAATAAAAAAAAAACCAAAACCCATTATAATACTTAAGCTACTTAAAAATAATCAAAACCAATAATACTTCTTAAAACTACTTAAAACCACTTAAAAACTAGAACAGCCACAGTAAGCTTTTCAGTTTTTTTGCTTGTTTTTTTTTTGTATGTTTGTGTTTGTGTTCTTTTTTTTTTGGTGCCACCCTGACTGTCCCTAACCTAATCCTTAAACCTATGTAAGCCAGCCAAGAGCGAACGCCCTAGACAGTTTTAAATGTCATTCTCAATTTGAAGCCACCAAAACTGGTTCTTCTGCCTCACCCTATCTCTTCGGTCCCTATCGGAAACAGTCCTATACTGAACCGAAGGCGCTCGGCACCGTGCAGTGCGAGGACGTCTCGACTGTAAAAGAGTCGTCTACAATTTTACGGCTGACGTGGTAGATTAGCGGAACCGCCTCCCTATCCTGTATCAGAAAGAAATTATCTATTCTGTTTATGTTGGCTCTGTTGTATAGAACCTGGTTGGAATAGTATAATGTTTGTACTCCGACTCCAAGGCAACGTCGGTCGCAGACATTGTCTCTCAAACACCCGAATCTTTTCCATTTGAGATGGGGAAACGTTGAACCATACCGGGCACCCATAGGCAATCATCGGCCGGATAAGGGTCATGTAGCAAATCACCTTCACCCTGCTGTCAAGACGGCTGCTAAAAAACAACCGTTTTGTCAGGGCAAAGGCTCCCCTAGCTCTGGCCAGAGCAGCACTCATATGTCTGTCGAAATACAAGTACTGATCCAACCAGATGCCAAGGTACTTAACTACACTTTTATTCGCCAATGGCTGTCGATTTGGTCCAACGATCACTAGATTTTTCCAGTTCTTACTCGTATCCCTTGAGGCTCCATACAGCGGAGTCCTGAACAGAATAGTTTCGCATTTCTGAAAGTTGATTTTCAACTTCCAGTCATCGCAATATTGCTGAATCTTGTCGAAGTCACATTGCAAAAATGTCTTGATAACCTTAATTTTTGGGGCCGTTCTGTACGCAATTAGGTCGTCGGCATACGCTATTGCCTTAGTCAGACTTGCCATCACTGGTGTAAATGCTAAACAAGATCGGCGAAATAACCGCTCCCATTTTTAATACCCTCGTACACTGACTTCTGGTTGCGGAATATATATACTGCTCTTGCCAGTTACTTTTAATGCTGACTAGCAGAATAATTAACTCAAAACTGGGTGACTTTTGTGCTATAAGTTTCCTCAACAAAGGGACACCACAGGGTGGTGTTCTATTCCCTCTCCTCTGGAACCCGGTTAATAAATAAAATCTTAACTGGTCTGGATGTTGAGGATTTTAGATTGATTGCCCTTGCGGATGACGATGCTATAACAGTTTTAAGAAAGCATCTTAACACCCTTAAAGAACTACTAAAAAACACCTTCTACAAACTAATACTTTGAGCTGATCGGTGTGGACACAAAACCAATTTAGTCCTATTTTCGCGTAAATGCAAAATTCCATTTGTTAACCCTCCCTATATTAAAGGAATCCAATTAAAATTCTCAGACGTGACTAAGTACCTGAGTCTTATTTTAGATAAAAAACAAAATTGGAAACGCAATGTACAAGAAAGAGTAGAAAAAGGTACTGTAGCTCTCTTTTCTTGCAAAAAAGCTATTGGTAATTAATGGGGCTTACAACCCAGAATTACGCATTGGCTATATACACATCGGTAAATAGACCGATTTTAATGTGCGGTGTGGCAGTATGGTGGACTGCTTTAGAGAAAGCTATAAACCGCGACAAATTAAATAAAGTACAACCCATTCTACCACGTTTGGCAAATGCTGGCATACCAACCGCTACTTGTAAACTATTGCTAATGCATGACGCTATGAAGAAGGCAAACACCAGGTGGAACAACATCACCACGTGTCAGGTCACAAAAAACATCTGGCCAACACTAGATTTAAGGCGATCAAGGAGCTCTGTAATCGGTGTCATAACCGGGTACTGTCTAATAGGAAATCACGCCATGCGGCTAGACGTATTCTCAAATGACTTTTGCAGAAGCTGTATGGATGAGGAAGAAAAGAAAAAGTTCTTCAACTTCTCTGTACATGCCCTGCTCTAGCTCCAAAACGTTAGACCTGCCTAGGAGAATTCTTCTATAACGATCTAAACCATCAGTTAGGTATTAACATAATAAGTCTTTCACGTTTCGTAAAGGACACAAACTGGTCTCATTGAGCTCAGAAGAAAGCTTTGAGATTCATGTGGTATCACAATTGGCCAATAAACTGGCTTAAGTGTGTCCTACTCAATCCCGGACAGTCACATTAACCTAACCTATCCTTGCCAGTAACCTAATCTGTTTGCCTTTGAGTTTGTTTCGACATTCCATGGTTTCGCTAGCTATTAACGGCTTTAGCTCACTCAACGGCTTTCACAGGTTGTTAACCGTTTCACTGAAGCTTCTGGGGGACTAACTGGCTGGCTGGTATTCGGTTTACTTCTTAGATTGTTTTGGTGCTTCGTTGTTAACTAAGGCTTGTAGTACTACCTTGTTTTTCCGTGTCTTTTCGTGTTTCTATTCGTCTTACTTATTTTACTTGCAGTCAAAAGTAAGTGTGAATTCAATCACAACGAAGTTTAACTATTCATAGCTATTTGCGATCTGATCTGGCTCAGATCTTCACTTGTTCTTACTGCCAATATCACTACTGTTATAGATTGAAATAGATGGGAGGATGATTAAGTGTATTGCTTCCTGATTTTATGTCATTCAATGCCTACATTAAGAGCCAATTATTCTGGCTAATAAAAATGCTAGCATAAAATTATAAATTTCTGCTAAACAATAAAGAACTTGAAAGATATAATATATACAATAAATTGAAAATTTTAATTTATGAAAACCTCGCATTGGGCGACATTTAAATTTGATTAGTTGATATTTCGCATTAAGATTTCTTCTAAGTCCGTTCCTGCTTGCTTCATTATTTATCAACTTTTTTGTCTGAATCTCCCAAGCTGCCCGGTCTCAATTACTCATTCAAGAGACCCCCACAACTCTTCCCATACAACTCTAACAGACAAATAATCTATATAAAAAATCATATTCCGGGTTCCGTTTTATTGTTGTCCTTCTTCACAATTTATTGTAATCTACCAATATTATATAGCTTCCAACAAGCGAATCTCTAACATACAACATAATAATCCGCTGATACTGCCATTATCCCTTCAATGACTGCTTAAGGCCAGATGGGGTTGTTGGGTTTCTTTCTTATACAAGTATACCCATAGAATCCTTGGAGTAAAATCATCATCAAAGTCTATCGACCATCTTTATCATCATCATCATCATGGGTTGTTGAGGCAAATTACTTGGCGCTCGTAATTCATCTTCGCCCAACAAACGTCCAACTCCAACCATTTCTATAGCCACAAATTCCAACGAATCGTCTCATTGAGAAAGAGAACGAAAAAGGAAAAATCTTCATGCAGCTTGTTGGCAATACTCGTAGCTGCCGGCAATCCGATACCCGGGCAGCACAGTGATGTGATGTGATGTGGACCGGGTCGGTGGGCTTAGTGTCTCATCTTCCTTTTTTCCATCCTTTTTGACAGCCGGAAAATTTCAATCATCCGTGAAAAACTGAGTGAGAGCTTGAAAAGCAAAAAAAAAAAATGCTTACAAAAAATCTCAAGCGGCTCTGATCTCATCAAGCAGTCATTTGTGGAATTGAAAAGGGTAAAAGGGATAAAGGCAACTAGTCGCAGTCGACTGCCAAGCCATAAGCAAGCCATTGGCAGCTAGTTGTCAATGACGGTTGTAGAAAGCTCATCTGCCTCTCTCTCTCTCTCTCTTCCTCCCTCGCTGGTTACCGGTAAAGGAATCCAGGAAACACTTTGAGGAAAAAGAATAAAATAGAGAAAAAAAAATGCCCATTACCCATCATCAACATCAACAACAACAACTAGAACAAGGACTCAGATAATGGTAATAAAAAAGTGCTTGCGATAAGCATGTAATTAGCTCCCTGAAGTGGGGATTTTGTGATTAATTGTTGTACTACATCACCAAAGGGATTTTCATAATTTTGCTCCTTCTTTAGCAAAAATAAAAAAAATCATAATAATAAAAGAAGGGATGAAAAAAACAACGAGAGAGAGAGTGATTGAAGCTGTTCCAGGTAGGTGCCATCATCATCATCATCAGCATCAACGTTAGTCGCGTCAGCGATGGGTCGGTCGTACTTGTAGGATAAGTGGCAAGCATCGATTAATGTGGAAAAAGAGGGAAGAATGTAAACTTACACCCACCTACTTTTTACCTCCTGCGAACTTGTATTTTTAAAGATTGAACAGAGCAGAGCATGGTTGACTGAATCCATAATTATTATCGTTGGAAATCCAAGAATAAGGTTTTTCGTTTCACTCTGAAGAAATATTATGTTTCGGATAATTGACGATGAATTCATATTGAAGATTGGCATAGAGGAGTTGAAGTTGACCTCGAAAGCAAAGCTTAATAACCCGAAATAACAAATTGCTGACGATGATTATGATGATGGTAATAGGGCTTGACTCCTTCGGTATCTTTTAGTTTAGAAAAAAAAATTATAGCTATTTCTTTTCAGCAAGAGCTATCTGTATATTAAGAATTTATTATTCTTTTGACTTTTTAGTGGCATGGAATTCTTGAGGTTATGATTTATGGTGTGTTTTTTGCTCTGGGAGAAGAAGGTGGTTCCTAACCTACTTGTTATTAGCTTGAATATGCTTGGAATTTTCTTGAAATTTGTTTAGGTTACAATTTTTTTTTTGTTTAAATATCTATTTTCACAGAATTCAAAAGGACTGAGAAAATTCTTGAAAACACCTATTGTGTATTTCGATGAAAGCGACTTTAACGAACAAACAATGATACTAAGTAATTGGTATACAAATTTCATTAAAGAGGTCATATATTTTCTTAAGAATCTTTTACTATTCAAGTCGAAGCAATTTTCTATCTATCTATTTATTACTTGAAGTACGAAAAAAGCTTTAAAAAATAAAACCAAAAATGGTCCTTCGAGCCGGATTAACAATGCTGATCTTTCAATACTGCTCCCAATAGTTACATTATAAGAAATGTAAGGCTTTTCTTAAAGTAGGGCTATCTTAAAACTTTAATAAAATGCAGAGTGTGCGAGACATTATCGAAGTTTCAATTCGTTTGAAAGACCTATTGATTTCCTTATGTATTAGGCTGAATTTTTCCAATTCTATTATCAACGAGTATGTTGGTAAAAAACCCCACAATTAAAAGGAAAACATCAAATAGTATGAATATGATAGATAGTGTATATCAACTCAGCAAGAGATAACCATACTTTCAAATTGCTTCTAAGAAAATTCTTACTAAGCTTAAGCTGTGTAATTCTGCCGTCCTTTTGAAACCCAAATTCTATAGAAGTCCATACTATCCAATTCACGTAAAAAGTAGCTCGTTATGCTCGATCTACAGCGTCACCTTTGACGGTCATATGGCTTAGATAACAGCTGCAACCACTATCCCAAAATTGAAACCAAACAATTAACTTTTCTTGATGAATTGGAGCTCATGTGGGGTGGTAAGTCGCCAACATCCAAACACTTTGTACTGTTGACGTAGCTATTTATCCACAACTAAAGAGCTTAAATTCTCCAAGTTGCGCTCTACAAAATTTCTTGTGAGTGAAGCTTAATCCAATGCCTCGCATTCTCCGGTCCAGCCTTAGGTTAGGTTAGGTTCAAATGGCTGTCTGGGATGGAGTAGGACCCAGTTTTTTTTTGGCCCATTGTGATACCATATAAATCTCAAGGCTTTCTTTTGAGCTCAATAAAAGCAGTTCCAGTCGATTACGAAACGTGAAAGTCTGATTATGTTATTGTGATTGAGATCGTTTAGATAGTTATCAAAGAATTCTCCTAAGGCATGTACAGAGGAGGTAAAGAACTGTTTTCTCCTCTTCCTCATCTGCAAAAGTCATTTAATAATACGCCTAGCCACGTGGCGTGCTTTCCTATTCGACAGTATCCGGTTATGATACCAATTTTCGAGCTTTTTTGCGATCAGCTAAGAGAGAGCAAGCACCTTGAGCGCTTTAGTGTAGGCCAGATGTTTTTCGTGACCTGACAAGTGGTGTTGTTATTGCACCTGATGTTTGCCTTCTTACTAACGTTTTCCAATAGCAACAGTTAACATGCATCGATTGGTATGCCAGCATTAGCCAACTGTAGTACAATGTACCATCTCCGGAGAGTTCATCTGCGTTATAATTTCCTGGAATGTCTATGGCCTTGCAACCAGCAAAGGTGACTGTTAAACTGTTGTGCCATGATAGGCAGTTATGGACTGCTTAAGAGTTTGTAGGGACAGAGTCCAGAGATTTGATAGCGGCCTGACTGTCTGAGAAAATACGAATATCAGTTGTTGATATCACGTTTTTTTCAGCCAGGACAAGACTTTAATTAAGTCCTTTACAGTGCACAACCCCGTCGTTTACTTTTGATCCATCTCTATGAAAGTCAATTGACTCTTCTTCAAGGAATGCCCTATCCTCCCACAAATATCTGGAAGGTATACAAATCTAAAAGTGTCTGCTCCCATAAGGAAAACAACAATATTTTCAATCTTGATCCTGCATTTGGCTATACATATATTTTGAAAGCTTCATCCGCACATAATGAATTGGAAAAGCAAAATGAATAAAAGACAGCAAATTTTTAAGATCTAGTTTGAACGAAATGACAGCTACCAAGTGTCAAAGTTGGAATGTCCATATTGACAGACCATTGTTATACCGTTTGAAGCTATATTTCCCAAACAATTCATCCACAAGCCTATACATTCAAACTCCCTTAAATCCTTTATTTTCAATTTCCAATTAAATTATCTCCACATCCTATCATAAATCCTCTTCGATTAAGCTCGAAATTGACTCCCAAGATCATCCTCGTCTTCTTTCACTCAAACCAAATAATAATGACTGAATGAGTTTTGCTTTCTTTTATTTAACCATTAAACCTTAACAAATTGTTATCACATGAAATTACAATATTTCCTTTCTCGGATTTCATGTATATACAAAAGCATCCTCCTTAAATTGATGTCTATACACAACATATGATTGCGCATATTATATCCTTACAAAAGCCCCTAAGTGCTTCCGTGTATCGTTGTCGTCATCGTTGTCGTTAAAAATATTACCATCAAATTTGACTCGTCACAAATTAATTGCAATTGTGTGACGAAATTTTATTACCACGAATAAAAATTCAACTTCGTCATTCAGTAAATCCCTATCCCAATTCCGATCCCTATACCGATTCCAACAAAAACAACAACAGTAACAGCAAGAACACAACATCAAGAGGAATCACTTTCAATTCCCCACAGGGTTCTTGAGTTGGAATCCTTTTTTTTTTGTTTGTTGGAGCTGGTTGTCCCCGCATATCATCCCTTATTTTTCTCTCTCTCTCTCTTTCTATCGCTCTCTTATTGTGTTTTCTCAAAAGCGAGCAAAATAAGCTAAATATAATTTTGAACAAATCGTCATATGTTTGCGCCTCACTCTGATGGTACTCATTTTATGTGGCATTTTATATTTTCGGCAGGATTACTTAAATGATGTCTATGCGGCAATCACTTTAAACGGCGTCGACAGATTCAATATACAGAAAGGCTCAGGCAGGATATAATATTTGCCTAGAGTCCTGTTCACACACAACACCATCCCTAACCATATAACCAGATGAAAGATGAGAGTCTGTTAGGATCTCGTGTTGGTAATGTATCAGGAGGCGATATATGTACACATGGATGTTGATGTGGAGACACCTCCTGCGCGCACGGCAGTATAAATATGAAGGAACTCAAGAGTTATTATAGATGTCGTCTTACCCAACCCGAGTCATCCATATAGACTCGAGATAGAAAAAATAAAAATGAACAAGAACAAGTCCCAGCAACCAATATTATCCTGTCATATATTCGTTATGAATATAAATTTCCCTCGGCGAGAATTTCAAGCGCCACACCACTGTCTTTACCACTGCCGGTGCTGCTGTTGCAGCTTCCACATCCACATCTACATCCACATATACCTACCTAATAATAATAATATATTCCGGCATCCTGCTTCCTTCCTTAATGTTGCTTGCTGCTATACGTAACGTATGTACAACGTATACGTACATACACATGTATGAACTGTTCATATATAAAGCTAGTCGTGGGAGCGCTCTCCACGACGACGACGACGAAGATGACGATGATGAAGAAGACGTCGTCGCCGACGACCGCAACATCCAACTTCTTGGGGGAACATATAGTATATGTATGTGGCGGTTTATGGTTTGCTTAGAATTGTTAGCAATGTTGCCAATCGAGATAAACAAATATATTTTGGCAAAAATATTCAACTTCGCTTCTACCAATTCAAATTTCTCTTTCCCCTTAAATTTAAGGAGGGTAAGTGGTAAAGTGGAGGAGTTGCAAATTGATCATACTGATATATTTATTTTGGTACAATATATGTAAACACATGATACAACGCCCGAATCCTAAACTAAGGCCTTAAATTGGTCACAAAGCCCAAAATGTCAAAGTAAATGTCGTAAGGCAAATTGTTAATTCTCATTTTGCCCAAAAGAACTTTAAATTTTGATTTTAGGTGTTATGACATAGGGGTTTGGCTATGTGACATTTATTTTGGGCATTGCGACGATTATGATTTTTGCCGTTTCTTATGTCTTGTCACGCAACGACACATAACCTAAATCGAAAGATAACATTAAGCCCAAAAAGAGAAACCTCAGAAAGTGAAATAAGACCAAACATATTTGTTACAATTCCTGGACGTTCCGAGTATTTTAACGATCTGACATTTTTTTCGTTTAATGTTTGCGTTTGAGCGAAAAAATTTAAAACTCAAAATGTTGTAGTTCAAAAAATAAACACATTTTGTCAAAATGCCCAAATGTTGAAGCACAGGACATCTTTTTGTGCGATATATACCGAAACGAAGCAATCAGTGAAACATCGTAGTAGAACCGCAGTCTATGTTCAGAATTTGACCTGAAGCCCATTCAACAACAGCATATGTTGAGAATATTCAAAGACCACTTCTCAAAATTATATAACAGCGATGACGAACTGAATTCCGCTGCAAGGGAGATAGAACTACCCAACCTAGGCGACGCAGATCAACAATTCCACCTACCCGACCTCGACAAAGTGAGGATAGTACCTATATCTAAACTGAAGTCAAAAAAGCTGCTGGAGCTAACCGCATCACTGCCGAATTATTTAAAGCAGCAGGCGATGACTTGGTAGGGAGCAGGCACCAACTCATTTGCAAAATATGGTCGGAAGAAAGCATGCCCGATGAGTGGAATCTCAGCATAGTTTGCCCAATACATAAGAAAGAAGACCCTCTAAATTGCGCCAACTACATGCACTATCATGCGACTTCTTCAACATTTTGTGGAAAGAATTGTGTAAAACTCAAACCGCCAACACTAGAGGCACAATTACTCGGACACGCAGATGATATTGACATAATTGGAAGATCAAAGCGAATGTCAGTGGAGCGTTTTTGAGCATTGAGACGGAAGCGAAGAAGATGGGTTTAGTGGTCAATGAGGGACATTGAACAACGACGTCTTGGACAAAACGTCACCATGGACAGCTTTGACTTTGAGGTAGTTGAGGGCTTTGTCTACTTAGGCACCGCTATAAACTCAGACAACGACACCAGCGCTGAAATCAAACGAAAAATAACTCTTGCAAATCGCTGCTTCTTTGGACTTAGAAGGCAATTGACTAGTAAAGTCCTCTCTCGAGCATCTAAAATCACCATCTATAAGACACTCATCATCCCGGTTCTCATTTATGGCGCTGAGGCATGGACCCCGTCAAAGAAAGATGAGAGCGTCTTAGGATGCTTCGAGAGAAAAATTCTTCAAGTGATTTTTGGTCCCGTCTGCATGGAGGAGAAGATATAACGACGAACTGAACGGGCTGTACGAGTATATCGACACTAACCTAGTTAACAGAATTAAAGTCCAACGATTTAGATGGCTGGGTCATGTAGAGCAACGCTTTAGCCCGGAAGGTCTTCTAATCCATTCCCGAGGAACGGCGCAGTGGAGGACAACCACGACTTAGGTGGCGCACGCAGGTGGGTGAAGACCTCAACCAACTTGGCGTGCGAAACTGGAGGCAGCTATCTAGGGACCGAAATGGCTGGAGACGCATGTTGGTTAAGTAAGTAAGGAAGTAAGAACAGCTTAAGAGTGATTTCATTGTCTTAATCTTAACATAATAAAACTAGCATACCCATGTGAGAACGGCAGTAACCAAATTTTGTTTCAAATCCCAAAATGAATAATATGTCTGAAGCTTTCGGTAGTAAGCTCTAGTTTTTTTATAAAGCTAGCAGAACCGTTTTTAAGTTTGGTCAAAAATAAATCTTTAGCATGCAAACCTTTGCCGTTTTTGACATTTTCAAGCAGTGAAATAAAAAAAATTGACACTCTATTGGTTTCCCACAAATTAATTCATCCCAAGACAGCTCATTACATAAGAAAGAACTCATCCCAAAAAATATGAAATACTGGGATACTAAGTTATAGAAAGGAATGGATTGTGCATTCGATTAGGTGTTTCAAATACACGAACCATTTCTTTTGATCTTTTATTTTCCCAGTATGTATTTCAAATTTTCATTATAATACAAAGTTGACATTGAAGTTGAATTTATATTTAATATATATAATTCTTCTGTGAGTGTGTATGTCACTGAACTTCTCTTAAACGACTGGACCGATTTTGATGAAATTTTGTGTGTGTGTTCAAGGGGATCTGAGAATGGTTTAGATTCACAATTTTGTCCGCTAGGTACACCTGTTATGCTTTTAAGAAATGTAAGCCCTGCCAATATGTGTAATGGTACAAGACTATTGATCAAAGAATTAAGAGATAATGTGATTGTAGCAACTATCATTACAGGTCCCGTGGCTGGTCAGCTCGCACATGTTCTGCGGATTCCAATGATACCAACTGATTTGCCCATATCTTTTAAAAGGTTACAGATCACTTTAAAAATATCCTTTGCCCTAACAATAAATAAATCCCAGGGACAAACTTTTTCCATAGTTGGTATCGACTTCAGGAAAGAGTGCTTTTCCTACGGGAAATTGTATGTGGCACTTTCTCGAGTAGGATCTCCTGAAAATTAATACATTTTGTTGCCACCTAGAAATACCAAAGCCAACGTAGGGTACAGGGAGGCTTTAAGATAAGCATACAATTTTTTCTAATTTAGTGATTAGTGGTCGTTTTAATTAGCATGCTTATAACTTAAATATCTGTACCTAATTTTGTCTATCCGTGCGAAGCCGGGACGGGCCGCTAGTATTTAATAAAAATACAATTTACATAAAAAGAACGAATATCAAACTGCACAAGTGGCTAAAAATGGCCATCATATCATACCGCAGTTTAATAATAAATAGAACTCTGATCCATTTTAGAGGCATAACATACATATTTAAGGTCGTGAATTATTTGAGAGCTCGGCTTTTCTAAAGGTTGGACCTCGAAAAACAATTTGTGGAAGGAATTTGTGGTTTACTTTTGTTGTTGCTGCATACAAATTGCTTTAAAAATATCAACAAAAATTTTCTAAAATCCCATTCAAAAACGTGTATAGAGAAAAATGGTTTCAGTATAAAAAAAACCTCCTCAAAATATCATAGCAATTGACAACTTTTGTGATTGGCTAAAAACTAGGATAATACTGACCGATTTTCAAAGTTGGTGTCTATTTTTTTTGGAATCTATAACATTTGTAAGCAGTTTCATAATTTTAAAGATTAAGAGCATTACAAAATTCAAGTTTTTCTGTAAACTATGATTTTTAATCTCTATTTCTTTCATCGTATTTCTGATCAATTATCGATGATATTTTGTTAGAGTAGTATAAAAAACGTAATGTAATATAATATTGGAAAGATCATTGCACTGAATTTTGAAAATGCAGATAAGTATTTTTTTTTTATTTGATTGTCGTTACTAATACATAATCTTCAAATATGGCAGAAACGCAAGAGTTTTGTATTTGATTTTCCTAACTAAATAATCTTGGTAACGGATTCACATCAAATAATGTTAAACATTATTTGAGTTTAGAACAATGCCGTTCTTCTTTGAACATTCAAATACGAAAATTAATTCAGCATGAAAAATTTAATAGGTTTATAAATCCAAGTCACGTTATTTAGAAATTCTTGATTTTCAAGAGCATCTTTATGCTTCTGCATTTTTGGTTCACAGATTCAGAATTAAAAATATGTTAAAAGGGTGAAATTAAAACAACGTTCATTTATAATTTTGTTCACAAAAATTGCATATTTCATGATAATAATTTGCTATAAAATCAAATCCTTAAGATTTGCCCTTGAAAAATTCACATTAATTGGCAACACTGTTTCACAACAACGAACATCCTTTCCGGGTGTAATTTAAGGCATATTTTGATTTTAACATTCTCTTACACGCACACCCGCTACGCTAGAATGACGATGACAAAGTGGCAAAGCAACACATGAGCGCTTCTTTCTCGTCGGTGTCGTTGTAGTCGTTGTAGTCTTCGTCTTCAATGTCCTTGTCATCATAGTCGTTGTTGTGGATTGGATGTATGTCGTTGTCCTAGAAACTCTCGATTTAGTGAATCACCCAAAAATCATTTCTTCATTTCACTTCAGTAACATATGTTTCACTATATTATACGCGTCTTCTGTTCTTTTTTTCTGCTATGTTTTTAAATGAACTGCATATTGCTTAAGTCGCCTCTACAATGTAAGCAAGGTACAAATATAAACCTGCATCTGGCTCCTTGTTTTAGATTTAATCAAAAACTCTACACAATATTGCCAAAATTAGACTTCAAAATATCAATAGCTGATATATGGAAGTTAAATTGATGTTCCTGTCATTACACATCAGAATAGCGCATCTGGGCTTATATATTGGTCTTATGATGCTTATAGTATATCCTTGCAAGGCGCTGAAATCATTGTTCAAATGCGCAAAGACAGGATAAAATATTAGGATACAACCAAGACATTTTATATGCAAAATAGGAGGGTGGGAGAAGGTGGCCACTCTCATTCACTCACACTCCTTCTGTTTTTTTCCCTCCTATCTTTTATTAGCTTTGGCAAAATATGACAACGACAGCTACAAGGACCACAACGAAGGATAAGACGGTATAAATCTGTCGATTTTAAAAGAAACCAGTAACAAAATAAAAAGAAAACCAAGCCAAACAAAAAGACGTCTCTTCCACTGAAGTGCACGCACTCAATAGCTTGTAATCATCGTTATTATAATCACCAAGTCATCATCATTAGTCGACATCGTTTTAATCATAAATGGCTTGTGGTTGTTTTGTTTTGTTATTTCAAAGGATAACAATAGACGAGATAACAAAAAAAAAGTAGAATACAAAAAACAGCGACAGCGAGGGGGAATCATGTGCCAGCCAGGACCCAAAAAGGATACAAAATAAAAATAAAATAAAATAACGATAATGGATGCGATTGATTGCTAAGCATTAAGTTGTCGATACCAAATTTTGTATATGTATGCATAGATTTTAGTTCAATTATATTTTTGGAGAGGGAGGGACGAAATAGGGACGTAAGGTTGAGTATACTGCATTTAGAATATTTTAATGTTTTAGTGGAATGTGATATACACCATTATTAAGGTGGTTGACATTGGGTATTGATCTATAACTTTTAGGATGTAAGCTTTTGAGAGTTTTTTTTTGGTGACAATTTATGATAGATTATCGTTTTATTGAAATGTTATTTGTTAGATTTGTGACTTATTTATTAGTTGGATAATTTTAAAGCTAACCAATTTTGATCTTTTGGCACCAAAATCTATAAATTCTGGTTATATAATAAAGCAATAGAAGAGAAGAATTTAAGGAAGACCGAAAAATCCTCATATAGCAATAAGGATTTTGAAAGGCATTTTGTCAAACTCCTTGAGAATGCTAAATTTTTGTACTTTACATGTTAACTTCAGCAACAATATTTAATCTTCAGAAAATTGGTTCTATGTGTATAAGATTTTGAATAGTAATGGACAGTAACAGGAATGGTTGAATGTGTACAATTTTTAACTTCCCATAGGAAGTTATTGTAATCGGTCCGATTGGTCGAATTAAAAATGTTGACATTTCTCGACGTTTCAAGGTCAATAGAGTCAAACTAAAAGATTTTTTGAGAGATGTCTGTGCGTGCGTGTGTACGTACGTTCGTACGTTCGGGAAGATTTTTTCCGTCGTCCATAGCTCAAGAACCAGTAGAGATATCGACTTCAAATAAATTTTGTTATAATAATAATGCAAAAAGGACTCTCAAAAAAAAGTGATTGGGTGGTTTTTTTTACCAAAGCAATTTAAAAAAAGGTGAAAATTTTGGTTAACTCAAAATATCTCACGAACCCTAGAGACTTTAATTAAATTGTACGTTATGTATTGTAACGTGATACCAAACAAATATATTTTTGGAAAAAAATCCAACTAACGGTTTTTTTTTTAAATCAAAAAAAAAAACAAAAAAATATATGTCACCCCAATACTTTACGAACAAAAAATAATTTTATCTCCAAAATAATTTTGTGCAACGAAGAATAACGTTTTCAAACATCTGGTAAAATTTTGAGAAAAATCAAATTGACAGATTTTTTTGCCTAAAAAATAAAAACATAAAAAAAACATTAAACTGATTTTCGACTAAAATATCTTTTCAAAAATTTAAGATTATGGCTTTAAAATAATTTTGTCTTATAACGGATATTGTTTTAAACATTTGGTAAAAGTTAAAAAAAAATCGAATTGGCATTTTTCTTACAAAAAATAAAAACCTTAACAAAAACCAGTACTAAAACTTGGTTAAAGTTTACTTTCGGTTCAAATATCTTTTTAAAAATGAAAAACATTGGCTTCAAAACTTATTTTATGTGACAGAAAATATTGTTTTCGACATTCAGTAATTTTTTTTATAAAAATCCAACAGCCCGTTTTCTCATAAAAAAAATTAAATCTACAAAAAATAGTACGCAAATTTGGTAAAAATTGATGTTCGGTTCTCAATTTCTCGTGAACAATAGAAGATATTGACTTCAAATTAATTTCATTCATCGAATTTGTATTTTTTTATATAAGAAATAAAAACTTTTAAGAAATCCTACTAAAATTGGTAAAAATTGGTTTTCGACTAAAAATCTCGTTAACAAAAACAGATATTGAAATCAAACTATTTCATTATATGCAAAATATTGTTGGTAGTTTTTAATTTTTAAAGAGCAATTCAACTGGCAACTTTTTTAACACAACACAAAAACCTACAAACCTTTTAAGCAAGGAAATCGCATCCATGACGTTAGGTCGCTTATAGACAGTATGAATAGAAATGGGCCAAGTTGGCTTCCTTGTGGAATACCTAATTGAGCATTAAAAAGTTCTGAATAACAGTTTGTGAATTTTACCTCATAGGCCATAGGATCTATTTTCAAGGTAAGGTTTGACCTAAGATATGTAAGAAAATCATGGAAAACCTGGAGCTTTAAATTTGAATTCAATAACTCCTTGACTTTAGTCACGAGCTTTAGAAAAGTCAGTGTATACAGTCAACTTATAACCTTGTTCTTAAGCCATTGAACATGTGTTTGAGAATATGAGGAGTATTGTAACGATTGATCTTTTTTCACGAATCCGTTTTACTATTCGCAAATTAGATTTTTACTATTAGATGCTACACTCTCACAAGCAACTGGTTTAAAAAGTTTAGGAATGCAATACAGTTTTGCAATTGTTAGCTTTCTTGAATATTGGTGTGAGAAATGACTTCTTTCATATATTGGGAAGATTGCATGTTTTTAGGAAAAGTTGGAATTTGAACTTAAGATGTTCAACTAAAGCATTTCTCCACTATTTTAATACTATCGGGGGAATACTATCAGGACCGTCTGAGCAGTCATCATTCAACACAGACACATAATCACACACCAAACTCTACAGCACAGGTATATGACTTCAACCAGTTTGTGAAAAGCAGTGAAGATTATAAAAATATACTTCTTAAACTGCTTTAGGTCTATTAATAAGTGACTCACGGAAATTGCTCGCAAAATTTTTACAGATATCAACCGTTTTATCTAATGAAAGATTCTTTCAAGTGAAGTTAACTGGATTCTCTTTCAAAGAGGTGCCAATATCAGTAATATAAAGAGAGTTCATAAATGTTAAGAAACAGACTTAAATTCGTTAAATAGTTCAACATAAAAAGAGAAGTTGATTGGATTTCTTGATTTCTTTAAAGGTACATTTTTTCCAAACAAGTATAAAGCATTTTATAAAAATTGCTTCGCCAATATTAAAAAATGCTAATGTATTAGCAATTACAGAACAGAAATTGGTTAATCTTCAGACAACAATTGGAAATAAGCTCTTCTAAGATAGAAATTATTTAAGCAATCAAAGGAATTACTGTGCTCAGTTAGGTGAAATCTTCGCTTTTGACATTAAAACCTCTTTCGAATTTGTTTTTTCCTTTTTTTTATAAATAAATACAAACTAAGACCGAAATTTAACTGAATCAAAAAAACAAAAGAAAACAAGTAGGTTACACCCAATTGCTCGATATTTGTATCGTTTCTAGCCAAAATTTCGATATTCTATGGTCTTTATAAAAAAAAAAAAAAATTAGGGACTATCTCCAATCCGGTAATGAATTTACTTTTTAGAAGTTTTCGATTTAATTGTTTTTCGTTATTTTAAGTTATTCGTTGTTTTGAGTTTTTTGTAATATTTGTTATTCAGATGTAATCAAATCAAGCAAGACATAATATAACTATTTAATTTTGATAAAGAACGCTACAAAAATATAAATGCAGAAACCCAGACAGTAAAAATGTTCGCCAGAAAATTTGATCTTTTTTCGTAGGAAAATAATACAGAATATGTTAGGAAGAATTTTTTGGCTTTTTTTAACGTACTTTTTCGAAATTAATTTTCGGGAGTCTATTATTACTATCGTTATCAGTCTGCTTACTCGTAGATTGGAGCTGATGATAGAAGACAAATTCTTAAAAAGTTACTTTCTTGCGTGATCTTATGAAAATAATTAAAGATTTTTCGTATTTTAAATTGTGTGAAAACAAATATTTTTGTTATTTTTTACCTTAAACCGCTTTTTGTTGAATTTCGTTAAATAACTAAAAAAATCTTAAGATGAAATCTTTACTTATACAACTTAACTGTATAAGCTTTATCGCTCGGTTTTTCTGTTTTTGGACATGTTGCGTTCGGCGCTAGAGGTCGGAAAATTGGATTATTAATCAAGCCAACATCATCAATAAGTAACCAAAAAATTAGAAATACCGGATTTAACGCAAGGTCTTCTTCAATTCAAATGGCAAAGTTACTGGACTAATTCTGGAAGTGATATAATTGTTAATATATTCCAACTGAAAACAAATTTTGTTCCCGATTTTTGATTTATAAAAACTGATTCTTCTAAAATTCATATCAGTTCAATAAAGTTAAATTTATTGGAGGATATTTGAAACCAACACCCTTTTGTTTTAATTTGCTATATAAAAAAACACCCCACTGAAATTTTTTTTGGAAGTCCATCCTGTTAAACAAAATTCATTTGATGTTGATATCTTTGTTGGTTCATAAATATACGAGCGTAATTACACAGACAAGCGTTATTATACAGCCATCTCTATAAATCCAAGTATAAAGATTTAAGAGACCTTTAAACACCGAAAAATGTAACTGTTTTCGCTTCCATCAAAATCATTTGTTTTCAAGCTTTTGTAGTTAAGAAAAATATAATCTAACAATACTTTATTTTAAAAACTATGGCGCAAAATTTTAAACAACCTATTATTAAGGCCTTAGCACGATACTAGTTAACAATTTACTATATACATAGTAATCTACTAACTTTTCACTAATTTTAAACACTTTTTATTGTTTTGCTAACTAGTATCATGCTAAAGCCATTTTATTAAAAAAAAAACATGAACACATCTAAATAATGACAGATTGTGGAGCAAACAAAACAAACCTACCTTTTTTTAACCTAGTATCATACTAAAAATTATTTAACATCGTACTAAATCGTCTAAAATTTTGCGCCTTTGTCACATTTGAGAAAAATGACATATGTCATACAGATTTAGTACGATACTAAAAAGATAAAGTAGCCATTTGGTGATTTTAACTTTAGTAAAATGTTAAGAAGATAGTACGATACTAAACTCGTTTAAAATTATCAAAATCCTTTTTTTAACCTAGTATCATACTAAAAATGATTTAACATCGTACTAAATCGTCTAAAATTTTGCGCCTATGATTTCAAATATTTTGTCTGTCCTTAAAAATGTTACAAACAAATTTGAGTAACATTTTTTGAGACCGTTTTCTGTGGAATCCTATGATCCACTTAAATAAGCTTTTCAATCTTGTGCAAAATTCTTACAATGCGTTGAATGTTTTGCTAATTCATGTGGGATCCAAGCAGAAACACTAATATCTACTTCCTTGCTGGATTTTTTGAATGAAGCAAAAATTGTCTCTAAAAATGAACATCCCAAAACGATTCTCTTTATTTCATCATATTATATCTAAATAAAAAGGTCAAAATATCGCTCAAAAGAATCCGCAATCATGTTACTGTTACTATTACAAAATATAAATATCGAAAAGAAAAACTTTTTGAAAAACGCAAATATTCATTCGTCGATATCACACACACCTCGAGGGAAATAATATACAGTCAAGAATCCTTTTTTTTTGTGTGCATTCTTTCAAATCAATCCCCAGGACTCAAAAAATAAAAACATATAGACAAATAATATTTTTATATAAGAATAGCGTAGATGGAAATTCCTAACTATTTATTCGTCTTCGTCCTGGCTATATCGTTACTGTGATGTTACTTTATGTGAATCTTTCAAAAATTCACGGACCAAAAGACACAATATGGGAATTGAGGAAAGATCTTTTGGAAGTTTATGATGCACACCGATATAATTTAGATGCATACTCTAAACAAATACAAGAACAGACAAGTTTGTCTAAGGACTTTCGGTGGATGTGCGTTTTTATATTTTATTGAAGAAAAACTACTGTGACCTTCCCACAGGAGTGAATCGAAATTTTGGAGAGAAACCGGATGCAATCTTTTTTTTTTGAATTTTCCTTAAAAATCTCTACCTATACATTTACTCTTTCACCATCAGGATATTTTGAAGTCCTCGGTTGATTGTAGGTGAATACAGAAAGGTTATGATGTGATATGACAAGGTTTTGAGAAGTTCTGTAAGAAATAATAAAAATAGCAAAACAAACTAAAAATAACTTCCTATGGGAAGTTAATAAGAAACCTTTTGAAGCGCTCACTTTTATTCTTATGTTTCCTTTCTTTTCGTTTTTATGCTATTTCTGTCGACACTACCTGTCGTTCCTATAAAGAACTCGAAGAAGGAAATTTTTGTTCAAAATATGAACTTATCACTTTTGGTCTTGGTCTTGGTTTCGGTTTTATGGTCTTGGTTTGAGTTTTGGTGTTGATCCTGGTTGATGGTGTGTAAGTGTAGTGTATCTCTGATGGAAGAAGAAAAGGAAATTGCATTATGCCATCGCACACATTGCCATCCATCTTGTGGATGTTTTGGATGCTTGGCAGGTTTTTTAACTTTGTCGGTTGAGTTATTTCCTTTCGACTGCTGCGGACTGACTTTCTCGAAGCCGAAGCCTGGGTGTCTGACGAAGATGATATGAATTCAATGTTTTTTTATAACACCTCATGTGCTTCTACTAGAAATCCTCTTAAAAAGGACAGCATGGAACACTATCCTATAGACCCATAGACCACTAAACAAAACGCAAGCAACTATCGATGTCGATTTTCGTTCTTTTTTAATTTTTCCATCTCCTCCTCTGGATCCAAAAATATTTTATATACCTATTCCCTTTTGCAGTAAATTCAAAAAGTAAGCCTGATATGCATATTAAAGAATTTATATCCCAAAGGGAAAACTTTTGTGTGGTTGCGCAGTTGTAAATGCACTTAATGCGGTTCTTCTTTGAAACACACATAAAAATAGTATATCTATCAAAAAAAAAAAATGAACTTAGCTGTATAAGAGGTTTTGGAATTATACTCTACAAGAAAAAGGATCTTCATCCTCCTCCAGGCACATCTTCTACTGTTTACCCGAAAATATCCTATCCTCCTTATAGAGAGCCAAAATCTGATGGTACAGGAGAAGTAAGAAAAAAAAAGGACACTAACATCAAGTATGCCCAAGGATTAAATATAATAAAGAAAAAAAGTAGAAAAGAAAACGAATTAAATATTCCTGGCATGACTTTGCAGCCTTTCTGCATGGATCCACCATCGTCGTCGTGGGCCGCAATGCCGCGCGCCGTTTCTTTCATCTCACGCCATCTCATACCCATATCATATACTCCATATAGCCGAGACGTTGACTGTGGATCCCTCTGGTGGTGTTGCTTTCCAATTTTTGGTCCTTTTTTCTTCTTTTGGTTAACTCACAAAGGAAACATGAGTTACATACAAAAAGGAAAACAAAACAAACCAAAAAAGAAAAAGAAATAGTAATAAGAATATAGACTAGAACGAAAAGGTGTTGCAACTTGCAACTGTATGAGTGTGTTTGTGTCTGGGTCTGTGTGGTAAGAAAAATATTGTAAAAAAGGGATGCGATCAACATCATCATTCCATATCTTCTTCCGCCGGATGTTTTGAAATACGATTAGCTTTGTGATAGTTGGCTGCATTGTTTTGGAAAAAAGATTGCATTATGTGAATTACGCGGAAAATGGAATTTAATAAGTTTTTTTTTTATTTCTTTTTATTTATTTTTGCTTTTACTTTTGGTCTTCGTTTTCAGTTTTGTTAAATGGCTTTAGTAGAGAGGTTAGTTAGGGGAATATAGAGAGGGAGTTTTGCATGGAGTAAGGCAATAAACATTATTAGATAATAAAAGGTTTTTGGTTTTTTGTTTGTTTGAATATTTTTGTCTGAATTCACAAACAAAATATTATAAAAGAAAAGTTTGCTGTTTTTCTTTGTAAAATCCTATTTTTAATTTTCTTTTGTTTTTTTTTTCTCCATAGAATATTAAAGTTTTCGATTGTTCTTTTTTTCTGGATTTTATGTTATTTTCAATTTCAAACCTAACGTGCGACGTTGAACTATTTTGTTTGTTAGGCTTCTTAAAATTAAAGAAAAAGCTGCTAACGTTTTTTTTCGTATTATTTGTGTATTTTAAAAGACTAAATCAAGAAACAGTCAAGAACACAAAGAGGTTTAAAAGTTATAAAATATTCAAAAAAAATCAACCAGTGTCAATATTTACCTCAAAATTAGTGACAAGAATGTCGTTTTTCGTAAAATGTTTTTAGGAACTTACATTTTAATTTAAGTCTAATGGCAATATTTTAAAATAGTGAGAAAATATATGGAAGAAAATAGATCGATTAATCGCGTGTTTTTTCGTATACATGTACGAAGCTACTTGATTGCTTTTATAAAGGTGGCCCAATAGTTCCTTGAGAACTAGGGCCTAGTTACTTACAACTCGCAACAATTCCTGTGTGCCAGTACTGTTGTCAGGGATGGAGAGGACCTTCAGTTTTAAGCCGAATCCGAACGTCTAATTTGAGAAAGCAATTTTCATGACAAGAATTACTCTTGGAGGATTTGTCAATTCTTTGCAAGAGGCAGTACCCGTGAAAAAAAAACTTTAGAAGGCATTGGCAGGTATTGAACCTAAAACCTCTGGCATAACAGTCCAACACACTAACCATCACGCTACGGGTACTAAACTGACTAAACTTCAATAAAATTTTAGATTTAATGCTTCAAAAATGGATATCAAACCATATCTTGATTTTTTTTAATGTATGTTTCAAATGTTATCTAAAAGTTACAAGGCCTCACCGTTTTAAATCTGCAAAATTTTGGTTTCTAATTCAAATTGATTTTTTTAAAGATTCTAAAAATAATTTAATAAGCAATGTTAACAATAACTTAAAAATGTACATGCCCTATAAATATTATCTAATGATAGACTTTTCGTCTTTTCCTTACTCGTCTATAGTAATATTATAAATGGAGTGAAAGTTTGTTTGTTTGTTTGTTTGTTTGTTCGTCCTTCATGGCAAAAAGGACCTATATTACGACATAATTTTTCGTGTGGAGGTAGTTATGAGGATAGAGAGTGCTTTAAGTTACGTTTACATTTGATTGGATCCCCGGCGGATACTTATAATTAGTTATTCAATATATTCTTTTTTTATAACACCTCTTTTGGACTTATCATCGTTGCCTAACATTAGGCGTTTCTTAAAATGACATTAACGAGTGAAACTATACTGAAACACCATTCAAAACAGGAGATGGGCGGTTAAGAACCACTGCTAAGGGCCTTATGACACATAGTAATTCTGAACTTATTGCAAGTGTTTACCATGATTTACAAGAAAAAATAAGTATGACGATCAACTTCTCTGTCAAACAGCAAATTACCAGGAAACGATATTGTTTGAAAAATAAATTCAAACATATTCGAAGTAGCAAGAGGTTGTGAGGGAGTATTAGTCATGGACTCAGAACAGACCATTTCATACCCAGTAGAGTTTCGTAACACATTTGAGCTGTCCGATTTAACCTCACATAAACTGCAATTGAAATTAGGCGTGCAAGAAATGCTTATGTGAAATTTTGCTGTTACTCGAGACTTCCTGTCACACATCTTGAGTGAAACATTATCAGTGGTAATATCGCGTGGTAAAATTCCTACGGATTTACCATTCCTATAAAAAAGGTTTTAATTCCCAATAAAGTTAGTTTCGCTATAATAATTAATAAAGCGTAAGTGAAACACTAAAATTATCAGGCTGAACCTAGGAAAGCCGTGATTCATCACTTTAACAATCGACAGCGTAACTTTTGGTTCCTCTTTGTGAGTTTGGAAAGTTTACCAACTGACTCATGTACACTTGCCCCTGGAATGTCTCTATATGATATTTTGATTTTTTTTTACCTCGCGGGCAAAGCCGCGGGTAACTGCTAGTCTGATAATAATATTCATTCTAAATTTTACATGCTTCCATTTGTTTTCAAAATATCGAATCAAAGTATTATTCTGAGGAAATTTAACCTTATAAAAGTCTTGAATGTGCACAGTCAGTCAAACTTTGCCAATTACTGTATCATTGTATCTATTAGAGCAAAATACCAACTGATATATTAACGACATTTTATCTTTAAAATGGATTTGGTTAAAGAATCCTTCACTTTTTACTCCATTTTCCGAAGCCGAAACACTATTAAATGTTGATAGTTTCATTATGATTTAATTAATTTAAATTTTATCGATTCCCGCGTGCTCAAAATGTGTCACATTTCGAAAATAAAGTCCTTGATAAAATACTTGATTTTAAAGTCACTTTTTCTTAACGAAAGTGTAGATATTAAAATAGATGCAATCCGAATTCTTTCATTCCAATTAACACACACTAATTGGAAAGCACTTGTGAAAGAAGCGCGCACTTTAATTGAAGAATCTTTTCTAAACCATCAAAAATATTCAAGGTAAAAGTTTTAAGTTTTCTTATTAATAAAAAAAAAGAAAAACACAAATTAAAATAATAAACTATGTATCTCTATCGTCTTCAAACTTACACACAAATAAACCAACAAAAAACAAAGTCAAAGACAAGGCTAAAGTTTTGAGGAGATGATGTGCTAAACTTGATAGACTTTGGCAAATATAATAATTGTAGGTAGGATGAAGGTACTCGTACATAGACGAAGCTGAGGTCTATAGAGTTTTTAGAGATTTCGAGTTGGTACATATTTTCGTTCGGCTGAGAGATGTTCCATGTCGCTCATCATTCTACTTTCAAGAACGTTCAGAAAAGATTCAATATCCTTTTTTTGGGCAGAATACACCCCACGACTGACGCGACGACGACGTGAAAAGAGGAGTTTTGAGGATAAGTTTTGCCAAAAATGGAACGATGACAACAACACCGCGTGCGGTGGTAGTGATGGTGGGCAAAAACTTTTTCACACGTTCGTTCACATTGAAAATTCCTATTCTGTTTGCACTCTGTTCATAGCATAGCTTGTACCTTATAGTTGTTTGGCTGATGATGGAAGGCTCTTGCGGATTTTTGACGCAGAATTATATAAAAGGATTTTTTCTCGATGCTCATCTCTCTGTTTTTAGCAAAACAAAAATACAAAAAGTTTGTTCATCTTCATTTTCATTCGGTATAGACTCCTTTAGGTACATATGTACAATGTACATAGATATACGTAGATCTAGAGAGCAAAGCAAAAGTTAAGGATAAAGTAGAAAAGTCAAAGTCGTGCCAATAAATTCAACTAAAATCGAGAGAAGTTCGATTGGAATTTTAATTTTGTCGATTTTCACCAGCAACCAAATAATTTTTGTTTTCTATTTTTGTTGTTTTGAACTTTTGTATTGTCTCTCTCTGCAAAATGGAATGCAATTTGAAAATTTTTTCTTTGAGACTTTCATTGAATATTAATAGCTGTCTCACCTATTATGCGGTCTGAAAATTGAAAAAGTAATGTACTCGTGAAGGGCTTAGACTTTTTTTTAATAATATAATAATTATTTTCCTGGTTTGGAAAAAGAAGCTGTCTGGAATAAGTAATTTCAAATAGAATTTAAAAAAAGTAGTCTTACATAGAGGCATAGAATTGGTATAATCGTTTTTACTGTACCGGTAACTGTGGGACACTCCGTACGTACGTTTACATAGAGGGCGCTTTTTTGACGTGTGGCTTCCAGGAAGAAATAAACCCCTTTTATAATTTAATGTTATGGCCAAGAATATAGCTTTAATATAAAAATATGGGTTCACCATTATGTATTAAAAATTATTTGGTTAACTATATTCTAAGGCTTATCTGCGTAGACAAGTGAAACTTAAAAAAAAAAACTTATAACGAGTTGTAGAGATTGTATTTAAGGAAGGAAGGAAGGAAGGGGTATGAATTCCAAAGGTGGTATGCACGTTGTTAGCTATTAAAAAAGGCTATATTTTTTATGTTAATGAAAAAGACGAAAGACGAGGGAGCCTGTTTGACATTCCTTGAATTAGTATAAAAAGGAATATTTTCTAGAAGAAATGGTGAGTCTATGATCCCTGATAAAGTCTGGTGTAGAAAGAGAATATCAGCGACTTCGAGGCGTTTTGGAGGGTTTGCATATTTATAAGTTTTAAACGATCATCATAAAGTGGAAAGATTAGATTATCACCCCAAGGAAGACCGCAAAGTGCAAATCGAAAAAATCTGCGTTGTACAGATTCAAGTTTTTGAGAGTGAGAAATTCTGATCAGACCAGACTTGATTATCGTATTCAAGGAGAGGTATAACAAAGGTTGTATAGAGGGATTAAGTGACATAGGGGTTCGAGAATTCTTTAATCCAACGTTTGATGAAACGAAGAGATTAATAATATGTATAATCAAAATTTAACTGAGTATCACAAATAACTCCTATGTCACGTATAGAACAGACAGAATGATTGGTAACATCCTGCAGACTGTAAGTTCGGTAAGGAAGATGTAATCGCTTGCGGTTGAATGTTTTGAAATGCCATTTAGCAACAATCGGCTTTAAGAAATTTTTGTCGCATCAAGTCTGAAATGAGTCAAGATCATTTTGAAGTAAGACAGAATCGGAGGGAGTAAAAATATCCTTTGTTTTTTTCATTTCATCAGCAGGGTAAATAGAGACGATTGAATTATCAATGATTTTAATAACGCTGTTGATAGTTAAGACAAATAACACAAGACCAAGGTGGCTCCCTTGTGGAACTAGAGTGGGAAATCAAGGACTTAAAGCCTAAGATAAATAATTTGTTGACTAATTTTATCCTTAGGCGATGCAAGAAATGTTTCACCTCTTCTGATCTGGCTGTTGTCTACAAATACAGAGATTCGTTCTTTAGCCGTACTACGCGAATGTGGAATGCGTTACCACACTCTGTCTTTCCAAATCATTGCAATATTCAAGAATTCAAAACCAATGTGCACCGACATCTCTTTTCAAACCCTCTCTCCTCTTCCTAGTGCTCACACTGTGCCTCTGCATAATAAGGGTAGTAATATTCCCTTGAGTGTGTGCTTATTATATAAAAAAAAAGGCTTTACTTAAGTCTGTAGTGATAACGTCCATTTCATTTCCTTTTTCTAATTCGTTTAGAGTTTTAGACATACATTCAGTAAGATTGTTGTAGTGGATCTGCTTTTTAAGAAACCATGTTGTTGGGAAGAAAAAATATGTCTAGAATGAAAATAGGCAATGCTTTCGAAAAGCTTGGGAATTGAAGAACGATTGGCTATGGGCCTATGACTCATAATATCAGTTTTTGCTCTTTTTTATGGACAGTTCAAGATTTGTCTATATTTGGCATTCAAAAATATCACAAAATTGCAGATCAAAATGCAAATTTCTTATGTCTCAAGTTAGCGCCAATAATTTTGTATTTCTATAAAATTAATGTTAATCATGACATTATATTTATTGTTATCAATTTTTCAAAAGGTAAAATTTACACTTTATTGTGCCAGAAAAAACTCTTTAATAAAAAGAAGAAATGGACAATAAATTTACAATAGAGTATAATCATACCAATTTTGTTTATTTGTTCAAAAAGTGCCCAAAACTGCACAAGACAAGTAAATATTGCAGAACTGTCAGTTTCGATGTAAGCACGTAGAAGAAGTATTAATATTCTCTCGCATTGAAAGTCTGCTTTATTTCTTTATTTCGTTATAATTTTTTTTCTAGGATTGCCATCGCACATTTTACATACAGAGATTTGATATATAATATCATTCCACTGAAACATTATTTTTTTTAAACAATATTTATTTACATAATAACAGAGAGTTTGTAGGAAAACACGAAAGAAAAAACCTTCATTTGGAAGTCTGCTTTAGTATATTAAATTAAAATAATTCAATACTCAAACTCGAATCGAAAATCTAATATCTTTTTAATTTAAATCTTCAAAACTTTTATTGAAACCCCATAAATGAAGATCCAATTTTAAAAAAATGTATTAAGAATTTTAAAAACAGGGTAATTCTTATTCTAATCATTTAATAGAAACATCAGTCCAAAGTAATGGTTGAGAGCTTGAGCCAGTTTGATGGACTTCAATTATATACCTAAGCCCTAAATTTATTTAAGGTTCTAGAAACAACAAGTTAAACAATGTTATATCCCAAATAGATTTGTTAATTTGTCCAGGTTTAAATTTATTCCTTAATGAAATGTTGTTCTTGACCTCATTTACAAACAAGCAAAAGACCTTAATATCACATTTCATTTCCTAGAATATATAAAGATGTCTAGAAGTTCCTATATATACATAATTTGAAACTCACAAAAAGTTATAATGTAATTTTATCGTTTGTACAACATGTTTCAAAGAAATTCTACTAACAACTTCGTGATGTTTAAAGTGGAATGGTCTTTTTGACGTTGAATATGTAACTCTTTATACGTGTAGTATAAAAATGAATAGGTAAGGTATATATGTACATGAAAACGAATGATACCTGTTCCATTTAATCTTATGCAAAAGTTCACCTACTATACAGTTACCTCGAACGTCCTTAACTATACATACATTTATTCACCTTCACCTAACTTCATAATCCCGTAAAACAAATGCATTTTTTGAATAAAACTTCACCTATAGGTACAACCGACCTACAAATGTACGTACGGTAGGTATACATATTGGTAAGTTGGTAACTATCAACAAAACATGCGAAAGACCTAAGGGGGTGTTAAAGAAAACGCGTCCATACTTCGATTTTCCCAGAAAAATAAAACTTTTACTTACTTCATATGAACAGAACATCCCACTTCTGAAATGTAGATTTGTTGCATATCTACAAACCAAGAAAAATTACCACACCTGTCTCTTAAGCTTTTATTGGGAAGATTATGATGGGCAAAGAATAAAAGGGTTTGATGCAGGTTTACTTGATCAACCCTACACGTTGAATTGTTGTGTCTCTTTTCTTTTCTTCTTTAGAATTCTAAGGCAGCAATTTGTAACAACAACGTTTCATAATATGGAACCTTGTGAATTGCTTAATCAATGTCCAAACATTAAGTAACATCCCTTGGTTGTTTTTTTACTGTTGTAAAGGGATTTTTCCATTTCTTAACCGACCTCAAAATACACAGTACATAGTCGGAATTGGCGTTGTGGTCCTTACTTCCCTTCCCCTCCAACTCCATATCATTCCTTGTTTTCTATCATTCGAATTCCACCCAAACAATCAGACACTGCTGGAAAAGCAATAGTAAAAATAATAAAAACCAAAGTCACGTCCTCGTCATCGTCTTCGTCCTCGTCTTCGTCCTTGTCTTCATCGCAGTCGTTTTGGCTTGGTATTAGATATATGCGGAAGCTCTAGGAAACGGCTAACCCCATATAACATTCCTTATATATTTTCTTTTTTGTTCTCATTGCCTGAATCAACTGTCTTCACCGATCAACGATGCTAACGAAAACCCAACACTTTTCTTGTAAAACATGCCATTCCAACGAGGAGGAGTCCACCTTTAATAAGTAGGTGGTGGTTAGAGGAGGATATAGATCTGAAGAAATAAAAAGACAAGAGCTTCTGAAAAACATGGTTGCTAAACTGGATGAAAATCTTTTTAAAGATGACTTTGACTACCCATCGACCTTTAAACTTAAGTATTCCATTGGCCTCGCGATATCGACGGAACAATCTAACGATATAAGAAAGACGATTCTTCTGATTAAGCTAAAACAAATAAATTAGGTGGCACAACAGCTGGTAGAGAACCAGAGCTTAGAGACTTACTCTCAACCATTCCTGTGTCCGAGGAATATCATGGATAGAAGGGACATACAGTTTTAATGCCGAATCTGAGTAAAGCACTTTTCATGACAAGAATTACTCTTGGAAAATTTGTCAATTCCCCGCAACAGGCATTTAGATGGTACAGACAATGATTCAACTAAAATCCTCTGGAATGACAGTTCTGCGCACTTAGCGTCACGCCACGGGTACTGTATGGTTTAGATATTCACAAGAACATGAAGAGACCCATTAATGCGGTACTGGCACCGATCTAGGGAGACAAATGCGGAGATCAATACCGAGGCAAGAATGATATTTTTAGAGACTAGAAAAACCTGACACCGAGATGAGACTAAGTTATAACTTAAAGTGACAGATATCGCCACTAATTCCGATACCGATACATCGATAACGAAAAAAGACTGATATTTTTGGAATGTTGACGAGACAAGCTTTTGAAGGGTCACATCTCATGGCCTGACTTAATCTCATTCATCAAAACCCAATTTTTGAAGTACTAGTCAAAGTTGGCAACAATGCAAACCACGTATCTTACACTTTTACCTCACATTTATGGTGAAAAGTGAATAAGATGATGTGATGATGAGGAGGAGAAAATGTACGTTTCGTTAACTTTTAGTGAAGAATCTTTTCTTTCTTTTTTTTTGTTGTTGTTGTTGTTTTCTATGACTTGTCTTTGGTCGAAGATGGAAGGTGAACAAATGGAATGAGGATGGTTTAAATGAAGGTGAGACGAAGAAAAAGGTGTCAAAGGTTCACATTAAAATAATACCTCGTATCAGAAAACATCTCTTTCTCTCTTCGCTAAATATATATGTATTTATAGAAAAAAAAATAAGAAAACAAATATTAAGAAAAATTGTGAGGAGGAAGAGGAGGAATAAAAGTAGAGTCAAACTATAGAAAACCTTTTCTTGCATTCGGTGCACGTTTTGAGATCTTTTCTTTTCATGCGAGTTACAAAATGAAAACATTTACACCTCAGTTACTTTATACCTAGATATTTGCTTCTACCTTGTTTCCAATTTTTGTTGCTTCTTCTATTTGCCTCGTCCTTTTAATATATATTTTTTGATATTTCTCTATTTCAAATGCGTCTTTTTTGGTGGGTGTGAAGTGACTGTGAGGTTAAGAGTATAAGGTTGGGGGTGAAAATGCGGTCGTCTCCATGCTCCATCTATCTGTCAAGAAAGGCAATTTCTATCTAACTATGTGTCTTATGAATGTATCTATGTTTCTATGAAGGGTGAAGGTTTTTGTAGTAATTCTGTGTGTAGTATTGGCTTAAATTCCATTCCATTCTTTTCCCTCACTCCTTCTTCTTCTTCTTCTTCTTCTATATGTATCCAGTATCCCTATATTCGTTGACACGTAACGTTCAACCATTGAACTGACTGAGTGGAAAGAATATGAACTACACAAAGATTACATTGGCAATGCTATTTGCTACAACAGCTTCCACAGAAGAAGCAGAGGAGCAGTACCAACGCCAGCACCAGCAGTAGTAGCAAAATCAGGATCAGCTGGTTGTGGCACATTTTTAAAAGCGCAGAGGTGCCATTAAAATGCCACCTATATGAGTGTATGACTGGGTTAGAAGTTGCAGCTTCACTTTTCACTATATACTGCTGATTCCGCTTTGCTTCTGTACTCTGTACGAATTGGATCCAACCACACTATGTAGATGCCACCAATTCGCTCGCATGATAGAAGTCGAAAAAAAATCTAAAAACTTTCCTAGAAACTGTAATCATTTTTTTTACTTTTGCTAAGACTTCTGTAAAGCTGACATGGGAATGAATGTTGCACCTCTGTGAGTGCGGAATCCCATCTCAGCAGCTCAGCATAGCGACAATGAAGTCTGAGAAATGAAAAAAAAAGAAAAAGCTAGTAAAAACTTAAAACGAAGCAAAGCAGAAAAATGTGTTATTTTACCTTGTGTTTCACGTAAAAAAAGGAGAACAGAAAAATAACTTCATAAAAATCCATTAGTAAAGCACAAGAATATAATTGTAGCTAAGGGCACACAACCATCAAGAGCATTCAAAACCATGGAAATGGCTTCTCGAGAAAAACAACTCTTAACACCTATAGAATTTTTTATTCTGGAAAATCCGATATGAAAACTAAAACTATTCCTCTCTATTGGTTTATTGATGAAAAAGGAAAATAACTTTTTACAAAATCGGACTTTGATTACCTAAAAGTTGTGATTGCTTTGATTATTTTTGTATTTCTCCTTCTCCTTTTTTTTTAAATCTTAATTAATTGATTTTTATTTGTTTGTTTTATTTTATATAAGAGGAAAGCTTGAAAGATTAAAAGTAAATCCATTTGTATCAAAAAGTTAATGGAATTGGAAATGTACGAGTATACGGGTTCAAAAAGGTTTTTATTATTTTTTTTTAAAGAAGACGTTATACATCATTTTTTAAAACTTGATATTTTTGTAAGATTGACATTTTCTCTTCATTGAATGAGATAAACTAATAGAGAAATAGAAAAGTGAATGGCTTTAAAACGTGTTATGTGTCCAATAGCCGCTGAAAAGTTGTAATAGTC
The DNA here is from genome assembly GCA_951509635.1 of Eupeodes luniger. Taxonomy (NCBI): domain Eukaryota; kingdom Metazoa; phylum Arthropoda; class Insecta; order Diptera; family Syrphidae; genus Eupeodes; species Eupeodes luniger. The sequence goes on along the minus strand of OX608073.1, from coordinate 100,268,223 downwards.
ACCTTGAAGGTATTCAATGAACTATAGAAGATTTTGAGAGCTTACCTTTATTATTCAACACATCTTTAAATAATAAATTGTGCATAGAAGCTATGATAAGATCAAGCCGCCACGCACTCTACTGCTTCCATATATTTAGAAGCGAAAAATTTGAATTTCAAATTTTTAGGGAAAATTTTGGTTTTAGCAATGTAATTGAAATAAATCATTTAAATCACTCGAAAAGCTTTATGATTAGTAGAAACCCTTCTTTTCATAACAAGTTTAGATTAAAACACCAACTTCTAAAAAAAAAAACAAAATCCAAACCACGTTTTTTGAACCTAAAATAGAAAACATAATACATTTTAATGCTTTCCTAGAACACCATACATATTTGCAAAAAGAAGATACCTGCAGGATCTTTAAAAACACATTTGTGATTCAAACTAACATCAAACACTTACATAGATAGATAGAATTTCTAAAATATGTACGGTTCTTTGGAAAGTAGAGTGTTTTACTTCACTTTTTATAGTCATACCAGCTGTTACCCGAGGCTTCACCTTTTGCCAGAAAAATTGATCGTCATGTACGTTATTTTGTATATCAATGTAAACACTTGCAATAAGTTCAGTATTACTGTGCTTAATTACAAAATTTTCCGTATTAAATAGGAAATTACATACATAGGTAGGGTCAATAAAGGCAGAAATGCCTAATGATAGGCAACGACGATGATAGGTTCAAAAGCAACAAGCACATAATGATATGCTACTAATTAGAGGTCTAAAAAAGTATACATCAAATATATAATTATAAGTGGTACCGGCAGATCCGCTCGTATAAGGTGGGAATGAGATATTCTACCAATGTAAAAAGTAGATTAAAACACTTTCCAAAATCGTAACAAAATATTTCACAGTTCCGACATAAAGGACGAACAAACAAACTGCTTTTCCATTTATAAGATTAGAGTAGACAACTAAGTCACTAAAATGAACTATTTTGTTAAAATTTAGGCATTTATAAGAAAATTATTATTTCAACTAAGTCTAGACAACTAAGTCACTAAAATGAACTATTTTGTTAAAATTTAGGCATTTATAAGAAAATTATTATTTCAACTTATCCGAAGAACTTAAATCTTCTAGTATTTTTAAAATTTTCTTAAAATGAAAGCAGAAGATTTTGTCTACGATAGCGAACCTTGAAACTAATACTTCCATGGAAAATGTTTTCCCTTCTACTCATCTTTTCGAAATGTTAGTTAAATATATTATCATGTGAGAATTTATGCATCGGTTTTGGTTGCGCATTAATCTTTTCTATCTTCATACCAATTTGTAATGTACCTTGGCTGAGGTAAGCTCGTCGGATCCAGTATTTAAAAAAGGAAGGTAAAGAAATATTTAGGATAAGGTCTTTTAATTCATTATGACTCTGATTTCTCAAAACTTTGAATATGATTAACGTAAATTAATATCCTTAATACAAATTCGATAATCGAATAGGGTACTTGTCAGGAATTCAAGCCTTAGGGTTACTCGTTTCTTTAAAGGTTTCCTTCGACTGCTGGTTTTCCTCGTCAGTCGGTCACCTAGATGGGCTTCTCCATGGCATTTAATCGGCTTTCAATCAGCTTATCAATGACTCTTAAACACGATAGCAGCGCTGATATGATCACAAATTTAATTCTCCTGGGAATACAAGCTTTTATCCCGAACAAGATTAAAAGCATCAGACCTAAGGAAAACGCAAGTTACCATTGCTATGCAGCCGACCCTACTGAGGAAAGCCGGAAAAAGTTTTAGAAAGCCAGAAAGGAAATTTATACATGATTAAAAATGACGGCAACCAATACTGCAATCTCCCCAAGGCAGTCAAAATGTTTGGCCATTCGTTAAAAACGTGAGGAATTTTTCCTCTTCCTCGGTTCCTACTCCCGTCAAAGAAAGCTAATCTCTTTGAAAGGCAGTTCGCAGCTAATTCAACGCTGCCAGAGGGTGTTATAACTCCGCTTCTACCTGAGCGCGTTAGTGTATATATAACGACACTCGTACTGTGGCAAGAGTCCTAAGAGATCTCAACACAAATAAACCCGTTGATCTGGATGGTATCACCAATATTGTCCTGAACAGGTGTTTTACAACGCTGGCAAAACCAATCAATAGCTCCACTATTGATCTCATGTTTCATCTCACAAACAAATGTTTATATCATTTTGAAGAAACTAAGATTATTGCGCTTGATATTTTAAAATCATTTGATAACTAATCATTTGATAACTTTTGGCATTAGGCTCTCTTATCGAAAATGCGTGTCTTGGGTTTGGATGAATCCCTTCTTCGTTCGATTAGAAATTACCTTTGAAAACTCCAAAATAAATGCTGACATGCCACAGGGTTCTGTTTTGTCTCCGACACTCTTTCATATTTTCATTAAAGATCTCTTGTTTGTTATTTATAATCCAATAAATTGTCTGGACCAAACTGCGATAAAGAAGCCTTAATTTTTTGAGTCAATTCGACGTCATTGTAATAGAAGAATTCAAGGTCTTCTTGCAGAATTTTACTGATGCAAATGCCTTAAATGTTGAGCTGTTGAGATCGATGGCGTGTTAATATTCGTGAATTAAGGCTCACACTTTCGGCTACCGCAGCCATATGTAAGTTCTTAATATTGGTCATTAATATAATCCCAAAGAGGTATGATACTGACTTTTATAAGATTTCGAGTGGGAAAGAGCTGTCAATGTCGAAATGAACTATAAGATATGCGGTAAGATACCACGAAAATGGAATAATTTCTGGTTTTAACAGTATAACAGCTATGAACTTCAAACTTCCCGAGTCCCTTTTGGAATACTCTACTATAATTTTAGTTTAAGAAACATTTAAAAAAAAAACATTTTATACAAAACATCCTTTTTTAAAACCCTTCTAAAAACGTTTTAAGTTTGTGTTTTCCTAAAAAATCAGATGATTCATAATTCTTCTTTTCTATATTAACATCGCCTTTTTGATAAAAATTCCTCAAAACTCTAAACGACTGCAAACTACTGTAAGAAGAAGTTTGTATTACCCTACCTTGCATTTTACTTTTAATAAAATTAATTTATGTCTTTTAACAGCATAAAAAGAAATGTTTAAGCCATTTTCAAGCATAAAACCTTTTGCTAGCCAATTTTGTTAAAATAGAAAAACACTGAATTCAATTTTGTTTCTAGAATAAAAGTCAAACTAATAAGGCACAAATACTCAAATAAGCTCAATCCTGAAAAAGTATGAATAACCAAAACACGGTAGTGCTTTTTTAGTTAATTCTTATGAGCAAAAGAAGCAAAAGAAATCAAATTACATAAATAGCTTCATAGCAAAAGACGGAATTCGCTCGAGGATAAGGACATAAACAGAAAATAAAACGATAAGGATTTAATATTTTTATATCGAAAAATAATTCTTCTCATTTTTCAAAGAGATAGTTGAATCAGAGTATAGCAGTAGAGTAGAAAGATAATATTCCTAGAATTCCTGGAGTTCCAGGAATTTGTTTCTTTTTGTGTTTAAGAGTTGTAATTTTTTTAATTCATGTAAATGTATGCAAAATCCGTCGTGTTAGCGGTAAGTCTAGAAGTACTTTAATATTCCTTCCTTTTTTCTTCGAAAATCGTACTGCGTGGGAAGAATTCAGGACTCCGACACGAGCGGTGGCGGCATTGGATGGCGTAGCGTAGGCAGGCACATAGAAATCTAACCCTTTGGGGCAAAGTACTACTTGTTGGCCTTAAAGATTTTTGTTATATAGTTTAAGAATGGTATGATGGTATTTGCTATGCGGTGGGAATGTGCTCTATGAATATACGAGTACAAAACCAAACTTACTCACTATGATCCTAGAGACCTTTTTTTGAAGGATATGCTTCAAAAAGGATTTTCGGAACGATGGCAGTGGGGATGATAGGATGGGGACTTGAGGGCCAACGGGCGTTCGTCGAATGACTTTACACTCAGCAAACACTGAAGCGTGCCTGAATTATTTTTATCCAATGGAATTTTTTGGCTTATAGGGATGATGATTTTTTTTTTGTTGTTGAAAAGGAAAAGAATTCCAAGAAAAGTGGTAGGGTTAGAGAGAGAGTTTTGTACGTGTCAATTGATTTTGAAAATATAGAGCAGATGAGATGGGAAATTTCAGTGTTTTTTTTTTTATTTATTTTTTCTTTCAAGTATGAATAAAGGATCTACAGTGTATATATAGATAGAGATACGCATTCCAAAAACCATGTGCGAGAAAGCTTTAATGTTTTGAATATTAAAACAGGAATGTTGTGTAAAGTTATAAGAAATTAAAATTGTATCGTACAAAGTAGGTACTGTAAATTCAAGGAAGCTTTAAAAATAATCATATCATGACTTAGTTGCAAAGGGATATAGCAATCAAGTCGAAATATTTGATCTTTAATAAAAAAAAAAAAAAACATCCAGGAAGCGAACCACTCTGATATAAGTTTTCGATTATTTCCCTTAAAAATGTACACCTGGTATTCTTTTGCAACAGTAAGATAAGTTTTCATTTAAGAAACTCCGAAAAATGTAAAACCAAAAGTTGAAATGAACACTATTTTCTGTTGACATATTCAAGATATAATATAAAAGAAAGAACCTCTGTACTTGATAGTACGTCTGAAATTGGGCTCTATGGGCTTACTACTGAGCATTTTTAGTAACACTTGCATAAGGGTTAACTTGTTTGCAACTGGCAATTTCACTAAAAACATTCTTTATGAAAATAGCGATAAGAAATTGAAATACACACATAAAACCTTAAGCCGATGCTTAAGATATACAAATGCTTCAGATAGACAAAACGGTTGCCCATCATTTTTAGAGCCTGTTTGGTAATTTGGCCATGGTTTTATGAACACCTGCCCTTGTACAAAATTCCACCAAAATCAAAAGGAATGCAAAACTTCTTGCGTAGCGGGAAAAATCAAGTGTAGGTCCAATTAACTGTCTCTTGTACCTTTGTATGACTATGTCAATGATTTCCTGATCAGTTTTCCTATTCAAGCCTTCTTAGAAAATTCGATTGAACATCTTTGTTCTTTCCGCACTGATTTTCAGTTCCACAATTCTTGATTTTATCTCCAACCTTCTTGTCATTTGATGGAAATCCTCGATAAAATGAGAGAACAAGCATACATAGTCTTTCTAGTCAAGATTTTGCAGGTCAGTTGTCTAAATTCATCTCATTCCTCCATTTCTAATCAAGGCTGCCCATGGCAAGTTACTGATCACCAATAAAACATGAAAAATATAAAATTTGAGTCAAATTTTAGCATTGTTCCCCTTTTGTAAGGGAGAGAAAAATTATTTCCGGTAACCATTTTAAATCTTGCACTAAACAAACAAATATTTTAGTACAGTGTTAAACAGTCTATTGTAAAGGGTGATTATATTTTAAGGGATGATGTTGAGTGTGAACCAAATCTAAACGTCAAGTGTTTTTCTGCATTTCATTTGACTCAATTTAAACCATGGAAAGATACACAACGAAAAACGCATCAAAGTTTTTCAGGCTTATTATGAAAATGGACTTTCAAATCAAAATGCATATAGTGCACTTCGTGATTTTGAATTCCTGAACATTGCAATGATAGGGAAAGATAGAGCGTGGCAAGGCATCCCACATTCGCGTAGTACGACTAAGAAATGAATCTCTGTAATTCATAGTACGGCCGAAGTTGGGCTCAAGGGTAAACTGATGGGCATTCCTAGAAGCGCGGGTATTACGGTTAATTTGTTTAAGGGGAGGAATGCAACTGGCTATTTAACTAGAGTCAAGGCCGTTAAAATTACGGTAAAAAAGGGTAAGATAAGAAACCTTGCGTCGATGTTCGAGTGGCGAAATCGAGTTGATGATATTAATGTCACCAATCATTTTAAAAGCTCTTATTTGAATACTGTCCAAGATGCTTAAATAAGTTACTGGAGCACCAGCCCATAGATAAGAGTTATATTCAAGTTTCGGACGTATATAGGTTTTGTAGATTGTAGCCAGATCAGACGGAGAGAAAAATTTCTGCATCTTCTCAAAAAACCTAGACATCTTGCCGCATTTTTGGTGACATCACGTATGTGATTGCTCCACAAAAGGTGGTTGCTGATGCACATTCCGAGAATGTAAAGATTTTCAGTTTCGTTGATGCAAGTGCCATTCATAGATAGTGGCAAAGAGGGTATATCTCGCTCTAACGATGCAAGACAGCATTGCGTTTTCGAAGCATTAAATTTCACACAATTTTTTATTCCCCATTGTACAATGCAGTTCCACATCCGAAGAAAAGGGTTGTGAGTCTGGAAACGAATATGAAAAGCTAAGAGTGCTATCGTCAGCGAAACAATGTATTGGAGCTGAAGAGCCGTCCACCTCAACTCATATAGTCGTGAGCAACAATTTCAGATCTCACGTTCGTCGTTGACAAACATTAATCATAAATATTTGCATTTACACGCTAACAAGGAGCAATTGACTCAAGAACTTCAGCCTTTTGACCATATCAAGCGTCATCAATAGTGAGAATGGTGTAAAGATATGGCAACAGTGGACGATCAATTTACGAAGAAAATCACCAGTAGATTCGCCAAAAAGCAGAATTGCAGCATTTGTGAAAATGATAATCAAAGAACAATTGTCGATAAACCAATGCACCCACATCCCTTTATAAAGGTTGTTAGATCTGATATAAGTCTTATTTAACTTCTACTTTAAAGTGGCTTTACTAAAATCCTAGTCTTTTATTGCAATTAAAATACTCGTAAGGCAGTATACAATTTTTTTCAAGCAATTAAAATTAAGGGTTATCCAATTCGCGGTTTTAAAAGTATATGGCTGAAATTCGATATCTGTCAAACTTAGTTGTTAAAGCATTTTGTTTCAGTTGAAAGTCAGACATTTACCAAAATGGATAGTTTAACTATCGCACAACGCATACAAATTATTAAAACCTACTACTAAAATGGTGATTCCGCCACAGCTACATATCGTGCTTTAAGAGGAGATTATGGTTTATATAATGAACCAACTACGCAAGCAATTGGCAAAATTATGAAGAAATTGGATTGGTTACAGATATTATAAGGCCTGTGCATTATCGTTTCGCTCGCACCATTGAAAATATCGCTGCTGTAAGTGAAAGTTTTGTCGAAGACCCGAATGTGTCGTTTCCTCGTCGTTCTCAGCAATTAGGACTGTCTTACGGCACATTATGGCGTATTTTGCATTTGGATCAACACCTACATCCATATAAAGTCCATCTCACACAACAACTGAAGCCAGCTGACCATTCTCAACGTCGTCGTAGATACGTCGAATGGGTGTTTGAACAACAGGCGGTGGACGGCGATTTTTCGAACAAAAAATTTTCGTTAGCGACGAAGTACATTTCTCACTAGGTGGGTATGTTAATAAATAAAATTGTCGTATTTGGGGTTCTGAGAATCCTCAAGTTATTGAAGAGAGCCCATTACATCCACAAAAAGTCACTGTTTGCTGCCTCTTGGACTATACTTCTTCGAAAACTGTTTGTGACTGTCACCGTCAATTCGGAGCGTTATGATCACATGATAACCGACTTTTATGTTATCATATGTGGTTTCATCAAGATGGTGCCACATGCTACACAACTCGAATATGGCTTTATTGCAAAAGACATTTCCTGACCGCGTAATTTCTCGTGGTGAAGATATCAACTGGCCAACAATATCATGCGATTTGACACCGCTTGACTTTTTTTTTGTGGGGCTACGCAAAAGACCGAATTTATGCAGATAAACCATAAACCTTTAGCTCTTGAGCACTAAAAAACCAACATTCGTCAAGATAAGATTCGGCTGAGATACCGCCGAACATGTGTCAAAAAGTGGTCGAAAATTACCTCAAGTGAATCGATACTTGCAACAATTCGCTTGGTGGTCATATAAATGATGTAGTGTTTCACACATATCGTCAACGTTCAAACTTTATAATAAAAAGAAATATCATGAAAAAAAACATTTAATATTTGTTTTATTATCGTTTATTTTTGAAACCGCAAAATGGATAACCATTTACAAAATAAATGAAAATAAAAAACAAGTATACGCCCAGGTGCCCCAGTGTAGATTTAAATTTTTAGTGAAGATAACTGTGGTATAAATCGCATAATTTACTCCAAAAGCAATTGAAAGGTTATTGTTCACATAAACTTCTCAAAAATGAATTTTCAAAAAGCACAACAAAAATATACAATTTTAAACACAGCTTAAATAGTAAATGTCAACTTTTTCTGAGGCATAGTATTTTTAAATAAAGCTCTTTTCATTTTCTATTATTCTATTCAAAAACTCCAAGAACGGATAAAAATGGGGAGTAATCCACAAAAGTAATTCAAAAGCGTAAAATTTCTAAATGTTAAATGTTTTTGACTTCTATAACAGTTTTAAAAAGTTAAGAGAAATATGAAAAACATAAAAGTTTTAAAAATATTTGTGATGCCTTTTTAAATATTTTTCGCATGTTTTCATTAGAATGTAGACACATTTAGGCACCTTCTATTTGAAAACACAGCCATGTGTAACCCTTAAACAAACAAATTAAATTATTTAACAGAACAAAATTTATTTTAAACCAAACTTTTAACAAAGATGTAAGTTTTCAAGTTAATTTATCTCTTCTCTATTATCCCACTTCTGATATTTGTAAAAAATAAAATACTGAAACAAACATTTCAACATTCAATTAATTTTCTTCATTCTCTTAAGTCAAGAAATTGAAGAGAGGGAGATGGAGGAAAAAATCTCAATTAATTAATTTTTCTGTTTTATGAAAATGCGTTTCAATTAGCGCGTGTTAATTAGAAGAAATTGACATTGTACCACATCTTTTTGTATTTCATTCTTCAATAATAAACCAGCGAAAATATAAACAATTTTTCTTTTTGAGAACATTTACTTTTTTCTTTTAAAGTCCTTCGTGGTGTCATTTATCAATATATTTCCTGATGCGACAAGCCAAAGAGGAGAGACATTTTATTGGGTTTAAAATGAATAAAATAAAAATGAAAAAAAAAAAAAATCAGTAAGTAAGATTAATGTTCCCTTGCTAGAGGGAAAAACGGCTATAGGTATCTTCATGTATATGAATGGTATTTTTGCTTCCAGCTCTATATGTACCTCATTGTTTGCCACTTTATTGTTAGCCTTTTCACCGGTTCTTGGGTGGTTTTGTAGTGTTGGCAGGAGCCAAACATTTATCGAGCAATTAAAGTCCATCAGAGTCTGATAATGGGGCGCGAGTGTGAGAGTGAACTGCCTGCCTGAAACCAAAACCATCAACAAACCCCTTCCTCCTTCCTCTCACACTTTTTACTTGCTTGCTTTTGTGCTCAAGGATATACCATTTACGTAATTTGTCCTATGTACATATACACCGCATACCGCATCATCAGGAATTGCTAGACCTATACCTACCTTTACTACAGGTATGTGTGAGTGTGAGAGAGTGTATAAATTTGTTTACCTCATCATAAAGCCCACTAATTTGTCCTGCTTAAAGATACCCACCAAAAACATTCACTCGTCTCCCCATCACACACAATATTTACAATGTCCGTCCCATTTCGTCGTCTCGTTCGCCCGTCCCGTCCTATCTTTTCCTCAACACCGAACAAGAGTAATATACATGAGAATGAGCCTTAATTTTGTGGTCATAAATAACAAAGTGACAGGTAGGGACTATGTCAGGAATTGGAGTAAAGGACACGGCAGAGACTCTTCATCCTAAAGTGCACCTTTCAAACCTTACTGTACTGAACCGAACTGAACCAAACCTCGCCACACTACACACTATCAGGTCTTCAGTTTCAGTTTCATCCCCATCAGGAACATCAGTATTCTGATAGCACAAAAAGTCAACATGGTCTATGTCATTGGTAACTTAATATTCAAATTATGTCCGTTATTCTTTTTTCGTCCTTTTGTGAGCGAGTCGTTCATATAAGCGGATATGTTTAGAACTGAATAAATCAACCACTATATCCGTTTCGCTAAATATTCGTCTTCTTTGCCATTTGCTTTTTCTTTTTTGTGTGATCGGTGTCCTTTATTTTGTTGCAGGGCAGGCTGTTGTTTACTTGAGAGCGGAAACAAATTTAGAATGACACTTGACACATGCTTAGTTAAGGGTCCTTGTGTATCAAGTTGATATAAAAAATAAATAAAATAAAACTTAAAATATTCCAAATGATTTGCAATTTGTAATGGAATCACTCTCTGAAATAGCGAGGGGGCGGCGGCGTTTGTAGTCGTTGTATTCGTCGCTGGTTGTTGATGGGATGGAAAAAGGATAATACATGGGTTTTGGTTTCCACATACATATATATTTGTGTCCTTTTTTTCTCTATTTCTCTTTATTTGTTGGTTTCTTCTTTTTGTTTTTCTGCATATTTTCCACGCGGGTGAATTTTGTGTTTTTGCATTTTGCTGCTATGCTCTGGAAGCTTATGAATCCATTTCATAAAAGTTTGTGCATCCTGCAGGACTAAAAGTAAATCACACGCTTGAATGACTTTTCACAGTGATTCAACCAAACAGTAGTAGATAGATGCTTGGTTAAGAATGATGGGTATTATTCGAAAAAGGAAAAAATTAGAAAAAAGTTCCATAAACTCACAGTCGCGATGATGTGTTGTCGTTCTCGTTGTCGTTGTCGTCCTCATCGTCATTTGATGGTGTACACTCTCGCATGTAACACACATGTCAACTCCCATGTTGTTCTGATGGTTCTACTACGTAGCTATAGTAACTAAAAAAAAAATAATAATAAAATCTCAAATGATGGCGCAGCTTTGTGTCCTGTTGATCCTGCGAGTTTTTCTGTTTTGCTTTTTGTAAAATTGTGCTTTGGATTCAGAAAACAAAAATATAGTAACCATTTTTAAAGGGAATTTTGTGTACTAGATTTTCAATTCGACGGGATTTGTTCGGTTTTTTCTGTGTCCTTTTTTGTTTTGTTCGTTGTTTTGTCTGTTTGAAGAGAAATAGGAAAGATAAATCCACTAATTGATTGTTGGGAAAGAGATGAGTAATTTTTTCTTTTTAGGTTTTTGAATTTGAGTTTGTTGCGGTTAAATGACTATTTTTTACTACAAATTCCAGGAATGGCACTTTGCTGAGATGATGTTTTTTTTTCGATGGTATTAAGGATTTAATAACAGTATATCATTTTTTTAAGACCATTTTCATACAAGAGCAGAAGTGAGGCACTTAAGGTGATCGAATATCGATAATTTATTCTTTCAAATTTCCCATTGCTAAATATATTTTCTTATATTGAATACAATAAAAGAATAATAAGTTAGTGAATTTCAAAAATTTTCGTGTTTCATTAATTTTTCGTTCAAGAGAAAGATTTCAAAAAACTATAATAGTTATACATACATACAACATTTTTTGAAAAAATTAAAGATTTTCTTGCAACTCGAGACAGATAGCCTTGGCGAACTCTAAATTATTATATGCTCTTAAAATGTCATCATCGAAACTAAGATAAACGAACGAGGTAATGGGTCAGAATAACGAGATTTCAGTCTTATTGATGCAAGTGCCATCCATGGATAATGGCAAGAGGGTATATCTCGCTTTAACGATACAAGACAGCATTGTGTTTTAGAAGCATTAGATTCACCACGGGTGAATGTTCTTTGGGTCGAAATTTAAAAAGCTTATCATATTTTTTCGTTCCAGTTCCACATCCGAAAAAGAGGGACGTGAGTCTGAAAACGAATTTGAATAGCTAAGATGGTCAGCGATATAATTAATTGGACCAAAAGTTGCAGACGAGAGTTCATTAATGAAAATAAAAAAAGAGTGTTGGAGACAAAACAGAGCCCTGGGGCACACCAGAGAAGGACTCGCCTTTTTTTGGGGATAAGTTCAACAAATACTATTTTAAATCTATTCGGAACGAGACCAGAGGAGTAGAACAGATGAAAAAGTTCACGCAGTGGTCTTGCCAGCGTTGAAAAACACCTATTCAAAACAAAAGCTGGGATACAATCAGAACCAGCGGATTTATGTATGTTGAGATCTCTTAGGACTCTCGCCACAGTACGAGTGTAACAAAAATATTTGTCCGATGGAATCACTAACTCACTGGCAGCGTTGAATTGGCGGTGAACTGCCTAGCAAATGGATTAGCTTTTTTCTAGAGTACGAACAAATGGAGTGTTATTGACAAGAACAAACAAAGAGGAGGAATACTTGAAGTTTTTAGGAATGACCAAACATTTGTACTGCCTTTGGGACATTGCAACATTGAGGAAGCATAGTAACCAGTTAAGAATCCTAAAATACTTATTGAGACCGTTCCAATTTGTTTTCTCATATTGAAAAACTGTTCTCCTGAGCTCTTTTCTTAACTGGAGAGTTTTGACACTAGAAATTAGCTAACACAACACAATTGTGGGTCGTGCCTAGAACAGATAAAACTATAGTAGTGTACTTATCAGTGGGCTCATTGACCAGCTGAGTTAGCTGGTTGAACTGAGCGAAGATGTCAGCAAAAACACTCCTTCGGGTGTTGTCTGATGCGAATTTTAAAAACATGAAGAATCGAGTACATTGAAACAACCTAAAAACGTTTTCAGTGCGAGAATAGGAAGAAACAATTACGTGAATGGAATCAAACAAAGCATCTAATTTACGTGAAGTTTAGATTAAAGCTTTGATAAAGGAAGCGACAGTGAAAGATGTGCTTATTTAAGGGACATTAAACCATATAAAATTGAAGAAAGAACTGGTGCGAAGATTATAATGTGGCAAGAGTTGATAGGCAACATCATTCCTAATATAAAGGGTGATTTTTTAGCTATTATCTTTTTGGAAACACTGGTTTTAACAGCTAACGCACGTTTCGTGTTTTGTTTCACTGTCAAACATCTTCAGCTTGGTCTATAATTTAACCATGAATCCAAACCAAACAAACAACGCTTGCAAATTATTGAATTTTATTATCAAAATGCGTGCTCTGTTAAGAAAGTTCATTGCGCGCTTCTTCCATTTTATGGTCAGTTTAATCGACCCACTGACGAAGCTCATTTTTGTCTCAATGAGTACGTAAATAAGCAGAATTGTCAATTTTGGAGTGAATATCAGCCAGAAGCATTGCAGGAGCTACCAATGCATCCACAAAAAGTCAGGCATCATTGGACCGTACTTTTTCAAAGAAGATGCGAATCGTAACGTAACTGTGAATGGTAAGCGCTACCGTGAGATGATATCCAACTTTTTTTTGCCCAAAATGCAAGAGCTTGACTTGCATGACATGTGGTTCCAACAAGACAACAATGGAGTTCGTGAACATTTTATTTCACGTTCGGGACCGGTCAATTTGCCACTTAGATCGGGCGATTTAACGCCTTTAGACTATTTTTTGTGCGCCTATGTTAAAGCTCATGTCTATACAGACAAGCCCGCTTCAATTGAAGCATTTATATGTACGTGAGATACCGGCTGAAACGTTGGAAACAGCATGCCAAAATTAGACTAAGCGGATGGACCATTTGAAGCGCAGTCAAGGTCAACATTTGCATCAAATAATCTTCAAACATTAAATTATATGGACCATACTATCGATTTAAATAAAGATTTTATTCATTTTTCTGAATTGTATGTGTTTTTTTTGAAAAACTTTCCTATAGCTTTTAAAAAAATCACCCTTAATATGCCGAGGGTATGGTGGGAAAAGAATAATGGCCCCAGCTATACCTATAAATCAACAAATTAGCAGGATCGGAATATTCATCTTTTTTGGTTTCACTTAGTGCCAGAACAGATGTCCTTTAGCAATTTTTCGATAAAAATACCGAACTAAACTTTGAAAGCTGTAAGGCCTACATAAGTTTAATGCAATGTCTTTTGCGGACTGACAAAGATCGACTATGAATTGACAAACCTAGGATTTCGGCAACACTACGAGCTAAAGCTCGAATTTTTCCACCAGTTTAACTATTGCTGATGAAAAAGTGCTCCCAAAATACCAAAAAATGCTTTATTTTTGTGAAATATTCACTATTTCTCTAGTGAACTTTAACTATTTTAACTTTAGTAATGGTTTAGTTTTCAACTGTCAAATTTCAAAGCTATTTCAAATAAAACCTCTTACAGAAAAAACCCTAACGGGTGAATGATGTTTTCTTAGTAGTTAATAACCTCAGGCTACCTTAGTAGTTAATAACAGGCGCGGCGCCCGTCGTGGACTAGAAAATAAGAGAATTTAATCGGCTGATCTTGAAGTCAAAATTATAAAAATAAACGCCCACCAAACCAGAGGTTCCCTACATTATAACGTTTCAATTTAGGAAAGTACAAGTGATCATAGCTCCATAGTGCGTTCCATTGATTGTAACCCTCGGGTTGCAAAATTTTCAAAATAAAAGCTTCACAGAATTTGACGAAAAAGGATTATCTACACTTCAAAATCTGTATTTTTACTTATTGACGTAAATCAAAAATAAGCTTTACCACTGAACAAAATATGTTTGTGTTGAATAAAATGTATAATATGTTTTGTTCAGGCGTGAAATGGCAAACCAAACTTCAAACAAATTAAATGGCAAATGACAAAATCGCTGCCAATAAAATCAGTGCTACCAACTTTAAGCTCTTTACCATCATCTCTTAAGCTAATGTAAAACTCAAATCAAAGTATTGCAATGCTAAATTGTGGACTTATTTAAATATTACTAAAATTTAAGAATTCAACCTAAAACTAATTTAAATGTTTTCCAGTTTTTAAACAAACATTCGATATTTAATAACTTCATTCAAAATTGACCATTTGAAGTCAATTATTATTGAATATTTGCATTAAATCCACAAATAATTGAGTAGCATTCATTAATTAAATATAAAGCAAAATTAAATTTCTCTATTTCTACCTATATATACCTTCAATACACAACTACATACATACATATGCACCATATATTATTTATTTTATTGACAAATAATTCGAAAAATATACCTAATTTATTATATGAACTGTGAAAAATCAAAACAAATAGCAAAATCATGTAGGCAGATACCTATAGGATTTAAAGTACATACATATATCATACAGTAAATAGGTACATAGATATTTTGTAATCTATAAAATAAAATAAATAAATTAGGTGGCGCAACAGTCCGTAGAGAACCAGGGCCTAGTGACTTACAACTCTCAACCATTCCTGTGTGCGAGTACTGTTGTCAGGGATGGAGGGGACCTACAGTTTAATGCCGAATCCGAACGGCTAATTTGAGAAAGCACTTTTTCATGACAAGCATTACTCTTGGAGAATTTGTCAATTCCTCGCAAGAGGCAGTACCCGTTTTTGTTTTTTTTTTTTTTTTTTTTTAAATTAAGGTGGCACAGGCTGGGCTCGAACCCAAGACCTCTCGCATGACAGTCCAACGCACTAACCATCATGCCACGGGTACTACATATTTTGTAATCTATGAATTCAAAAACTCAATTATTATGCCCAATTCTATGAGAAAGATAAAAGTTAAGCTCACACAAATAAAAAATCGAGAACAACTAAAAACACACCTAGATATACTTACCTAATAATTCTATATTTTCATTATCTAATTAAATTTCAAAATTTTGTGAATATTCTACTATAACAGTAGGTATATAAGTTCTATCATGGATACACCTCCCCTTTTTATTATAAAATTTCTAATCACTTAAACGTTTTGTTTACAATAGCTAAGCCATAGTTATATTTCCAGATACGTGAGCAGGTATTTGAATAAAACCCTCCAAACTATATTGACCCCCATTTTGGGTCCTTTCAGAGGCAGCCATTGTGCTTCACTAAACTAAACACTCATATTGATGGTGGTGGCACGGTTTGATAGTGGCGTGGCGTGGCTTGGTGTAGCATGGTGTGGCATGGTGTGGCATAGCGTATAGCATATTCTCCATACTCCAAATATAAATATAGGGAGCTGAAATTTTCAAATATTTGCCTTTTATTCCATTTTATGTCCACTTTTATGAAAATGTCGTGTGTTTCCCTTATAATGTTCAAATTATGCGAATTTACCTGGAGAGCTACGTGAAAAGGTTATGTTATGGGTTAGCAAAAAAAAAAAACACATACACATTTCACGAGAAATCTTTGTGCATTAAAATGGAATTAGAAATTTAATTTTTAACTTCCAATAGGAAATTATTGTATTCTATCCGATTTGTCGAATTGAAAATTTTGACATTTCTCGACGTTTCAAGGCCCCTGTAGTCTAAACCAAAGGTACGTAAGTTACTAAGTCCGTATGCGTTCGGGAAACCTTTTTCCATCCATATCTCAAGAATCGGCCAATTCTCTTCGTTTGACAAATAATAACATCAAACGATAAAAAAGGACTTTAAAAAATAATGAGTAGATTGTGATTTTTTTAAATTTGTTTCCCCTCAAATATTTCTCGAGCCAATAATGACTTTAAAAAAATGAACACTTTTAAAAGTTGGTAGAAATGATTTTCGACTCGAATATGTTGGCAAATAATGAATGAAATTGGTTTCAAACTATTTTTATCATATACTAAACATTGGCAATTTGTAGCAATTTACTAAGATTTAAAAATGTTTTAGCTAATTTCAAACCATTTAAACATCTTACTATATGTTAAGATTTTGCTAAAGTTAAAATCACGGAACAACTTTAATTTTCTAAATCCATAAGGCATCTATCATTATCCTTGAAAAAATTTCTTGTCAATTCTTTAGAAAGTTAAATAGTGTCTTTTTATAATTCGTGAGCAAAAATTCTTGTGTTTTAAATTATGAAATTTTTTTTGCGGAAGACAAAGATTTTCAAATATTTGAGAAGACGGCTTTGTGGAGAAAAGAAAAGTGATATGTTTTAAGTCCCTACCAAGTCTTCTTTCTTCTTTGACAAAGAAAAGTTCGGTTCTTGTTTGAAAATCTAAATACCTAAGACCGAATTGCACGTGTCGTAGGCTCACGGTTTCGCCAAATTTACAAGATAGATGTATCACTATATTTTTTCTGTACAAATATGCTTTATAGATAAGCTTCAATTACGCATTCGGTCGTGCCAACTTTGATATATTAAATAAGAATAATGGACTCTTAAGAAGTAATCTAAAATGTTACCTCAAGCTTTGTGCTCGCTGTAAATTATATATATCGTAACCTCGAGCTTATTAGCCGAATATATTTATTTTCAGTTTTGTCTTACTTTGACAGCTGACAACTGTATTGTCATTGCAATTTAAAATAAATAAATATATTGGGTGGCGCAACAATCCGTTGAGAACTAGGGCCTAGTGACTTACAACTCTCAACCATTTCTGTGTGCGAGTAATGTTATCAGGAAAAAGTTTTTAATTTGAATCCGAACGGCTAATTTGAGAAAGCACTTTTCATGACAAGAATTACTCTTGGAGAATTAGTCAATTCCTCACAAGAGGCAGTACCAGTGAAAAAAAATTTAGATGGCATAGGCAAGGATTGAACCCAAGACCTTTGGCATGACAGTCCAACGCACTTTTTTTTTTATTCATTTTTCTTACTTCAATCTTAAACCTTTCTTAAAGCTTGACAAAAATTCATAAAACTAGCTTAATTAACCATAACTTACAACTAACTTACTGGTCCCATACGGACACTCTAAGTTAAACTATAACACTTAATACTAATGCCTTTCGGCCCTAAGATCTATTCTACTTCAATTAAATTTTATTTATTTTTGTATTTATTAAAAAATTGGAAAAAAACTATCCTTTTTTATTTTTACTTAAAAACTACTTAAAATAAGGTCTTTAATATAAAACTTAAAACTAACTTTAACTACCTATTCTACCTATAAACTACTTAAAACTAGAACAACCACAGCAGCAAATGTAACTATCTAACATTTTTTGTTTTTCATATTTTGTTGTCCTTTTTGTTTCTTATTACATATTTTTTTTTTGTTTTTTTTTAATTTTTTTTTTTTGTGCTACCATGCCTATTCTACTTGAAACTAAACCCCAAAACTATAAAACAAGTATGTAATCCGGCCAAGGCTTAAAACCCCATCCCGACTACCCACTATCAAGTGCCGATTGAAGCCACCAAAACTGGTTCTCCTGCTTCACCCTATCAGTTCGGTCCCGTTAGGACACAGCCCTACTGAACCAAAGGAGCTCTGCTCCGTCTTGTGCCATGACGTCCCGATTGTACAGGAGTCGCCTATCCACGGTTCGTCGTCTGACGTGGTAGATTAGCGGAACTGCCATTCTATCCTATATCAGACCACATCTATCTAAAAAGAGAAATGCATCTGGTGGAATGAAGCCGCTCAAGCGTGCACCCTCAAAATACTCGTCGTTCGGATAGAACGCCCCGAAAATTAAATTGTTGGTCGAAGACATAGCTCTTGCAATGTGACCTCGAACGAGTTTTATCACGAAATTGTCAATTCTGTTGATTCGAGCCCCGTTGTATAGGACCTCGTTAGAATAGTAATGCACGTAAGAAGATTCGGCTGTTCGATATAAGCCGGTAAAGCGTCGTTAACACTGCCGTCCGTTAGTCCAACGCACTAACCATCATGCCACGATCATTGCAATTTGGTTTGTTTTATTTCAGAAACTTTATTCTCAAGGCCCGAGGTTTGACGCTACATTATTTTTTGCAAATTCTTAGGTTGGACTTTGACACATGATATCGTAAAATATCGTAAATTCGGTAAGTAGAAGCCTGTCAAAAGCCTGACCGACCTTACGCGTGGTTGTGGCTTGACCATTAGGCTAATATGTGTAAGTAAACTCACTAATAGAATATGAGGTTTTACTTACTTCAGTCTATACAGATGGGAATTCTATTTAGTAAGATCCGTTTAAGTATTTTTGAAATATTTTTACTACAAACTTTGTAAAACAATTAAGAAATATTGACAGACGGGTGCAAAATGGAAGTTATAAGTGTGTATCACATTCGAGTCTCTTTTTACAAATAAAGTTATTGAAACGTTTGGTTTAGACTATCGTTTTTTATAACCAAAAAAAAAAAAGAAAAGGTCTTAGTATTGATCGGTCTGTTGGCAATTCAATTAGCTATCAACCAACACATGTGCTGTACATCAACCAAATCCAAAGTCTGCCTAAAACATCCGTGGCAGGATTAAGCCACATAACTTTGAGATCTATGCGTCTTGACCCGAACCTAAACCCGTAATAATTTACCAAGGATCTAATAGGAAACGACCAAAGACAACGTGTTCGCTAAACGAACTCTAGAGCATTTGAAAATGTAGCCTAGTTTTCATCGGCAAATAATTTTCAGCACTGAAGCCATTTTTATATACACTCCCATCATCCATGAGATCCATCCATCAACATGAGATCCAAAAACATTTAATGCACCCTAACAAAATCACAATTCGATGTAGAAATTCGGTTCATATTTCTTTGAGAACCCCTATGCCCAGGTTATCACAGTCCACAGCAAGAGCTGTTGGACGCCAAAGCAATGTTGCTTAAAAAGTATGGAACACGCGAGAGTATATGGTCCGGCCATCTTACGTAAGGGTGGCTGTGAACAGGCCAATGTTGTCGTTCAGTATTTACAGGTTTTTAAAAGTCACATTTCTTTTCGAGTGAAATACAACTCATAGCGACTCCAAAGCCAAAATGGATCCATGCCTTTTGTCAAATTTAGTTTGATTTTAGAGTTCCATACTTCGAATGTGTGTCATTTTTTCAAAAGAAATGATTGCGGACATTTGAAAAATGTGATAATAACTTCCCATAGGAAGTTGTTGTAATGGGTCCGATTTGTCGAATTGAAAATGTTGAAATTTCTCGATGTTACAAGGTCCCTCGAGTCCAAATAAATTTTTTTTGAGAGATGTATGTGCTTGATTGTGTACGTACGTTCGTACATCAGTACGTCTGTACGTCCGTACGTTCGCGATGTTTTTTTCGTCGTCCATATCTCAAGACATCGACTTCAAATAAATTTTGTTATACAGATAATAATGCAGAAAGGGCTCTCAAGAAAATTGCGTGGGTGGTTCTTTTACCATTGCAGTTTAAATATCTCACGAAACAATAACGCTAGAGACTTGAATTTAATTTTATATTATATATTGTAACGTGATACCAAACAAATATAAACAATTCCAATTAACGGTTTTTTTTATAAATAAAAAAACTGAAAAAAAATATTTGTCACCTCAAAAATTTTACGAACAAAAAATGATTTTATCTCCAAAACAATTTTGTGCAACGAAGAATAATGTTTTCAACATCTGGTAAAATTTTGAGAAAAATCGAATTGACAGTTTTTTACAAAAATTAAAAACCTAAAAAAAAATTCACAAAAGTTGGTAAAAATTGATTTTCGACTCAAATATCTTTTCAAAACTTTGAGATATTAGCTTTAAACTAATTTTATATTTTTAAAAATATTGTTGTCAACATTCAGCAAATTATTGAGAAAAATCAAATTGACATTTTTTTTTATTTAATATAAACCAAAAAAAAATGTATTCAAAGTTGGTAAAAATTGATTTTGGACTCAAATATCTTTTCAAAAATTTGAAATTATGGCTTTCAACTAATTTTATTTTATAAGAAATATTGTTTTCAGCATTTGGAAAATTTTTGAGAAAAATCGAATTGACAGTTTTTTTTTACAAAAAATCAAAAAACCTAAAAAAATATTATTAAAAGTTGGTAAAAATTGATTTTCGACTCAAATATCTTTTAAAAACTTTGAGATATTGGCTTGAAACTAATTTTATCTTTTTAAAAATATTGTTGTCAACATTCATTTAAATTTTGAGAAAAATTGAATTGACAGTTTTTTACAAAAAAATAAAAACCTAAAACAGCAATGCTAAAACTTATTAAAAATTTACTTTCGACTCAAATAGCTTTTCAAAAATTAAAAATATTGGCTTCTAACATATTTTATCTCACAGAAAATATTATTTTGATTTTCAATAATTTTTGTATAAGAATTAGTCCGTTTTTTCATAAAAATAGTACGCAAATTTGGTAAAAATAGATGTTCGGCTTTCGATATCTCTCAAATTAATTTCATTCATCCAAATTGTATTTTTTTATATAAGAAATAAAAACTTTTAAGAAATGATACTAAAATTGGTAAAAATTGTTTTTCGACTAAAAATCTCGTTTACAAAAATAGATTTTGAAATAAAACAATATTGTTGGTAATTTTGAAATTTAAAAATAATTCAACTAACAACTTTTTTAACAAAACACGAAGACCTACAAACTTTTAAGCAAGACAAATCAAGAGACGGAATGGGAAGTTATCAATGTGGGTCGCATCCCAGCCTCCTTTTCCTACATAATTGCATCGATCTGTTAAAATATCTATTCAATTTCTTGTAACTTTAAGGTAAATAATGCGGACTACAAATCGCATAAAGAACTATGAAGTTAAAAATTTAATAATAAGGATTTTAAGGAATAATCTTAAAATTTAGTAGACAACAGTTCCTGTTAAGCAACTGTTATGATAAAACATTAAGTTCATACAACTCATTTGTCACCTTTATTAACTTTCCCATTTTATGCTTATCAAACATAAAATTGTCCTGTTTTCATTTTTGCTCCTACATATACAGATACTATACTCGTATATCCTTTTTCTCATTTTTATATTTTTGTATTCTTTTCAGGTTGCCTGGATGCACTTTGAGCAATCAGCAATTTTGACAGTACACAATCATGTCATAACGAGAAATCCCAGAATTAGTGTTACCCACGACAAACATGACCGCCACAGGACATGGTATCTCCACATAAACAATGTCCACGAAGAGGATAAAGGCAGATATATGTGTCAGATAAATACGGTCACTGCAAAGACCCAATTTGGCTATTTGAATGTTGTTGGTAAGAACTATACTCTTTTACATTATATGTACATGAATAGAAAGTAGAACAAAAATGATTATATTTCTATCTGAGTGCAATAAAATATTATAAATCACAAGGACCTCTCAAAATGAATAAACCAAACAACCAACCACCCGATCGGGCCCAAGGACTCTCTCTCTCTGCAAAAACAAACATTTATTATAGAGTAGAATTTACAAAATTGTTATTATCACGCTTGTGAAGTT
The DNA here is from genome assembly GCA_951509635.1 of Eupeodes luniger. NCBI lineage: Eukaryota > Metazoa > Arthropoda > Insecta > Diptera > Syrphidae > Eupeodes > Eupeodes luniger. Next base: position 100,246,046 of record OX608073.1, on the reverse strand, counting down.
ATCTAAAAAATATTTTATTTCTTTATTGAAACAAAAACACAGAAAATTCTATAAGTAGCATAAATATTTCAAAAACACCAAACAAAATAAGGACGAAAAGGAGTAGATATAACCAGGTAACAGTATAAGTGGTATATTAATGGTAAAGCAGAAACAGAAGCATAGAGCACAAAATCAAAAGGATATGCCATCACCATCGAAATTATTTTATAACTCAGAAGCTACCTACTATTCATTATTTTGTGTCATAACACCACCGCACTGTACAGCACAGCCCCGCACCGCACCCCACCACACCATCAAGACCAAGCCACAGAGGTTGAAAAGCGAATTTGTTTGTTTTTTGTTGTTGGAGAGTCCTTGTTGCTGATTCTGTTTGCGCTCCTCGCTATACTGGTTTTGTGCTTCTGCTCCTGAATGGTAAATTCTAGGAGATGGGAGCTGGGGGCGAAATTGAATTCTGAATTTGTAAATTCTAGTGGATAGGTGCGGTATAGAGGTCCTTTTAGTCATTATCTACGACCAGTCATGGTTGAAAATTTGGTAATTATTTCTTCATTATAAAATTGTGAGAGAGTGTTTTTGGAGTGGGTGCATTTTTGTTTGTACCTAAGCAAGTCAACAACCATCATAACGACCACAAAAGTTATATAACCCCATATAATACCACTATACTTATACCTACAACATAGTTTGTATTTGTATATATTGTATATATTTTCTTGGTAATGTCCTTTGATCCGAGGAGCAAAAATTTATTCAAAATTGTATTTATTCAATTTAAAAGTGTCGCTGGGGCAAACTTGCAAAACTGAAAAGCTCCTTAATCCATCGTGTCCTTTATTTCTCTATCTTTTTTTGTTTTCTTTTTGTTTTTGTTTTTTCTTCTCGCTCCGCATCTTTCTCTTTATCTTTGGAGAAGACGAAGATGAAGATGATGATGGAAGAAGAACTCATTTAGACTTTGGCAAACAAAAACCTGAGAAGAAATTCTATCTGGAGTCTTTTCATTTACTTGTTACGTTATGATGCTCCCATCAGCATCATCATCATCGTTATAGTCATCGGTTGGTTCTTCCCTAAGGATTCACCTACCTTTTTCATATAAACAAGCCCTGTCTCTCTCTCTCTGGAGTGCCTGGATAGTGGATAGGTACACTATATACCTACAGGAGCTATTTGAGGTGAATTTGCAGAGGATAAATACGTATAGGGTTCCCTTCGTTTACAAGTGGATTATCTCAGCTATGGAGTAGAAATTTTTGCAATCCATAGATGAAGTTGCCTCATACCCCCCCCCCCTAACGATGCTATACTTGTTTAAGGCTTGAGAGAGGTGGATTAAATAAAAATAACAGAAAAACTCATTTTTTTTCTTATTTCTTTTCTTCAAACTTATCATCGAAACATGAATTCATCGTTTCATTTTCATCCGATGATGATGATAACGATGATGATGATGAAAATAAAGATGATAATGATGATGGTTAGTCGATCTTGTTAGTATTCGTATGTTTCAATGTGCCGAAGATTGGAGGGATGCTCTCAAATTATTATCTCCATAGATATTTCTTTCCTTTATTTTTATTTTTTGTTGCTGTTGTGTTATTTATTTTTTGAGATCTTCTATAACAGTTTTTACTTGATAAGTTAAAAGTTAACTATAGCATGTTTTACAGTATATGTTCAAATATTTTATATGATGATGAATGCATGTTATACATGTTGTTTTCTGAGGTAAAAAGTAAAATTTACTCTTCTATTTATTCTAGATTAAATTTTGTAAACATAACTTCTACGTGCATATAAAATATGTAAGGAAAGTTATCAGGAATGTGTGTATTTAGTTTTTCATCTGAAAGATTCAAATTTGATCCATGGATGAATATATATATAAAATTGTATGATTTATATTCTCTAGGGAATAATATTGATTTATAATTTTCAAAATATTAACTACAATATTATTTATGGATAAAAACAGTAGTACGATGAAGTTTAAGAATGTTAGACGAGGCTTCCATGTGATGATGACGAATTTTAACATGATAAAGGCAAGTTTAAGGCTTCGTTATAGTTGCCATCTGTTTATTAGGTGTAGAATTATTTTAACTGAAATTACTTTATGAAAGGGTATCACCAAATCACCACAATTTGAATAGAAAAATTATGTTCATAACACTTGAAAAAATTACCAGCTGTCACTTAAAAAATGTGGTGTTGTACGTTGAACAATATTTGAAAAATTATAAAAGTTTGACAGCTGTCATCTTACATAAAACCAAATATTAGAAAAGCCTTTATTTAATAAAATTATTTAAAAAAAATCGCACGTTACATAAATCTGAGGTTGATTTCAACTTAAAATTCAATAACTGGCCTGGAAAACCTTTTCCAGATCTTTCATGTACACAATTTGATACATAAACTAAGCGCAATCAGCAATTGGAGACAAATTTGATCAAAAAATACGTATACGCCCAGTGTACCAATTCAATATTTTGCCGGCTTCGGGTAAAATTAATCTACTTTTGATAGAAATTTGACTTTTAGAAGTGGACATGATTAGGCTACAAGTTCAATATAAAATTATTAAATGCGTACAGTAAAATAAGCTAAAAGTATGCTAATATTATCTTTTGACAAAATATTTGTTTTTTTTTTTTGTTATTTGATTGTCATCTTGGCAGTTTTTTTGAAAGACTATAATTTTAGTGGTTACGAAACTTGGAGACAGTTATGGAAAGAATGGACAAAAATGTCAAGCCATAAAATATTCCTCATTTAGGTTTCTGAGTAGACAAAAGAAATAGAAAACGAAAAACGTCACAGCGTTTTAATAAACTCAGCAAAAAAAAATGGAAGGAAAATCAAAGTCTTACATTCCTTACATCTTTTTTAAGAAGAAAAAGCTATTTGACCGCAACTGAACAAGGAAAATACTCAAAAAAGCTTAAAATACTCTAAAAAAAAAGTATTTTAACGAAATTGGCAAATCCTTAAATGACAGACTAAGAAAGCGGATTTCAATTTTTGAACATTATGTCATCGAAATGTCTTCCGACGAGTTGCACGCACTGTTCAAAACGGGGGACTTCGGTTGCCACGGGATGTCCCCAAAGCGAATGATAAGTTTTTGAGGCAAAGCTTCGCGAAGCAAATTCATCGAATCTCTATCCTGTTGGAACCATGAGTGCGATGAAAACGATGGATAAGCTTGCAGGTTTGGCAAAAATAAATCCGTTATCATGCGTCGGTATTTATTACTATTGACATTTTTCACCTGGCCTCGAGCATTCTCGAAAAAAATGGTCTAAATATCCCATGCGTGAATAAAGCGCAGCACACAGTTACCCTGGGGCAATGCAATAACTTTTTCTGTCTCAGTCGAGGGTTATGGGTTTTTGGAGCCAAGTAAGGGCAGTTTTGTTTATTAACTTGCCAATTTGAATGAAAATGAGCCTCGTCAGTCCAAAAAATGGGATTCACAGTACGAAAACGCTAAAGTGTCGTCTCACAAAAATGATTGCGTGAAACAAAATCACTTTCTCTGAGTTCTTGAACGATTTAAATCCTTTTTTAAAATATCATAAATAATAGCTCTTAAAAGTCCCAGTGAAGCTGCCCTTGTATTGAAAATCGTGGATTTCCACGTAAACTCTCTTTAACCACTTCAATGTATTCGGGAGTCCTTGAAGATTGACTGGGCCTTAGCCGTGGAGTGTTAATAGAAAAAGCAGTAACGCGTAACCTCTGCACCCACAAAAGAATTCAATTCACACTCAGCCCGTCACTTATTCGTCGTAAACCGAAGTGTGAACAAAAGTACGAACGCTTAGTAAAAAGAAAGAAATTTTAAAGAAAAAATCAGATAGCTTTCCAGTTAACTTACAAGAACTTTTCATTAGATAAAACTGTTAATATCTTGTTAATAGTCCTGAAGTAGTTGATGAAGTATATTTTCATAATCTTCATTCTTCTTCGCAAACTAGCTGTAGTCATATGCCTGTACTGCAGAGTACGGTCTTTAATCTTCTATCCGTATTGAATGATAACTGCTCAGGCGGTCTCAATGGTATTCCCCCGATATTATTGAAAAAAAGTGTAGAAATGCTTAAGTTGAACCCCTTACGTTCATATTCAAACTTTCCTTAAAAACAGGAAAATTTCCCATTACATGGAAGAAGTCATTTCTTACACACGTATTCAAGAAAGGTAACAAGGTGGACATAACAAACTACAAGCCCAATGAAAAGCTTTCTTGCATTTTCAAAATTTTTGAACAAGTTGTTTGTGAGAATGTAGCTTTTTTTAGTAAAATTCTAGTTTGCGAATAGCAACACTGACATAAAAAAAAGATCAACCTTTACAAATCTTCTCACATTGTCAAACATATGTTCAAACGCTTAAGAACAACGTTATGTTTTTGACTTTGTATATTCTGGCTATTCTAAAGCTTTTGACCAACTTAATTTTTGGTTTTCTATGATATTTCTTACCTTGAATCTTACCTTGAAAATATATCCTATGACCTATGAGGTAATATTCAAAAATTGTCATTCAGAACCTTTTGTTGCTCAATTTGATGTTCCACAGGGAAGCCATCTTGGTCCTTTTCTGTTCATCCTGTCTATTAACGACGTAATGTTATGTTTGCCCTCAAGTTAAGTGCTCATTTTTGCGGATGATGATTTTGGTGTAAGAAAAAGGCCTTTCCCACAACCCTTTAAAATGCCAGACGATAACTTTTACTAAAAAACCGAATCGGAAGTCTTTTTGGTTGCTGTATTTTTCAGCAAAAACTCTGTCGCGTCTTCACTTTTTAAGATTTAGGTGTTTATTTCTGTTTCAACTTAGAATATACACATCACATTAATTTCAATATCAATAAAGCAAGTTCTATGCTTGGTTTTATAAAACAATGGGCATAGGAGTTCAATCATCCCTTTGTTAACCTTTCTTAAAACACTTGCCATGTTTGTCCTCATCTTGAATATGCTTCATAGGTATGAACTCCCTATTACGAAACTCTTGAAAATGAAAACGTATTGAATCAATTCAACATAATTTCATTCGCTTTGCCCTAAAGGGTTTTCCTTGGGATGATCCTTATGATCTGCCTCCCTATGAACATCCTATTCAGCTTCTTCAAATGCAATCCCTTCATCGAAAGCGTTTTAATAATGACTCAACTCATTTATGGTGAAATCGATGTGCCTTATTTATTATCTTCTATTCATTTAGAAGATATTTTCGCAGGTGATGAATATATTGGCTTCCAAGAATTAAGTATGGGAAGAACGAAGCGCTTTCAAATGGGTTATTGGAGCACTTGCCTAGATATGGGAGATGAACTCGAATTAAGGCCAGATCAGAAGTGGTAAAAGAAATCTTTTATAGACATAAAAATGTAGGAACCTTTTAAAGGAAGTCAAATATGTTGTCAATCTAAAAGCGATGCACATATTTAAAACTTAAATCTGTTCAGTCTCTTCCATACAAGTGCCACCTATTTATAGTGGCCTCGAGGGAGGGTAACGTTTCAGAGACAGTATAGACAACATTAAGTTTTCAATGCATTAAACCTTTCAAAGTTTTTGATTCTTCACTTTAAAATATTGGCACCATCAGCTCATTAAATAAATTAGTTGAAGCAACAGTCCGTTGAGAACTAGGGCCTAGTGACTTACAACTCCCAACCATTCCTGTGTGCGAGTACTGTTGTCAGGGATGGAGGGGACCTACAGTTTTAAGCCGAATCCGAACGGCAGATTTGAGAAAGCACTTTTCATGACAAGAATTACTCTTGGAGGATTTGTCAATTCCTCGCAAGAGGCAGTACCCGTGAAAAAATAAAATTTAGATGGCATAGGCAGGGATCGAACCCAAGACCTCTGGCATGACAGTCCAACGCACTAACCGTCATGCCACGGGTACTACCAGATCATTAAATATAATGCATTATTAAGCTGCCTTCAAATTCCAAAAAACACGAATTAAAAGCATACATTTTTCTTTTTAAACTATAAATCACAACTTATGCAAGTAATAAATAATATATTGTTTTTCAATAAGGGCGTGTATATGTTGACTGCAGATGTCTTGGCGTTTGCTTTGTGGTACGTAGCGCCGTCCTGCTGAAACCACATGTCTAGGTCCATATGGTTCAATTTGGGCCATAAGAAATTAGTTATCTTCGTTATGTAGCGCTCGCTGTTGACGTTGACCGCCTCACTAACGTCGTTTTCAAAAAAGTACGGACCAATTACGCCGAACAAAATCCACACCAAACAATAACTTTTTTAGGATGTATTATCACGTGGTAAACCTCGCAATACACTTTCACGTACCGCGGCGATTTTCTCGACCGATCCTGTGTTCCTTGAACATACGGGTGTTGGCCGATTGTTTACTGAACGGGTCGAATCTTTACTGAAGAATCGACTGTAAAGGGCCACCACGTCTACCGTAAAATGGGCGCAATACTCATTTTGATAATAAAGTTTTATCATTTGAACGTGCTGTTCAATCGTGCAACTTGATATGATGATTTGGCATAACTGAATAATAAACAAAAGATTTGACAGATATCACTACAACAAAATGGCTGCCACCGGGTGCCAAAATCTACTCACGCCAATTTAAAAAACCCTTTATTAAAAGTGTGTACCTATTAGCACATCGTTATCTAGTTTTGAGAAACGCTGAAGGGCTTCCAAAAAATGTAAAAAAGACTAACAATCGTTCAGAACTCCATTCGTTTTAGCCATTCAAGTTAAGCCTAAATTACCTGAATTCCCCAACTAAATTTTAATAACCCCAAATATCTTTTTTTTAAAGCAAAATTATCAGAATAACAAATTAAATACAAAATTTTCTTTTTTGTTCGTTGGACTGAAATTAACAAAAAAAAAACATTAAGCTTAAGCTTTGAGACTTTTTTCCTTCCAATGTGCATTTCAAATCAATCTAAAAAAGGCTTTTGAAAAATTCAAAAACAAATAACTATGAAGATAGTGTTAAGAGTAATCACAGATTAAATATGAATTTTAAAATAATCAATTTGTTTTTAGTTTATTTGAAAAACATCACTCCAAATAAAAATGTGTTATGTAAAGCTTTGTCATAAAGTTTTAAAATTTCAAAATTTAATAGTTCCCCCAAAGCTATTCACATTCAATTCCAATCAAAGTGATAATTTTTTGTATTTTGCCGTTTGTCACAAAACCAAATGAAAATCATATTCCTATTACCTACATATAAATAAATGAAAACCACAAAAATTGCTTGCAGGTAAAAATTCATAATTTTTATTTTCCCCCGAAATCAATCCGAATTGAAAAACACACATACACACACAAAACAAAAACAAATATGCATTAAATGGTTCTATATAAAAATTCGACCCGCTCAGAAAGTAATCCCTATTCCACCACATAGTTTTATGTATGACTTTAAAAAAATAGATAAATAAGGTTTAAAATGATAAAACAAGTTACGTAGAATCATTACTTTTCCAACACACCCCAAATAATATTCCCCAAAAATGCAGAATTAAAGAGAATATTTTCAGTTTTTTGTTATTTTTCAATATTCCACTAAAAATTAGTATTCAAAATGCCCAATGGGCCAATGACAATGGTATGTTGTTCGTGGACTAGAGAAGAAGAGAGAGTCCTGAATGCGTTCACTCACATAAATATGGGACAAAATTCAATTGCAATTGCAACCATCAGGACAAAACCTAATTAAAAAATGATTCAATAAATTTATTGATTTTAATTTAAACATTTTTTAATTTCAATTTTTTTGTGATTTATATTTTAATTTGTCGTATTTTTGTTTTGTTTTTTGTTAACAGTTCCACCAAACATCGATGATTCATTGAGTTCGAGTGACGTTATTGTGCGTGAGGGTTCAAACATTTCGCTTAGATGTCGAGCATCAGGCAGCCCCACACCCATCATCAAATGGAAACGAGATGACAACTCGAAAATAGCAATTAACAAAAATTATGTTGGTAAGCGAGGAGAGAAACGGCAAAAAAAACGAAAAAACGTTATGTCATAAAATATTTATTTGTTTTTTATTTCTATTTGCAGTTAATGAATGGGAAGGCAATACCCTGGAAATCACCCGAATATCCCGACTTGACATGGGAGCTTATTTATGCATCGCATCAAATGGTGTACCGCCAACAGTTTCAAAGCGTATAAAAGTTAGTGTGGACTGTAAGTATGGGTTTTGGATTTTTTATGATATGACATAAGTGATGGTGGTTGGACAGGAGTTGATGTTGATGTATAAAGGACATCACAAAGGATATGCTGTGTCAATTTTGGTTTCATACAACTCCCAGTCTCCCTTTCCCGCTCCTCCTGGCGATGATGGCGTCTCATCAGGTGTTTTTTTTTCGCTTCAGTAGACAAGCAAATGTTTTTCTTTCACGTCTGTTTGTTTGTTTTTTTTTTTTGTGATGTGTGATGCTTAGAATTCGAGATAAAGGACCGCTCTCCCATAGCAGTAAGGACACACTGAAGCGGAAAAATAAATAACACAAACAATTCTTCCTCTTCTTCTAAGGAAAGGTTATTTTTTAATCCTCCTTCCCGCATACATATAAGCCTGTTGGGCTTATTTTGTTAACTCCGTTATATTAGGTGCTATCCAAAGCTTGTAAAAACGGCTTTGTTTCGTGTACGACTATATGTGTCCCCTTTTTTGTGTTGCTCAGCTCTTCTCCCTGGGGGGATATGAATAAAAATGCTAATGAAACAACACAGAGCACCTTTTTGTCACGTCATAGGGCATCAGAGCAGCACAGAAAAAAAAAAAAAAAAAACAAAGAAAAACAGATCACATATCATCAGCAAAATACTTTGTGACGAACTTGTGTCCCATAACGTGTCGTCGCCGTCGCCGTCGCCGCAAGCACACTATAATCTCTCCCTTAACAGGGCCCTTTGATGTCTTTTTGATTTTCTATAAGAGTTTTTTCCTTCTCCATGTGGCTCCATCTTCTTTCTTCTACTTTGTTGTCCGAACTTATGGTAAGACAGATTAGATACAATACTTCTGACAACCTATGATATGGTGAGCTTAGTTTGATAGAATTTTATCCTGTGTGTAAATGGCGCCCGGGAGAATACCAAACATTACAAACTTTTGTTTTTGTTTTCTTCTTGCACATCTGTCACATCTGTTTTAAATTCTTGTTAACATCCTGCAAAGATTCATTTTATTCTTTTTAGTTGTGTGCTTTTGCATTCTTATTTATGCTTATTATTATCATCCTGGCACGAATTGTGGGAAATGCGAGGACCTGTCTTGAGTCCCACCGAGATGTCATATGGATATTGCGCTTGTATTGTACACAGGAAAAACAGTTTGTCAAGTAAAATATTTTTGTGTTATTGTTGGTGTCCAAGTCCATCCACCTACAATGATAACCGACACAAAAAATTGCCTGTCCAATCCGTTCTCGTCTATCCTTTTTTGGTTTGTGTAAGGATGTTTATTTTGTATTTCATATCATTTTTCGTGTAAAATAAAAACAAAATATTCTGCTGCACCATACATCCGATCCAACAAAATGAAAACCGACAAAGAATACTGATTTCTGTTTAAGAGTCAACACTATAGGTAGCTATCTACGTACTGACTTTTGGATATGTCCTCGAGGAGGACCTTAAGAAGAACCAACCAGGACATTTTCAGAAAGTGACTTGCTTCTATTGCGCTTGTAAAAATGTAAACCTATAGCTACATATATACGAGTACATTATACAATCTTTTGGTAATATTTTGCCATCTCCGATATACAATTTCTTTCTTTTTTTGAGTTCTGTATTCCGAACAGATGTTTTCTGTGATTGAACGTTTCTTGATTTTAAATTAGCAGTTGAATGAAGGAAAAGTTTTCATGCGGACGTCACAACGTCACGGACGACACGGATACACGAATCCCAGATCCAGATCCAGAAACACGGTTAACGCTCCACAAAAAAGAAGAAGTTTTCTTACATATACTACTTTCGGAGAAATGGAGAAAGTTGCCTTTTTCATAAATTTTGTTTGTTTCGTTTTTCTTTTTTCTTCTTGATTCAACTCTTTTTGAATTCAAAATATATCAATAACGATTAATATTGATTTTATAATGATTCGTATCCTTTTTTTGTATGTATGTATGACGTATGTATGTATTTCCATCTACTTTCCTGATTCTTCTGAATCAGTGAATGCATAAAAATGTATCGACAAGAAGTAAATCATGCAAGCTGAAGGGATGGGACGGACGTTGAAGTTACATATATAAGTTGGGTTGTATAAAGATTTTTATTTGACTTAAAATGCATATTTTTTGGACAAAATCAACAAGAAACTTTTATTTTTAACAAAATAAACAACAAAATTTTATTTCTGAAAGAAAGAAATTGACATATTGTCTGTGTTGTGTATAGTGTGTGTGCTATGTGTGGGTGTATGGTATGTTAAAACAAAAGGATTTTGTTTTCATTGTTTATCAAAGCATTATCATTTTGCCAGAAGAATGCATAACTTATTGCACAGCTGGTGTTTTGTTAAGTTGAGATGTCAGTTCTGTATTTTTGAAATTAAAGACACAAAAAAAAAAAACAATGAATCCAGAAAAGTAACATGATAATTAATTTCTTGAGATTGTATTTTTGAATTTTATGAAAAATTAAAGTTTAGAAGCTTTTGGTTTTTTGTTGATTTGCTAATTCAGCCTGTTTAGAATTCTATTTTCGGTCTCAAATGTTGAAAAGGATTCGTTAAGCATTCTCGTTCAAAATTTACATGATTTTGTTTAAAATTTCAAGCTAATCGAACACATCACAGTAGAACTACAGACCTGAAAGCTACTTGAAGGTGTAAGCAACGTGTTTGAAACATATATGCATTTTGAGTTCTTATGGCCAAAACAATAGGAATGCTTATTTCTTATGTGTTAAATTTAGTCTGCACTATTAATAAAGCTAACATTTGAAGAAATAGTTATATTATATTATTGGTAAATATGTTTCCAAACTTTAGTGCATCTAGTGAAATTCCTGAAACAGTCGAAAGTTTGTTGGAAATGGTAATTAATACCAATTTAAAAAATGAGATGAAACCCGAGGATTTTCATCTTAAGGTAGGTAGGTAGGTAGGTAAAGAATGTTGCTTACGGAAAAAAAAACTCCTTAGAAATCTTTTCAGTAGGATAATGGCCTCATGTACACTGTTGGCCTTCCAGTGTTTTCTTTTTCAATAATAAGTTATTATGACACTTACAGCTGTTTCCCGCTCAAAATTTTGACAGAAAAACAGGAGCATACTTCCGCAAAACCAAATGAGCTTGAATGACGCATGTTAGAAAATATTAACAACTTATTTCCATAGTGAGTGCTGTGTTCAGAAGCAGTGCATTTCTTGGAAAAGAAGTTTTGGGCGAAATGAATCACTTAATGTGCCAGTTTAACACAAATAACAGTTCTTGAGACTAGTATATCAGTGGACCAATTCCCATAGTACTCGTTACCTTATGGTAGGCACAGACGATATTGTAACAGCTGTAGCCGAAAGTGTACGACTCAATTCACGAACATTTTAAAAGCTCAACATTTCATTTAATACGCTGACGAGAAAAGAGGAATTGAAAACGGACAACTATTCGCTTTGCTATCACTTCGTAGTAGAGGCCTTAAAGCAGCTTAAATAAGACAACAATTTTGTCCGAAAATTCATTTTTTCTGACGCTAAGCATTTGGATACGGGTGGCTATGTTAACAAAAGTGATAACCTGTGTTATGACAACAATCCAAAAATAATTCAAGCTCTTAAGACTAATATCATTCTAGCTACAGCCCGTAACCATAAACAAAGTCTTGGAAAATTGAAGTGATATAATGGTTTTAAAGCAACAAAATTAATATTTTATTTTGGTGATTTTTTAAAAGCTGTAGGAAAGTTTTTCAAAAAAAAAACACATACAATTTAGAAAAAAGCATGAAATCTTTATTTGAATCGATAGTACGGTCCATATAATTTAATGTTTGAAGATTATTTCATGCAAATGTTGACCTTGACTGAGCCTCAAATGGTCTATCCTCTTAGTCCAATTTTAGCATACTCTTTCCAACATTTCGGCCGGAATCTTACGAATAAATGCTTCAATGTTGTCTCCCAATGCGTCAATTGAAGCGGACTTGTCTGTATAGACATGAGCTTTAACATAGCCCCACAAGAAATAGTCTAAAGGCGTTAAATCGCACGATCTAGGCGGCCAATTGACCGGTCCCGGACGTGAAATAAAATGTTCACCGAACTCGCCTCTCAATAAGTCCATTGTTGCGCGTGCTGTGTGTTGAGATGTAAAAGAGATACAAATCTTATATAACCCCTGGTCTATGCGAACTATGGAGTCGATCGAAAAGTCATTCAAAACAGCTTGACCATACCGGTTTTTGACTGGGCTGTAACCACTATAAAAACTTATCTTAAGAATTCGTTTTTGAAGTTTAGGTCTGATCGACGCATTACCTTGGTAATCCAAATTTACCTTTAACCGTATGGTTGACATAATTTGGGGTGTTCTTAGATTACCTGAAAATACGTTTGAAAAAATATCTTTGAACATTTTCTAGTTTTTCTAAATGCTCATAAGTGAACATTTCATTAACTTAGCAGAGGCAGCTATTCACTGTAGCGTTGAAGACTTTAAATTGGGAACTGTATCAATAAAGTTTTGAACTAAAAAAATTAGACCACATGCTGTTTTAAGCAGCTTTGGAAACTTTCGTTATTTCTTTAGCATGTGCATGAACATTTTAATTGTGCCCAAATATTTTAATTCATCCACAACTTCGAAAATATCATCACCAAGAGTCCAGTTGCTAGCATAAACCATAATTTTAGACTTACAGCTATTTAGTTTAAGATCCCAACTATCGTAGTTCTTTTTTAGCTTATTAATTTGAAGCTGTATAGAGGAAACGGGTTGTCTGGGTAATAACGAGATCATCTGTATTTTCAACATCATTAATAAATAAGGAAAATAATAAAGGACTTAAAACACAGCCTTGAGGAACTCCTGTTTGACATTTGAAGTCTCTAGATTTGTTTGAGCCATCTTGGACGAATGCATAATCTCATAGAATTTTAGTTGATAAACCTATTACTGAAAGCCTTTATATCAATGGTTGCCTATTGACTGTGTCGAATGCAGCTTTCAAGTCAACAAAAAAAGTATATTGACATTTTGTTTGTATCAATAAATCGCCTGGCCGCAGTACTTAAAACAAAGATTTGATCAATAATTGAAAGGTTTGAACGGAAACCAGGTTGGTAGCAACCGATCATAATGTTTTGTTCAACCCAATTCGTTAGCCTAACGTAAAGTAATTGTAAGAACAATTTTCTCAATGGGTTTAACACAGTCATATCCCTATAGTTTTCTGGCTAATCCTCGTCACTTTTTTAAAAACAGCTGACATATTGGAGCATCTTAGGTTTAAAGGAACTGTCTCTTCACTACATATTCCATTCATGAAACTTAAGATGTACTTATCCCAAAAACTCAAAAAACCAAAGTCTTCAATTAATTCCAATAGATATTTGATTCAGACAAGTATCTAAAGATTTATTTAAATATATTGGGTTCTGGTATTCACTAATTCGATTATTTAAGTCAGCAATAATCATCAAATGTTCATGAATGTTACTATTAATAAAATTGTATAGTTAATTATACTTTGCATTCCAGTAATTACAATTCAAGAACACCGGAAGTATTTAAAAATGTCTTTTTTTTATAAACAATCTATATAAGAGTAATTTGATTTTCAAAGTTTTAAAAATGTATGTATATATACTAATTTTTTGTAATTATTCTTAACACAAAGCAAAAATAACAGACTTAGACGAACTAGTGGTGGATTACACTAGCTCTCCCAAGGCTGTTAGTTTTTGACTGCTGGAATACATTTTATATTAAAATCTATGAAATATTTAAAATCATTTTCGTTTTCTAAGAAATGTTTGCTTTAATTTTAACTTTATCTAAAAAAATCTTATACAATCCAAATTCAAAGCTTAATATAAAATATAATAATGACATTATAATAAATATGGATATATATGTATACATATATCTTATACAATCCAAATTCAAAGCTTAATATAAAATATAATAATGACATTATAAATAAATATGGATATATAGGGTCCGCAAATAACTTTTTTTTTTTAATGTTACAAAAACATCGAGTGTAGCTTCGGCTGTGCGTTGCACGTAGCACCGTCTTGTTGAAACCAAATGTTGCCACTATCCTCCTTTTCGATTTTTGTGAACAAAAATTCGTTCAACATGGCCCGATAACTCCTTGCTCATTTTCGAAGAAAAATTGCCCAATTATGTCTCTGGACCAAAACCCACACCAAACAGTGACTCGTTTGGGTGTATCGGCTTTTCAATGTATGTTTGCGGGTTTTCTGTGTCCCAAATGCGACAATTTTGCTTGTTTACATACCCGCCAAGAACAAAATTAGTTTCATCCGAAAAGATGATTTTTTTGGCAAAATCGGCATCTTCTCTAAGCGTTGTTCCCAGCGTTGTTCAAGCGTATACACAACCATATTCGTTCAGCGGAAGGATAAAACTAATTATCTGTCAAATCAGACATGAGCTAAGTGTTACCATTCACGAAATAAACACTAGTTGAAAAAAAAACGTTAGATGGACCCTATTCATAAAATTGCGAAGAAAGTAAGAAAACAGCGTTTCTTTTTATTAAAAAGAAATTGTATCGAAATTTGTCAAGCAGAATTAACATTTATTGAACAACTTACAAAATTGGAACATCAGAAATCTACCTGCATATTTATAGAATAGAGAGTTTTAAAGTCTGATTTTCATCGTTAAAAATCATTATTTAATTCGAAAAAAAATGCATTTAACAAATTTTTCTAAGTAATAAATAAATATCTTTACAAAATTATAATACCCTTGCCATTTAACCTTTACCCATTACAATTAGTTTTTCAAAGGGTTATTTCCATCCACATCTATAGAGCTCCCCATGTTCATCAAGATATTAAGTAAAGAACAAAAACCCTTAGCAAATAAAAACAAACAAATATCTGTCACACCCTTATAGATAAACGAAGCCTCCCAAATCAAACAAAAATATCATGAAAAATTAATTTATTATATCAAAAAAAAAAAAAAAACAAGCATTACAAGTGTAACCCAAGTTAACCGAAAGCTCTTTACAAAACGAAAACCTCGCGAAATTTTCACTCAATTAAGGTACCCAACAACGAATGACAAAAAGAGCAACAACAACACAAAAATACTGACTCCTTTAAATCTGTAATCTCAATCGAATATTACCAACAAAAAAAATTGAAAAAAAGGTCCTTCACAATTTGGGCAATAAAAAATTAATTTTTCACTTTTCTCTTGTTTATATATTTCTCTATCGTGTCATTTCAAGTAGATAAGTAGGTATAGGTAGAGGTAGAGGTATACCTGTTATATCTTATCCTAGATCCTTCTGTCAATTTTTCCACTTCAATTTGCTAATTTGTACTTCGCTAGAAACATAAGACAAAATTTTCCAAGTGTCACCAAATTCAACACTGTCAACATCACATCGTAGTACCACCTCCGCCGCACCGGTTGGGGTGATAATGATGATGATGCCAAAGTTATTTTTTTTTTGTGTTTTTATTCTTGCCTACTTGAAATTTCATTCTTGTACAAATTCTTATTCTCTACGTTGCTCTTCGTCATCTTCATCGTCGTAGGTAAGATCCAATCCAGGATGAGCTCTTTTCATTGTGTATGGAGCTGGTGGATGTTATAGTGTCTCCTCTTGAAAATGACGCCCTAGTGCAAATATTTAATTTTTTTCTTGTGTTCCATTTCATGCACTTTGGAAATAAAAAGTGCTAACTTTTATTGTGTTGATATGAGACGGAAGAAGCAAGCTCTATTATATTTCCACATCGTTATCGTTAAGGACAAAACACGAAAAAACCAACAAACTTAAGGATGGACATTTTGGTCCACAGGTCCAGTACTTTTTGCAGGGTTCGTTCTTGACTTAACCACACGCACGAACCATCATCATCGTCATTATCACCATCACCAACATCATCATCCAGGTCCTTAAATTCAAGACCCTTTGCTCATTTCGGAACTCTTGAAATACAAAAAAAAAAAAAACAGAAATCCAGGCGGAGGAACAACAACTTGAATTTTTAAGTATTACACAAAAGACGACGACGACGAAGATCTAGAAAGGTATAGATAGATATATAGAGTATACTACACAGAACAAACGAAACGAAAGTGTTTGACTTTTAAATTATCCCTCTCAAGTTGGCAATGGAGAGGCGAGTGATTTTCATTCGTTTCTGTCCAGCCAGCTCCAGCAGTAGTATTGTCCGTCCGTTCAGGTTGAGCATCAAGAAAACTCTTGTGATGATATAGTCCTTGAAAATCTACAGGAAAAGAATAAAATGATAAGTGGAAGATTTATGTTAAATAACCAAACCATCCTTTCGTTTGGGGCCAAGTTTCTCCGACCATCATCATTAATGATGATGAGGATAAGGATGACAAAGAGAAAAAGAGTTGTTGGCCTTTTTTCTTTCTTTTGCATTTTTCATTTGTTTTGAATTTGAACTAAATGAAAAAATGTCCTTTCAATGGAAAATTTTTCTATATTTAGGTAGAAAAACTTTTGATCCTCTTTTTTTTCAGAGTTTTTATGTTTTTCTGTTGTTTTTGTGAAATTTTTATTGAATTTTATTAAAAACCTATTTCAACTTTTTTTCGTTAACCACTAAATTATATAAATTCATTACTTAACTATACAAAATTCAATATAACACACAAAACGGGGGAGGGAAGCAAAGCAAAGCAAAAAACAAAAAAAAGGACGTGCTGATGTGGTTTTTGAAAAGGGATCCTTTGGTCATTTTGGTTCGTTTGGTCAACCACCATTGCTCTCTAGCTAATTAATTATAATTATCAATTTAATTTCATTAAAATTTTCCACATTGACTTTTATATAAATGATTTTTCTGTTGTGTGTTTTTGTTTTTGTTTAATATTAAGTTCCACCAATGCTGCTTATACCACATCAACTTGTTGGTGCTCCTGAAGGTTTCAACGTGACCATCGAGTGCTTTACCGAAGCCCATCCAACATCACTGAACTATTGGACACGTGGCGAGGGACCAATCATACACGATTCACATAAATATAAGTAAGTGAGAAAGGACATAGAGTCCTATGTACATACGTTCTTCCAATTACGATATTACGTATATTTCATTATGTGGTAAAATTAAATCATTGTCATTTTCTTATTCCTTTTTTTTTTGCCTGGAAATCCTTTATAATGATGTGTCCTTGTCCTGAATCCTGATCCTGACATCCGTTTTGTTTCCGTGTTTTTATTGAATTTTTTTTTTTGTTGCAGAGTTGAATCCAGCATCGGATTCCCCGTTTATAAGACTCACATGAAGCTGACCATTCTAAGTGTGAGTAGTGGCGATGATGGAATTTACAAATGCGTAGCAAAGAATCCGCGGGGTGAAACCGATGGAATTATCAGACTTTATGGTGAGTTTAGTTAAAAGGTTTATAGGTTGAGGAGATGGAGATGGATGGAGGGCGGTTATGTAGTACAGTTGAATTTATACCACAAAATGCTGCCACATTATATGACCACTAAAACAAGCGGTTACATTTATATATAAAACTTTTTCCCATATTTACCGCCCTCACACAGTTTTTCTTCTTTCCCATCCCTCGCCTGCTCCACACCAACCCAAAATTTTGATGGCTCAGGGTGAAAAAGTGGCAGACAGACAGGAATATAACTAAATTAAACGCATCCACACATGATGCAAACAATTTCATGGCAACAACACAGTAATAATCATAATTCTGCGGAAGCACGTTCATGTTGGTTGTCTGTTTGGGATGATGATGACTAGAACGAGGACGAGGATGAGGAGGACGCACGGGGTAGGGGTAGGGAGGGTGTATGGTGTGTGGTGTGTATAGGTATAAGGATGGAAAAGAGACGAGGAATATAAGGGTATACGTATGATGAGAAATGTATGTGGGAGCATCAGTGGTTAGTTTCACTATTAAATTTTCCAATTTAGTTTGCCGACGTGTTAGACAATTCCACAAATCCACAAATACTGAGTGAATGGATGAGAGAGCGTGTGCATGCAAGATGCCATAATTTGAACAAAAAATATACACTGAGGCTAACAAGAAATAATACTATATGAAAATTCCAAGCCTCAGTAGCGACTTAAAGGCTTAAAGGCACTGAACCCAATTTTCGATAGTTTTCAAGCATAAGTTGGCCGATACTGCTGCAATTTCACGTTCGATATTCGTACGAAAATCATCAATCGTCGCTGCCTTGTTGGCATAAACCATAGACTTGACGTAGCCCCACAGAAAAAAAATCGCACGACCTAGGCGGCCAAGCGACTGGACCATTTTGTGAGATAACAAGTTCTCCAAACTTGGTTTCCAAAAAATTGATTGTGACATTAGCTGTGTGGCTTGTGGCGCCGCGCCGTCCTGTTGGAACCACATGTCCTCCAAGTCCATATCATCCAATTGTGGCCAAAAATATTCGCTTATCATTGAACGGTAGTTATCCCCATTCACAGTAACGTGCCGGTCTTGATCATCACGGAAAAAGTACGGCCCAATGACGCCGCCCGGCGACCCATAAACTACACCAAACCGTAATTTTTTCGGGATGCAATAATGACTCATGGAGTACGTGTGGATTGCAGCCTGACCAATACCGCATATTTTGTTTATTGAAGAAGCCATTCAGTCAGAAATGAACTTCATCGCTGAAGATGATTTTTCAATCAAAATCCGAATCATTTTCAAGTTGTTGCTCAGCCCAATTCAAGAGACGCTTCTGGTGGGCAAGCGTCTTCAGTTTTTGCGTCAATTTAATCTTGTTAGGAAGTAGGCCAAAATCTTTTCGCAATATTCGCCACAATGACGTCACAGAGAGGCCCAAAGCTTGAGAACGACGTGTGAGAGACACATATGGGATCTCTGCAACAGAAGCCTCAGCGGCAGCAATATTCTCTACACTACGGGCACTTCTTTGGCTCAATGGCACGGGAATTTAAATTTTTCCACTACACGCTCAATTGTTGATCTGCTAGGACGATTATGACGACCATAAATTGGACGTGGAGCTCTTAACGTTGAAGCCACTGACTCCGAATTTCGGAAGTAAATTTTAATAATTTCGTCTCCTTATTGGCTCGTATATCTTTCCATCATGAAATGGCAAACCTTACTGAAGAGAAATTTCAAAAGAGTGGCATCGGTTGCTGTCCCTGTCGCTCTACTTTTTTAACGTCCCTGTTAAAAAAAACCCTGTACAATAGGGTCTCAATAGTTCACGGGTTCTTATCTTAATATATATAATTCTTCTGTGAGTGTGTATGTCACTGAACTTCTCTTAAACGACTGGACCGATTTTGATGAAATTTTTTGTGTGTGTTCAAGGGGATCTGAGAATGGTTTAGATTCACAATTTTGTCCGCTAGGTACACCTGTTATGCTTTTAAGAAATTTAAGCCCTCCCAATATGTGTAATGGTACAAGACTATTGATCAAAGAATTAAGAGATAATGTGATTGTAGCAACTATCATTACAGGTCCCGTGGCTGGTCAGCTCGCACATGTTCTGCGGATTCCAATGATACCAACTGATTTGCCCATACGGGAAATTGTATGTAGGGTTTTTTGATTTATAAAATGGCATTTAAATTTTTGAAGACAAACTTATTTTTCAGGTAAAATTTTAAATCTTAAAATAGTTTTTTTTTTAAATTATTTTAACTGTATTAAATGTAACCTCCTCCCATCTCACCAGATCAAATCCTATGCATGAGAGACCGAAAGAGCGCATTATTTTGACAACATTTTAATTACATTCCTATCTTTTATCCAAATTGATGCATTTGGTACATATTTATGTATTTTATACTATAACTATTGTAAATACCCACGATGGCCGTGTAGCGCCACTGCATCGGATTAACGAATATGATATATTATTTAATCAACAATCTATTTTAAAGAGTCTATCAAGAAATAATATCTTGGTACCTTTGTATATATGATTTTAAAATATTATTCTTTTACTTGCCTTCGACTAAATAGAAGAATAAATACTTAGTACAAGTTAAAGAAACGGGGCAGAAAGAGTATGTGTATTTTTTAAACAGACTCTTTGCATACAGGTGCAAGTTCGTGCGACCCAGTCGTGCATTTTATTTTATTGGGCAATAAGACCGAATGTTTGGAATGTCATAATACCCAAAATAGTTTTAATGCCAAAAGGTTCAGTAATATTGCTCAAACCGTACAACAACAAAACGTTAGTAATATTGTTTTGAACGCTAGGACATTTTTAATTTGGCCGATATAGTTTTGGACGAAAAGACCTAACGCTTCCCTTGAAAAATGGATTCAAAGTCGGTAGATTAAAAAAATCTCTACAAAATCAGACATTTTTGAAAATAAGATGAATCAATGAATTAACCCTATGATTCAATATTCATGTTCTTTAGTAAATTCTTCCAAGTTAAAAATTCTTCCAATAAAAAATAAGCTTTTGTCTATTGTTTTGTTAAGAATCAATTACTACTTCATTTTCAAAGCGGTTCTTTAATTTTTTTGTTAATTTTCGACAACTTTTCAAAATAGACTCTTTTTTGCATATGAAAATTTCTCTTTTCAAATTATTGAAAAGCTTTTAAACATTCGAAATGTAATTTGCAAAGTATATTGTTTGGTGAAACAATAGGAACAAATATTTTGCCAAATAATGAAACTTTTAACTTTTCAGAAAAGACTTTGCACTTTTTAAATTTGAGTTTAGGAAAACTTTTCAATTCAATAATTTCCACTTTGCTAAGTCGTGCAAATTTGCAAAATGAAAAATGGAAAGTGTTTGGTGAATAAGTATAAGCCTGTTTTGAGGAACTTCTTATCAATGACTCTAAACTAACATTCAATACAAATTAACAGGACTAGGCCTTTCTTTGAAGAAATGAGCTAATAACGATTTGGGTACTAATTTTGAGATTGTACCGGTCCTAATATTAGGACTCTGTGAAGGAATTACCTTTAAGAGTAAGGAAAATCGTCTCAAATAGTATTTAAATTATTTTCGTTTTGTCTAAGTTTTCTTCATCAAAAGTCATCCAATATTTTATGACAACAGCCCAATCAAAGAATTGGAGTTCTAATAAAAGAAGCTCCCGAACATAACTCCTGATACTCTGGACTTCATATCACAAAAGCTGTTATATGAAATTTAATAACTGAAATCATCTGATTACATACTATAACCGAGTTATAAAAACTAGTTTAGAAACCTGACTGTTAAGAACGTTTTAAATTTGTAATTGTTGAAGAACTAAGGTCGAGTCATAAGTATTTTCAAACAGAGATGCGTTGGCCAGAATGTGGAATACTATATATCAATGGATTTTTCAATTCCTCGCAAGAATTTATTTTAATCAATTCACACATTGTGAATACAAAGTGTGTGCTCTCCTAGTGGAGGCCTGATAGCCAGGGAAAGGCGAAAGTTGACAATATACTGATTCAAAAAAAAAATATATATATTTGAGATTTTCAATGCAATTGGGTTTTTCGTTAGACCTTATAAAAATAAAAATAAAATTTCAAACAATTGCTGCACTGCTTTTTGTCAACTTGTCGAACATTTTGTTTTTAAGAATTCTTTTGGACTTCTTTCTTTCTTTACACACTGTAGCTCCACTCATTCATTCATCACAGAGCTATTGCAGCAATGAAACTAGAAAGGATCAAAATATACTAAGAATAGGTATGTGTGTTATGTGTATAGTAACGGGTTAATAGCAACCACTTTACTACCGCCCTCTTTTAGACGATGGTTATGTGCAAAATAGAGGTACCTATGCCATATGAAACATATTATATTAGGAGTATGGGTGTGATGTTGTGTACAAACAAACAAACAAACAAACAAACAAATAACAACTATACACTCATTTCCAGCAACACGCCACGCCAACCAAAACGTCGACGACGACGAGCGACGAGCGACGCCGACAACGATAAGCATAAGCAATATGAAAATATTTTCCTTGTGAAGAGATGTATAAATTTTCACAGTTTACCATTGTTTTCTTTTTTGTGGATGCTCGTCCTTACACCCCTTCCACCCGCCTACTGCTACCCGAATTGAGTGAAAATATATCTTATGCTTGTTTCGGTGAGTGATTTTAATGAAATTCACGAAATTGTTGTCGTAAATAATTAAATTGAACCCGATGTGGGCTGTGTGTATGTATGGGGCTGTCCTGTCAGTAGGTTGGTTGTTTTCCTGTTTTTGTTGGTGTCTAGAGGTATATTTTATCATTTTATGCAAGAAGGACGAATTATAATATTGTATATGTGGATGGGAGGATGTAGAGATGATGGGTAGAATGGCAGCAGGATTTGGCCCTCCATAATTGTCTACTGTGCTCGAGCATGATGCGTCTCCCTCCCGATGGGATGATTTCATGATGATGTTAACTCATGCTTAAATGTCTCATGCGCATTGCCAAAATCTAAATTGAAAATTAGTGCAATGCATATAAAATAATTGCCGCACAGCAGACAAGGCACATCCGTTGCAAGGATATTTTTGCAATAGACCAAGTGCTTTATACTATATATGTATATCTAGAACGTAAACATAGTGGATGTGTGATGAGCTGCAAAAAGGGTTATGTGCACCCAAAAAGGATTAGAAAAGTCCTATACCCATATACGATTGTGTTCAGACTATATATATATAGGTTTAGATTTATGGATGCTCGATTTGCAAGTCATAAGTTTTGTATAAAACGATTTGGGACTTAACATTTCAGCGATTTGTTTTTCCGATAATAAGGATGGGATTTTCCATTAAGTGAACATCTCATAAAAAGAGTTTTTCTTTCGTCCTGTCTGATCTATTATTATATACGTATAGACCGAAGACGACGACGATATATCTAAGTGCGTTAACGTTAAAACGTGTATATGACAACGCACACACAACAACATCAACAACAGCAACAACAAATATTATTCCCAAAAAGACATCCCAGCTCGCAATGAAACTCTATCTATAAAAAAGGATAACAGCATTGTGTCCTTATCGATATATAAAGCAAATCAACCGTTTGAATACTTTAGGGATTTCAAAAAGAAAAAAAAAACATTCTTTCTTCCTTTAACATAGTCACAGTTATAGTCACAGTCACATTCACAGTCACACCCATCCTTTATATTTCTATAAATTGTTTGCCTTAACTCAATTTCAATGCCAAATAAGGACTCCCCGCACCCAATCGATCTTTATATTCGATTCGATGGGATGTTATAGAAAAAGACGTGAGGGTGTTTTTGTGTGTGAAATAAATGTCTGGAGCGGGTGGAGGTTTGATGTGATTCAACACCTTTTCAGGGCTTCCCAATTTTTGTTCTCTCTATAGACAACTCTCAATATAGAGAATGAGGGAGTGAGCGTGATGGGAAAACGCGATTTCAAGCAACGATTACTGCTACCTATACACTCCTATATAGATACATATACATATAGGAGAACAATTGATTTATTGGCAATTATCCTTGATAAATACACTAAACAAGTGAATAGCACTGTGGAGAATCAGGAGTGTGCAGATGGAAGGAAGTTGTTTCATTTTTGTTTTGGTAAGAGCGCATAAAATGCAGAAAACGTATTGCTACTCTAAGGAATACAAAAGGACCGCGGATGCTATTGAGTTCATAAATCCTTACTGCCACAATGCCACGAATGCGACGACTACGAAGAGGACGACGACTACGACAACGTAAAGTAGAGTGGGAGTCCTGAGTGAAAACTTTTAATTTACAGCACACGATGGACTTTCTAGGGATTTTGGTTTGTTGTTTTTATTATTTTTTTTTGTTGTGTTTGCAGAAAAATTAAATAGAATTTCTATGTGTTGACTTGTTGGTGGGATTCTTTGATTGGGTTAAGGATTTCCTGAAAAAAAAAGTAAAATATTCTCAGAACATTAGGTAGTGCTTTTAAAACGAGGACACAGTTCGGGAGGAAATTTAGAGAGACATGTGATAAAATTTTGATTAAATGAAAGAAATGATGAACTTATAAAAGTGGGAAATTTGTTTCAAATTCACTTATAATCCAAATGTTTTATAAAATAGGGCAGAAAACCATGAAATTGTCAAAAATTGCAACATCAACAAAACATTTTCTTAAAAATAAAATAAAGAAATGAAATTCTTTTTTGGGTTAAAAACTTAAAAATTAAAACTGGGTTATAACTTTTAGAAAGTCAAATAATTGAATAATTGGAATTTCAATCCAATTTAAGGACAAGAAAAAGAATTAGAAGGATTTAATTTCCGACTCGAAAATTTGCACATGGATTTTAATTGTCATTAAAATTTCAATAAGAAACATTATGTAGAATCGTTTATAAAATAAAATAGGTCCCATTTACAATTTCATAGATTCTCAAGATGTTCGAGTCCAAAAACTATTTTTAACACTTTTGAAAGGCTTTTGTTAAGGTTTGAAGCATCTGTAAAAATTGTACCAAATGTTAAAAACATAGCTTTTCGTAGTACATATTATATACAATCACTTTGAATGTAGTGTAATTTCTTAACTTCATATAGAAAGTTATTTTAGTCGGTAAGATTTGTCGAATTGAAAATTTTTACATTTCCTTAGAATCTCCGTAAGTCCGTTCGTTCGGGATAGCGTTTTTGTCGTCCATATCTTTAGAACTAGTGGTGATATTGACTCCAAATACATTTTATTTAACGGATAATAACATCGAAAGATGCAGAAAGGACTTTTAAAAAAAATTAAGTATGTGTTTTTTTTACAATAACAATTTAATTTAAATTTACAACATAAGTGAAAATTCTAGGTGACCCAAATATCTCACAAGCCAATAACGACATTCAATTAAATTTTAAATTATATAATGCGAAGTAATATAGAATAACCACAGGGTTATCCATTTTGCGGTTTCAAAAGTAAACGTAATTAAAACACTTATAAACTATTTTGAGGTAATTTTCGACAGCTTTTTGACACATATTAAGCGGTATCTCAGCCATAAGGTTTATCTGCAAAAACGGCAAGAGTACGATAACTCAGGCGACAAGATATTATAACGGATTTCTTAAGAACAGTTAAAAACAACCATTTTTTACTATGGGAGGGGGGTCTATGTTCTCCCGTTTAGTCGGGAGGGGCAATTTAAAAAAAATATTATTTAAAATGGAAAAAATAATTAAAAAATAAAGGTAATACTTATAATTAAGTTATACATTTCTTAAAGCCAACATTCTGTTCTATTAGCCAGTTTTTAAATCCAGTCAAAACTATGCGTAGTTTTTGAAAAATTTAATTTTAAACTCAAAATTCGAGTAAAAATAGTTAAAAAAAAGGTTAAAAGTGTAATTTTTCAATACTTCAAGATTATCTACCATTGTTTTTATTTCAGAATTTATTGCTCTTATTTGTTTTTGATCAAAAACTGAAAACTAGATTATGTCTTTTAGCTTTTGAGAAAATTGACAATAACCACAACTACTATTTTAATTTAATTCTTTTTTTTGCTTGAGTGGTCTTATTTTGATAGTAATAATGGTAAGTGAGAGTTTGGGTGTAGGCAACAGTGGGATATGTATGGGGGGCATGCTGCTCCCCTACAACACCACTGCTTGGGAACACTATAGGATTTGGGGTGGGTGCAAGGTGGAGTGGGTGCAAGGTGGGGAGGGTGCAAGGTGCGGTGGGTGCAAGATGGTGTGCATGCAAAGGTTCTTTTGCATTTAAATAAGCTGGATTTAAGAAAAATTTATTTACCCTAGGTACATATGTATATCTTAATCCATATTCGATTATTACTATCAAAATAAGACCATGTTAATACTCAAGCAAGGAAAAGGTAATTTAATTAAAATATTTTGAATTAGAAGACATAAAACCATCTAGTTTTCAGTTTTTGATCAAAAAGAAATAAGAGCAATGAATTCTAAAAAAGTCACAAAAAAATTACACTTTAAACATTTTTTTTAACTTTTTTTGCACAAATTTTGAGTTAAAAACAATTTTTTTCAAAAACCATGCTCAGTTTTGACTTAATTTAAAAACAAGCTAATAGACAAAAGTGTTGGCTTTAAAAAACTGTATAAAACTTACTTGTAAGTATAACCAATATATTTTAATTATTTTTTTCAATTTAACGTACATATTTTTTTAAATTGCCCTGCCGCCTAAACGGGGGAGATAGACCTCCCCCCTCCCAGAGTAAAAAATGCTTGCTTTAACTATTCTATACAAATCCGTCATAAAACTTTGTCGCCTGAGTTATCGTACTCTCCCCGCAAAAACACGTTCTTTCGCGTAGTCCTACAAAAAAAAAGTCCAGCGGTGGCCTTGTGTCTTGGTGGCCAATTGATATCGCCATTACGAGAAATCACGCAGTCAGGAAATGTCAATCACACCTCCGCGGCAGACCAAAGAACGCACCAAACAGTGACTTTTTGTGGATGTAAAGGCCTTTTTTAATAACTTAAAGATTCTTAGGACCCCAAATACGACAATTTTGTTTATTTACATACCCACCGAGTGAGAAATGTGCTTTGTCGCTGAAGAAAATTTCGTTCGAAAAATCGCCGTCCACCGCCTGTTGTTGAAGCACCCAAACGACGTATCTACGACGTTGTGGATGGTCAGCTGGCTCCAGTTGTTGTTGAGCTGATCTTTCTATGGATGAAGGATTTAGATTCAAATGCAAAATGCGTCATAATGTGCCGTAAGACAGTCCTAATTCCTGAGAACGACGAGGAATCGACACATTCGAGTCATCGGCAAACACTTTCGCTTACAGCAGCGATATTTTCAGTGGTACGAACGAAACGATGATGCACAGGCCTTACAATATCCGTAACCAATTCAGTCTCTACAAATTTCTTCACAATTTTGAAAATTGCTTGCAGACAATTATGTAAACCTTAATCTCCTAAAATCACGACATGTGGCTGTGGCAGAATCAGCATTTTTGTAGTAGGTTTCAACAATTTTCAGGAGTTGTGCGATAGTTAAGCGATCCATTTTCGTAAATGTCAGACTTTTAACAGACACAAAAATTGGTTTAACAAATTCGTTTGACATACATATGTCGAATTCCAGCCCTATACTTTTGAGACAGCAAAATGGATAACATCTGGTCAAATTTAGAGAACATTCGAAGTACGGTAACGGTACTAAAGGTTGGTAAAAATTTACATTCGACTCGAATATGTTGGCAAAAATTAAAGATATTGCCTTCAAATCAGTCTTATCTTATGAAAAATATTGTTTTCAACATTTGGTAACTTTTTTAGAAAAATCCTATTGACAATTTGTTTATAAAATAAATAAAAATCTTTGGGAACAAAAACATATGTTGACATAAGACTTATATTTTTGTTGCTAACTTGTAGTTAATGTCTTAAAAAAATTCTCTTAACCTTAGCAAGTTAAAACGCCGAGAAATACCACAATTTTCGCTTCCAAAAATGCGACCGATTATATTGACTCCCCACAGGAAGTTTATAAAATAAAAGAACACTTTGAACTTAATAGCGTGATATTTAAATAGGACAAAAGGTCACATCAAAAGAGTGAGATACAATTATAAATTCAACCAACGAAAAGACAAGCGGCGCGACGCATGGTTTGAAAGTCTTATGGTAAACTTTTTGTTTTTGAGATTTTTGACCAAATTTTTTGTAAAATTAAAAAAAACTTTAATCGCACTCCAATGAAATGGAACAAAAAAAAAGTAAGAGAATTTCAAAATTGTAACAAAGTTATTTAATACCTTTTTTTAAGGACTAACTTACATCCTTTACTTAACGGTGTCCCAGTTAAAATTATGCCAATAGTACTTTTGGCAATTGTTGTGGAATAAAGTAATTTAACAAAAGAAAAGAAATCTCTCTCTTGCATTGGGTTATCCTTAATTTAAGATTGAAAAATCAAAACTCAATGAAGTCACGTAATTATACTAAGTTTCGACTCATTAAACTTTGGATTATCCATTTTTCTTGAATTCTGTATAAAAGACATTTCAGGTGGGAAGTTTCAACTTCATCACCACCATCGCGTCGCGTCGTCGTCGTGGCCATCAACCTTTATCTCCAGCCAAAAAAAAGACAAACATTTTATCAAAGTACGAGTCGAATATATGAAAAGAAATTGTTAAAGTTTTTCAGCGCAGATAAAACTCTATCAGCAAAAAAGAAAAAAAGAAGAATTCCTTTTGCCTTTTTGTGTAACTGCTGTAAGAACGTGACATTCATGCTTCAGTGAGTGTTGTTGTGAGTTCGATACGTACGGTGTACGGTTTTGGTGAGGGCAATTAAGTTTTTGACTTTATGAAAGAAAAATCTCAATCCATTCGCAAATTGGGAAGACAGTACAAAAACAATTCAATAAATGGAATATTGCCAAAGGAAAAGGAGTGAGTGCGGTTAAACCATAATGACCAATTAATTTACCCTACAATAACCGGACAATGTTCGTGCAACACAGAATGTGGGTGCTTGATTTTTATTTCTTTTCTTGCAGTTTGGAGTATCTTGAAGTTAATTAATTTGGCTATAAATGAAAACTGCAAATCGTGTATAACATTGTTTTGTTGGAAAAGAGAAATGTAATGCAGTTCATGTGACAAGGATTTCTCTCGAAAGTGTACGGAAATAATAACAATCAGTTTGACCGATGCATACGGTAATTTTCTTAGGGGTAGTGTTTTAAGCTGGAAACACTATGTATGTTACCTGACGGCCTTTTTGTCAGCTGTTAAGTGAATTATTTTAAGTTAAGATCACAAAATACCCTATCAAGGCGTAGATTCGGTTAATGGTTGAGACACCGTTACATCCACAATAACTGACTGTTTCATATGCTTTATAGGTTGATGAAGTGATGGGTCCGTTCTTCTTCAAAAATGATGCTGGCCAAAACGTTTCAGTCAATGGTAAACATTTTAAAGCAATTATTACTAATTTTTTAGTTCATCAATTGAACAACCATGTTGTGGAGGAACTGTGGTTTAAAGAAGATAACGAGTGCAACATAGATGTCACACAGCTTGTGTTACAATTGATTTATTGAATGAAACGTTTGGTAACTGCATAGTTTCACGTTACGGACCCGTGATTATTTTCTATAAAAGCCCGAAATGCTTTCCACGCATTTACGTAGCGACTATACATTTTATAGCTGGAGCAAAAGCCCTACACATTTGTTTGCAAAAGGAAAGATATGCAGGAAATATTTGGGTCATTAAGTGATCCAGTATTAATGAGAAAATGCAAGCTGCGTCAATTTTATGACCGGAAGATTGTGGTTGGTTTTTTGGTGGACTTTTGAAGCCAACTTATACTTACATGCATAATACTTAACATCGTATTTGGTCAAACGAAAAAACACACACAAATGTCCTAAAACACAATTTAAGCACTTGTTGATGAATGTTCAGTATGGCGTATACGTACTTTTTATATTTAAATTTTATTTGTATGCATTTGACCATATCTATGAATATGTCTCGCACGGATTGCATTAAATGGAAGCAGCATCTATATTGATTAAATAACGTACACTTACTGAAAACTTAAAATCTCAAATTAAGGCAACCGTGGGTGGGTTATGTCAACTTTTGTTTAGATAATTGTATGCTATTAGAAAGACAATTAAATAACCTTTCATTTAAACCAAAAATCGACTAAATAACTCAAGGAATAAATTGTCTGCACTTATCAAAGACTTAACAACACGAAACTCTTGGTTATGACAAGTTTTCGTTAGACAATCCTACATTGTTCGAACCAGAACTAAATTACCTTTCATTTGACACCGAAAACAATTAAAGAGCAGACTTAACTCTATAAGCCAGGCAACCTTTCAATAAGGCTAGGATATAAGTAGGCAACCCTAGTTTTGTTCATACTTTGGTCATGATCTTTCATTATATACCCCATTTTTGTAAATAACAGCTAAGGGTAAGAGATTGTAGCTTATAATTGTAGCTTATAAAATGCTTATTTGTGGCTCAAACCAAACATTTGTGGCTAACATATTTCTTGAGTAATGGAATGCCATTTAAATAAATCTGAAGTTATCTGACAATATTTTTTTTCTTTTTTTTTATATTATGCGGGCACTCAAGGGGATATGAATACCCTTATAATGATTAAACACAGTGCGAGCAATTAGTAAGAGAGGATAGGATTAGAAAGGAGATACCGATGCACATTGGGTTTGAATGTCTGCACATTACAATGAGTGGGAAATATTGAGTCTGGTAAAGCATTCCACATTCGTGTGGTGCGACTAACGAAAGAATCTCTGTACTTAACAGTACATCCGCAATTAGGCTCAAGGTTAAACTGATGAGCATTCCTAGGAGAACGGATATAACGGTTGAATTCTTTGAGGGGAGGGGAATGCAACTGGCTATTTGGAATACAAAATAAAGCATAAGAGGAAGTCATTTTTGAGCAAGAAATCAACATTTCAAAATCTACAATTTTGAATATCAAAACAATATGTTCCTTTGCTAACTTCGGTCTTATTTGAGGGGAATTTCAAACAACTAAACGGCTGTAGCTACAGAAACGAATTGCTTGCAACTTACAACAATTCAAAAATTTATAAATTTGGATGCTGATCAAACTTATTTTTTTTTAAGATAGCAGCACAGTTTCCTGTTAATTCGATTCTGCAAATGAGTGACATGACTGCTCCTGTACTCGAAAGCGTAAACTATTCTATGAGACGAATCTTCTTTCGCCACACTCGTTCATTTGCTAGAGTACTTAAAGATCTTGACATTGACAAATCCGCTGGCTCGGATAGTATCCCCACTATTGTTCTGAAGAGGTGTTCTTCAACGCTGGCAAAATCACTGCGTAAGCTTTTCCATCTGTCCTATTCTACAGTTCTCTTTCCGAGTGGATGGAAAACTGCATTTGTCTAGCCTTTTCCTAAAAGAGGAAAATCCTCCTCCCCCTCTTACTATCGTCAAATTGAACTTACGTCCTTTTTTCCAAGGTCATAGAAACGCTGATTAATTTTCAGCTTAAGAAATATCTTAAAGAACGATAGCTTCTTAATGACCGGCAGTATGGCTTTCGTAGCAATAGATCCACTTTTGATCTCATGTTTTATCTCACCGAACAGTGGAACAAATGTTTACATCGTTTTGGAGAAAGTAAGATTATTGCACTTGATATTTCAAAGGCATTTGATAGAGTTTGGCATCAAGCTCACTTATTGAAAATTGGGATAGAAATTACCTTTCGGACCATTCAATTCAGAAGTATTGGTTCAAATCTAATATCCACAAAATAAACCCTGGTGTGCGCCAGGGTTCCGTTTTGTCTCCGACGCTCTTCCTTATTTTTATAAATGATCTTTTGTCTGAAAATTCTAACCCACTAAATTGTTTTGCTGATGACAGTACCCTCAGCTTTTCATATTCTTTTTTAGATCCTCATCCTTGTTCTTTGGATGTGGACTACCAACGTATGATAAGCTCATTAAATTCTGATCTTGAGAGCATTGTCCAATGGGGAATCAAGAGCCGTGTAGAATTTAATGCTTCGAAAACTCAATGCTGTCTACTGTCGCAAAAGCGTAACCTTCCCCCAATGTCACTATCCATGACCATGAGTGGTACTTGCATCGAGGAGACTGAACAGCTTTCAATCCTAGGTATGTGCAGTAAAAACCACTTGTGTGGAGTGATCACATATTTAACATCGCCAAAAATGCTGCTAAGTGCTAAGTGTTTAGGTTTTCGCCGAAGATGCAAGAAGTTTTTAACTATTACTCTGGCTATAATCTTTAAAGCCTATATTAGTCCTAAACTCGAGTATAACCAGCAGCAGTTCTATAACCCACTTGAGTCTCTTGGACAGAATTCAAAAGAGAGCCTTAAAAATGATAGGTGACCGTTGCCTAACTGAAACTTTTGTATCTCTCGAACACCGTCGTAAGGTTAGCAAAGGAACATATTGTTTTGATATTCAAAATTGTAGATTTTGAAATGTTGATTTATTTATTTTATTATTTATTTATTTCAATTTCGAAAACTTATACACATTAAGTTAAGATATCTTATAAGCTAGTGATAAGTGTAGTATTAAACAAAAATATGGAACTATATATAAAAGGTACTACATTGCAGAGGGCTTTTTACAAAAGTATTAAATTTGAATTGAAAGTATTAAATTTTAATTGAAACAATAGTTTTTAATCGTTATAAAATAGTATACAAATTTATATACATATATGTACATACATATTTACAAATTTGAGTTAAATGATTCATTTGTTATTCTTTTCATTTCAACTTATAAAATATATGTATGTATAAAATTACGATCTTGACAAATATTTTTTGATTTCGAGTTTTGCCTTGACAGCATCACGTATTTCCCTTATTGATCTTGGCCAGGCAAGGCATTTCTTGCTCAAAAATGTCTTCCTCTTATGCTTTATTTTGTATTCCAATTTAAAATATCAAAAGTGCACTACCGGTTTGTTGATAACCAATGGACAACATTTTCAGAAGCTGATTTTGTACCTTTACGTAATAAATGGAAAAATGTCATCAGCTGATATTTTCACACAAGTTGACTTGAAAATAAGGGTCATTTTTCTTGACCAACTTTGCAGTCAACTTTCCAAAAAAGTCGCCTTCATTAGAAAGCAATTTTTTGACGGGTGGCTCTGTCTGATACTAGAAAAGTGCCTTGCCTTTAAGTCCCTGAACTTGTCTGATGTAAAATTTTGTTAATTCATAGTTACAGGAGTTTGTTATTTTGCCACACCTCACGAATGTAACAAGTTGCTAACTATTTTACAAGCAAACAAGAATTCCTTGAAGAGAAAGGAAAGAATTTTTCCCATTTTATGAATTTATGTTAGGTTTTTTCTTTATAAAAATATCTAACTACATTTTCACCAAAACATTATAAAATGGTGTAATTCAAATTCCATGCAGATTGTGCTGTCATTATACATAATACAATACATATTCACACACTTACTGTTTGGTGATGAATATTAAAAGTTAGAGAATGTGTCGCCATATCGCCATCAGCTTGAAGGGTATTACTTTTGGTTACTGTGACTATGGCTGTGACTGTGAAGGCGCCTTCTGCCTTTCTTGCCACATGTCGTATCAAAAAATACTTAGATTCGAATCTTTTTTTTTCTTGAATTTTGTGTTGTTGTTTTGTGTATGTATGCTCAATGTTCTTCTGGTCCTTGTTTAAATTTAAAAAATAAAAAATCCTGCAACAGCGAAGCGAGTAATGTTTCTTCAAGGCAAACGGTTTAGTACGCGACTTGTACTTTTATTGGTAGTATTCGATTTTGCAACTCTTACCATGTTATCTTTTTTTATACTTTCTTCTTATTCTCGTTCTTTATTTTCTTCTTTTCTTCTGCCAAAAGAGCCAGATGCCATGGATAAAAAAATGTCCTTGTGTGCATATCCTGCTTTGAGAGATGCTCCTGTCTGATATTTCTTTGGCTATCAACATCAGCTAAAGAAAAAAAAAGCAGCGCGGGGTGGCGTGCGAAGAAGCTAGTTGAGTTCAGCGTTGGCGGATGTTTGTGAGGAAGTGGTGATGTTGTAGGTGGATGTCATGGTGTGTTGTGCGACAAACGAATTTTAATGTGACGAATTTCCATGTGTATCCTCCGCAAACTTCCTGTATCGTAGGTACCAACGTAACCCTGCTCTGCTGCTTCTTTCTTTGTAAATTGCTCAAGGCGACAAGTTGAATGAGTAGCAAAAAACAGTTAAAAGAAGAAGGAAAACATGGAAGAAGAATCTTCGATCTTGTCGCGAGAAAAAAGAAATCAAATAAAAAAGCTATAATAATAAAATCCAAAAAAAGGACCAACAGCCCAAGAGAGGCAGATAAAGGGAGAGAGTGAGAAAGACAGAGACAAAAGAATCTGATATCCTATTTTAAATTATCGTCCTGCCGCCTTTGGGTATTTTAAATTTCTTATGCAAACGAAAGTAAAAATAAGAAATAAAAAAAAAATAACAACATCCACAGCGACAGCGACAACATCGAGAAGAAACGAAGATGTATCAGAGCGATAGTATAGCGAGAGTCTATTTCATTCAAGGACATCAAGGACAACACTCAGAGCTCATGGAATAGATAAGTTTTATGGCGTTTGGCGGCTGCCTTGACATAAATTACAACAGACACCTTGGGGTGTGCGTTTCGTTTCGTTTTGTTTCGTTCCTTCTGTAGATTGGAGTGTGGGGTCTTACTTAGGTTGGTTGGTGGTTGTTTGGTTGGTTGTTTGGTTGCGGATAGCTTAGAGGGTTGGGAGGAAGTTTGAATAGGAGCGACTGCGACTATAATTAGGAGTTCAATGGAGATAATGAAATGATGGATATAAGCTCATTAAATTGAATTGTCTTTTGTGCTTGGACACAAGACACAAGACGACAGACAATTATTGAGAGGAAAGATGAGAGGTATTTAAGTAAGTAAGTAGGTAGGGTAGATAGGTAGGTATGATATTATTATGGTTGGTAGTAAAATAAACTTTGACTCTTGCTTGCTGACTTTTGGTATCTATCTACATAAATGTATTTATATATATGTGTATATAGTATACTGACGACGACAATGACGATGACGCTGACGCCAACAACGGAAAAGGAAAAAGTTTTAATTTATTTTAATTCAAAAGACAAACATTAAAATTTTGAAAATTGAGAAACAGAAGAAGTTTTTCGATCTTATTTTCTATGTAAATAAAAAATTCTTTCTTTTTTGTTTGTGGCCAGGGAAGTTAAAGGGAGGGATAAGGTGGTTGTTTTGAGTTCAGTTTATATATACATAAATAGTTTATTGACCTTATCGGTCATAAAATTTGACTTTATAATGATGATAATGGCAATTGGGGGTCGGAGTTTGGGGTGTTAGATGAGTTCTTTTTGAGTGGGTTAAAGTTATACAAAAATAAAGAGAGATGAATAGAAATACTTTGGTTAAAAGGTTAATAAAAGGAAATGGGTAATGATAGGATAGAAAAGGAAGGAAGGAAGGAAGAATAGCAATTTTAATGGGAATTTAGGGCTTTTGGATACTAAGAGGATGGTGTAAATCTTAGAAACTGGTTATGACTTATGAGTACCTAGAAATTAAGTTTCGTTTCAACTTTTTTTTTCGTTTTAATTTTCCCCAAAGAACTTCTGGGGAAATTGACAAAATGAAGAAATCGTTTATGATAAGTACAGATGTGTAAAAATATGTTTTCATATTTTTTCAAAAAAAACAATTTTGGAAAATATCATAACGTACTCAATTATAAAGCAATTGGCTACATTAACCTGGATTGATGATAAACTTAATCAGTATGAGTGTTAATTGCATTGTCAAATTAAAAGCAACTTTTTTTAATATCACACTCATCAAACCATCAAATTCCTGAAACACCGGGAGAGGTTTAAAAGAAGGTTTCAGTGTACTTTGAACCCAAACACCGACAATGTTTAACTGACTTAAATGAGTCAATTATTTTACTATCACCAATAATTTTGAAAGTGCATTTCTTTAAATACTGCCCAAGACGCTTAAGTAATTTCCTGAATCGCCGACGATTTCTTATTCCCGACTGAGCGTATCATGTCATGCCGATGCCGTTCCACATCCGAAGAGGAAGGATGTGGATCTTAAAATTAATATGAAAACCTATCTATACTATCAAAGTATGTAGTTAATTGGATTAGAAGTTGAAGAAAGGAGATAATTTATTAAAATGAGAAAGAGGGCTGAGAACGAAACGAAGTTCTGAGATATACCAGCATTTATAATGTCGGAATTTTCAAACTGATAAGTCCAACAGTTCCTAGTGAGCTCTGTCTTAACCAAACAATAAAGGCTTCTTCTTTATAAAAAGAGATAGGTAGAGATGGTAGTCACAAGTAGCCCGTGCTAGGCGACTCAATTAGCGCTGGAAAGCTTTTTTAATATAAACTTGTTAGACCTATGTATGTATTAAAAAAAAAAGATACATTTAGAATCAGATCTTTGATTTTAATCTCGGAAAGTTCATCAAGATCTTTAAGAAATGCCCTTCCAAAGCTTAACATTCTAGAACTGGCCAGGGCAGCACATTTACAGAGAAAGTGATTCACAGTTTCCGTTTCATGTTGGTCTACGCAGCTTAAGCAGTGTGTGTTGTGAGGGATACCCAACTTTGCTGCATGCTCTCCTATCGGCAGCAAAGTTATCCCTCCTATCCTAATATCCGGGATATATTGGGGTGACCCTGGCTAAATCAAGTGAGCTATGAAGAGCTGATCCTTGCCAGGCCAACTCATCAGCCCCTTCATTTCCAACAAGAGTGATACGGAGGTCGACATTGCTAGACCAGTATAGAGGATGTTGGGACCGAATTGAGAGCCGTAACAGCCGCCTAACTGTCAGTGAAGAAAGCCGTGTTGCCATTTTGGTTTGAGTTTGATTAGAGTATAATGCATGCTTCTCTGATTGCAAAATAAGGTAGCCGAAAAAAACAAAGAGATATTTAAGGACTCGGAGAAGATTCCCGACCCAACTCCACACCCCATCTTTGACCCCTCCATAAAGATAGTAGTATCGAAGTCTTTCGTAACCATAACCATGCCATCCTCAAGGCAGTGGTGCAGTAGTCGGATGTCTGTTGCAAAAATATCCGCTAGAATCAGTTCATTAGTGTTGCCATGCCCAAAGGATCTTAAAAACCAACAGGTTGATTCTTTAAGCCTTAGCGCTCTGCAGGTCTACTGGTAGAAGGCCACCACACGATCGATTCATATGACAAAATAGGTCGTACAACGTACGTCCACAAAATCATCTTGAAAAATCAAATTGACAGTTTTTTTTATAAAAAATAAAAACCTAAAACAAACATTACTCAAAGTTGGTAAAAATTGATTTTCGACCCAAATATCTTTTCAAAAATTTGAGATATAGGCTTCAAATTAATTTTATTTTATAAAAAATATTGTTTTCAACATTCTACAAAATTTTGAGAAAAATCGAATTGACAGTTTTTTTACAAAAAATAAAAACCTAAAAAAAGCATTACTAAAGACATCTCTCTAAAAATCTTTAATTTCGACTCTAGGGACATTGAAACCTTTGTATATATAAACTATAGTTCTTTTATGGAACACGAATTTTTAGTTCATTGATGGCTGACAGGCGGTGCTCGGAGTACTGAAAATTTGTTGTGCAGATTACAGAAGTTAAAACAAAAACCGAGTTGAGGAAAAGAGGGTTTTATTATTTTCTCTCTTGTAAGAAATTAAGAGAGTAAGGGAGGCAAAAGTAGTTACAATTTTTGTTACTCGTAAGTTGGATATGTATTTAAGTACAAATTTGAAAACACTAATTAGATAGTTATATAAATATAACTAAAAAATAGTACCAGTCTTCATAATTTTAAGCGTTCACTATAGCGTATGTGGAATATTTACATATGTGTACCTAAATTAAAGAAAACCAACTTTAAAAATTGTCCTTACTTTACAATAATATTTATTGTTGGGTAGCGCAAACGAGCTTAAGCACAACTTTTTCTATCACAATTTGCAATTAACGGAAAAAGTAGTGCAAAAAAACGGCTGCCATGCTTTAAAAAACTATTGCAATTTGAAGAATGGTGCAGGGGCAGTGCTGCCACTTTTGAAAATTATTTAACAATAAAATGTTTTATAAGGGAGTTATTGTATTCCAATAATAAGTTATAAAATAATATAAGAATGTTAATTTTTATTTTCAGTCGAAAAAAAATTAATTAAATAGTGCGATTCGCATTACTAATCTTGGGTGTGCAAATTGAAAAGTGCAATTACAAAGATTACCATGGAAATTCTATTATGTCCATATTATTTTTTAGTTTTTCAATTGAACTCAAATACATTTCAAAGTTTCAAAACAATATTTTATTAGTTTTCACATAAATTTTCAATAATTTAGACTTTTGAAATGATTACCAAAAGTTAGTTAGTGCCTAGTGCATTTGCAATGATGCAGTTTTTATTCACGTATGTATATATTCGTGTGAAATAAATTTCTAATGTTCACTTGATTTTCTGATATGAACTTCACACATAATTTGGTATTCATTTTTCAAGTGAACTGAAGTAATATTTTAAAAACAACGTGGATTGCAGTAAAGCTTCATTGTTCGCGTGAAGTAAAATTTCATGCTTTCATGGTTTTGAAATGCAATTTCATGTGAATCCATTTAATACCTAATATCAAATCATTATTTTTAAATTAAAATTCACATGAAATTCAACTTCACATAATTTCCTTAAAATTCCTATTTATAAATATACTTATTCCATACATCTTAAGGGAGTGCTTACTTTACCGACGGACAATAGCCATAGTGTTATTTGTCTTCTTTTTAAATATTAGGTACCTAACAACATATATTGATAGCGTATTTTTTTTTCTTTTTATTAATAATACTTACTTTCATTTTATCAAATACAGGAAATTACCTATGAAAAACAAAAAAGAAAAACAAAAACATTGCACCTACTACCTTTTTGTTTTGAAAATAGGTATTTCAACGTATTTTTGTACTATTCATTGGCAATCGGCTAACCGGCAACAGTTCAAAATTTAAATTTGGATTGGTATTTGGCTTATTGGTATTTGTCTTTATTATTGCTTTATACATAAATAAATAAACAAAAAAATGTCTCTTTATTGTCCCCTCCAACCATAGCTACTTTTGTTTACATTCTTCTCTGTTTCCCCAATTAAAATTCTGCACAAACTTTGCAGATTTAGTTCATTGACGTCGCTTCGTTCGTTCTTCTTCATAATAGTACTATTCCATTTCATATACAAAGATTGAAACGTCGAGAAATGTCAACTTTTTCAATTCGACAAATCGCATCGATTACAATAACTTCCTATGGGAAGCTCATAAAACAAATTCAGGGCAAGATTTAAGAATCGAAAATCGTTTAATCAATAGAAGACCCTACAAAAACTAAAAACATGCATTTTGCACTATTTGATATCAACATTCTATCCTCTTAAAACTTTAACTTTTCTAGTGATGATAGAATTTAAAAAATTTTACACCAATATCCCACTTCTTAACACAAAATGTCCTTTATGCTGATAAATCCGAATGAAAACGTAACTTGCAATGTGGCCAGGTATAAATAATAGTTTTTGGCATTGGTAAACTGGTAGCAAAATTTTCAATTTACATAGAATTTATAATACAATTGAATTCGATTGACAAGAAGTGAAGTAGAAACATAGAATTTTGGTCGAGCATAGGTAGTACCTTACCTACAGAGTTACCTCAGCTACCTGTTACATGTTGCATTTAGATTGAGCATTCAACCAATAAACTATAGTTTATAGCTAGAGCCACTATCAACACACAACAAAGTCAATGAAACGTAAAATGTTGATCCACACACAAATGCCACATTTATGTATGTATGTGTAAGGTACTGCATAGACACAATGTCTCATCTCTATCTCCTATAAAGGACAATGAAACATGCAAATGGCATCAATCAATGATATGGCAATGACTCGACGACGACGATGTTGATGACAACGACAAGTGACGGTGGTGGCGCCAACTCGGCGGGCGGCGGCGCGGCGGCGGCTCGGCGGTGGTATTGTCGGTGGCATCGAGAACAAAATATGCCTCACCACGTGCGAAACAATGATTTGCCCTCAAAATACACAGAATAGGTAGGTCTAGATGGAATGTGAATGGGTCTATCTCTACTCCACTCTAGATAGGTGAAGGCGCGGTTTCATCTCGTGCGGCATCGACCTCTTTAATGTGGTAATATCTCTGCTGGATCGAGAGTGGACGCACACAATTATTATTTGGTTGTTAATTAGCATTTTACATAATTTTCAGACCAATAATCAAATTTTAATTATGCACGCAATGTGGGCTGCCCGCATAGTGATGAGTTTTTTTGATGCTACTTTATTTTGGCCTTTTCTATAAACCACTACCACTGGCAGGCGCCATAAATTGATTGCATTTATTTTAATTGGATGTTTTCTCTGTGTTTTTGTCGTTTCATCCTTTTTTTAGTATCATATCCACCAACAACAATCTCCACTGGAATTCAGACAACCGAGGCACGATGGGATCATTATGGACAGAATCAGGATCCATCTAGGTCTAACTATCTAGGAAGTGGCATGGACAAAAGTAAGTACAAAAATTCCTCACTCACGGCTTTGAGTTTCAAAATATGTAGGTAGATATTAGATAAGAATCCCATCACCTTTCTCTCACAATTTAATGTTTTTGTTTATATTTAAAAAAATTAAAAACAAAACAAACAAAACAATCAAATCCATTTCACCATCCAAAGACACCAGATACCAATCGAACCTAAACGACATTGGCTTATCTGAGCAAAAATCCTCCCCAGATAAGACTGGCACCACTGGCTTTGGTTGGCCCGCCCAAGGCGATGAAGAACTGGGATCTGGATTAGCATCTTCAATCAGGAGGCTTAACTCTTATTATGGACTGTTGTTGTTTGCTGTTGTTGGTGGGCTTAATTTGGTATATTTGCTCTAAGGCAATATTCCCGCGCTCCTTTTGCCTCGCCTGCGCTAAAATAAGATTTTAAAAACGCATCAATACAAAACAAAACGAACAAAAATTCTTTAACATATCCCAAAAATTTAAATTAAAGAAGAAAAAAAAACACAATTTATTTATATGAAACAAAAACATAACAACATTGTAAAGTTACAGTTAAAATAAATAAACATACGTATATATATATACAACTTTCAATTACTACAAATTAAATTAAAAAGACAAAACAAAAAACACAAAAAGAAATCATGCAGGGTTCAAAAAACAAAGAAAGTTAAAAGACAAAAACAAAAAAGAATTTTAAATTAATTAAGAAAATAAAAATGTATAAATTAAAATATTAAATATATTAAAAAAAAATAAAAACCAAAATAAGTTTAAGCAAAAATTAAAACAAATATATTAAAAAATAATGAAACTTTTTAAGCGCAAAACTGTAAACATTTAATATTATTACATCTCATAAAGGGTCGTATTTATCTAAAATAACAAAAGAACAAACCATCAGTGATTTGAAGGAAAAAACAATGCTTGTTGATTTTTATTAAGTTTAATATTTAATACAAATTAAAAATAAATAAATATACATATATATTATACAAAACCAAATATTATAATAATATTAATTAATTTGCGTTTATAATTTTATTTGATTTTTTAAAAACGGAAGGAAATGTTTCAAAAAAGAAAAAACGAAGAACATAAGGAAAATATCTACATAAAAGAGACACACACACACAATGTAAACACTAAATTTAGCCTTATATAAAGATAGAATATAAATTAAATAAAAATAACAGAAATATATGAAATTATGTGTTTTCTTTCAAAAAAAAAAAAAACAATAAACAAACAAAATATTAAAAATAAAGAGAACGCTTTAAAAAACTGTTTTGGAAGCCCTGCCGATTAATATTAGAACTAAGTATGAGTACTTAATATTATTGCTGATAAAAACCTTTTAAGAAGTCTTTTTCTTATAAAGCAAGTAAGGATGGATTTGAAATTTATACAAAAATATAGAGTATACACAAAAATATATTTAATAAAATTGTGCGAAAAAAGGTATTAGGATGTCAAACACATTATTAATTTCAAATTTTGTTTAGTTCTGCGCATTTTCGGGAGATAACTGACAGTCGATTCGAATGCTTTTCATATTTTAATTTAAGTTCTCTGTTTAGCTATCGGTTTTTTTATCTGGCGTATGGGTAAGACCAAACAAAAAATTATATTTACTTAATTATAAACTTCGTGTGACATGTATAGGGACAAGCTTTTTTCGTTTTTTGTTTGACGAAATTCTTTAAACCCTTAAGTTTTTTTGGAAAACTCAAATGTGAATTGAATGAGATACATGTGTGTTAAGTTTATATTGCATATTTGGACTTAGTTGAGAACTACAAGTTTTATGTAAATTTTTCCAAAAAAGGTCATACAAAGTACATTTTTTTTGTGTCACATGAACAGGGACATGATCTAAGTTTACCTATTAGCCTATTATTGTTTGCGAGCTTAGTACAAGTATAATGTAAATTGATAGAATCAAGAAGTATGGGTCTAACCAAGGAGGAACTAGACCAAATTTGAGTTTACCGGGATCTCGGCAAAAACATACGTTTAACAGCCAGCAAATTTAGAAGAATTTCCAATGTTGTATACAAATACCCCAAGGACCCAGAGAGGTATGGAAAAAAAACACAAAGGAAGAGTCAAGAAAGCCACAACATTTCAGGAAAGGTAGGTGATAGTACGAGCAGCTTCAAATTCAAGGCTTTCCAATAGTAAAATCAAGGCAGAAGCTGTGGTAAATGCTAGTAGATCAAATGTTGCTCGGATGATACAGTAGGCAGACCATATGTGACACCAACAAATTAAGAAAATACCACCATTAAATGCTGCACGCAAGAGCCAACGCCTTAATTTTGCAACCAATCACATTAGGTGGAATCTTGAGCTTGGCATGCCGTCGTCTTTTCCGATGAAAAAAAAACTAATTTGGACGGCCCTGATGGATAAAGCTGCTATTTAAATGATTTAAGAAAGGAAGAAATCAATCTTGAAAAACGGCACAGCAAAGGAGGCGGTATACTGGTATGGGGAACAATCACCTATTACTGGACCGTGAAGCTCGATTGACAGCAATAACTTACAATTCGATTCTGGAACGAGCTTTTCTGCAGTTTTCTGAATTATTTGGTGGACAACGATGCAGTTTGCAACAAGATAATGCATCAATATATTATGCCCGGACAACAAAAGCCTGAATTCAGGGGCAAAATGTGAACTTATTATCATGGCCCCATATTCTCCTCACCAGAACATAATGGAAAACGTGTGGAGATGGCTTTCAAGAAAATTCTACAAAGAAGGACCGCAATTTAAAAAAATCGAAGAGATTATTGAAGCCATAAAACGGTTCTGGGTCAAAATTATCTGGCAGCATTTTATGAATCCATACACCACAGATTACTAAAAATTATTGCAATCTATTCAATAAAACCAGTATTTACCTAAATACCATAAAGTTTGTTGTTATTTTCTTTACTTTAAACGGTCTTACAGGTAAATTTAGATCTTGTCTCTATTCATTTGACACAAAAAAATAGGTACTTTTTATGACCTTCTTCGGAAAAATCGCCACTAAACTTGTATTAATCAACTAAGTCCAAAATGTTTGCACTATAAACTTAATACATTACTCATTCATTCCA
The DNA here is from genome assembly GCA_951509635.1 of Eupeodes luniger. NCBI lineage: Eukaryota > Metazoa > Arthropoda > Insecta > Diptera > Syrphidae > Eupeodes > Eupeodes luniger. The sequence goes on along the minus strand of OX608073.1, from coordinate 100,202,491 downwards.
CATTTGGGTGTTTCCAAAAAACCTAAGGGCTTAAAAAATATCGTCAAATAAAAAACGAAAAAAGCTTGTCCCTATTCATGTGACACGAAGTTTATAATATCAAACAATTTTCCTGTGCATTACAAGTCTCAATTTATTAATTTTTGTGCTGTGGTTTAAAGAGGATAGAGCAAGAGTTATCGAGGTGGAATCGGCTTGGGTGTTTTCTGATTTATGACAGTCAAAATAGACGAATTTGATCTGTGTAAGGTGACAGTCAAATTATTAGATACGTACATATGTATGTGGTAATTTCCAAAAAATATTAAGTTTCTACCGCAATGTGAATAGAGCAACTAGACGCTTGCTCGAACCAATACAAGTTTTCACTGACAAAGGTTTTCAGAATAGAAAAAACAAGAAAACACCCCAATTGGTACTTTTATTTAGATATGTTGTAGAAACCTCTTTTAAAGTAGGAACAACAAGGAATTTTGACAATTTTAATTTTAAATTTTTCAATCGACGGAAATCTCAATGATAGTTAACTTGAAATTTGACAGTAATGATACTTATCACACTATTCCACCCTTTTGTTTTATTCTGTAAAGTTCTAAAAGATGAGTAATTTAATGTTAACATTTTGATTTTGAATAATGATTAAAGGTGATCTTTAATGTCAACTATGACTTCTAGTAGTAGTACCCGTGGCATGATGGTTAGTGCGTTGGACTGTCATGCGAGAGGTCTTGTTAGTGTTTACTTTTATTAAAATCAAAGTAATGCATGGCATCATTTGAGAGAAGTTCAATTCTGAAGAATCTACAGACATACCTATATTACCTACAAGTATTTGGTGTGCTTTTTGCCAACGTTGGGCTGAGATTGAAAACTTAATCGATTAAGAATATTCTGGTAAGGTGCTTAGTTATATGTATCTATCTTCCCATGGGATGGCACGTAAAGCAAAAAAATAATGAGTTCAGAAGAATTATATATGAGAGATCTGAATCCGTCGATTTGGTTTAAAATATTTATTTACAAGGACTTGATAGCAAATTCTCAAAACAAAAATTACCTTGAAATCCAAAGCTTAGATGGTTATAGAATTTTACTCATTTGAGACTTCCTCTTCATCAGTTCATCTCGAATCCATTATTTAAAAGAACTAAAATGTCAGCTACTGTTTTAAATTGTCAAACATGACGAAATAAAATGCTGAAAATACTGCTACAGTGCAAAAAAGTGTAATAAATTGATAATTGATTTGTATGTTAAATAAATTAATAGAACAACTCTAAACGTGCACTTAGGCGCATAAGCATGTTTTTCAAGTCCATTATTTTGATTTTTTTTCTTCAGGTTTACAAACGCCTCTAAAATTGTAACACTTAGTTTTATCTATAGCATGCTTGTCATGCATTTCAAATTTTAATTCTTAATCAGAGAACATTCATGCAAAAAATGTATAGTGTTCACATACCTTGCGGTAGGGCTACACTTTATAAATTACATCTAAATCTTGATACAAAGGTTAAGCTCTTGATTCTATATAATAAGTGCGTTCCAAAAAGTTTCTGAAATATTTCCCATTTATTTAATAAAACATTGCAGAAACATTTTAAACATTTGACAAACATTTTTGAAATGTGTTTTTGTTTCAAATGTATGTATCAAGTTTTGTGCCTTTTATTGGTCTGTTAAAAAAGAAGTTCTGATACTGTCGTGTTTTAACATCCTGAATTTTGTTTCTACCTCATGTTTTTCAAAATTTTATATTTTCGGAAATTTCAGACAAATTACTGGGGCTCTACTATGTAACTCGATTCTACAATGAAATTGTCCGAATTCGAAAAATTGGTACTATGTATCTATTTGACTACTTTCGAACAAACGAGAATCGAATAGTTCTAGTAGTGCCAACTATATTTTTATAAACTTTCGAATAAACGAGGAACTACGTAACTCGAAAGTAGAATTCAAAACAAGACAAAATCGAAAATAATCACTCTACATTAAATGTGTTTGCGAGCGATTTTTTTTTTTTTTTTTTTCAAAGTTTATTAATATGCAATTTGAATTTGAAAGTTTTTCATTCAACTTTTTGTGTTTTATTATTTTACCACCCCAATTACACCGGGAATTCGTGATTTTTGTCAAAATTAGCGTTTGGACTTTCGTTTCTCTTCCTCATTCATTTCAAAATTCATCATCAGCGGGCACATGACTCTTTCGACTGAAATCAAAACTTCACAAGGTATTTTTGACATGATTTGCTAGGCACGTCCAGCGTTCTTGTCACCGCCGTTGCTGTGTGGCACGTAGCGCTGTCCTGTTGAAATCAAATTTTGCCAATATCCTCCTCCTTTTGTGAACAAAAATTCGTTCAACATGGCCCGATAACGATCGCCATTGACTGTAACGGCCACTCCTTGCTCATACCTCTGGACCAAAATCCGCACCAAACAGTGACTCGTTTTGGGTGTATCGGCTATTCAATGTATGCGTACGTGTTTCCTGTGCCCCAAATGCGACAATTTTGCTTGTTTACTTACCCGCCAAGATCAAAATGAGCTTTATCTGAAAAGATGATGAAGCGTATACACAACCATATTCGTTCAGCGGAAAGATAAAACTAATTATCTGTGAAATCAGACATGAGCTAAGTGTAACCATTCACGAAGTAAGCACTAGTTGAAAAAAAAAGCTTTCGATGGCCAGGGTCCATATGTGCAAACCTTTTCTCACTCAGCTCCATTATTTTGGAATTAGCTCTTATTCTTCTGCGTTCAATTTGCTTGTACCGTTCTTCATTTCCTTGCAAATTAAACCAAATTTCAACGTTGTCCATTCTTTTATAATTATAATTGTCCAAAAATTGTATGTTTTATTTTTGTTTTTAAAACTGTCAAACGACTCTATACTCGTTCGAAAGTAGAAGTTTGTTTGAAAGCAAGTTGGTATAACCGGCATTCGATTCTACTTTCATACGTAGTACGATTTGAAAGTAGAATCGGAAATCAGTTTCGAATAGAATCAAAAGTAGAATCGAGTTACATAGTAGGGCCCCTGGACTTATGGATTTTATTTCTAAAATGTTCGTTAAGTGAATCGTACAAAACTTTCATACATTTTTATTTATTGGATAACATTTTCGTTGCTCCACACTTTTCGCAAAATTTGATATCTGATATTATTTATTTATTTATTTATTTAATCAAATAATTTACAAATAAATTTACAAATTATTTTCAATAAGGCATCAGGGCAACAAGACCATAAGTGATGCCGTCTTATAGAACATTTAAATTTAATTACAGAGTAACATTAGCAAAGTGATTGTTGAAAGTAATGACTTTAAAGTGAAACATTTATAGTTAAAAACAGAAATATTTACATTAGATTTCATTAAATTTATTGTGAATATCTAAAGCAGTTTTGATTCTTTGTATTGTATTATGATCGGCTGGGCAAAGGATGGTAGATAATTTTTTGAGTATGTTTTTGAGTATGAGTGTGTTTTCAAGTGAAGGATCGATCTGCCGTGATAAAGGACATTCTACAAAAACGTGATGAATTGATAGAACTTCATGACAGGCTTCACACAATTCTGGGAGTTCATTATTGTAAAGGTGTTTGGTCGTAAGAATAGTTTTTCCAACTCTGATTCGGAGTATCTTTATGCAATTTCCCTTGTTAGTTGCCTATTATATGGAATGCGATGATGATGTGGATTATGCGTACGAAGAAAAGTATTGCAGTTTTTCCAATTAACTTCAAGTTCCATCTTTAGTTCCTGGAAATAGATTTGGCGAGTCAATTGATAGAAATTTGGCAAATCAATAACAAGTGGGAATTTAGTGGCATCTCTAGCTGCATCATCCGCCATTTCATTGCCTTTGATACCAGAATGGCCTGGTACCCATGCTAGTACTATGTTTTCCGTCATTGTGCATCTTAATTGTTCCAGAGTAGGGCATCGGTTTGTCTCATTTTTAAGGCCTTTTAATATCCCAAGGTTATCTGTCATAATAATACTTCGTCCCAAATAAGTTTTCGCAATTGAAATAGCTCTTTGAATTGCTGCTAGTTCAGCAATGTAGCTGCCTGCTTCACTAGGTAGTAGTCCTTGCCAGACCGAAGAGGTTTGAGAATGCTGTTCCCATTTGACTACGGCAAAAGATGAGTTATCATCTTTGTGAGAACCATCTGTATAAAAGATGTGATCAGGGTTGACCTTTTCGATCATCTCTTGGTGAAGAGCTTGGAACATATCATCCGTCGTATTTTTCTTTTTAAATGCTGATAATTTTGTATCTTCCCATTCGGAATGGGACACAGAGAAACATTTCATTAACATTTCAGAAATATTTCGTTAACGTCCAGACTAAAAAAAAAAAAATATTCAGAAACATTTAAGAAACATTTCAGAAATGTTTTTCTGTTTCTGAAATGTTTTTCTAAATGTTTCTGAAATGTTAAATTCGAAAAAGCTTAACGGCTTTTAGTCCATCGAAAATTGGTATATTGGCGTTTCGGTATTATCATTTGGACTCATCAGTTAACTAGTGTCTCACACACCTTGTTAATACGGAACTTTTGTTTTCGTTCGGTTAAACAAAAACTTATTGTGAACCATATCCAACCAGATTCAAATTTTGAATCATATAATCTGAAATGTTTCAAAAATGTTTATAGAAAAGCGAAGTGAAGTTTGAAAGATAACACTTATTGTTATCAAACCAGTTTAATTTAATTTTGTCATAATTTCCAATTATGGGAAACGTCTATATTTCGAGTAAATTTCCAGTAGGCAAAATTTTTGCTAAAGGCTTTATTAAAACTTCCTAAACAATTAATGAAAAATACAATTAACTTAAAGGGTATCAAAAATTGTAAATTAATTTTATTAAAATCATTCAAAAACTATTTTTATTAAAAAAAAGTTTTAGTTAACTTTTTTGTCTAAAATAATGCTTTTAACGCTGTGTCAATACAAACTATCGCCAAGTTCAATATTTAGCTACTCCCAACAAACTTTTTCGTGGTTCAGTAATTTTTAAGAATTAAACAATGTATTCTCCCATATTCGCAATATATAGGGTTTGAAATATTAAAGTTTATTAATTACAAAGTAGAAAATTGAACATATTATTTTTCGGCACGAACAAAAATTAAGTCAAAACCTTAGCACTTCAATTCTATTGTTTTCACTTAGAATTACTTTAAAAATTAATTCAGTTAATAAATATCACAAATATAATTACAGCTTATTTCATAAAAAATATTAAAAATTCGATTATATCAATTTTTTCTTTTGATTAGTATTTCGATAATGAATGCCATTCATTCCCGTAAGCTAAGTATAGAAAATGAATCAAATACTCTGCATAGGGAGCCTCTTCTTTATTTTTCTATGTACATATATTTTTTTGTTTTGGTTTAATCTTGAGGCTTAAAATATTTAATCCTTTCAAAAATTGCCACACGGCATTGTTCCTTTAGTATATATGAGACCATTCTCACAATTAAATTCTAATCAGCCTAAAGACTATTATGTCCTAAATAATAATAATATTACTAATACCCGTATACAATATGGAACGTGTGTATTACAAAGTAAATGGCTCGTGAACTTGAACAGAAAATTAATTAATAGAATCCTCCATCCTCTACTATCTAGTTCCACCATAAAATACCCATACCCAACATTTATCCAAAAACACACCCTCACCGAATTATAGTCCTTTCACTTATTTATGGAATAGGTACAGGGCATACGGTAAATGGTATGGTATGGTATATCCCTCACATATTGCTATCTTTCACGATGCCAAATAACTCGCCCCCACCCTCATCCGATCCCCGATCTCATCCTGCGGCTATAAAGTACAATATAGACCAAGGTAAGCCATGATTACTTTGAACATGGACCGCGTCGTCGTCGTCATGTCGGTCGGTGGTATTAGCGGCGACGACGACTGCGGCGGTGGTGGCGGTGGCGGTATTACCAAATTACACAACCAAGAACTGCTAGAAAGGCTGGATTTCCATTCGAATCCTCTAACAAGGACACAGCGATGATATCCCAGATAAGATTGCATCTGGAAATCTCTTTTTTTAAATTGTTTGAAAAACGTGTGTGCGGAACGACCGGCACGGGACACGGGAGGGCGAATATATACTAACTAGGCGATGCTTTTGGTCATGGTCAAACCGATCCCCATAGCCAACACATGTTATCTGTTTTGGGTCTTGTTCATGAGTATAGTATAGAGTCGTGAGCTAGTTAGCTCTGGCTCTGGCTCTGGCCCTGACTCTCTGTGTGTTCTGTGTCTAAATGGGACAGGACCTCCATTTGTACAATTTGGTGAGTTGCCCACGGGAACACAAATTTTTCACACTATACCTACATCCCCACGATTGTGTACATATGTACTTCATGTGGAGCACATACCCTTGGAATTCTTTTGTCAGCCGAACAGCAGTAACATAGTAGCATCAGGAGCAGAGCATTCACATGTTTTCACTCCCCACTCCAGTCCTCCTGGCCGGCCCTTTAGCTGCTCAATTTCGGGTGTAGAATAAATTCTATTGCTTTCAAGGCATGTGTGTGCAATGAGGATTTTTCATTACACACTAAACACACAGATACTAAAAAAATAGACCAAAAAATACAACACACATTCAACATCGCAAGCAGGCGAAAAAAGGATACGGATACGAAGAACCCTTGGAGATGAGATGAGGAAATGATGATGATGACGACGGTGATTTACATGTAGAATTAACGAGTTTTCGTTAACTTAAGTAGATTTGCACTTATTATTCAAAGTTTGTCTACGACACGACAGAAGCACAACCAAAAGAACGGGGCAAGAAGGATAAGGACGACAACCTAACGAAAACGAGAACGTGAACGAGACTTTACACTTTACACTGCGATGTGTACTCGTACTCATCGTATAAAGGAGTAGAAGATTGAGATAAACTTCTGTAGCACTTTTCATATCTTCTCTGGTGATGCTGTGCATTCGTGTAAATTTACCCTATGTACTCTTCCTCATCCTCGTAATCTATGTGCATTCACGGTAAAGTGTGGTTGTCCGGTTCGTTCAAAAGGGATTTCATATAGGTACAAGTAGACGACGAGTATACCTACCTATAACTTTGAAGAAGCTAAAAAGAAGGAAACCTCAACAACAACTCTCGTTCCTAGGATGACGATGACGATGGCCAGTTTGCCATCATACGATATCCTTGTTATAGAAAAGACTCTTCTTCACTTTTTACTTCTTTTTTCGTTTTTCTCTGTTCAAGAGGAAATTCCAAAAAAGAAAACAAGAAGCAGAAAAAACAAGATACCTAACCTATAAAAGCACATAAAAAGGTTGACGATTAAAGAGATGAGAAATGCATTTTGTAGCTTGAGTTCAACGGTGAAGTGAGTTAGTACTACTCCTCGACACTTGAGTGATGTTCTCACTAACAAGATTTACACACAAAAAGTATGGTGAATAGAGGGGATGGTGAGGTGGTGCACAGCACAGGCGGTCGGTGGCGACACGGTGCCACGGAGCGGTGTTTCAAAGAAGAAAAAAGCAAACAAAACACATCACAAGAGTGATATACAAATGGAGTCGTTAACATTGGTTTTGTTGGGTGCTTGAAGAAGAAAGTTCGATGTTTTTACGATGTTTTGTGAGTAGGAGTATGAAGATGCGGAAAAGGACGTGTTTTTCTTTAAGAAAAGTTGAGCATTTTAATGAGCTCTCAAGGTAGGTTAGGTATACCGAAGTCAATTATATAGCATTTTGAAATGGGAGTAAGAAGTACCTATTCTTTATTTTTTATGAAAACGTTTGTTTGGTTTTGAAATTGATTTCAAAGGGAGAAATGTTGTTTTGGAACTTGAAAATGACTAGAATGGTGGAAATGTAATGGGAATTTATTACATACTCAATTATTTTACGCCTAAACGCCTTAATTTGTCAAAAAATATTTTGATCATAAAAGAGTCGACAAACAGATTACAGTGGTCTTGAAAATTAAGTTTTTTTCTTGTCTGCTATACAAACAAAACAATATATTTTTAAAAGGATAAAGATGTCCTGAATGCCAAAATCGCCTTTAAATTTGTCTATCACATGAGGTTTTTAAAATAGGCCCCCTTTAAAAATGCTAAAAAGACAACTTAACAGGAGTTTTTAAGGCTAAATTAAAACACAAGATATCCCTTAATAATAAATTGTATTTGTATGATGATTTTGCAAAGTTCAAATCTTTGTTTTCTAAATACAGTCCAAAGCATCTAAGCATCTCATTTAGCTTTCGTAATTTCTCATTAGGTATGAGGTGACTAATAGGTCTTCATTTCACCTTATTTTAAATTTTGAAAAACCTTGAATGTAATTCCTTCATGTTTTTTGAATTTCAAATGCTGATTCCGTATTCAAACTCAGACTTTAGCTTAATGTGCTCAAACTCATAAATACCCGTTTTCAACATTATGTCTATATTTTTATTTTTAATATATTCCAAAAACTTGATGTTGTAACCATACGACGAGTATTTTGAAATACTCTTAAGTAAGACACTGGACAATTTTAAACGAAATATTGAAGTAAGGGATTGTAGATTTGAAAAATAATAAACAAGTGAAAAATTTGTATGATAAATCTCTATAATCTTGGAAATATAAACGGGCCAGTTGTAATCGTTCCGATTTGTCGAATTGAAAATCTTGATTTTTTTTAAAGATTCAAAGTTCTAGCTCCTAAATTCATAGATTTTGACCTGTTGGATTATTATTATTATTATTTATTTAATTCGTTAAAATCTAACGTTAACAATATTTTAAAAAAATTCTTATAATCTAATAATATCTAATATCATAATTTATATTTATTATACAATATTGTTGAAAAACATAAGTTTAAATTGTTTACATTTTATATTATCATTTACAGATTCTAAACAAAAATGAAATTCGTTATAAATTGTTATTAACTGATTGAGAGGGCTACATACACCATAGTTTGATCTGCTAAATATTTGAATAATAGGTTGCTGTCGCCTTAAACTTGCACGACTGAAACTGAAATTTAATTTACTTAGAACTGATGGTAATGATATCGAACCATTAATAATTCCAACAATAAAACAAAATTGTAAATACTTTCTGTGGTTAGTCAAAGAAGGGAGGCTGATCAAAGCTAGTCTTTGAGAATAAGGAGGAAATAGATTTTCCCTTGCCCATGGAAGAGACCGAAGACAGAAACCTTTTTTGGATCGCTTCAATTCTTGAAACATGTATTGAGTAATAAGGTGACCATACCACACAGCCGTATTCTAAAATTGGTCTAACAAACGAAATAAATAGAAGTTTAAGAACATAAGGATCCCGAAAATCACGACCGAATCTTTTAATGAATCCAAGAACCCTATTGGCTTTTTTAATTATATAACTTAAATGATCATTAAATGATAATTTGGGATCTAGAATAATACCTAAGTCAGAAAACATAGAAACTTTACATAACGGACAAGAATCAAACGTATAGTCGTACAAAAACGGAATTTTTTTACGTGTAAAACTCATAGTTTTACATTTGTCAACATTTAAAACAAGTCGGTTTTTATTGCACCATTCCCTAAATATTGTTAAGTCTTCTTGTAATAATAAACAGTCAGAGGAGGATTTTATACTTTTGAAAAGCTTAATGTCATCAGCATAAACAAGGACAGACGAGTTTTTTAAGTTTGAAACCAAGTCTTTAATAAATAAAACAAATAAAATAGGACCTAGGTGGCTGCCCTGAGGGACGCCAGAATTGACAACAAATTGAATTGAACTTTCATTACGAAACAAGACAGAATAACGACGATTTTTTAAGTAAGAAGAAATCCAATTTATAAAATTGTTGTTAAATCCTAGATGGTATAATTTTAGAATTAGTGTATTGTGACATAACTTGTCAAAGGCTTTACTCAAGTCAGTAAATACGCAATCAACTTGCCCGCGTTTTTCAAATACATCTAGACAAAAGGACACGAAGTTAAATAAATTAGTTACAGTGGATCTCTTTTTGACAAAGCCATGCTGGCTGTCACAAATAATAGAACTACAATGAAAAGAAAGAACATTACTCACAATTGACTCAAACAGTTTAGGTATCACAGATAGTTTCGCAATGGGCCTATAGTTCATTATTTCATTCTTTGGGCCTTTTTTATGTATGGGAATAATAAATGAACTTTTCCAGATAACAGGAAAAATTGAACTTTTTAAGGATGCATTGAAGAGAACACATAACGGATATGACAAATAAGAAGCACATTTTTTTAATATATAAGATGGAACACCATCGGGGCGTGGAGTAAAGCACTCATCGAGTTTTAAAATATGTTGAGCAACTGTGTCTTCACTTATTTCAAAATTAATTGCGTTTAAATGAGTAAAACTGTCAGAAGAAGAAGAAAAAGAAGAGGAATTATTAAAGTCTGATTCTTCAAATGCTACTTTGAATTGATTAGCAAACATGTTTGCAATAATCTTTGGATCATGACTAGTTGACGAATTATTTGACATCGAGTTCGGATAGCCACACGTTTTCCTTTTATTATTAACGAAATTCCAGAAACTATCTGGATTAGATTTAATACCATGTTCTATTTTACAAATGTAATCGTCATATAGAATGTTAGAATAATCAGAAAAGAGTTGTTTTAGAATTAAGAAAGTTCTGTAATCATCGTCAGTTCTAGTTATGTTATATTTTACCCAAGCTTTGTTCCTTTTATTTTTTAAGTTTTTAATACGCGTATCAAACCATGGTGGTGCATTTGAAGCAAAACGTGATCTTTTTAAAGGAATAGTTTCGTAAAAGCAGTTAAAAAGAGTTCTATAAAAATTATTACACAATAATGGATGAATATCATCTTTAAATAAATTTTGTTCCACAGATAATAACATCAAAGATTGTGGAAAAAACTTTCAACCAAATTCGGTAGGTAGTTTTTTTAAAGGAACATTCATTTTTTTGTTTTATATTATGCGCGCCCCCAAAGGGTTATGAATACACTTATTATGATTTAACACAGTGCGGGCAATTAGGAAAGGAGGATAGGATTGGAAAGGAGATATTGATTCGCATTGGTTTTCAACGTCTGTACATTTGTGCAGACATCATAAGTCGAGATTCTACAAAAAGAATCTCGGTTTATGACAGTTCGTTTGAAATTGTGCTTAATAGTAAACTGACGGAGTATTCCCAGAAGTACGGGTATTACGGTTGAGTTGTTTTGAGGGAAAGAATGCAACTGAAACATTTTTCATAAAATAGCGATAAAATAATCACAGACAATACAAAACTTTCAGTTAGCAAATTTTCACTTATCATTTTTAAAGCGCTCTCTTTCAAATTCTGTCTAAGAGATTTAAGTGGGTTATTGGAGCATTTGCTCAGATTTAGGAAGCGTACTCGAGTTTCAGACGAATATAGGCTTTACAAATTATAGCCGGATCAAAAGGGGTAACAAACTTCTTGCATCGGCAGAGAAAACCTAAGCGTCATTTATAAAAAAATAAGGAAGAGTGACGGAGACAAACTGGTACCCTGGGGCACGACAGAGTTCATTTTGTGGATAGCAGATTTGAACCCGTCTAATACTATGTATTTTAATTGAATGATCCGAAAGATAATTTCCAATCCAACAAAGAATATATTCATTAACACCAAACATAATCATTTTCGATAAGAGACCTTATCTTTTATATTATGATATATTATTATGATAAACTGACATCTGGCAAACCATCAGTGGACATATTGCTACAAAAGCCATGTTGCCGGTCATTAAGAAGCTATCGTTCTTCAAGATAGAAAGATAGATAGATCAGCGCTTCCATTACCTTGGAAAGAAGGGGGAGGTGGATTCTACTTTTTTAGGAACAGGCTAGACAAATTGTGTTAACCATCCATTTGGAAAGAAATCTGTAGAGTAAGACAGATGGAAAAGCTTACGCAGTGGTTTAGTTATTTCAAGTTGCTGGCGCTAACATTTGACACCTGTCAAACTCAGCTGTCCTTTGAAGTGCCATATTATTTGTTGAATGTTTGGCATTAACGATAATAGACCATTTAATAGCTCTTTAAAATTATTTAGTCACCTAAAAGTGGTGATTTAAACGTAACTACTTTTCACGCATTACGTATTGAATATGGTTGTCATAACCGGCCGACTTTCTAGTGCAAAATATTTTTCCTGCTAGTAGAAGTGTTTCTTTTAATCTAAATTTATAGATTTTCCGGTGTGATTGATTCTTAATGGAGTTTTTTAGCTAGCGATCATTGATTGCTTAAGTGTGTGAAAACTTTCCTGGTCGCGTAATTTTACGTCTTGGTGACTTCACCTGGCCACCAAGATCATTCGATTTGACACCTTTAGACTTTTTTCAGTGAGGCTACGCAAAAGACCATGTTTATACGGAAAATTCGCAACAATAAGATGTATTGAACATTACACAAGTTATGGCCGACATACCACCCGACATTTGCTAAAAAGGGACTTAAAATTAGCTCAGAAGCATTTTTTACACCAGTGTCAATGGCAAAATTCGAACTTTTTAATGACATACAATTTTAATCAAAAATATTGCAATTGCAAACAAAGCTTACTTTTATCAAGTAATTGATAAAGCTAGACTTAAATCTATTTAGTTTAGCTTAGTTTTGTATTAGTTTTTTATTATGCTTAGGCACATTAATTTTTAATTAACAAAAACTAAGAACGAATTGTAGAGTTTGTTTCTAAGGGAGGAAGGACTGAAAGTCAAAGTTCGTATTCACGTTGTTAGCTAAGCGCAGCAATCTTGTGATAGGTGCAAACTAGAATAAATAGGAATCACATCGGAAACAACTTCCTCCGTATCAGCAACAAAGCCTGCGCAAATCTCTCATTACCCAACGAATATGTTGAACAACTCATCTTTAAGACAGCTGCAGCCGAATCTCGCTCCGGATAGTTTAAATGTAATTACCACAGACAAAAATGGAATTTCGTCTCCTATTGTATCAGGGCTCAAAATTGTAGAAGGACAAAAGGTGCTACTTTTATCCAAACTTGACCCATCGACGAATGCCCTTGACATTAAAAACTATTTAGCGGATAAACTTGGTACCTCGCTCATCACAAATGTAGAGAAAATTATTCATCGGAATTACACGAAATATTCATCATTTAAAATACGTGTACCAGATTCAGTTTTTCATGTACTCAATTCGTCATCGTTTTGGCCAAAGGGTGTTATAATTCATGAATTTGTGCATAAATCAAACAACCGAGATATAATTCAAAACCCTTTTCGTCAAAATCGGACAACACTAAATCGACATCAAGGCAGCTTAAACAAATTCTAATTTACTATCAAAATGTAAATGGACTTCGGACAAAGACCAACATGGTCTACAAAAACATAAACAATTTACCCCACGATGTCATTATACTGACAGAAACTTGGCTGAATACTTCTATTCTTGACTCGGAGCTTTTTGATGCTTCCTATCAAATATTCAGACGCGATCGTCATATCAACGACATCTCAGACACTGTAGGAGGAGGAATTCTTCTTGCCATCAAAGACTCGCATACATGTTACATGATTGACGATTTTCGATCCACAGACATCGAAGTACTTTGTATAAAAATTAAGATGGTATCCGGACATTTATTTATTATATCGACTTACATACTTCCAAGTTCTAACAATGACATTTATGAAAAATTAAACAGCTGTATAGAAAATCTATATACTCTTTTGGAGCCAGAAGATGAAATTTTGATTGTAGGTGACTTTAATCTACCGAATCTAAATTGGATGCAAATTGACGATGATAACTTCTACGTTCCAATAAACGCGTCAAGCTTAAATGAACTTACTGTAATAGATGGTATGTGTTCGTGTGGTCTTAATCAGTTTAATGGAGTAACCAATCGTTTGGGAAGAACACTCAACTTAGTTTTTTTCTCCGATACAGTTTGTACTGAAACCTCAGTAATTGCTTCTGCTGTTAAACTTATAGAAGAAGATCGACATCATCCTGCTTTAGATATTTCACTTAATTTAAATATGTCTTCTCCTAATTATAAATATTCTTATAACAAACTTGAATTTAACTTTAGCAAGTGTAATTTTGAAATATTGTTTGAATTGTTATTTACCATCGACTGGAACCAATTATTTTTTAAATTTAAATATTAATGATATGTGTAACGTTTTTTACAATGCACTTTTTGACTGTTTCAGTAAAAGTATTCCATTAAAAAAAGCTCGTAAAAACTCGCATGGTCCACCATGGTTCGATTCTCATATCAAAAACTTAAAAAACAAGAGAAACAAAGCGTGGGTAAAATATAATCAAACAAGAGCTGATGGTGATTATATCTATATTAGAACGTTCCTTATTCTTAAGCAATTATTTAATGAATATTCAAACTCTTTATACGAAGATTAAATACATAAAATTGAAACTGATCTTAAAACTAATCCTGATAATTTCTGGAAGTTTGCCAACTGTAAGAAAAAAACCTGTGGGTACCCTAACTCTATGTCAAGTGCAACATCATCTAGCCATGAACCAAAAGTTATTGCAAACATGTTTGCTAGCTATTTTAAGGAAGCGTTTGATGAATCTAATCCAGTAAATACTTCTTCCTCTTCTTCTTCAGTTTTGAACTTTCAGCATTTAAATAATATCAATTTTGAAATAAGTGAACATACTGTTGCACAAAGCATATTGAAACTAGATGAGTGTTTTAGTCCTGGTCCTGATGGTTTGCCATCCTCTATTTTGAAAAAATGTGTCTCTTATTTGTCGTATCCTTTATGTGTTCTCTTAAACACGTCTTTAAGAAGTTCGGTCTTTCCATTTATCTGGAAATGCTCATTTATAACCCCAGTGCACAAGAAAGGTCCTAAAAATGATATTATGAACTATCGACCTATTGCTAAGCTATCTGTGATACCTAAACTATTTGAGTCTATCGTATGTAGTGTCCTCTCCTTTCATTGTAGTTCAATTATTTGTGATAACCAGCATGGTTTTGTTAAAAAACGTTCTACTGTTACTAATTTATTTAATTTTACGTCCTTATGTTTAGATGTTTTTGAGAAACGTGGACAAGTAGATTGTGTATTTACTGATTTTAGTAAAGCGTTTGACAAGTTGTGTCATAAAACCCTAATTTTTAAATTATCTCGTCAAGGTTTTAATGAAAATTTCTTAAACTGGATTGTATCTTATTTAGAAAATAGACAATATAGTGTTATATTTCGTAATGAATGTTCGAGTCCGTTTATTGTGAATTCTGGTGTTCCACAGGGCAGCCATTTAGGCCCAATCTTATTTATAAATGACTTGGTTTCGATCATAAAAAATTCGTCTGTCCTTATTTATGCTGATGACATTAAACTTTTCAAAAGAATTAACACTACATCTGACTGTCTACTTTTGCAAGATGACTTAATATTATTTAGGGAATGGTGCAATAAAAATCGTCTCGTTTTAAATGTTGACAAATGTAAGACCTTGAGTTTTACACGCAAAAAAGTTCCAATTGTTTTTGATTATATGTTCGATTCTTGTTCTTTAAGTAGAGTATCTGTTTTTACTGACCTAGGTGTAGTCTTAGACTCGAAACTTACATTTACTGAGCATGTTAGCTTTGTTGTTAAAAAATCAAATAAAGTCCTTGGCTTCCGTGATCCTTATGTTCTAAAGATACTTTTTGTCTCATTTGTGAGACCAGTTCTGGAATATGCCTGTGTAGTATGGGCACCTTATTATTCTACACACGAAATGAGGATTGAAGCGATTCAGATGAGATTTTTGCGTTTTTGTCTCCGTTCTCTTCCCTACGAAAATTCTCTACCCCCTTATTCTCAAAGGCTCACTTTAATTAATCTTCCTTCCTTGACAAACCATAGAAAATATTTACAATTTTGTTTTGCTGCAGCAATAATAAATGGAACAGTATCATCACCATCGGTTCTTAATCGTTTCAACTTTAGTTTTAGTCGATCGAGTATACGGCTCCAAAAACCAGTAAATATAATTTTAGCAGGTCGAACTATGGTGCTCATAGCCCACTTAATCAATTGATAGAAATATTCAATAAATTGTATTTTCTAATAACATCACCTAATGACAATTTTAAAAATTTCAAGTTTAAAACAATGTTTTATAATAGTTTGGATTAAAATTAGATGTTAAGTAGTTTTAAGCATTATTATTAAGCTTTTGTTCACGTTAGTATTTAACGAATTGAAATAAATGAATGAATGAACACTATCTTCACTAGGTGGTAAGAATAGAAGACCGCTGAGTGCAAATCGGAGAAATTTGCATTGTACAGTTTCAATTCTTTGTGAGTGCGAATTCTGGTGGGGAGACCATACTTGACTAGCGTATTCAAGGAGAGATCTAACAAAGGTCGTGTATAAGGATTTAGTAACATAGGGTTCGAAAATTCTTTAGACTAACGTTTGATAAAACCCAAGGGATTAGTTGGTCTTGTTAATATTATAACCAAAATGAGTTCGAAAAATTTAACTGAGTGTCACACATAACTAATAGTTCGAAAATAAAACAGACAGAATGAATGGTAACTTCGTGCAGACTGTAAGTTTGGGGGAGAAGATTTGATCGCTTACGGATAAATGTTATGAATTGGCATTTAGCAACATTGAGATCTAAGAAATTTTTGTCTCACCAAATTTTAAATTAGTCAAAATCATTTTGGAGTACGACAGAATCAGATGGTGTAGAAATAACCTTTGTAAAAGATAGTTGAGTTATCAATGACATTAATAACGTCATTGATAGCTAAAGCAAATAACAAAGGACCAAGATGGACCTCTTGAGGGACTCCTGAGCTTACATAAATGGGGTCGGAGATTGAGAACCTGAAAACAACTCTTTGTCAGCGGTTCTCCAGGATCTGAGCCATGAAATAAAAAAGGTTGAGAAATTAAAAGCTTAAATTTTAAGAAAAATAATTTGATAATACATTTTATCAAAGGCTTTACTAAAGTCTGTAGTTATAATGTCGATAATATGTTTAGAGTTTTGGACACAAATTCAGTAAGATTAGTTGTAGCGCCTTTTCGGAAACGTTATTTATGTGAAGAAAAAATAAGTCTACAATACAAATATAGAGTCGTAGACAATGCTTTCGAAAAGCTGGGGAATTGAAGAAAACTTTTTTATGTGCCTGTAGTTCATAACATCATTTTTTGCCCCTTTCTTATGAACAGGAAAAATAAAGGAATCTTTACAAAGTTTTGGGAAGAAAGCTTTAAAAATTCCTACTTTTTCCTGATAGTTGTTGCTTACTATGGTCTTTTATGTAATTGATGTCTATCCTTTATGTTTATCCCTGTTCTTATTAACTAAAAAGACATTGAAATATTAAACAAAACATATTATCTAAGTCTTCATTTCTATAAGTCTCAGGGGCCTGATTTTTTGCAACCAAATTTATTTATTTATAAGTTATCACGTTAAACGCTTTTAGCTATAATAAAAAAAAATATAATCAACTCAATACCTACTGCGCCATCATTGCGATTCATCTATCAAAAGGATCCTTATTAAATTTTTGAAATCATTAATTTTACAGCCAACTCGATTCCTATTTATAAAATCAAGACGAAATTTCAATTGCATTAATTTTAAATTCAACAAAAAAATTTTAAAAAAAACTCGAAAATAACCATCAAAAACAAAATTGCAAATCATCTTTTCACATCAAAAATATATACGTATATATATATGTATATAATTTTTGTAGGTACTATAGTCTCAAGAGAGATCGAGTAAGATTGCTCCTTCAAAACGCATAGAGTAGACAAGATTACATTGCGGCAAAGATATCCTTAAACAATCAACGCAAAGTCCTATCGCTCCTATATATCGTTCGTATCCAATTGACTGTGCGCCCTCAAGTGGAAATCGATATTCAAAAGCTCTATACTCTCCTCCATCAGCAGCAAAGATTCCAATAGGCAAAAATGCGCCTATATAGAAATGTGAAAGGATAAGGAATTTATATGCAAAGTCTCGTCTTGTGTCTCGTCCTTTTCCTATGCCATTCTATAATATTACACCCTAGAACAACAAAAAACCATCATCCTCTTAAAATCAGAGTATTTGGTAGACGAAAAGGATATAGCATACAGCAATGTGCGTCAAGGGGATATACAAACTGACATATACATAGAGATGAAGGAGGTAATCATTCAAAGCCACTTCATTTATCATGATGATGATAATTCAATGCGATAGAAGATGCGGATTTAAGCTTCGAATATGCATTTCAGCCGATTATATAGTTTTGTGAGGAAAAGAGAAAATTCTTCATTTTCATCTTGATATTTGAAACTTCGATTTGATATAATTTGAAATTTTTTCTTTCTTCTTTTTTTTAAGGACTTTTATCCTTCTTTTCTGTTGTTTTTATTGTTGTTGTAATGACTTCGACGACGGAGACGACGTATCATCCTTGATGGGCAATATAGTTCTATTTGGGTGTGATTTTTATCTGCGAATCAATCGATCAATAGCAGGAGGGGAGACTTTGATAAGGAAGGACACAAAATATAAACAATATAGAAAAGAAAAACAACCCTTTCTTGAGTTTGTATGTTTAGACGAGTACTATTTTGGAATTAAAGACAAAAGAGAAAAACATAAAAATACGAAATTATAGAACAAATTATATCCTATCAATTTTTTTCCAGCTGAATTTACTGTTACACAGAATTGCTGCTGTAATGTTCTCCCACTTTCTTCTGGGTTGAGATGTTCAATGGAATTTCTTCCCAGTTTCTTCCTTTTTTTTGTTGTCATTCAAGTTAAATCATCCCGTTCATTGTCATTATAATGTGCAACACAAAAGATGAATCGGGCCATAGACTATGATGAAATGATTTTGTTTTTATTTTTTTCCCGATTTATCTTATTTTTCATTTCAAACAAAAGTTGTTTGTTAAAAAAGGATATTTTTTTGCATTTTTTCATGGAATTTTAATTTATAGAGAAAAAGAATTCAGCAAGGGAAAAAATAAAATAAAGACTCTGTTGACAATTTTATTATATGAGAAAGAAACTAGAATAATTTGAAGTTAATAATGTAAGATTGGACAACTTAATTAGGATTTGAAAGAATTCAATTCAACCAGCGAAGTTTTTGACTTCAAATTATTTTTCTTCCCGATGATAACATTAGCAATTTTCAAATAAATTAATGGAATGTTTTTTAATTTTTTTTTAAAATAGCAATTCAAAAATAAATGTTGGTTGCTCTCGTGAAAAACTGAGGCTTTTAGCTCTTAGAGAATCAGGGCCTGTTGTCTTACAACTTTCAACCTTCCTATGTGCGATTATTTTCAGGAATGTAGGAGATTAATAGCTCTTATGCCTAATCCTAATCCTTTTCAACTGGCTCTTATTTGTCCCAATTTCAACAAATTTGTTTTTTTCTGATATTTTTAAAATATTTTGTTTAGAAAGGAAAATATGTTGTTACCTACAAGTAATTCATATTACTGAGCTTTTCGTGAATTGCAATATTTTGTAACATTTCGTAATTACTTCCCTACTAAATATATAATGTACATTAATTTGTACATACGGTCATCTCCGCATACCCGATTACTGTACCTGCGGTGGATATAAACTTGGGGCTCGGAAGTTGTGGATTTAGAATACAAGTTAGACGTTGTTTTTTTGGCGTAATGGTATTAAGTTGCTTAGAATCTTTACAAGTTTGACCTTTTTTTATTTTTCGCATTATATGCCATGGATAGGTTAGATATTCGTAGAAAAATACCCCTAAGCTATATTTTCTGTACCTGCTTCTATTACTATACCATACTAAAAGTATTTTGTATTCAAAAATCTATGATGTACTTTAAATAACTTAAATAACAAGATCTTCCATACTAAAACTTAAAAAAAAAAAAAGTTCCACATACGCCCCTGTTAACCAAAGCAAACTTTTAAAATTATGTGTTCAACTTTATAAATGCATAGATGCATGCATATTTTTCTTAATCAAACAAATAAGCACTTTTGATTATTTGGATAGGACCTTTCCCCCATATTACTGATGCAATTTTATTTCTTATCTTCTTCTTCTTGCATTCGTTTTGGCGTCGTTGTTAGAAAAATACAGGAAAACGAAGACAAAATAAGAGGAAAAAAAAAGTTTTCAACTTAAAAAATAAAACTTCTTGACAAATATTTTTCAATTCTTAACTAACTTAAGATACTTTGACCGTAACTAGCTTTACTTTACGAAAGAAAATAAACTGGATGTCATCTCGAATGGACCACTCTGGTAGTGGCAGTCGCAATCGTGGCAGTGGTAGAGTACACATAGCAGCGAGTCCATCTGAAAGCGAATGTAAACATGTCCCTGTCCCATGCAGGGATTTTTCTTTTCCTAATTCTTGTTTTTTCTGTATTTTTCTCTGGGTTTTGGTAAAGGACAACTTTCGCTGTTAGAGTACCACAACTTCTAAGCAAGAAAAAATACCATAACTGGCTAAAAAAAAGTTTATTTTTTTCAAAACTAAAAAATAAAGCAAAGACAGAATTCGAAATTGGGCCTACGTGGCCCAACAATCTTCTTCATTTTTATCGACATTCATGTCTAATGGATGCACAACCATTCGACCCGGAACCGGAACGATCTGGAAAATGGAATAAGGACCATCTATAAAAAATTCAAAAACAAATAAAATTCAACAAAAACTAAAAAAGAAAGAAGAAAATTGTGAAAAACATGGTTTTTCCGAAAGTGTATTTCGATTGCAATTTCACTACTCCGAGTAGTCTTGTGCGGTAATAACATCGGACAACTGAGTACGAGTCGAAGAGTGTAGGTCTAGGTACTCGGACTACGTTGTAGGTATACAGTTAGAGCAGCAGTGTAAGAGCAGCTGAGGCAAAACGCAAGGAAAATTGGAAAATTTAATTAGAAAACTTTTGTCGATATATAGGATAGCAGGAAGAGATTATGGTGGAAGGGATATAAATGTGGAAGGCAGATGGTACCTATCTATCTATTTCTATATATCTCCAATTGGGATTGTCGCATTGTGCATTCCAATATGACACCCTTCTTTTGTGGCGGCTCAGCCTCAGAGTGGCTGTTGGCTGACCAGAGAAAGCTCTTTAATATCTAGGAGCTAGGTATACAATATGAAGTGTGTGTGTGCCTGCTTTGAATGGAAATGGAGACACAAATTCTCAATTTTTGGTTATTTTTGCTTGAACAGATTTTGTTCGTTTATCTCTCAAGGCACACGAGACACGATTTTTAGGAAATATTTTATTTAATTTGCATTTTTCGAATGTTCCTGCATGAATTCGAAATATACACAAATTGAATTGGTGCTTTTTGAAGTTTGTTTGGTATTTTGTTGGGAATCAATGTCATTCTCATTACAAATGAAAGAACTTTATTTAAAGGTAGCAGATTGTCATTGGGATGGATTGTGAGAAACAGAAGGAATTTCAACGAGCAAAATACGAGTAAGAGAAAAACAAACGAAAAGTTAAATAATCAGAACTTGTAACATAATTCCTTAATTCCATACAAAAAAAAACTTTGGAGAGTAAAAGGTGAGATTTTAACAAAACTATTATATACATCTCGAGGATAGAGAAAAAAGTGAATAATAACATTATGGCTTCAATTAAATTTTATTCTACACATTGTAAGGTTTTATAGAATTAATTGAAATTAAAAAAAAAGAAAACAACAGACAGTTTTCTTTATAACGGGTTATCCATTTTGCGGTTTCAAAAGTACAGGGCTGGAATTCGACATCTGTCAAACTATGTTGTTAAACCAATTTTTTGTCGGTTGAAAGTCTGACATTTACGAAAATGAATCGCTTAACTATCGCACAACTCATACAAATTGTTAAAATCTACTACAAAAATGTTGATTCTGCTACAACCACATATTGTGCTTTAAGAGGAGATAATGGTTTACATAATCGTCCAACTACGCAAGCAATTTACAAAATGTGAAGAAATTTGAAGAGACTGGATTGGTTACAGATGTTGTAAGGCCTGTGCTGTAAGTGAAAGTATTGCCGAAGATTCCTCGTCTTTCTCAGGAATTAGTACTGTCTTACGGCACATTATGGCGTATTTTGCATTTGGATATACACCTCCATTCGTATAAAGTCCAGCTCGTACAACAACTGAAGCCAGCACAACGTCGTCATAGGTATGTCGAATGGGTGCTTGAACAACAGGCGGTGGACGGCGATTTTTTGAACACAATTTTCTCCAGCGACTAAGCACATTTATGTTAATAAAAAAATTGTCGTATTGGGGTTCTGAGAATTCTGAAGTAATTGAAGAGATGCCTTTACATCCACAAAAAGTCACTACTTGGTGCGCTCTTTGGTCCGGCGCGGAAGTCTGATTGGACTTTACTTCTTCGAAAACGACGATGAAAGGACTGTCACCGTCAATTCGGAGCGTTATGGTCAATGATAACCGACAATTGTTTGGCCGTCTATTAAAGAATACGACTTGGAGAATATGTGTTTTCAACAAGACGGTGCCACACAACTCGAGCGAATATGGCTTTAGTGCAAGAGACATTTCCTGGCCGCGTAATTTCTCGTCGTAGAGATATAAACTGGCCACCAAGATTATGCGATTTGACACCGCTGGACTTTTTTGTAGGGCTACGCGAAAGACTGTGTTTATGCAGATAAACCTATAACTTTTGAGCACTTAAAAACCAACATTCGTCAAGTTATCACTGAGATACCGCCCAATATGTGTCAAAAAGTGATCGAAAATTACCTCAAAAGAATCGATGCTTGCAACAATTCTCGTGGTGGTCATTTAAATGATGTAGTGTTTCACACATAGTTTCAATGTTCAAACTTTATAATAAAAAAGAAAACAAATAATTCATATGTATTTTATTTACATCTTTTACTTTTGAAACCGCAAAAGGGATAACCCTGTATTTTACACAATTTCTATAATATAAGGAACCAATTAGAACAGATCCAATGAATTTTTAGAAGTAAAATTGGAGGTTTTCGATTTTTGTCTTAAAGTCTTTAATCGAAATCCCAACTATAAAGATACCCATAAATACGGTGGACACAATGTATATTATTGTAATTCAGCTAAGCTTTACAAGATGCATTATGTACATGTCTAATTTTTCTGATTCAAAAACTTTTGAAACACATTCAACTTAATTGAATGAGTACCCACTTCATCAGTTTCGAAGGCTCTCTTACAGTGAAGAGTGCCATAAAATGTAAAAAAAAAATAGGTGGTAAGGTATTTATTTTTAAAGCTCCAGATTTTTTAAAACTCATAAACAAATGATACATTTTTCCTAATACTTGTGTTAATGACTCAAGTTTTGTTTCAATCATTTTGGACTCCACTCGTATTATGTTTACACAAAATCTTTCCAGTTGTTATTAAAAAAAAAACTTCTTTATTTTCTGGATATTTAAAAAACAATAATTCGAATATCTCAATAATATAAAGAAAATAAGATGTACTTACCAAATTTTAATAAAATCGGTTGCTTTTTCGGGCACTAAATTCTTCTGCAGCTTCCAAAACCATTGATTTGGTCAAAACTTTCCTATGGACAAAAAAAACACAAATCATTTAAATAGCTTTCATAATAAAAAAAAATCGACATATTGATTATGAGACTTGGTAAGGAAGGCTTGAAACGTGTACGTTATTTCATTTCCAAGTGTAGTTATTCAGAACTAAATACACTTGGAAATGAAAAACTATTCACAAAATATTGAGCCATGTTGTATAAGGAGAAACTGCGTATCTTTGAGAAAACGCAAACCCTTTTTTGTTTAACTTCAAGTCTTTTTAAATTATTTGTATGCAATCAGACGTATGCGTAGTGTTCAAAAACTGGCCTTACAAAAGAAGTTTGAAGACGTAACGGAAAAGAAAATATCGAGAAAATCGTTCTGTGAAACCTATATGTAATTGTATTTGCTTCTTTCAATGTGAAGTGATAGTGGTCAGCTAACCAAGGACTGTTTTAATCGGGGTTAAGTCATTTACATATAAAATAAACAATAAGGGCCCTAAGTGGATTCCTTGAGGGACACCAGGGTTGATTAAACAGAATGTTAATTCCTAAGTGAATGAGTAAAGACTAAATCCACATCATAAATTAAAATAAATCGTTTTATCAATTAATTAACTAACGTTCAGTTAATGAAATAATTAAATTAAATTTGCATCAACGTTTATAAAGATATTAGTATTTTTTAAATAAATTCTATTTCCTGTTCTTCTTCAGAAAATAACTTTTCGTATTTTTAGTTTCAATGGAAAGTAACTTAAGCTCGTACAATCTTTTAAAAATGGATAATCTCTCATATACACATTACACAACTTTGCAATTCGCAATTATTTTATACGAGCAACGACGATGACGACGACGACGCAAGGATGAGATGATGATGATTATGAAGATTAATTTTCGTCTTCTTTCATAAAATATATATGTAGAATAAAATTACCCCACATTATGCTATAAATCCTACATAAATATGTACAAAGGTTAATAATATTGTATATATTCATATTCACTACACACATGTATTAAAAAACTCCTTCTGAAGTAGCATAGAAGTGTTTTTGAAAACTATGTGATTATGTCACATCTTTCAATACCTTACCCTAGACTTCTACCTTTACCTGAGTTTTCTTCTTAAAGTTTGCCTTGTTATATCAAATGCAGAAGGATATGCACTTTATAGTTTTATAGCACATATCCTTGAACACTCCTTTTCTTATACTACACATGTACTTATATATTATATCCTGGAATTCCATCACTTAAATATCCTTCTATCTTTTTCTCTTTGGTTCTCTTGATTTCTCTCTTTCTCTCGCACTAATTCTCTCGTTCACAGTTGCAAAAGTTGCAAAACAGAAACTAATTACGAAAGAATCTCTCAAAAGATTTAATTAGTTTCTTCTAAGGATCATGTTGTTAGCTTTAGCACACAAGTTGTTGATAACGACACACAAGGCGCCACAGTTTGCCACTACTATTTTTAGTAGTTTTTATTTATAAATTTTCTTCAAGGAGTTTTTTTTTCTTCTTATAACAAAAATCCTTGAGTTTATTGCGGTTTACCATGGGGAAAATTTGTATCCCTATATCTTCTTCTGATTTCTTTTTGTTGTGTGTTGGTTTATCGCTTTTGTCGTACCCAGATCAGGTATATGAGTTTTAAAACAAGTTGTGATGATGTTAACGGTGACAACAACTTTTCCTTATAGAATATAGTCTCTCAAGTGATTTCATAACTTACTTTTTAGGAAGGTGTGCACCCCCCTTTAGCCACAAGTTTTTTGCGAGACGGCTTTTCTGACATCGTTTTATAAGGAAGTATCTTTTAGGCATGCCGTCGAACCGGCGCGGCGTTGTGCGTGTCGCTTGTCGTTGATTTTTGGTAAAGAAGTTACCTTCGTTTTTGTCGTTCAGATAATTTTCGACAATAATCTTTAACTCCACTTTATAACCCTTCTCTCTCTCTCTCTTTCTTTTTATATTATTTTACCTAACTTTCATTGGAATATCCAGACCCTCTGATGATGAAGGCAAAGCAAGTTTACCTCTGTCTATGTCTAGTGTTACAAATTGCTTAACAAATGAGTACACGAAAAACTTCTTCTCCACCTGAGAGCATTTTGATACATATTCTCGAAACATGTGCGTGTGTATAGATGAATAAGACTTTTGGTTTCAAGGTTGCCACTTAAAAGGAATTACCTTAACCCTAGTTTTTGATAGAGGTTCTTCAACCCTTTAATTAACGACAAAGACAAAAAAATCCCTACAAATTTGATGGTCTTCATTCAAATCCGACTCCGAAATATTTCTTTTACGTCAAGTTATGAGATATTACTTTTTAAAATTAAAAAAAAAAAGTTTTTTATGATTTTAAAAACCTACAGTCCCTTTCTTCAATATTCAATTGAAATATTTACAGTATTTGTTAAAATTTTCGACAAATCTTCATATTCATTTATAGTTAAACAGTTGTTAACACAATGGTGCAGAACGTATTAAAAGAATTTTTAACTTCCCATAGGAAGTTATTGTAATCGGTCCGATTTGTCGAATTGAAAATTTTGACATTTCTCGACGTTTCAAGGTCCCTAGAGTCGAAATACAAAATTTTTAGAGAGATGTCTTTGCGTTCGTGTGTACGCACGTTCGCTACGTTTTTTTCGTCGTCCATAGCTCAAGAACCAGTAGAGATATCGACTTGAAATAGTTGTAATAATGCAGAAAAATGAAGAAAGGACACTCAAAATCCAAAAGTAATTTTTTTGTCATAAAAAATTAAAATCTACAAAAAATAGTATGCAATTGCTACTAAAATTGGTTAAAGACTAAAAATCTCGTTAACAAAAATAGATTTTGGAATCAAACTATTTCATCATATGCAAAATATTGTTGGTTATTTTTAAATGTTTTAGAATAATTTAACTGATAACTTTTTTAACAAAACACGAAAACCTACAAACCTTTCAAGCAAGACAAATCTACAGACGGTGTGGGTCGCATCCCAGCCTCTTTTAATTTTATTTTTCTAACGAACACGTAGTCTAATGAAGGCTACCGTATCAAGTTTTAGAAGTATATTTAAAAACATACAAATAATGTTAAAACCGAATAGTTTTAAAATTTGAGCAGATATTTAAATTCGAAGTTCAGATTCAAATGCATAATAAAAAAGATTTTAACTGTATCTAGAAGACAAAGATTTGTGCTAGTTGAGGACGTTGTGTTTTATCTGAGCCTTAAAAATATTTAAATATTTTAATAGAGGCGTATTTTATTGTGGAAGTCAATATGAAAAGCAACTGCGTAGGCCTTACTAGTATATACTAGTATATATATATATAAACAGTATATTTTTTTTCACTTTGGTAACCATTTTTAAAGTTCTTCTTATTTCCTTGGTTAAGATTGTTAAGTTTAAATTTCCAAAAACAAAACTATGCTGAGCAGCTGAAATAATTTCCCAACAATGTAGGATAACTTTTCGTAAACTAATTTTTAAAATAATTAAGTGATTGTTGAAAGTTTGCTTATTGGACGATACTTAGAAACACTTTTCTCAGGATTTGATTTGTGAATCAGAACAATATACGTTATCTTTCAGTCATCTAAAAAAGGTGCATTAAAGAGTCGAGTTAAAGGATTTGAGAGGGGGGCTAAACAAGATTTTAAAATGAATGGAGGAATTCCATCAGGACCTAATTGGTTATTCTAAGCAATTATGAAAGGAACTTAGGAGATACTGATGCATTTCGAAAAAAACAATAAATCTCAGAACTTAACAATACATCCGAAATTGGCCTCAAGGGAAAATTGATAAGCAATCCTAGAAGTACAAATTTTACTATTGAATTATTAAGGGAAAAAATGCAACTGTTTATTTTTCAAGAACATTGTTCATGAAAACAGAGATACAATAATTACGTACTTGAAACATGGTTTTAGAGATCCAAATATTTTGGTTATTAAACGGTCGCCTATCACTTTTAGAACTCTCTTTTGAAATCTGCTGCCCAAAAGGCTCGAGTGGATTATTGGAACACCTGCCCAGATATGAGAATTGTAAACGAGCTTAAGAGGAATAAAAACCCTTTTAATTGAAGCCGTTAAGAGCAAAACGACTTCTTGCATTACAGGAGAAAAATTAATATTTTGAGAGTTGATTAATACAAGTTTTAAGTCCAATATCTACAAAAATTTAATTACAGAAAAATGTGGTGAAAATAAAGAGCAATCAAAAGCATTCCATGTATATCGCATGTAAGTAAGTATTTATATTGTTTTATTTATATTTATTATTTATGAAATTGTTGCTTCAAAACACATCTAAAATTTGTCGCGATATCTCGATTAGTTTGAGTTTCTCAAACTAGTTTAACTTCAAAACTTAAATTAATGGGGTTTACAGTTATAAGTTCTTCAAAAATTTGATTTATTTGTCGATCAAATCAAATAGTGACTGAAAAAAAAAATAATTTTATTGACATTTATGGTGAATCAAATTTCTGAAAAACTTAAAACTAGTTTTGGAAATACCAAAATGGTTTCTAGTTTCAATATAGGCAGAACTAGTTTTTTTGTTCATATAGTGTGGCAACATTGTTTATTGTGTTGAAACAAAATACCTCTGTCTTAGAGTTGATGATTTATGCGTTACTATCCTTTGCATAAATTGTATATACACAGGTATATCGTGTACATATGGGGAAAAGATAAGGTTATGAGTTTAGAAGGATCAACTGAAAATGAGTAATTTTATTTTTCAACAAAATCAAAAAGGAGAAAACAAAAACTTCCTTTGCAACTCCTCTGAGTTCTTGATTGTCAAATGAGTAAATTCGAATGAAGGGTTTATCAGAATTGAACATCATAATCATTTGAAATTTTTGAGATATATTTCATAATGGAAATTGATGTGTATACCTTTTTCCGTTTTATACATACATAACCTATGTATTAGAATACCTAGTAAACTTTATTAAAAGTTACCAGTTTAAATGTTCACTTTGAATGATAGATATGTTTTGATTCAAGTTACTCTTCCAATAGCTATAAAGGAAGATTTGAATGTTTAGATCAGAGATAGGATATCTGCATGATACTTTTTTTTTAATATTTATAACTTACATGTACAAATTTTGCTGTATGTAAACATAAAACTAAATATTATCTTATAATGTTTTGTGGTTGAGGGTGAATGACGAGAGGCAGGGAACTTAATGTATAATCAAGTTACCTATTGATAAATTCGATGTGATTTGATTTTGGTATACGCTTGAGGTTTTCAATGAGGTTTATCATTAAATACTTGAAGTAAGAGCTTGTAAGAACGATTAAATTTGGTACTTTGAAGTTACAATTTATATTCGTAGGACTGTAATAGAATGAAGGTAGGTAATTGATAAATAGGCAAACAAGAAATGATAAAATTTGTTAAACTTTATCTTCACGTGATATTTTTTTTTGTAAGAAATTAGAATTAATTTTTACCAAAAGTTCATGACAATATTTTGTTCAAATCGAAATGAATTTGAAGTTAATGTCGTTCTTTATTCTCAAGATATCTGAGTTAAAAGTCAATATTTACAATTTTTAGTAGTATTTTTGATGTTTTATTTAATTGTTTTTAATCAATTGATTTTTCCTAAAAATTTAAAAACATTATTTTTTGTTGTATAAAATTGATTTGAAGGTACAATAATTTTTAGTTTGCGAATTATTCACGTTGACAAATTTGTTTGTAATTTTACCTCCAAAATAATTGTATGCGACGTACATAGAATAACGTTTTTGACATCATCTGTTAAAATTTTGATAAAAATCGAATTGACAGTTTTTTTTTTGAAAAAAATAAAAACCTAAGATTACAAGTTGTTAAAAATTAATTTTTGACTCAAATATCTTTTCAAAAATTAAAGATATTGGCTTCAAACTAATTTTATTTCATAAAACATATCAACATCCAGCGGCCAATTTTGTTTATAAAAATTAAAACTTATACAAAATTTGTAAAAACTGCTGTTAGATTCTCGAAGCCATGTAAATAATAGAGAGTATATTGTTCCTAACTTTTAGTTCTTTTTTTAAGAAAAATTCAACTGATAAGTTTTTTAACAAAACACGAAAACTTACAAAAAAACTGCTAAGAAATGGTTTTCGACTCAAGTATTATGAAAATAATTAATGATAATGACTTCAATCTCCCACAAAATGATTTATTAATATTTTCTTAAACTTTTAGACAAATCGGCCGACGGGCACGTTTTGAAGTTTTCAGTTTGGAACACATACCAGCATCTTATTGTAATAGGAACCAAGGATATATTTTACTAAACACTTTTCACTTTTCAACATTTCAAACAAAAAATATCCTGCAAAGTGAGAGTGCAAAGTGTTTGCATAAAATTTACAAAGTGAAAAGCTTTTTTAGACTTCATTTGAAAAGTGAAAACTTAAAATGTTTCTCCATTTTGAAATGCAAGTTTGCAATTAATTCGTAATTTGAAAAGTTGCATACGAAATTTCAGTCGATCAAACAAAAATACTAAAAAGAGGCTGGGATGCGACCCACACTGATAACTTCCCATCCCGTCTTTCGATTTGTTTTGCTTAAAAGTTTGTAGGTTTTCGTGTTTTGTTAAAAAAGTTGGAAGTTGAATTATTATTAAAAATTAATAACAATATTTTGCATATAATGAAAAAGTTTGATTTCGAAATCTATTTTATTTATTTTTATGAAAAAGCAGACTTTTGGATTTTTATACAAAATTTACTAAATGTCGAAAACAATCTTTTTTGTGAGATAAAATAGTTTGAAGCCAATATTTTTATTTTTTTGAAAAGATATTTGAGTCAAAAATCAATGTTTACGAACTTTTAGAAATGCTTTTTTAAGTTTTATTTTTTTTATGGAATGTTTAAAACAATATTTTTTTATAAAATAAAATTAATTTCAAGCCTATATCTCAAATTTTTGAAAAGATATTTTAGTCAAAAATCAATTTTTACAAACTTTTAGCAATACTTTTGTTTAGGTTTTTATTTTGTGTTAAAAAACTGTCAAATCAATTTTTCTTAACATTTTACTGAATATTGACAATAATAGTTTTAAAAGAAAAAAATAATTTTAAGGCAATATCCTAAAGTTTTGAAAAGATATTTAAATCGAAAATCAATTTTCACCAACTTTTGTTAATTTTTTTTAGGTTTTTATTTTTTGTAAAAACACTGTCATTTCGATTTTTCTCAAAATTTTACTGAATGCTAAAAACAATATTTTTTAGAAGACAAAATTAGTTTAAAGATAATATCTTAAAGTTTTGAAAAGATATTTAAGTCGAACATCAATTTTTACGAACTTTTTTTTTTAAGTTTTTATTTTTTGTAAAAATACTGTCAATTCGATTTTTCTCAAAATTTTACTGAATGTTTACAACAGTATTTTTTAAAAGATAAAAGTAGTTTAAAACCAATATCTTAAAGTTTTGAAAAGATATTTGAGTCGAAAATCAATTTTACCAACTTTTAGTAATGTTCTTTAAGGTTTTTATTTTTTGTAAAAAAACTGTCAATTCGATTTTCTCAAAATTTTACCGAATGTTGAAAACAATATATCTTATAAGATAAAAATAGTTGGAAGCTATAATCTCAAAGTTTTGAAAACATATTTGAGTCGAAAATCAATTTTTACCAAGTTTTGTTAAATTTTTTTAGGTATTTAATTTTTTGTAAAAAAAACTGTCAATTCGATTTTTCTCAAAATTTTACCGAATCTTGAAACAATATTTGTTACTAAATAAGTTGGAAGCCATAGTCAGAGTATGGGAAGTTAAAAAGTTAGTCGTCTGGGAGGTTGTAAAAAATAAAAATGTAATTTTTAATGCTAACGTTGTTGCAAGGAACTTATACACATATTCCTTTGGCTATTGAATTGTAGTATATTTTCAATTTTAGACACCACAATTTCGGTGGTACTTTTAGTTTATCGAACACTCTCTTTTGTCGAAAAATCATTTCCGATATTTATAGTTTTCTATAAAATTCTATATTTCTTAGTTTTACTATTTTTTGGTCACTATTATTAACTTATTCGTTGTCAAAATCTTCTCCACAACTATTCATTTTTTTTATAAATTATTTTACAACAACCCTTCAAAAGAAACATATTTTTGCTATAAACTGTCAAATTTTATTGAAGGATGGCTACAAAGTCAATGGATAAAAAAACCTCTACAAAATCGGAATTTTTTTAAATTGAGATGAAGCAACGCGTTAATCCTAAAATTCAAAATTCATGTTCTTTAGTAAATTTGTCAAAACTAAAAACTAGCCTAGGAACTTCTTAATTTTTAAAACGGTTAATTTATTTTTTTTCTTTTCACAACTTTTCAAATTAAACTTTTATTTGAGAAGATTTTCAAAATTCTAAATATGTATAATTTGCAAAGTTTATTGTTTGGTGAAATAAAATGAACAAATACTTTGCAAAATAGCAAATCTTTTCACTTTTCAGAAAAGGCTTTACATTTTGCAAATTTGAGTTTGGTGAAACGTATTTGCAAAGAAGAATACTTTTCAATTCTTGAAATTAAGAATGCAGTGAAAAGTGAAAAGAGTTTGGTGAAATAGGCCCCAAATGTCCTTTTTAAAAAAAGAAGGGAAAATCTTCAGAGTCCAAAAAGTATCATCGTTTGAAATAATTGAATTAGCAGGGAACTATTTTAGAGATGGTTTTACGGTCTCAGTTAAAAATATTGATCGTATTGTGGCAACTTACCGGGCCCTTTGTGAAACAAACAGTCCAGCCCTGTGAACTTCATATGAAAACAGTAATTTTTCAATCGGGAAAATATTATTACACATTAATAACTCATTATTCATCGACAAAAAAGCCTAAAGCAACAGATAAAAAATAGAAGGTTATAAGGGAAAATATTATTCCGTTAGGGTAATTCACAAAAAGATTAAAAACAATTTCTGTGGAAATATAGGTAATGTTATATTGTTTATGAATAAAATTATTATTTAAAAACCAATTCAAAATACAGATAACAGCGCAAGCTGATTCCAAGAATTGGATATGAATATCTATATCTACACTTCAAAAAAAAGAGGTTTTATTTGAATAAGTCGCTACTTGGGCAGCTGTCACTTTTGAAGCTGCCACCAACCAACTACGGTTTTACTTAAAATGGATCGATACACACGCTTCAACGACGCAGTCAAATTATTACAATAATCTACAAAAAAAAAGCGCTATTTACAATAGAAGAAAAGAAACAATTAAAATTTTAAAAGAAAATTTTCCTGACCGTGGTATTCTTCGAACAGGCTACCGAGATCTTATGTTTTAACACAAATAAGTCATGATATATTTTATGAAAACGATATGGTTCTGCAATTATAGCCATGGAGGCTATTTGGCTGATATCATTAATGGCATAATTTACTTCTTTACATGAAATAAATATTTATTTATTTCTTTTAAAAAATACTCTTTTTTTAATAGTTAAAATGAAACCTTTTACTATAACAGAAAGAGATGTTTTTAAAAACGATCTGTTTTCCTACAAATTTCAAGACTCTTTAATTTAAATTTCTAAAATTTGTTTCCTTTTTCAAATTATTTTAAATGCAAAAAACACGTGCCTTATCAGAATTCAAAACAACAACAAAAAAACTCTCAAAAAACAAAAACCCCTTAAAATATAGAAAATGATTTAATTACCATAATATACTTTTACTGTCCTTTACTAAGAAAAAACAAAACTGATGACGAGAAATGAAAAATAATAACAATAGGTATGTACATATGTATATTGTATATGATGGTATTCATTAACATTATGAAGGTTACGCTGATAGATACAATGTGTTCTTTTAACAAAAACCTAATGTATTCCATGAATAGTAATTTGTGATAAGGCTTCCTTATATGCATGTGTACTCCCATTTTTGAATATTAACACAATGTAGACAAAATATTATTTTATTTCTGTTTATACTCGTAGAAGGTATCCTTTAAAGTGAACTCATGTGATAACTTGGAACTTCTATAAATTTTCACAATTTTGTGTTATTTTTCTTTTGCCTTTCAAAACAAATCGTAAAAAAATTAAAAAAGTAGCAGAAATTTAAATTTCTATTTATTTAAGGGTTGAACACAAAATTTCATGCACAACAATTTAATAAAAATATATTCCAACTTCACCTATTTTCTAAATACAGCGTAAATTGTGAAATTAAATTTAATACAAACATTTTAATTTATAAAATCTTGACTAAAATTTGTATTTTTTAACTAATTATGTAAAATGCACATTCGTTTTATTTGTTAGTTTATATCTTTTAAATACGTACAATCACAAGTCCAATTCCAATTCCAATTCCAGATCCAATTCCAATTACAATTAAAATTCCAATTCCAATTCCAATTCCAATTCCAATTCCAATTCCAATTCCAATTACAGTTACAATTACAATTACAATTACAATTACAATTACAATTACAATTACAATTACAATTACAATAACAATTACAATTACAATTACAATTACAATTACAATTACAATTACAATTACAATTACAATTACAATTACAATTACAATTACAATTACAATTACAATTACAATTACAATTACAATTACAATTACAATTACAATTACAATTACAATTACAATTACAATTACAATTACAATTACAATTACAATTACAATTACAATTACAATTACAATTACAATTACAATTACAATTACAATTACAATTACAATTACAATTTCAATTACAATTTCAATTACAATTACAATTACAATTACAATTACAATTACAATTACAATTACAATTACAATTACAATTACAATTACAATTACAATTACAATTACAATTACAATTACAATAACAATTACAATTACAATTACAATTACAATTACAATTACAATTACAATTACAATTACAATTACAATTACAATTACAATTACAATTACAATTACAATTACAATTACAATTACAATTACAATTACAATTACAATTACAATTACAATTACAATTACAATTACAATTACAATTACAATTACAATTACAATTACAATTACAATTACAATTACAATTACAATTACAATTACAATTACAATTACAATTACAATTACAATTACAATTACAATTACAATTACAATTACAATTACAATTACAATTACAATTACAATTACAATTACAATTACAATTACAATTACAATTACAATTACAATTACAATTACAATTACAATTACAATTACAATTACAATTACAATTACAATTACAATTACAATTACAATTACAAATACAATTAAAAATTAGTACATAAATGATTTTTTACGAAAATCGAATTAAAAATATTACACCTGAACGTATGAGTGTTTTTTTATTTTAAAATTTGATTTCCTTTAAAACATTATTTCTCCGCTACGGCCTTGAGTAAACCATCAGTATATTTATGCTATAAAAAGCTGTTTCTATCAACGACTACTCAAAACCTTATCTTAACTTATCTTTATCGTATACATTGTATAAAATTTCTGCTTCGTCTGATTTTTGCTTTTATTTTAAATTAAACATTCGTTCTCATAGCTTCGGAATTGGAAATTGTTTAGTTTTGCTCTAAGAAATTAAAATTTGATTTGAAATGTTCGTGAAATTTTTCGGAGGCCTTGTCCTATTGGGATTCTTTTACATCCAACTAGGTTAGTTTTAGTTAGTTTTTTAGGTTTTTAGTTAATTTAATAAAATTCAAGTGTGTGATAATTTATTTCTATAATTTTTAGCTAATTCATTGGAATGCTACAGTTGTAATTCAATGCAAGGCTGTAAGTCACCAGGAAAAATAACTTGCAATTCAAACAATTCCAATGACACAAACAGATATTTGACCCAGCATTTCAATCAAAATTTGACTAATATAACTTCGTCAAATTTCAAGTGCGTGTTCTTAAATTATACAACAAGTAAGTAAATCATTGTTTGTATTAAAATGTTTGAATTTATAAATATAATTAATTTTTATTTTCAGGGCAATCATCATATAGTAATATAACTTACAAAGGTTGTGCTTTTGATCGCACCCCAGCTTGCGACCTTTATCCCAGAAATCCTGCTTTACAAAAACAAAAATGTATTCAATGCAATGCTAAGCTTTGCAATCCTGCAGGTACTTTCTCTTCAAGCAGTTTAACTGTATTTGCTTCAATTATTGTAGTGGCTATGTACAAAGCTTTGAATTTGTAAACAAACAAAAGTTGAAACTAAAATCTGTTTGGATTTTTAAAATGTGTAACTATTTATTATTTTTTCTTTTTTTTTTAATAAAAATCAATTAATAAGAACAAACAAGAAGTTTGAATGAATCAAAATTAAGACTTTTTGTAGATTTTAAAATGACTGTTAAAGGTAAATGACGGCGATAATAAAAGAATGTAATCTTTTCTGAACGAATCATTTCATTGAAAGAATTCATCAATCGACTATCATTCATCCTTCCAAATAGAATAGAATATATAGAAAAGAACTCGAAGAAAACATAATGAAGAAGTTCATAAAAGATTAATTTCATTTGATTTCTCTAAAGTGCACGATCGCAATCATATGAATATAGTCTTTGAATAAATTCATTAAAAATTGCACCTGCATACAAAGTCAACGAGTGAATAGATTAAAAAAAAACTACTTTCTATTTGTAATTAAACCAGAACATTTTCAGATAAGATTTCAAGAAATGTAATCTAATCATTAACCTAATAATTATTTAGTACTCTCAAAATATTTAAAATGTCAGTATTCTTGAGTAATGTTTATCTCATTGAGTATTTACCAATAATACGCTTAAAATGAAATCAATTAAGATTTGTGAAATCAGAGACAGAGAGATTAAAGAACCTCAACTAAAGTGTTTTCTACGAATATATCATATCATAAAATTTGAAGCAAATAACCTTTCATATTTTTATCTTATCGACATTTTAACAATAAACATTTTGAATCACAACTTGAAAAAATCGATCGAAGAAAAGATTAAAATAAAGGTGATTCGAAGCTAATAAAATTTTCTTTTGCTATAAACATTATACAGTCATCAGATCTGGGTGGATACTTCATGATATCTAAACTCCTCTATACATCATGCAAAATATGTATATCTAACTTGTATATCTGCATTATTTTCATATAAAATTCCATAGAATCATGACCAATTTATAAGTTGAGACGTTTTGGGTCCAAATATCATGCACTAAATCATACTCTTTCCGACCAACGACGACGACTATGACGATGACGACGGATTCCCTTAAGTGTCTTATACTGCATAATTTGTCCCCATATATACTTGTACTATCAAGCAAACAAGACACACACTATCTCCGCCTGTCTCTGCATAACAAACACAACAACAAACCCTTCTACTATCCTATCACCAAAAGATGGAATGCAGCAACGAAGCTTTTAGTGTGACAAATTTAATCTATGCTTTTGATAGTTTCCTTCCTATCTTTCGGATAGTTCCTTCTGTCGGCACATAATATGTCATATTGCATTCATACACAACACTTACATATTTTCAAAAACCCTATACTGCATCAGCAGGACTATGAGGCTATGTGTACATTCTAGGACGCACGACACACACGATCATGCATACCACACATGCACAACTTTTGACAGAATGTTGAGTTGAAAAAATAAAAAATAAAAATTAAATCAGCAAACCACATAATGAGTTTTGTAAACATCTTATTTCCCTTGCATTTCAAATCTCTAAGCAAAACGTGTCAGAACCGATGGTATGAGCATGTGTTTCTGCAAATAGGGTTTTACGGAATGTGGGATATAAATACTCCATTAGGACTTTTAGAAATTGTCTCGGAAAGAAATACTACGAATGTGTGGCAATTTAAGTAAGCTTTATACAAAACCTAAACGGATTCGAAGTCTTTGAAATTGGAAAACCCTCAAAATCTAAAATTTAAATGTTGTTCCTGTCGTAATTTTGGACACATTGTTAATTTTCCATAGGAAGTTGTTGTAATGGGTCCGATTTGTCGAATTGAAAATTTTGACATTTCTCAAAAACGTTCAAGGTACCTATAAGTCGAAATAAAAGATTTTTGGAAAGATGTCTGTACGTTCGCAACGTTTTTTTCGTCATCCATAGCTCAAGAACCAGAAGAGATATCGACTTCAAATAAATTTTGTTATACAGATAATAGTGCAGAAAGATGCAGAAAGGGCTCTCAAGAAAATTTCGTGGGTGCTTTTTTTACCATAGGAGTTTAAAAAAAAAGGTAAACAGCTTCGTTAACCCTAAATATCTCACGAACCAATAACGCTAGAGACTTGAATTTAATTTTATATTATATATTGTAACGTGATACCAAACAAATATATTTTTGAAAAAAAATCCAATTAACGGTTATTTTTATAAATTAAAAAAACCGAACAAAAAAATATTTGTCACTAAGAAAATTTTACGAATACAAAATTATTTTATCTCTAAACAATTTTGTACAACGAAGAATAACGTTTTTAACATTTGGTAAAATTTTGAGAAAAATCGAATTGACAGTTTTTGTACAAAAAATAAAAACCTAACAAAAATGAATAAAAGTTGATAGAAATTGATTTTTGACCCAAATATCTTTTCAAAACTTTGAGATATTGGCTTCGAACTAATTTTATCTTTTAAAAAATGTTGTCAAGTAAAATTTTGAGAAAATAGAATTGACAGTTTTCTAACAAAAAAAAAAAACCTAAAAAAACAATACTAAAACTTGGTAAAAGTTTACTTTCGACTTAAATATCTTTTCAAAAATTAAAAATATTGGCTTCAAACTTATTTTATCTCACAGAAAATACTGTTTTCGACATTCAGTAAATGTTTTGTTTTCATAAAAAAATAAAATCTACAAAAAATAGTACGCGAAATTGGTAAAAATTTCATTCATCCAATTTGTTTTTGTTTATTTAAGAAATAAAAACTTTTAAAAAATGCTACTAAAATTGGTAAAAATTGGTTTTCGACTAAAAATCTCGTTAACAAAACTAGATTTTGTAATAAAACTATTTCATTATTTATGCAAAATATTGTTGGTAATTTTGTAATTTTTTAAGAATAATTCAAGAGGCAACTTTTTTAACAAAATACGAAACCCTATAAACCTTTTAAGCAAGACAAATCGACAGACGGGATGGGAATTTAGCAGTGTGGGTCGTATCACAGCCTCTTTTTCTTAATATATCAATTCGCATTTTGTTCAAAACTTCAAGGAAAAATTAATTGAATTTTCGAATGACAGAGCATTAGCGTACTTCACAAAAACTTTGTTCGACTTAAAGATTTCTGTCAATAGTGATTTGGAAATTATCCGCCATTGATTTTTTGGTCATAAGCTGTTTATAAGTGAAATAATTTCGTCACTTCTACTGATTTGGGGTCGCAATTTCATTCTCCAATGTATCCTAAAATTTTCCTGCAAAACTTCTGTGAGCATAATTTAGATTCCTATACTTTTAATCATTACCTTTTTGTGTTGAATGCTTTAGGTGTTATTTTGGAATGTCAAAGTTATGACAACTAAAATTTTGAACATGTTAAGTTCCAAAATCTGTTTATACAATTCCAAAATGTATAAGACCGCAGAAAGTTAAAAGTTCTAGGTTAGGTAAAAAGTGTCGTAAACTCAATTTGCAAAATCCTACATTTAGAATCCCTTTTTTAAACCATTGATATAGATTCGGAACTATTAAAATGTTCTTTTGCCTCTATACGCTAAATTATTTTAAAGCTAAATGAATGTTTCAGTCCTGATCCTGATGGAATAACACCATTTATGTTGAAAAAAATTGTGTCTTATATGTCTTATCCATTTTTTGTTATTTTCAAATGTTTTAAGTTCCCATATCTTTAAAAATATTCATACCGAACGCAACGCCGGTCCATTAAGAAAAATCTAAAAATTTACGAATTATCGTCCTATAGCAAAATTGTCTGCTATTCCTAAATTTTTTAAATCTCATATTATAATTTCTTTTAATTATTCTATATGTATGTGAAAAATAACATGGGTTTTTGAAAAAAAAAATCTACGATTATTAATTAACAACAATTCTTTACTTTTTGTAAAAGCATTCTCAAGTCTATAATTGCATCTTAACAGACTTCAGCAAGGCAATTAAAAATAAATTAGGTGGAGCAACAGGTCATGAAGAACCAGGGCCTAGTGATTAACAACTCTCAACCATTCCTGTGTGCGAGTAATGTTGTCAGAGATGGAAGGGACCTACAGTTTATATGCCGAATCCGAACGGCTAATTTGAGAAAGCACTTTGGAAATTTTGGACACATTGTTAATTTTCCATAGGAAGTTGTTGTAATGGGTCCGATTTGTCGAATTGAAAATTTTGACATTTCTCAAAAACGTTCAAGGTACCTATAAGTCGAAATAAAAGATTTTTGGAAAGATGTCTGTACGTTCGCAACGTTTTTTTCGTCATCCATAGCTCAAGAACCAGAAGAGATATCGACTTCAAATAAATTTTGTTATACAGATAATAGTGCAGAAAGATGCAGAAAGGGCTCTCAAGAAAATTTCGTGGGTGCTTTTTTTACCATAGGAGTTTAAAAAAAAAGGTAAACAGCTTCGTTAACCCTAAATATCTCACGAACCAATAACGCTAGAGACTTGAATTTAATTTTATATTATATATTGTAACGTGATACCAAACAAATATATTTTTGAAAAAAAATCCAATTAACGGTTATTTTTATAAATTAAAAAAACCGAACAAAAAAATATTTGTCACTAAGAAAATTTTACGAATACAAAATTATTTTATCTCTAAACAATTTTGTACAACGAAGAATAACGTTTTTAACATTTGGTAAAATTTTGAGAAAAATCGAATTGACAGTTTTTGTACAAAAAATAAAAACCTAACAAAAATGAATAAAAGTTGATAGAAATTGATTTTTGACCCAAATATCTTTTCAAAACTTTGAGATATTGGCTTCGAACTAATTTTATCTTTTAAAAAATGTTGTCAAGTAAAATTTTGAGAAAATAGAATTGACAGTTTTCTAACAAAAAAAAAAAACCTAAAAAAACAATACTAAAACTTGGTAAAAGTTTACTTTCGACTTAAATATCTTTTCAAAAATTAAAAATATTGGCTTCAAACTTATTTTATCTCACAGAAAATACTGTTTTCGACATTCAGTAAATGTTTTGTTTTCATAAAAAAATAAAATCTACAAAAAATAGTACGCGAAATTGGTAAAAATTTCATTCATCCAATTTGTTTTTGTTTATTTAAGAAATAAAAACTTTTAAAAAATGCTACTAAAATTGGTAAAAATTGGTTTTCGACTAAAAATCTCGTTAACAAAACTAGATTTTGTAATAAAACTATTTCATTATTTATGCAAAATATTGTTGGTAATTTTGTAATTTTTTAAGAATAATTCAAGAGGCAACTTTTTTAACAAAATACGAAACCCTATAAACCTTTTAAGCAAGACAAATCGACAGACGGGATGGGAATTTAGCAGTGTGGGTCGTATCACAGCCTCTTTTTCTTAATATATCAATTCGCATTTTGTTCAAAACTTCAAGGAAAAATTAATTGAATTTTCGAATGACAGAGCATTAGCGTACTTCACAAAAACTTTGTTCGACTTAAAGATTTCTGTCAATAGTGATTTGGAAATTATCCGCCATTGATTTTTTGGTCATAAGCTGTTTATAAGTGAAATAATTTCGTCACTTCTACTGATTTGGGGTCGCAATTTCATTCTCCAATGTATCCTAAAATTTTCCTGCAAAACTTCTGTGAGCATAATTTAGATTCCTATACTTTTAATCATTACCTTTTTGTGTTGAATGCTTTAGGTGTTATTTTGGAATGTCAAAGTTATGACAACTAAAATTTTGAACATGTTAAGTTCCAAAATCTGTTTATACAATTCCAAAATGTATAAGACCGCAGAAAGTTAAAAGTTCTAGGTTAGGTAAAAAGTGTCGTAAACTCAATTTGCAAAATCCTACATTTAGAATCCCTTTTTTAAACCATTGATATAGATTCGGAACTATTAAAATGTTCTTTTGCCTCTATACGCTAAATTATTTTAAAGCTAAATGAATGTTTCAGTCCTGATCCTGATGGAATAACACCATTTATGTTGAAAAAAATTGTGTCTTATATGTCTTATCCATTTTTTGTTATTTTCAAATGTTTTAAGTTCCCATATCTTTAAAAATATTCATACCGAACGCAACGCCGGTCCATTAAGAAAAATCTAAAAATTTACGAATTATCGTCCTATAGCAAAATTGTCTGCTATTCCTAAATTTTTTAAATCTCATATTATAATTTCTTTTAATTATTCTATATGTATGTGAAAAATAACATGGGTTTTTGAAAAAAAAAATCTACGATTATTAATTAACAACAATTCTTTACTTTTTGTAAAAGCATTCTCAAGTCTATAATTGCATCTTAACAGACTTCAGCAAGGCAATTAAAAATAAATTAGGTGGAGCAACAGGTCATGAAGAACCAGGGCCTAGTGATTAACAACTCTCAACCATTCCTGTGTGCGAGTAATGTTGTCAGAGATGGAAGGGACCTACAGTTTATATGCCGAATCCGAACGGCTAATTTGAGAAAGCACTTTTCATGACAAGAATTACTCTTGGAGGATTTGTCAATTCCTCGCAAGAGGCAGTACCCGTGAAAAAAGTTAGGTGGCACAGGCAGGGATTGAACCCAAGACCCCTTGCATGACAGTCCAACGCACTAACCATCACGCTACGGGTACAGCAAGGCAATTGAATTAAGGTAATGAAAAAAGTTCATGAAATTCTTCTTAATAAATTAAGTAAATTTATTAAGAATGTTAATATTAATGATTTGTCTTTATCGCGAATCTATGCAGATGATGTTCATTTTTTTTAAATATTAACTCCATCAAGGATTTTAAAAAGCTTCAAGAAGACTTTAATCAATTTTGGGAATGGGAATGCAATACAAACCGTTTGATTTTTAACAAACGTAAGACATTCAAACGTAATACTATGACTATGAAAAACTATGACTTCGTATTGAATTCGTCACGTTTGAAAAAAGAATCCAGTTTTCTCATCTTGTTGATGTACTACACTCAAAAGTAACGTTCACTGATCACTTTAATTATATTTAAAAAAAAAGCTAATAGAACACTTGGTTTCGTCAAACGATTTACCCGAGAGTTTCCTGATCCATATGTTATTAAAATTCTGTATGTTTCTGTTGTGAGGCCAATTTTTGAATACGCTTACGTTGTATGGGCTCCAGGCGTTTTTTCGCCTGATAGGCGAAATCTGATATATTGAATAGAACGATTTCATGTCCATCTATTCTTTGACGATTGTATTTCAATCTAAGTCAGGCTAGCTTAAGAAGGAATTTACCCTTTGGAACTATTTTTAGCAGGTCGAACTAAGACGCTAATAGTACTCTAAATCAATTAATCAGTAAATTTAACAAATTCTCTATACTAATTGAATCTACAAATGACAATCTTAAATCTACATGCTTTCAATTTAATTGTTTTGCTATAAGAAGTTGATGGTTAGTGCGTTGACAGTCCATGCCAGAGGTCTTGGGCTCGATCCCAGCCTATGCCATCTGAAGTTTTTTTCACGGGTACTGCCTCTTGCGAGGAATTGACAAATTCTCCAAGAGTAAT
This sequence comes from Eupeodes luniger, assembly GCA_951509635.1. Taxonomy (NCBI): domain Eukaryota; kingdom Metazoa; phylum Arthropoda; class Insecta; order Diptera; family Syrphidae; genus Eupeodes; species Eupeodes luniger. Next base: position 100,159,082 of record OX608073.1, on the reverse strand, counting down.
TCTTGTCATGAAAAGCGCTTTCTTAAACTAATCCTTCGGATTCGGCTTAAAACTGAAGGTCCCCTCCAGTACTCCTGTACTCGCACACAGGAATGGTTGAGAGTTGTAAGTCACTAGGCCCTAGTTCTCAACGGACTGTTTGCGCCACCCAATTTATATATTTAGTTGAAATTCTGTTAGTTTTGAGTTTAAATTTAAGCAAATATTGTAAACTTAACGTTAGCATTTAACGTATTTAATAAATAATGATATAATAATCGTATATGATCGGAAATAACTCAACCTTCAATTTTAATTGCATACTTTTTAAATATATTCAAATGGAAATTCGGTTTAAAAAGAAAAAATCATTTGCATGAGAAGTTATCAGTGTGGCTCGCACCCAGTCTTTTTTAATTTGTCAGTAATTGTTTATACTTTAGTTTAATTCCTTTTGAACTGAAAAATCCAACTCATTTGCAAAGAAGAGTCTTCTTCATTCTTCATTCATTAAATAACATTGAGATCATAAATATTAATAAATACCAAACTCATTATTACTCCCAACTGACCAAAAATACACAAAACACTCCTTTATTTTATCACACCATTGTCCAATGATGTTGATTACTCTGCAGAATTTTCGACAGAACTTCAATTTAAATTCAATCCCCATTCAGAGTACTCTCATACCTTCGAGTACCTTACCTAAGCTCCATTCAAAAGAGTTAGAAAAGATTTGTGGCCTCATGTGGTAGTGGTACATTCATACATATATGTATGTACATAGTACTGATAATGCCAAATCAAAGGTGTGGAAAAGATGAATTCATGTTGTATGTGCAATGTGCAATCTTCTGGTGTTCCACAAATCTTTCCTGCTCCATGGCATAAGAGTAGTCATTATTTTCCTTTAAAAGTAAGCAAAGATAGTACAGAGATACCACCTGCCACCTTCAAAAGGAAGATGTATATGTATAGATGTATAGTATATGCCTACAAACTTGTAAGTTGTTACCTTGCTGACATAAAGAGTACGACGACGACGACGACGAAGCGTCGACGATCGCCAAACAGATCTCCATTTGGTTTCAGGTCTTCTACTCCAGTCAGTGTTTCGTATGAATAATGAGCAACAACATAGAACTTTTTAAGGTGTGGTATACGACTGCAGCTGGAACCTATACAAATTTTGGTTTCTCCATGAAAATTCACTGAAAACAAATGAGGAAACCCCAAAGAGTCAGGAATCAACTCACATAAATATACCCAAACTCTAGACTCCAGAGAGCTGACGGTTGGTCTATAGTACATATGTATGCACTATACATATGAAACTTACTGGTTTTGTATTACATTCGGTATACCCTATAGTAGCTCTGTTTATATGGTTTCTTCCATCGAATTCTCAGAGTCAGGGCTGTCGAAGTACTGCAATAGCAGTATTTGTACTGCAATTTGTTTTTGCGTACTGCCGTACTGCTCACATGCCAAAAGTACTGCTTTTTTTTAAATTCACCAAATTGCTTTGATTGCTGAACTCATCCATCTTAAATTCCCAGAATTTTTTTCTTTCAACCCGGAACGCTAAAAAAAATTCCACATTTTAAGTAAAAAGAGAAGTCCGATCACTATTCATACCTAGCAGCTATCGTCATTTCGTTCTATCTTGTTGTTTTGGGATTTTCTGCAACGGTAAACTTAAATACACAAAATTCATTATCATTTTCAAGTCCATTGCATATTGTTTGCATCGTTTTGCAAATTTTTCGAAAAAAAACGTATATATAATTCTCTCTTTCTGATTTGGCAAAATCAATTTATTCCGAACTTAATGACACAACCAAAATATATTTAACTTATTTAAGTTCTGTACTAAAACAAACAAACGAAATAAATACGGAATTTCAAGCTGAAAAGCCTAGAATTCATACTTTAATGAGCACCGTAAAAGGTTTCTACAAAAACCTCTTGTCAAACTTCATCAAACGAAATATTTCAACAGACCGCTCTATTGACGTTGACTTCAATGATACAAATATTCATTTAAATGTTGAAAATATCTATATCGACCCTAAAGCCGAAATATTGATGAGAGCAAACGATAATTCTAGTATAAATGTTTTTGAAACTAAATCTAATTGTTTGAATTATTATATAAGTCTTTGTAAAGCTATTGAGAAATAGTTTGATTTTGATGACACAGTGCTTAATGAAGTGTAAAAACTTAACCCTAAAAATTTAGGTGAAAGTCTAGTTGACTTAATAGCCTTATTTCCAAACATTGCAAGAGATCTAGAAGTAGAAGATTTGGACTCTGAATGGAAGGCTATTTTAAACTGCAATGAGATGTCAAAAGAACATGATTTGGAAAAGTTTTGGCACGATGTATTTTTGGCAAAAAAATGGCTTGGGAGAACTCCGTTCTCCAAACTTAAAGGTTTTTGTTGAAAATGTACTTGCTCTACCACACAGCAGTGCAACCTGCGAGCGGATGTTTTCAAGAGTTAATTTAAAAAAAACAAAAACCCGAAATTGCCTCAATGTTTCCATCGTTTGGGAATTCTTTCAGCAAAGTCTTTGTTAGGTGACTATAGCACAAATCAATGGCAACCTCCACCAAATTTATTAAAAAAATATTCAAAAACTTAATGAAATAAAAAAATTTAGTAATTAACTGAGTTTTGCAGTACAATTTTATTTATTTTTTTAAAGAATACAAAAATCCTAATAAATGCGCTAGTATGTACCTAATCAAAAATATATGTATATGTTTTTAAAAATAATATTAATATAAATGTTTTTAAAAAAATGTAAAACATTTTAAAAGCCTTGTCAAAACTTGTTTCTTTTATTTAATTTTAAATTGGAAGCTTTATACATAAGGTATTTGTTCTAAAATTGAAACGTAATGTACTTAATTTAACCAAAAAACTGAATTCTTGTTACCTTTTTTTAATCTTTTATTATTTAATAAAAAAATGTATACAAATTTCCTGTTTTATTTGCTGTACTGCCTCGTACTGCTATATTTTTCTGAAAGTACTGCAGGATCAAAAAGTGAAACGACAGCCTTGCTCAGAGTTCCTGTTGAATCTCAAGTGCAAGGGCATCCTACTCCTGCTCATGGGTTGGATGACTATAGCTAGTTTTTGTTTGGTTGTACTCATATAGACTATATGTATATGGAGACTCCAACAATATAAGAGCTGATGTTCATATAAAAGAAGAACTATATTCACTGGCAATGGCAACGCAGCACAATGCAAGAACCAAGCTGCAAGGACAGCTTCTACAAGGCACTTGCAACAATGTACCTCTATACCTCTATACCTATACCACTTTATTTTATTTAAATCGCGATTGAATAGGGATTTATGGCTGCTACATGGAATGTGTTAGCAACTTGTGGTTTGGAATTTATGTCTTTGGAATGCGTTTTTCACAGTTATATTGCATAGAGTGTTAGTTGGTAATGCATCCACATCTCCACCTTTTGGCTGCCATCAATATTATGGTATTCACACTTTCATTGTGTGATGGTTTTTCTTTAATGTGGAGAGCAGTGTAGTATAATATAGTTGGCCCAGTTAAGTATTTTTGAGCTTCAAAGCAATAAGACGATATGGCGATAAAAGTTAATATAAAATTCAATAGAGTATGATCCATATTCACGTTGGTTTTGACCTATATTTTTTTTTAAGAATTTAAGGACGTTTTAACATCATCGTATACATAAATATTAAAGCTTTGAAGAACATATTCTCAAGAAACAATGCTAGAACATATTCATGTCTGACTTATGAGTCCAAAAACTATAGTCAGATTGATTTTTGTAATACGTAGATACATATATACACATGTGCAAGGATGGTCCAAACTGAATTTGATGATAGGCCAGGTCAAAACGGTGTCGTCAAATAAGGCTTAGTGAAATAAGACCAATTTTCAAGGGAAATAAGGCCAAATTATTTTGAAAAAAAGACCAACTCTATTTTACGGTGAGGTATATCCCCCTGCAACCCCCTTACTAGGGCACACTATAGAATTTAGGATAGGTGCGAGGTTAAGTGTATGTAAAGTTTTGTATGCATTTATGGTTGAGAGTGAAATAAAACCAATTTGGCTTTATTTCACTTTAATTAAGTGTAATAAGAAAAAAGAGGCTGTGATGCGATCCACACTGATAACTTCCCATCCCATCTGTCGATTTGTCTTGCTTACAAGTTTGTAGGTTTTCGTGTTTTATTAAAAAAAGTTGTCAGTTGAATAAGGGTTTCGGTCGAAATACTGTGTGGATCATAATGCTGTATTTAAAATACCGTATCTCAAAATAATGTATTTCAAAATACTGTATTTACAAAATACTGTACAAGATTCTGTATTTCAAAATTCTTTATATCAAAATTCTGTATTTCAAAATGCTGTAAATAAGGCTACAAATTAAAAATCGTTTTGACAATGTACGAAAGTGCGCACTTTTTTACATCATCAAAACGATTTTTATTTTTTAGTCTTATTAACAGCATTTTGAAATACAGAATTTTGAAAACAGAAATTTTTTTTTAAGAAAACATCATAATAATTTTTAATAAGCATAATGTTCTAATATACATACATACTTCCCTTGAACAATAACATTGTCAAAAAGTGAAATTACAGAATTTTGACCCATCCCATCACAAATTATTTTCCGATTGGTCTATTTCCTCAACCAAGCCTCCAAACAAGATGCGCTTTTCACTATAATACACAGCATCGACCCACCTATCAAGTGCACAATACAGCATTTTGAGACACAGTATTTTAAATGTACAGTATTTTGAAATACAGAATATTAACCATACAGTATTATGACCATACAGTATCCTACAGTTTCTTAAAAGTTTTTATTTCTTATATAAACAAATACAAATTGGATGAATGAAATTACTTTGAAGTCAATATCTTCTATTGTTCACGAGGTATCGAAAACCGAACATCAATTTTTACCAAATTTGCGTACTATTTTTTGTAGATTTTATTTTTTTATGAACAAAACTGACTTTTGGATTTTAATAAAAAATTAACTGAACGTCAAAAATTATATTTGCTGTGAGTAAAATTAGTTTGAACAAAATAATTTTAATTTTTGAAAAGCTATTTGAGTCGAAAGTAAATTTTTACCAAGTTATTGTTTTTTTTTTAGGTTTTTATTTTTTTGTAAAAAAAACTGTCAACTCGATTTTTCTCAAAATGTTTCCGGATGTTGAAAACAATATTTCTTATAAGTTAAAATTAGTTTAAAGCCAATATCTCAAAGTTTTGAAAAGATATTTGAGTCGAAAATCAATTTTTACCAACATTTGTTAATTTTTGTTTAGGTTTTTAATATTTTGTAAAAAAAACTGTCAATTCGATTTTTCTCAAAATTTTAACAGATGTTAAAAACGCTATTTTTCGTTGCACAAAATTGTTTTGGAGATGAAATCATTATTTATTTGTAAAATTTTCGAGGTGACAAATTTGTTTTCAGTTTTCTTGATTTATAAAAAAAACCGTTAATTGGAATTTTTTCCAAAAATATACTTGTTTGGTATCACGTTACAATATATAATATAAAATTTAATTCAAGTCTCTAGCGTTACTAGTTCGTGAGATATTTAGGGTTAACGAAAATTGTCACCATTTTTTGAAACTGCTATAATAATGCTTTCTGCATTATTATCTGTATAACAAAAAATTCATTTGAAGTCGATATCTCTTCTGGTTCTTGAGCTATGGACGACGAAAAAAACGCCGAACGTACGAACGTACGGACGTACGAACGAACGTACTCACGCACGCACAGATATCATTCTAAAAATCTTTTATTTCGACTCTAGGAACCTTGAAACGTCGAGAAATGTCAAAATTTTCAATTCGACAAATCAGACCCATTACAATAACTTTTTAACACTTCACAAAAGTGAAATAAGGCCAATTCTTGAAATTTGGCTTTAGTTTACTTGGCTTTATTTTACGTCCTTTCAGAACTAGGTAACTTCTTTATCCCAAATTAAAACGATTTTCTAGTACATGCATACATGAAATTTGGAAAAACATCTACTGCTTTTTACTCACCTTGTCCAAATTTTTGGCATTTTAAAACAACCAAATGTCACTGTTTTGCATCAAGGCCACAATTTTAAATACAAATTTAGTCACATTAGTCAATAAAGATTGGTATTCCAGTTCTGCACTGCAGTTAAATCGTTTGGTTGATTGATTGATTTAAACTGAAAACGCCTTTTAACTACAAGGACACGCTTTTGTTTTTCACACAATCGAATCAAACTTCCCCAAATTTCGCCAAATCATCAAACCCTACCAAATCTCCCTAAAATTCATTAACCCCATTAAAAGAGAAACCCACCAAACCTTAAATTGTTCAATAACTTCAAACAGCCTTATTTACTCATCTCTACGACACACTTTTTGTAACTCCTTTAAATTGTATTTTCGTATTGCCATACCTTAGAAAGGATAATCCGACTTTAGATCATCAAGAAAGATCAAAGAAGAAGCATAGTTTTTTAACAAGAAAAAATTACTTAATTTCCTAGTTACTCCTTTTTGATTTCTTAAAATGTATTTATGTAAAAAAACAAACACTTCTTTTTCTTTCTTAACTTCGATCTTGGGAATAAATTTTTTTGATTTCAAAAGAAAAATTGATTTCCTGGTTTTACAATATAACACATTTTTGACATCTATATTTTTTGTCTGTATGTATATTGTACATCCAAAAACAAATAATGCAAATATTATAATAGACTCACCTAATTTGCATCCCATCATCATGCTACACTTATACGTGATGCCATTTTGTTTTTAAGAATATTATTCATCATAGGTACATACACAAACAAAAATATGAAGTATGTAGATATCTAAGAAAAGCATGATAAAAGCTAAGAAGCTGGTAGTATATCATAAGGACGAAAATTCAAGACTTTCTCGCGACACCGACAACAACGTAGCTGACAACAACGACACGACGACACGACGGGACATTTTCAATTTTGTATGCAATGTGAATACATTATATGATGAGATGCAAATTTCCTTAAAGCAAATAATAATAATAAAACAAAAACGAAATAGAAATAAAGAAACAAAAATAGAAACAGAAAACAGGAAGAAAATAAGAAATGAAATAAAATTAATTAGTCCGCCACGATTTTATTTAGAAAAAGAGCTACTAGAAGTCTTTTGTATCGATAGGTGTTGAAGATTCTGATTTCATTGAAGGATGCAATGCTTCCTTTGAAAATATATTTGCTACATAGTTTTGTTTCCTTGTTCTTGTGAAAGAGGAATTGCAATGCATTCTGTCACTGTCAACTAATAAGCAAGCACTCAAAGTCATCTGATGTGCTTGATTTCAGACTGAATTTTCTTTCAAAACTCTGAAAGTTTATCCTACTTATCAGGTTTTTGAATAAAATAGAATAGATTTCATTTAGTTCAATGTGACAACATTTAATAGGAACACCTATTAACGACAAGAAAATTTTCCTGGCTCTGTTATTTCTCGAGTTGATCACAACTGTGGTCATGTAATTGTGATTTAAAACCTTCACACTTTAGATATACGCAAAAGATAGGGTCTATTCTATGCCAATACATAAAGACATTAAAGATCAAATTCGTGAAACCGCAAATGTGTAAATTGGATATGGTGTTGCAACCGTCTAGGAATTGCAGTCATTTGACTGATAAAGTTTCTCCTTGTTAATAACATACCTTTCTCTTAACGACCAAATAATTAAAAATGTTGTTTGTAATAATTTTGGAAAACCCTATAGTTATTTTCCTATAAAAGCATATAAGAGAATTTGTTTGACCATTTAGGGAGATATTACTACTTATTATGAAAAGACACGGTGTGAGCATTATAAAAGAGAGAAACGGTTTGAAATGAAAAGACTGGGAAAGACAGAGTGTGGTAAGGCATTCCACATTCGCGTAGTACGGCTAAAGAACGAATTTCTGTACTTGTAAGTATGACCGAAGTTGGGCTCCAGGGTATACTGTTGAGCATTCCTAGGAGCACGAGTATTGCGGTTGAACTATTTAACGGGAGTAATGCAGCTGGTTATTTCTCTAGACTAGAAACCGTTCAAATAGCGTTAAAACTTAACAGCGATGTTCAAGCGGCTTAAATGATCCAAGGATGATGTTATTTCCAATCTATTTAAATTCTCTACGTTCAATACTGTTCAAGAAGCTTAAAGAAGTTGCACCAACCCGAAGACGGGAGTTATACTCATGCTTTGGACGTATAGCCAGATCAGAGGAGGAGATGAACTTCTTGTATCGCTTTGTAACATCTTGGCGACATCCCGTATTTGATCGAGAACATAGAGATGTTCAGTTCAGTCTCATTGATACAAGTGCCATCCATGAATAATTTCAAAGGGGGTTATATCCCGCTTCAATGATACAAGACAGCATTAGCCTTTCGAAGCATTTAATTAAACGCGGTTTTATATTCCCCATTGTGCAATGCTGTTTTAGTCAAAATTAAATGAGCTTATCATGCGCTGCCGTTGAAGTTCCATATTCAAAGGGCAAAGATGTAAATCTAAACACAAATATGAAAACTAAGAGTACTATATCGTCAGCGAAACAATGTCTTGGATTAGAAGTTGAAGACAGGAGATCGGTAATGAAAATAAGAAAGAGTGTAGGAGACAAGACAGAGCCCTAGGGCACACCAGCATAAATTATGTGGTTTTCAGACCTGAACCCATCCAATACTACTTGTATTGAACTAACTAACTAACCAATAATCTTATGAAGGAGGGATTAATAAAAACCAAAGGCACGCATTTTCGATAAGAGAACCTGATTCCAAACCCTATCAAGTGCAATACTCGAACATTCTCCAAAACGATGTAAAAATTTGTTCTACTGTTCGGTGAGATGAACTATGAGATCACCAGTAGACTTTTTGCTGCAAGAGCCGTACTGCTGGTCAATAAGAAGTTTTCGATCTCCGAGATATTTCTTTAGCTTATAATTAAACAGCGATTCTATGACCTTGAAAAGAGGCGACGTAAGTGCAATCGGTCGATAATTAAAGGGTGAGAAGGACAACAAAAGTTAAACAAGAGTTTCAAAAGTAGTGAACTTGAACTTTTTTTGTTGGAAATGTTAATGACGTAAAATTATATTCGACAATGGAATTATCAGCCAGTTTGGCTTAAAGGTATTCACAAAAAGTGAAATTTTGAAAACTTCAGTAATGCTTTAAATTATTTAAATAAGATGTTTTTTGAGAGAAAGACCAAATTTTCAGATTCTTAAGAAGAAACCTTGAATAAGAGATCGTCAATTTAATATTTTATTTTGAGAAAAATAATAAAAAACTGCATTTTTATTTTCTTAACACAAACTGAAATTGCCTTAAATTCCTAAAACTCGCCATGAATTTCATCTTTTTTGACGCACATAGGTTTTTTTAAAGCGTTTTTTTCTCCCACTTTTGGAAGCTCTATAGAACTAAGATTTAAACATGATTTAAAATAATATAAAAATCCCACAAAAAAGCAAAAGAGACGCTTTCGTTAAACTAGAGGCTAGATGAAAAACATGTAGTACTCGTAGCGTAATGAACGTAATATAAAAGCTTTAAATTTGTCGAGAATTGAAGTGAGAAGAGTTTCTGCATGTGTAATTTGTGAGTGCCACACTATAGTTTATTTCCAACTTATTTTCTTACCCTAGATTGTTTTCTACACCCAAGTAATAAATCATATTAATAATAGACTCCCGGAAATTGTGTCAGAAGAAAATACGCCAGAAAATTCTTCATATTAAATTCTGTTTTATTTTCCAAAAAAAAAAGATGACATTTGGCATTGGAAGACAACATTGAAGCATTTATTCGTGAGATACCGGCCGAAATGTTGGAAAGAGTATGCCAAAATTGGACTAAGCGGATGGACCATTTGAGGCGCAGTCAAGGTCAACATTTGCATGAAATAATCTTCAAACATTAAATTATAAGGACCGTACTATCGATTCAAATAAAGATTTTATGCATTTTTCTGAATTGTATGTGTTTTTTTTTGTTTGAAAAACTTTCCTATAGCTTTTAAAAAAACACCCTTTATAACTTCTTGAATAAAAGCTACGGTTCAACACAACTTCTAACATTTCTGCGTGAAATTCACCCAAATCCCGTCTAAACTTTTGTGTTTTAGCTCTTAAATAGAGTGAATATTAAAAACTGTTGGAATCTTGGAATTACTTCATATGTAGGGAGTCGTCTAAATTAAATAGTTAGACCATGCCTTGGACAACATTGTTTTAAAAAAATCTAATGACTAAAATTGTCACTTTAGCCCTAGAAATATGTGAATGTAGGTTTAAGGTACACATGTCTGTGCCCCCCCCATCTGATTAAAAGTCTGGATCCACCATTGTACCCGTGCAACATTTGTAATTCCAGCCTTGTGGTAGCACAATCAAGTTGTTGCTGTAATATTTAAACCCTAATAGTGTTCTAGACACAAGCCCGATCATTGCTCACATGTTAAATTTAATGAACGCATTAATTTTTCCATTTTTCGTGAATTCCGTTTTTTTTAACTTTAGAAATTCTGAATAGTAAAACGCAAAGTTTTGTATTTTTCACTAGAATTTATAACTAAATCTTAAAGGTGTAAGTGAAATCAAGTCATTGGACAGGTTCAGACAACATAAGGGACTTCATTTGCAGTCAACTTCATTCTTTGAACGTAAATTTTGACCAAGGCAACTAGATAGTTCTTCAAGTGTCATGAAATTAAAATTCAGAACTTTACTTCACAAACCTCTACTTCAAGTTCATAGTACAAAAATTACCAAAATCATTATTTTCTACAAAACACTCCTCAGGCAAGCTACAAGTCTATCATGATCTGTATTTTGTATTTTAAAGAAATATTACTTATTTCTTTTCCAAATTTACAAGGAACCTTTTTACAGAAAGCATTAAATTAAGTTGTGCAGATAATAAATAAATCATTGAGTAATAAAATTCAGCTTTTAGTTGAATTAAAAAACATGATCAATTGTCATTTTGACATAAGTTGACTTGACTTGATAGTAAGGGAGATTTTTCTTGCCTAACTTTCCAGTCAACTTTCCAATAAAGTTGCCTTAATTGGAAGGCATTTTTTTGGCAGCTGGCCAATCAGATGCAAGAAACTTGCCTTACTTTCAAGTCCCTTATGTCGGCTGACCTGCCCATTATCTATACAGACCTTGACCCTTCCAATGTCTGTTTCAGCCTTTTGGCATCTACACATTTTATTCTTGTTGAAAATATGTAGTGAAAACAAATCTCACTGCACGAATTTCTTTAATATTTTCCATTTTAAATTTTAGTTTCATGAAAGAAACGGAGGAAAAGAAATTATAAAACCATGAAAGTCGCACCCGTGAAGAAGATGATGAATGAGGTTGATGAATTTGCTGAATGGCTGAATGCTCCATAATGCCGGCTTACACCATCACCACCAATACCATCACTGTCACCCTAGTCTTTTTTTCTTTTTCTTGCTTCTAAATAGTTGAGGTTGCTTGTTTTCTTGTTTTAAAAATCCATTTGCATATTAAAATCTACACCAAGAATCTTGTTTGCATTCTCTATTAGGTAAAGATACATAATCTTGTACTTGCCATGCTGGTGTTTAAAAGAAAAGTAAAACAAAAAAAGAGAAAGATTTCAACCCTGGAAAGGTGATTCAAAATAAAAAAAAGTCATGTTTTGTCTCTTGCTTTACCAATTAATTGGTGTCCTTTAAAAAATTATGAAAAATCTTGCAGTGTCATCAGAGAAAAAACCGCACTTTAACAGGATACTTAATTAATAACAAGAATTCTTTCCATTCATTCCGAATTCCTGAAATTTTTCCTTTGCACTCGTATCAAAATGTCACATACTTATTTTTTGTTAGGGAGAAAAAAAATTACGTCGTCGTGTAAACATCAGCAACATTATCGGAGTTGATAAAATTTCCATTTAAATTATTTCAAATTGAGAAATTATTAAAGATGTGATTTAATCCCCTAAGTGATTGCTTTTTGCGTCAAAATGTTAAACAAAAAGAAATCCATCCAATTAAAATAATTTTTCCCAAACAAATGCAAGTGCACGTCTGGGAAACTTTGTCGCGGAGGAAACAACTTTATAGAAATTTAACTTGAAAATTTCTCTTCCTTGGAATTACCCAAAACCCAAAGATGACGACCCACAACGACGACGAGACACAGTAGAGAGAGAGAGACGAGGACAAGGAACTCCACTTTGCAGGGGGTAATAATGTCAACATACAAGTAACTGAATATGTGTAGTTCTGTTTGTTTTTTAAAGGGATCTGTCTCCTTCTTTACCACCATTTTTCAACGCAAGAAAAATCGTCAAAAACATTTCTCGAAAACGGCAAAAAAAAAAACAGTTTGGTCTCTAAAAAAACAAACAAACCTTAATATTTCTTTGGAACAACCAATACAACACATTTCGATATAGTGTAATATCAGCGATTGGAGAAGGATAATGTCCTTGGATTTTTGAGTTTCCAATATCTCTGGTTTGTGATATGCGATGTCTTCTTTTCGATTTTCAGACAGACAAATTTAAACCATATTAAAGATGCAATTATCACAGCTGTCAATATTCCGCGAAAGGTTGGCTGTCAAAATGTCAAGAATCCATATTGGACGCACAGTGCTACTGTTACTTATGTGCCATTGCCATTGCCATATATCATTTCGATTCTGAACGAAATATTATTTTTAATGAAGTTGTTGTCCAAATCCGTTATTGTAGCGCTCGCTAGCATGACCAACACCTATGTATGTATATGGCCGCCACCAATGTCATATCTTCCGGCATTATCATCATCATCATCATCATCATCACAGGATCAGAATCAGAACCAAACTTATGTATGTATGTATGGGAAACAGAAACCACAAGGTTGGCTTCGCATCACGCATTGGGTGTTTCCGTAGAATTAATACAATTTTGGTATTATGACAAGGATGCGCACAGGTTATACGTTGTATGTATAGTGTATACGTTATATGTACCTATTTAGAGAAGGCATCCAACATAAGTTGGCTGTCTGTGCTTTTGCTGTTGCTGTTGTTGTTTCTGTTGTACAGAATCCTGGATTGGATATATGTTGGGTGAATCAACACGCTTTTGGGTTGGATGGAAGCAATATTTTTCACTGTAAATTCTGTGGCGATGCCATCAATTAAAATTTGCCATCGGATAAGTCCCGCATTGGATGTCCTTTGGGTAATTTAACATTGCTCTAGAGTTGCATCAGTGCCGTACCATCAGTATAGTTGCTTGGCTTTTGATGTTTCACAATATGCAAATACATATACACATACACTTATTGTATATGAAGAGTGACATAATGAATCATTGTTGGGTTATCTCCTGAGCCTTTGTTGGTTGTTATTCAATAATTTTCGGACGCACGAAATTGAGATGAATGGTAAATAAATGGATTTATCGATATATAAAGGGGTAAGTCTTGAATTATTATTATATTTTTTTTGTTTCGTTTGTATTTTTGTCTTTTAACAAGATAATGTAGGTAATGAAAAACAAAAAGTATAAAAATACAATAATTATAACAATTAGCAAACAGGCGATGCGATGCGACGACGACGATGTCGAGGAATGTGAAATTAATCCGTTTTATTGGTAATTTCGTGTGTGGATTAATTCTTGAGTTGTTTAAAGGTGTTTAATTTTATAAATTCCTGCAAAATGAAAATTACTTTAAGAAGATTTTAGTTGAGTTAAAAAACATTCGATTATTTTTCGATATTTGAAAGCTAGAAAACTTAAAAAGAAAAGGTATTCAGATTTGCACACAACACAAGAAAATGGGGACTGAAAAGATCGTCCCGGTAGAAAAATGTTTAGAAATTTGTTTTCAAAAATTCAATTGATTTTAGAAAAATTGGTATTTTTTATAAGAAAGAAACACCTTAAAAAATTCTACTCAAAACTAGTAAAAATTGGTTTTTGACTAAATTATATCGAGAACAAAGACAGATATTGAAATCAAACTTATTTAATCTTAGTTAATTTTTGCAAAAAATCCTATTGACAACTTTTAAAAAAACAACAAAAACCTACCAATGCAACTAAAAACTGGTATAAAATAGTTTTTGACTGAAGTATTTTGAGAAGCAAGATGTTGTTAATAATATTTTTAAAAACTTTTAGAAATATCGACAATGGAACACGTAAGTCGCGTCCCAGTTTTTTTTGTTTCTAGTTATCAAAAAATTGGTTATAAGGAAATTGCGCCATAGATGCCGCTTTGGGGAAGACGCCGCAAACAACCAAATTGATACTTAGTCATAAAAAGGTGTGTTTTTTTCAATGTCAGAAGTTTTTGTGGTAAATACGTATTATAAAGGGTTATTTTTAGCTATTATCTTTTTGGCAACACTGGTTTAAACAGCTGACGCACGTTTCGTGTTTTGTTTCACTGTCAAACATCTTCAGTTTGGTCTATAATTTAACCATAAATCTTCTTACAAACGATCAAAGGAGTGAATATCAGCCAGAAGCATTGCAAGAGCTACCAATGCATCCAGAAAAAATCACAGTTTGGTGCGGTTTATTTATTATTGGACCGTACTTCTTCAAAGAAGATGCAAATCGTAACGTAACTGTGAATGATGAGCGCTACCGTGAGATAATATCCCAAATGCAAAAGCTTGACTTGCATGACATGTGGTTTCAACAAGACGATGCCACATGCCACACAGCACGCGCAACAATGAACTTATTGAGAGGCGAGTGCGGTGAACATTTTATTTCACGTTCGGGACCGGTCAATTGGCCGCCTAGATCGTGCGATTTAACGCCCTTAGACTACTTTTTGTGGGGCTATGTTTTAGCTCATTTTTCTGAATTGTATGTGTTTTATTTTTGAAAAACTTTCCTATAGCTTTTAAAAATTCACCCTTTAGAAGCTCTTTTATTTTTATTTTATCCCCATTTCGAGAAGAGTTGCGTAAATAAATCTTTGTCATAAAAATTGAGCTTTCTCAAATTAGCTGTTCAGATTCGGCATTCAATAACTTGAATTAAATCATTACTTTTTTCAATTACATGTAATTAGGAAATGCATTTTTTCAATTACAATTACAATTAATTAAAATTCCTATTTTTTCAATTACAATTACGTGTAATGAAATAATGTCAATTACTTGTAATTAAAATAAAAATTAAAATTAATTATGAAAAGTAATCATTATTTCCCAACTCTGATTCGAAATATAAAAATAAAGAAATTCGCGTCTGTCAAGTCGCTCGAACAAAAACAAAATATAAGAGCCTTTTAAAGTTGGGTTGAGCCAGCTGAGGATCCCAATGCTTGTTTAAAATTTAGATGAATTGCATCCACTGTTTCTCAAACCTTTACTTCGAATTGCTCTACATTTTGTCACACATACAATAAACACAATTCGAATGACTAGAAATTACCCTAGGCAGTGGAAATTGTAAATAGTAATTCCTATTTCTAAAATCGTTATAACAATGAATATCGTCCTATCTCAATCTAACCGTTCCTGTCAAAAGTATTTGAGAATATTTAGACCATAGGATACTACACCACCAACTCTTGACTATGTAAAACTTTTCCCCTTGCCCTTATATTAGTAAATCTGTTTTTGTAGGAACGAGTTTTCCCCCACTTTCAGAGGTGTTCCACAAGGCTCTGTTCTTGGACCTTTACTTTTCTTTCTTTTATATCAACGAGCTTCACAGGCAAATAACAACTTTTTCTATTCATACGTATGCTGACGATGTCCAATTATTCAAAAGCTGTTCCCTCGGACTTATTGAAGACAGCGTAAGTTCTATTAACTCTGATGATCTGCGAAACATCCATAAGTGGTGTAAGACCAATGGATTATTCCTTTATCCGTCGAAGTCCAAATGCATCGTGATCAGTAGAAAACCGCTTGACATAGCGTATTTTCCCAACTTCCTACTTAATGACTCTATAATTAAATACGTGCGTACTTTCAAAAATAATACATACTTGGTATGTAATTTAATAAAGGGTTTTTCAATAAGGGCGGGTAGATGTTGAAATGGAATAAAACAAGCTTTGTGTGAGGTATTAACAAAATTATTTTTTTATTTTAAAGGCGCACGTATGCCATTAAGTGTGGAATATGACATCACTCAAATGCCCGCCTCGGCTTCTTACGGTGGCACGGATCCGAGTTGTCCAATTTTCAATTACTCTTTCGCATAGATCCAGCTGAATTTGAACAATCGCCTGGGTTATGTTCACCTTTAGGGCATCGGTCGATTTTGGTTTATTTGTATAGACCTGCGACTTCAAGAAATCCCACAGAAAAAAGTCTATCGGCGTCAAATCGCATGACCTTGGTGGCCAATTCACATCACCCCTGCGAGAGATAACCTTATACCCTCAAATCGTTCATGCAAAATGTCAATTGGCGTTTGCTGTTTGACACGTAGCGCCGCCCGTCCTGCTGGAACCACATGTCGTCTAGGTCCATATGGTTCAATTTGGGCCATAAGAAATTAGTTATCATCGTTATGTAGCGCTCGCTGTGTACTGTGACAGCCTCACTAACGTCGTTTTCAAAAAAGTACGGGCCAATTACGCCGCCGGCCCAAAATCTTACTTTTGAGGATGCATTATCACCTGGTCCCATATACGGCAATTTTGCTTGTTAACACAGCCATTCATCCAAAAATGAGCCTCGTCACCAAAGATGATTTTTCGGCCAAAATTGGGGTCCTCTTCCAAACTATTCGGAGTTGGGTCAGTTGGATCTTGTACGGATGTAGGTCCAAGTCCCGACGCAAAATTTGCCAAGTTGAAGTCTGTGAAAGGCCGAGTTCTTGTGCACGGCGAGGAATAGACTGCCTCGGGTCTCGGGTCTCCGTTAGGGAAAATCACTATAAATATGAACTTAACGAACTAAAATAACTCGATTTACAGAAATCATTTTCGAATCCCCAAAGCTATTATGATTATTTTATACTCTTGGCTATATACTGCTGTTTTTATTTATTAAGTTAACCACAGTATGCAATATTATTTAAAACGAACATATCTATCAAGTTTTTTAATACCATCCAACTTTTTACTCCTTAATTTATATTCAAATAGACCTCACATTAAAAGCAACAACAAAAATATGATGACAAAATAAAAACCTTTTCAAATGAACCATAATGACAAATGATACCTAAAATACATATAAATTGTAACCAGAACCACTTTGTGATAAACAGAGTTAACCCTCAGGAAAATGATATTGCTCATTATTATAAAATGAAGCCACTCTCTGACTTTCTGACTTTTGTCATATTAAATGACTGAACAGTAAAAAAAGAAAAACTTTATCGAACTTTTTCCATCACTGATGGGATGAATGGATAAATATAATTTTTAAATTGTAAAAAAATAACAGAATAACAACAACAAAAATAAATAAACGTTGATAGCTTGCAGGTATAAATTTATCAGAATCTACATTGAAATGTTGAATACGACACATCCTTTTTTTTCAAAAAAAACTATAGTGCAGATAAATGTAGGTACATTCATAACCTATGTATGTATATATAAACATATATATTTCTAG
Source organism: Eupeodes luniger (assembly GCA_951509635.1). Classification (NCBI taxonomy): domain Eukaryota; kingdom Metazoa; phylum Arthropoda; class Insecta; order Diptera; family Syrphidae; genus Eupeodes; species Eupeodes luniger. Next base: position 100,141,412 of record OX608073.1, on the reverse strand, counting down.
ATTCGCATGATATGTTTTTCCATCAACGAAAGACAAACGGCACGGTGCAGAATTTAGTTTTTTTCCGTTATTTTGCCTTCGTTTACAGAAGAAAACAAAATAAAACAGCAAAATGATATGACGACCAACAAATACAAGAAAAAATTGGAAACCAAAAGAGAAAGACCCATCCTGTTAATTTTCGAGTCACGTATTCTTTTTAATCCTGACAAGAATATTCCATCCAACAAATTCCGTGTTCATTCTAACATCTCTCCTTTGAATCCGTACTTTTTTTTCTGTGCTTTGTGTTATCCTTGCGTTACCTACAAACAACTAAGATGAACATAGTTCACATTTACACACAGCTTCTAGACTGACAGTTGGACAGAACTGAAACAAAACAAAAATTAGACATAGAAATAGAAACAACAACACACAATTGATATGAGCTAAAAAGAAAAATATCCTTTATCCTTTTTTGCGTTGTTTCTGTAGGGTTGTTGTTGGCCTTTTTGATGTTTAAGCAAAAACCTATCAAACATACACACACACACACACATAAAAATAGATAAATGTTGGTTATTCATTTTTCTATTTGCTGAAGCCGATATCATCAGGATAAATTTAACAATTCTGATGAATCTCAGCTTCAAGATGGCGCGCGGCGAGTCGGCGACACATGGCCCACCATTTATGGTTTGAATTTGAATTATACTTGGCCCAAAATCAACACCGCTTTCATTCCGTATTGAGAAAGGTATACTCAATCACATTGGACGATCTGAATATACACTCCAAATCATAAAGATAGAAGCATCCACAGTATAGAATGCCAGATAATAGAAGATTTACAACCAATTAGAAGACTTATCAACTGTTCTTCGTTTTATCCGCAGTGGTGAACATTTGAAGTGTGTATAAAGCTTTAAAGAAATATTCCATAATAATTTGAGATTTCAGTTAGAAGCTTTCCAAATGATATGGAATGTTCAGGAACTTACTTACTTAAGGTGGCGCCACAGTCCTGTATGAACTATAGGGTTTCACCCAACAAAATTCTCAATCTAGCTCGGTCCCTAGTTAGATGTCTCCAATTGCGCACTCCAAGTTGATGAGGTCACTTTCCATCGGTGGGCTTCACTTGATCCGCGGGCTTCCTCAAATGCATTCTCTCCTGTAAGTATGGATTCGAAGACTTTAAATGCCGGAGCATTGGATTCCATTCGCTCTACGTGACCCAACCAACCATAAGAATCGTTGGTTAAGTTTACGTCGCTGTACAGCCCGTACAGCTCTTCGTTCCATCTTCTCCCAAGGAGCTTCCATCCGCTTTTATCATAGTGCATGCTTCTGCATTGTATAGCAGAACGGCCATGATAAGGGTCTTATAACGCGACACTTTAGTTGCTCGGGAGAGGTCTTTGCTATTCAATTGCTTTCTTAACCCAAAGAAACAGCGGATAGCAAGTAGTGTAATTTGTAGTTTGATCTCAGCGCTGGTGTTGTTTTCTGCGTTCATATAGCGGAGCCTAGGCAGACAAAGTCTTTAACTACCGCAAAGTTAAGTCTGTCGATTGTGAAGTTTTGACCTAGACGTCGTCGGTGTTGTAGATCTTTTCTAGATGATAGCATGTACTTTGATTTGCCCCCATTATTCGTTAAATCCATTTTTGCTACCTTTGCCTCAATACTCACAAAAGCCCCATTGACATCACACTGATTTCTTCCGATTATGTCAACGTCATCAACAGACTTTTGAAAGATAGTGTCTCTAGTGTTGACAGCATATCGCCTTGTCTAAAGCCTTTTTTGACATCGACAGGTTCGGTTAAGTTGTTTCCAACCTTTATGGAGTAGCTCGAACTCTCCATGGTAATCCTGCACAAACGGACGAGTTTGGCAGGGATGCCAAAACTTGACATGGCTCTATACCGTTCGTCCCTGAAGATGCTTTCATATGCGGCCTTAAAAATGATGAAGAGATGGTGGGTGTGGATTTGATGTATTTTGTCCGTCCAACAAATTTTAACGTGGATATAATTTATATTTTTCATAAGGACTATTCAAATTTTTGTTTGTCAGAAAAAAGTACTTTGCCTGATTCTATCTTTATGACTTGGAGTGTATTTATGTATGTCATGTTTGCACGAGACATTTGTGTACTCTCTCAACGTCTAAACATTGAACGACAGTGATGGCTGGCAGAGTGCGTTTATACAGAATTTGACTTTGGCTATTAGTTCAATGCACAGAGTTGAATTGTCCCTTCTTTCTGCATGCTTGAGCTTACTAGAAGCACAACAATGTTTCAATTTGTGAGCGATTGTGGAATTGTCCATGTTTTGAAATACCTGACTTGGGTTTGGCTACAATTGTCCTGCCAAATATTGCGTTTTTTTTATGAGCTGTGCGGTTTGATTTTTTTGTCATAAATTTAAACAGTTTGAAAATATGCACTTTTTTTCTAAAATTGAGTTACAACTTACAAATCAAAATAACCATTAAGGTTATTTCTGTCAAAAATAGAGTTTAAGTTAACAAACAAGCCTAAGAGAATTAAGTACAATTATATATGTATTATGACAATATCATGTTATCAGCCAACGAAGAAAGTAACTGATGTTTAACCAAATGTCATTCACTTTTTTGCATCCTTAACCTTTAAAGAACTTAAGTATTTCAGGACTTCATTCCTTTCAAATGTACTCATTTCTATTTACCTATGTACGTCGTACGTGTTTTGTGTAGTTCATAATCATTTTTTCAATGTGAAAACTGCTAGGATTTTATTTATGAACACGCCTTTTGCCAAATTCTATAGGCGTTTTTAGTATGTTATCTGTTTTTTTTTCATACAACACGAAACAAAAGTGAATTCAGCCACACTCAGCAGCATGGAGTACCATTAGTTCAGTTATTTTATTCAGAGCTCATAGAACGCCTTCATAGAATTTGCCTTCATGATCGGGCGACTCTCTGTGAGGAAATTTTAAGTCGCTAATCTACGCCGCCGGTAAGCCTAAAATGATTGAACACAAGTTTTGGAAAAAATTCATAGTAAATTGGACCTCCAGATTAAACTACGTCCGATCTAGCCGTGTTGGTCATATGCCAGAAATTATAATGCCAGAAGATTATTTTTATTCCATTTCAAAATTCTAATCCTCTAAAAAACAGCTTTTATATGAAAATAAAGGATCGAAAGATTAAATTAAAAAACTCAAAATCACGGTCTATAACCAAGCTATGGTATAAATTAACAATAGAAATAGAAATATTGTAATAGAACAACATATCAACAGGAACAAGCTGAGCAAAAAGCAAATCATTTTAACACCAATGTACACATCGATTTAGGTACATATGCAAACAATTTCGATAAGATTCAACTTTCGCCTAGCTCATTTTCAGTACGGCATTTACATTAGTCATGTTATTTCAATTGTGATTTAATTCAATTTAATAAGCAAGTTCTTGATAAAATCATCAACTTTGTAAATATTTAAAAGTTTTGAGCTTTTTTGGCTTTCAAAAACGCATCTACCTAAATTGTTGTTACATTCTACAAATGAAATCCTTTCAAAGTCTATCTTTTAACCTTTCTCATCTATGTACTTGAAGAAAAAAAAAATCCACATTTAATAACTGCGCATTGCTATTTAAATTTTGACCGAACTTTTATATAAATATTTCATTCGTCGCTTTTAATTGCTCGTAATGTATCAAAGCCGAAAGGTTTGCATATAAAGAATGATGATTCTTGCATTCATTCATTCAACCACCAATCCGTCCATTTTGGTATCTATGTCTCTGACCATCATCAGGATATTACCTACCTACATATAGGATTGTGTGCATGCATAAAATGTTATCGGAATCCTTTTTCTCAGAAAGAACATATTCTGATATCTCTTTGACTGTTATTATTTTTCGTATTTTTTCGGGAATATTGATTCCAATTAGAGGGAATACCAAAGAGTTTAATTCCGGTAGCTTTTTTTACAGTATCGTTTCTATGTAAGGCTTTTTGGTGTGGTTTTATAGAAATATAAAGTCCTAGGTAAATATCAATGGTTTCGAATTGACGGAGACGGTATAGTATGGATACGAATTCATTCTGTAGCAACAATGATATTTAAAGTAAAAACATGGTACGAACCAAATATTCCTCTTAATACATACACATAAATTCTGGATGCATATGCAAATAGTTTATAAATTTAAATGTTCCACCGAAAACCAGGAAATCTTATGATCAATGTCCACTATCTTTAATTTAATGCATTACGAAATACACGCAACGACAAATTTCTTTTATTTCTATCTTTTAACAACAACTACTCATCAAAAACTGCAAATTTAAAAAAAAAATGAAAGAAGAAATCATGGTTTTTGTTTTTATATACTTATCGTATTACATTCAAACTTCTGTTTTCTTATTTCTTATTATTGAATTATACCAATTGTGAACGCACCCCAAATCTAAAAATCACTTTCTACCCCTTTTCTAAAATTAGCTACTTTTATTTATTATAATTTTAAATTTGGCAATTTCTGCTGATTGTTATATGAAAATCTAAAAAATAAGAAACAACAGAATGGATGCTATTTTTTCCTATAGCAAGTTTAACTTCATAAAGTATCTATGAAAGCAAACATTGAGTTGCTAAGCAATAAATTAGACACCGAACTTTAAACTAAAATCTATATAAACTACAAGTTTCTAGTAGACGAAAAATCAACACAAATTTCGATACTATTTGAAAACAAATACAGCATTTTAAGGCTCCATTAAGACTGATCCCATTTTGATCCAGACGAATCATCGGTTGTCGATTGCACATGCACAATGGCTATTACGGTATACGACTGGTCAATATTCCAATAATGCCGTCAATTTTCTGAATATCTATACTCTAGTCCTTCTATGCAACATACTCCTTCATACATATACCATAGAGTGTACACACATTGAATTATATCGAAATGCTTTAAACTAAACCGATGAAATCCTCACCGGTCATCGGGCGGCTGGTCGGCTTGCCGTACAACACAAAACCGACAAGGACCAAGTATCAATATGTGGAAATGGACAAGCATATACCAGGAGTGAAAGAATGAATCCACTTTCTATTATTAAAGCCACTCTCATTGAGCAAATAAAGCTACCATAAAAGCGGAGGGCTAAAGGGATGTCAAAAGTACTGCTCGTATATACTTATGCTCGTATATGATTGCAAACATATCCTACATCCAGTCCAGGCCGTATTGCCATGGCATAGAGGTGAAAGGATTCAACTGCTTTTTGCCAAAAATGAGTGGGTGATATATGGAAGTGAAAAATCAGAAATAAAAAAAATAAAAAACAACTTTGTGTAAACAAACTGAGAGAGGTAAACTCTGTATCAGGATCTGGACTCGGTGTATATGTGGCTTCTGTATGGATAGTTTTGGCAACACAGAGTTTCATGTGTCGTTTGTTTTTAGGGGGGGTTTCAACCCCCTCTACCTTACCTACTCATATAAAATAGAAAACGATGTCATATTTGCCATTTGATTTTGGGTCAATTGAATGAGATTTCAAATAAAATCGAGGTCAATCAAAGACAAAGACTGTCATCCATGAAAGCAGGCAACATATCAACAGCGACATTTTTATATTAAAAAATCGGTTCCTGAATATTTTATCGGGCAAACAGATATTTTATCAATAAAATTAATTTATATCAGGTAAATTTGTGTATTATATCTTTAACGTCCGCCGATGATTACAGTTTAAGTTCCCTCCGTAACTGATGCACAAACAGCTTACAGCACATCCATAACCTCACTACGGTCCACTACGGTTCCTACTCGGAGTGTTAAGGTTTATTTGAGAGCGACCAACGACCTACAAAGGAACAAATATTTGTCCATTACAACATTTCTTTCATATTTGCTTGTTCTTATTCGTTATTACAGATGTCCAACAAAGACTAGAATGACATTTTTATGTTAAGACGCGTAAGAATATTTCGTTAGTTAACGTGTGGATCGTATGTGGAACGCGAATTTAATTTGTCAGTTCGTTACAATGAGATTGCAATTTGCGACGAACAATTTGTTTTTTTAAATTGCTCTTATTTTGGCTAGTAATAAAATTAGTTTTTAATATTATTACTTTAAGCCAATGTTTCTACCTTTTTATTTACAATTTGCACAGAATTTATGCGTAAATTGTTTAAAATCACATTTATTCAATCGTCGGTCGTTAACATGAAAAGAGCCACTTTAAGGGAAAGAAAATCAATCATTATTCCAAAATAGGAACCTTATTAGGACCTCAACTAGTTTCCACTTCTTTATTCCAAAAACTTGTGGAACATGTGCAAAGTTATGGAAACTTGTGGAACATGAAACTTGTGAAACACGTGAAACTAGTGGAACATGTGAAACTTGTGGAATACGATTATAATCGACAGATACGAAAATACAAATTTTAAGTTTTAAAATTAAATTTCTGGATTAAATAAACCAACAACAATTTCTTAAAAATGATTCTATTTAAATTTATATCATGGTTATAATTAGCTTCATTAAACAATCAACAACAAAGACTTAATGACTATCGTAATCCATAAGAAGTTCTATGTATGTGCAACCTCAAATAGTAATAGCTTTAGTCTCAAAGCTCTTGAAGGTGCATATTAAAAAAATTGTAGCAAGTATGTTTAGTTTAAAAAACTACAAAGAATGTCACGAACAACCATTTCACTATACATTTCTCTAAGCAAATTAAGACTTTGCATCCTTAATAACAAACATTTTGACTGATACGAATGATAAATGGTGTAAAATCTACCGAAGAATTTTCTTAAAGCAAAGCGGAAAAAGTTCCTTTGAACAATCAATCCTTTTTATATCACATTGAGTTGTTGGGCTCCATGCAACACAAGCATATTTCAACAAAGGCCTAACAATACCACAGTAAAGGGATTTAAGAGTGTAAGCAAGAAATAACAGCAACAAAAATGATGTCATTTGCGAATTACAGACATTTGCAGAATTTCCAAATTTTGGACACACCATTTATATAAATAAGAAAGAAAGAAGGACCCAGATGGCTTCCTTCAGGAACACCAGAGGTAACGTGGGGACTTTTAGAACAAATGTCAAATGACTTCAACAAGGATTTTTAAGTTGACTTTACTAAAAGCCTTTTTTAAAATCAGTGTATACTGTAGAAATTCGTTTATTATCTTCTAAAGAGTTTACACAAAAGTTAGTAAAATCAACCAAATTTGGGACAGTAGATCTACCCTCAAGGGCGGACCCAGACTTTTAAACAGGGGGGGGGGAGTGTCACACAATTAGATGAGTTTTTACTCACTGCTTAAAAATGTTCTTTAATGTTTTGTAAAGGAGGCTAACAAAATTTAAATAATATAATATGTATCTTAACCTTACGTTTACAAATTTCAATTGCTAAAGTGGCAATTTAAGTTATCAAATTATTTTAGAACACTGTTTTCCAGCAAGGTATGGTCTAACTATTTAATTTAGATGACTCCCTATTTATGACAGCATTCCAAGATTCCAACAGTTTTTTAAATATGCCATATTTAAGAGCTAAAGCACAATAGTGTAGAGGGTTTTTGGTGCATTTCACGCAGAAATGTAAGAAATTGTTTTGAAACGTATCTTTTTGGAAAAATAAAATATACTTTTCTTGTTTCCATTTCTATTAATGCGAAGAACGCTACAAAAATTCAAGAGAGACGATCTGATATGAAGAACTGTCGGGCTTTTTTTGACGTAGTTTTTTCGGACTCAATTTTCGGGAGTCTATTATTACTATCGCATATCAGTCTGCTTACTCGTATTTTGACCAACAAAACTTAAAAATTGTAGAGGGAAAAATGCTTGGTTCTTGAATTTGAGGATAAAGGTGCATTTAAGTACATAATTTCTCTAAAAAAATTAAATTAAAACAAATTAAGGTATAAACAAATAAGTTGGGCAGAAACGTTTGTGTGGCACTTACTAATTACACGTTTCAGAATCTCTTTTCACTTCAAATCACAAGAGATTCAAAGCTTATATATATATCAATATATATGAAACGTTTATTATGTTTTTCAATTAGCCATTAGTTTAACAAAAGTGTCACTTTTGCTGTTTTTGGGACATTTATATTATTGAAATTCGTGTTGAAATCTCAGTTCTAGAGCATCCAAAGCAAATTCTATTTAAAAGTAGATTTATTTTCTTTCTGTCTGTTGTATTCAACAGAAAATAAATTTTAAAAGAAATAAAATGCACGACTGGGTCGCTAGAACTTGCTTATGTCTTCCAAAAAGTCTGTTTACAAATATTCCCTATATTTTAAGATTTAAAAATGTAACTTATTTTTTTTTTCGAAAATCATTTTAAATTTTGTCTTAAAAACATTATTGGTAAGCACTAAATAAAGTGCTTATAAATGTACATTTTACATTTAAATTTTGTTATCGAGTTTTTTAAACAAAATTAATATTTTTTTTTTTTAAATCAAAAAAATTACATTTTTGATCATCAAAAATCATCATCAATTTGATCACCGACAAGAGCTTGCACAGGAAAAGAAGATTATTGAAATCGGTCCATTAGTTCTTGAGAAACCTTAAAAAATAATGATTGTTTTAGGAGAGGAACGCTTTTGGAGTAATACCAAAATATGTTTTTCTTGTAGAAAGAAGCCAATGACCCCAACGACCCCCTCCCCCCTTGGATCAGCCATTGCCTACCCTTCCAAAGCCCGTGTTGGAAATTAAAGCCCATTTATATGATTGATAAATATATCTTTGACAAGACAATGTGGAACATGTGAGACTTGTGAACATGTGAAACTTCTGAAACATGTAAAACTTGCAAAACGTATGAAACTTGTGGAACATGGGACACTTGTGGAACGTCATGTTATACAAATCTAAACCAATTTAAAACTCCCGAAATAATTGTTTTTCTTAAAGATTGTCACAAGAAATATAAAATATAAATATTAAAAATATAAAGAAGAACTTTATTATTGTCTTCATTTATTGTCGCTTTTTCATTTTTAGAAGGAATTACGGAATCTAGAGAAAAAAAAATCAACAATATTATCATTCAGAAATTAAAAAGAATTTGGAACAGATGCTGTTATGACGAAAACCAAGCTTTTATAGTCGCAAAAGAAATACTTTTTTTTTTTATATAGCGGCTTAAAAATTCTGAAATTTATTTAGTCTATTTATATACATATTTTTATAATGTGTTTTCATATTATATTACCTTGGTTTACAATTTATATTTTAATATTTTACTGTAAAATAATTTTACAAAAAAAAGGTGTTTAAATATTTTAATAGTCTTTTCTATTCAGATTTCGGATACAAAATGAGGTAAAGGAAAGCGAAATAGGTTAAGTTGAGTTTTGCACATTGCAAATTGCAACAACTGCAATAAAGGTCAGGGTTGTCTTCGAAGTATTGGGTAAACTTACTGCGACAATGCAGATGTCGCTAACAGATGCAGGTCCTTATATCAATTTTGAAATTGCTTAGGATCAATACAAATGCAACTTCATAAGAATACCAGACCTATGCAGGAGCTTATAGAAAGCATCAGTGTAAAATGTTAATTCTAAAGGGCCTTGCACATGAGAGCGAACAATGAATAAACTAATGGACGAACAAACGTGATTTTACACATTTCAAAAAGTCAATTTCAAACAAAAACACATTTAAATTATAAGAAAACAATTGACACTAATGTTAGGATAATAAAATTTGCATTTTGTTCTCTAAAACAAGAAAATTTTGTAAAAACAATTTGGTAGTAACGAATTGCAGTGTGGTTGCTACGAACTGTCAAACTCTATTCGCGTTCCATATACCATCCACACTGCAAAGAATAAATTGTTCGCGCGCAACTTAACCTCAAAACTATACCACTCTTGTTTTGTTTTTGTGTGAAAGATCATGGCTGAGGAAAATATGGAGAAAAGGGTAATTATAAATTGACAATTCGTTGCTGTCTGCGAATAGAAATAAAGCCCATGTGAAAGAAAAGTCAAAATATGCGAACATCCACAGTTTTCAGTTCGTAGTTCGTAGCTCATGTGCAAGATGCTTAAGACCACATGACCGAAACTACATTGATAAGAAACGTTATTCAATTTGTTTAGAATAAATAATAAATGTATGTGCAAATTCAAGTCGATATATTTGCACTTACTCTGAAAAACGGCTAAGGAAGACTGCTCTTAAAACTGGAATTGATATTAGATTCCCAACTAAAAGTTATCTCCATTAAAAAATCATACTTTGCTCACTAATAAAATTTTATTTCAATCATTTTTTTGTATGTTGTAAGTGTTCTATTTAAACACTGCTGACAGTTGTAATCCATTCCCGAACTGATGACACACGAGAGTAAACACCAGGATAATTAGGTACAGCACATCCATAACCCCATGAAACAACTCCAACCAAAACATCACCTTCCATCAATGGACCACCTGAATCTCCTTGACAAGCGTCCTTACCACCTTGTTCGAGACCAGCACAAAGCATACGATCGGTTACACCGCCATAACGGGCATAGGAGGAATTGCATTTATCCTGGTTGGCTTTAGGAACTGAAGCTGCACGCAAATGCAAACGGGATTCTTGTGAATTCTGGGTGTTTCCCCATCCGGTCACTTGCAACAAAGTTCCATCGGCAACATCTTGTCCAGCTTTAGGTAACTTAGCATTGCCCGAAGTCAATCCTTTGGTGTTGTAGTCTTCCAATTCCAAAATTGAGAAATCATAATCAATGGTTGAAGGATTGTACTTAGGATGAACTGTCACTTTCTTCACGGCAACTAAAACACCACCACTGGCATATAGGGATGAACCAATACGGACTTTGAGTGAGGTAGCACTTGCTCCGCTTGTACAATGAGCTGCTGTTAGGACAATATTCTTCTTAATCAACGATCCTCCACATGAGTGGCTGTTGTAACGTTGTAAGGATATTTGATGTGGTGCATCGGCGATATCGATTTGATGACCACCCACAATACGTCCATCAAGCATAGGTTTTTTCAAGAACCTAGCACTTTGAGCAAGAGCCAGCAGGCAACAAAGTAAAACCAAGCGGAACATTGTTGTATTAATGGGAAGTTCAAAAGAAACTGTATCTAACTGAAGGCAAATCAATGGTTTATATACTCGAGATCGATTCATATTTCACTTACTTTGGCATTGACTTATTTACGAAAAGATAGCAAAAAGGGCTTAGTATAGTTTTAGAAAAAAAAACTACAACTACCACTAACAAAACTAAACCACTTGATTTCAATTTTATATATTTTATGACGCTAGCAGCCTTGTTGAGATTTCCCAAGACCTGCACTAAAACAATCTTATCAAAACCTTATGATTTATTTACTTACATTAAGTTTGAAGCTATTATGTTTGTTTAGATTATTATGGAGTAGCTTTGACATTAATCCAATTTATTGCATTATTATTAGTTTTTATTCAATGTTTTTAATGTCTGGAGAGTAACTTATAGTGAAGTATGTATTTGTCTGATTCTTTCGAGTCCACTTCATCTATCTTGACTTTTTACACTTGTCACTATTCAACGTGTTTTAAATTTCAACTTGAGAGAAAATGAAAAGTAACGTAGAAAAAAAAAAAAAATTTTAACGTACCACCATTCCTAAATATGTTTTAAAGTGTAAAATTGAATTCCATCCACACCGTTTGCGTTATTATTCACTTAACGTTCTTTTCTGAAAAATTATCTTCTGAAATAATATGGAACGTATTTGCGACAGAATACCAAAGTGAAGTGTAAATGCAATGTTCATAATTTTAATGCATCCAATAAGAGATTTTAAGGGCCTTGCACATGAGAGCGAACAACAAATAAATGAATGGCCGAACAAACGTGATTTTACTCATTTCAAAGAGTCAATTTCAAACGAAAACACATTTAAATTATAAGAAACCAATTGACACTAATGTTAGGATAATAAAATTTGCATTTTGTTCTCTAAAACCAGAAAATTTTGTAAAAAGAATTTGGTAGTAACGAATTGCAGTGATGGTTGCTACGAACTGTCAAACTCTATTCCCGTTCCACATACCATCCACACTGCAACGAATAAATTGTTCGCGCGCAACTTAATCTCAAAATTATACCACTCTTGTTTTGTTTTTTTGTGTGAAAGATCATGGCTGAGGAAAATATGGAGAAAAGGGTAATTATTCGTCGCTGTCTGCGAATAGAAATAAAGCTCATGTGAAAGAAAAGTCAAAATATGCGAACATCCACAGTTCGCAGTTCGTAGCTCATGTGCAGGATACTTTAAACTTGTTGACCCGTATTTTGACTTGTCAATTTGTGCAAATTAAACTCAAGTTCAGGTTTTGAGTATGCGAAAGCAAACAAAAATTTTAAACCTTAAAAATAAAAACTGACAAGAAAAAAAGTTGAAAAATTCCAAATCCTTTTATTTAAGCTTTAAAATACATATTTTATTTTCCAAATCCAAATTCAAAAATCCATAATTCCTTTAAAAGTATTTGCTCAAACATAGCAATAGCAATCATAGCCTGAACAAAATCCGCCATAGTAATAACCTACAGACCAGCAAGCAGCTGTGCAACCGGAGTGATCATAAGGATTGTAGTTGCATGGATCTATACAAAAATTTGCAACACGATTAGATTGAAAATTGAAAAGTTGTGGAACGTATTTGTTTTCATATAACTCAAAATGAAAAGAAATCAATAAAATCAAAACTCACCATAAACTCTAGCTTTTCCAGCGTTTTCATCTAATTTTCCAAATTGAACAGATTTTTTTGGTTCATTATGTGCCTCTTTAGCTTCGTTAATTTTAACCTGAGCTTCAACTAGGCTCAAAGTTACTGCAAGAATTACAAACAATGAAACAACAACGAAGAACTTCATATTGATAGTATTTGATGTTTTTCTTTGAATTTGGTGCGTCTTTTATTTAGTTTTCAACTAATTATATTTTTTTAAATACAAGCTAAATTACTAATGGGAATGTGGCAATATGAAGAGAGAAACAAATTACAAATAATTATCTTCAAGGTGTATAATGTTCTAATATTGATTACCGAAGGCATTTAGATAAAAAAAAATGCATTAGGCATAATTCTTTATGTAAATCAAAATGTAATTAGTTTAGCTTTGCTTAGCTTATTAAAAATGTAAGGTACATTATAAAAAAAAATGTTAAAAGAAACCCTTTAAATTATTCATTCATTAGAAATTGAAGCCTAAATCACATTAATTAGGTCTTAGGGAAATCAAAAGAAAACATGTCTAGGCTTCAGCATAATTAATATCTAACTTTCTTTGTTTGAAATCTTTTTTTTTTTAAGGTGTGCTAAAGTCAATCGCATTGATTACAGAATCCGATAAGTAGGCTGCGGAGGGAGTCAAATGGTAATTTTGACATTTCTATCATATTAAAAATGTCAAAAACTCGCTCTCAGTCCATTCGTAACTCTTTCTACGGATTTTAAAAACTTCTGAAATGTTTGATATTAAAAAACAGCCTTCGTTTCACATGACGAAAAACTGTGTTATGTCAACTTTAGATGGAAATAATAATGATGACTAAAAAAATAACAATGTGGGGATTTTTTAAAATCATATCAATGGGTGTTCTAACTTAACTAGGTACTACTCTGTACAAACGATAACACGGATCGACACTTAAGTTGGCCGTCCAATCGAAGCTTTAATCATTGCACACATTAAAATAAAGGGTTATCCATTTTGCGGTTTCAAAAGTAAACGTAAAAAAAAACATACACAATTTTGTCATGACATTTCTTTTTTATTATAAAGTTCGAAAGTTGGCATTATGTACATATGTGTGAAACACTACATCCTTTAAATGACCACCACGCCAATTATTGCAGCATCGATTCTTTTGAGGTAATTTTCGAATACTTTTTGACACATATTGGGCGGTATCTCAGCCATAACTTGACGAATGTTGATTTTTAAGTACTTAAGAGTTAAAGGTTTATCGTTTATCTGGTTAAACACTGTCTTTCGTGTAGCCCCACAAAAAAAAGTCCAGTGGTGTCAAGTCGCATGATCTTGGTGGGCAGTTGATATCACCACGACGAGAAATTACACGGCCAGAAAATGTATCTTTCAATAAAGCCTTATTCGCTTGAGTTGTGTGGCATGTGGCACCGTCTTGTTGAAACCACATATTCTCCAGGTCCTTTTATTGACGGTAACAGTCGTTCCATGGTCCAATCACACCTCCGGGCCAAGGAGCGCACCAAACAGTGACTCTTTGTGGATGTAATGGCCTCTCTTCAATTACTTCAGGATTCTCAAAACTCCAAATACGACAATTTTGTTTATTAACATACCCAATCGTCGTCCATCAAGCACCCATTCAGCTGGCTTCAGTTATTGTTGTGTGAGCTGGACTTTATACGGATGTAGGTTTAGATCCTAGTGTAAAATACGCCATAATGTGCCGTAAGACAGTCCTAATTCCTGAGAACGACGAGGAATCGACACATTCGGGTCTTCGGCAACACTTTCACTTGCAGCAGCGATATTTTCAATGGTACGAGCGAAACGATGATGCATAGGCCTTACAATATCTATAACCAATCGAGTCTCTTCAAATTTCTCCACAATTTTGCCAATTGCTTGCGTAGTTGGATGATTATGTAAACCATAATCTACTCTTCAAGCACGATATGTGGCTGTGGCAGAATCACTATTTTTGTAGTAGGTTTTAACATTTTGTATGCGTTGTGCGATAGTTAAGCGATCCATTTTCGTGAATGTTAAACTTTCAACTGACAAAACAAAATTGATTCAAAAATTTAGTTTGACAGATGTCGAATTCCAGCCCTATACTTTTGAAACCGCAAAATGGATAACCCGTTATAATATACAATTTAATTGAGGTTACTAGCGTTATTGTTTCGAAAGATAAAAAAATGTTCCTTTTTTTAAATTGTTATAGTAAAAACAACACCCACCACTTTTTTTTTGAAAGTGCTTTCTGAAATCGATATCTTTGCTGGTTCTTGAGATATGAACAACGAAAATAGCTTTCCCAACGTAAGGAGGTCCGAACGTACGGACTAACAGTCCAAACCACATTTTCAAACCTACGCACATTGAATCTAATTTCGGGAAAAAATCAACATTCTTTGTGAAGAGGCGTCAACAGAATCGCTTTTAATCAAAAGTTGTTGCTTGATTTATTGACAAACCCGTTTTAAAAAATGATTTAAAAAATTACTTTGAATTTTTAAAAGCTAATTTTAAGAAAAGTATACCAAACAAGCTTTCCAAAAATCACATAAAGATCTTTTAATTATAAATGTCAAAGTTTCATAATGGGCTTAATTAAATTATTATTATTATTATTATTATTATTATAAGCTTTTATTTGCCATTATTGATATTTTTTTACAATATTTATTTACATTTTTGTTTACATTTTCTGTTTCTTTTGAATTAATTACTATATAAAATTGACATAAGTATTTATTTTTTTTTTTTTGTTAATCAAATTAATTTTAATATGTAAGCAAAGTTTGAATAAATAAATGGATGCGTGTCAAAATTCTATGATCTGGCATAAGCCTCCCCCAATGTTGCCTTGTCTTTGTCTTTCTTAATTAAATACTAAAGAGTAATGTAGAAAGTCGCATTGTGGTTTTAACTTTAACAAAACGTTTAATAGATGGAAAACTCACTAATTTGTATATAATTTAAGTGGACATAATTTTCTGCCTAAGACTTTAATTCAATCGGTTAGTGTAAGGACAGTTAATAAATAAATAAATTGGGTGGCGCAACAGTGCGTTGAGAACTAAGGCCTATTGACTTACAACTCTCAACCATTCCTGTGTGCTAGAACTGTTGTCAGGGATGGAGGGGACCTACAGTTTTAAGCCGAATCCAAACGGCAAATGTGAGAAAGCACTTTTCATGACAAGAATTACTCTTGGAGAATTTGTCAATTCCTCGCAAGAGGCAGTACCCGTGAAAAAAACTTTAGATGGCGTAGGCAGGGATCGAACCCAAGACCTCTGGCATGACAGTCCAACTCACTTTTTTTTGTTTCTTTTTTTTTTAAATTCTTTTTTATTAATTCAATCTTAAACCTATCTTAAAGCTAGACCAAAAATTCATAAAACTAGCCTAATTAACCATAACTTACAACTAACTTACTGGTCCCATACGGACACTCTAAGTTAAACAATAATACTTAATGCTAATGCCTTTCGTCCCTAAGATCTATTTAACTTCAATTCCATTTTATTTATTTTTTTATTCATTAGAAAATTTCAAAAAATTAATATCAATATCCTTTTTTATTTTTACTTAAAAACTACTTAAAATAAGGTCCTTAATATAAAACTTAAAGCTAACTAAAACTACCTATTCTACTTAGAAACTACTTGAAACTAGAACAACCACAGCAGCAAATCTAACTATCTTTTTTTGTATTTTTTTTGTTTGTATTTTTTGTATTTTTTTTGTATATTTATTGTGCCACCATGCCTATTCTACTTAAAACTATAAAACCATCCCGACTACCCACTATCAAGTGCCGATTGAAGCCACCAAAACCGGTTCTCCTGCTTCACCCTATCAGTTCGGTCCCGTTCGGACACAGCCCTACTGAACCGAAGGAGCTCTGCTCCGCCTTGTGCCATGACGTCCCGATTGTACAGGAGTCGCCACTGTTCGTCGTCTGACGTGGTAGATTAGCGGAACTGCCAATCTATCCTGTATCAGACCGCACGCATCTATCTAAAAAGAGGAATGCCTCTGGTGGAATGAAGCCGCTCAAGCGTGCACTCTCAAAATACTCGTCGTTCGGATAGAACGCCCCGAAAATTAAATTGTTGGTCGAAGACATAGCTCTTGCAATGTGACCTCGAACGAGTTTAATCACGAAATTGTCAATTCTGTTGATTCGAGCCCCATTGTATAGGACCTCGTTGGAATAGTAATGCACGTAAGAAGATTCGGCTGTTCGATATACGCCGGTACAGCGTCGTAAACACTGCCGCTCGAACACCCGAAACTTCTCCATCTGGGAAGGGACAACGTTGAACCACACAGGACAACCATAAACGATCATCGGCCGTATGAAGGCCATGTAGCAAATTACCTTCACTCTGGGGTCAAGCCGACTGCTAAAAAACAGCCGTTTCGTCAGAGCGAAGGCTCCTCTGGCCCTGGTCAGAGCAGCATTTATATGTCTGTCGAAATATAAACACTGATCTAACCAGATACCGAGGTACTTCACTACACTTTTGCTCGCTAATGGCTGCCCGTGAAGATCAACGATGACCATCTTGCGCCAATTCTTGCACGTACCTATCCCTCGTGGCCCTAGCCAATGGAGTCCGGAACAGAATTGTCTCCAACTTCTGGACATTTATTTTCAGTTTCCAGTCGTCGCAATATCGCTGAATCTTGTCGAAATCACGCTGCAAGAAAATTCTAATAACCTCAACCTTTCGGGCGTTCTGTACGCAATAAGATCGTCGGCGTACGCAATTGCCTTTGGAAGACTACCTATCAGATCGCTGGTGTAAATGCTGAAGAGAATCGGCGAATTCACCGCTCCCTGTTGAAGACCATTTTTAATTAAGAATGTTGTGGTAGAAGTTACATTGCCACTTTTGACAACAAACTTTCTACCGTTAAGCATATCATAAAGTATATACAACAATGGTTTGCTTATGCCAAGCCTGCTCAGTTTTAGGTAAAGACCCTCTAACCATACGGTGTCAAAGGCCTTTTCCAAATCGACCAGAACAGCACCTGTGCATTGTTGTTTTGATTTATTCCATTGGATATCAGAAACGAGTTTAGACGCAGCATGAAGTGTGTCATGACCCGCCTTGAACCCGAACTGTTTATCCGGAATTATTTTGTTGTCCGCAGCCCACTTAGTCAGAGCCCTATTGATGATCTTTTCGAACACTTTGCTGATGCTTGGAGGAAGACTTATCGACCGAAGATTTGACGGGTTGGAGTTGTCCTTTCCCTTTCTCGGGAGAGGATGAACCGCAGCAGTCCAACACACTAACCATCATGCCACGGGTACTACAAGGACAGTTAATACAAGCGCCAATAATTCAACCTTATATGCAAAAATCATCTACACTGATGTGTATCAGCAAATTATCGTCCGTAAATTGTGTATCAGAAAATTGGCCGACTTCTTGCAATTGTTTGTACTCGCCTAAAACACACAATTTTAAATAATTGAACTGTTCTCGAACTAGTGTCGAATATACATGGAAAGAAGCCAAGTAAAGAAAATAAATTAAGAGAAAATTTAATAAAAATCTATTGGTTCTTTTTTGAGAAAATTCAAATTTTCGATTTTTGACCAAAAAATGTTTACGCAGGCTATGCTCTTATTTTTAGTCTTTAAAAAAATGAAAAAAAAAAAACTCCTAACGCGAATTTACTTAAAACCTTAATTTCGAAGTTTAATCTCAATCTACCCAATGCACAGAGGAGTATTTGACCTCAAAATCTGGTCAAAAATATTTTTTATTAAAAATTGTTTAAATCATGAAAATCATGAAAAACATGAAAAAATTTAAACCAGCAAAAGTGTTCATTTTTGCGTTTCGCCCCGGTGTGATGGTTGGGCTCATCAGAAGATGACCATCACACCTTGTCTTGACGCAAAATTTCTCGAACAAATCGAGATACCATATAATCCGAGCTACATAAAGCAACTGCGAATTATATGGTTGCTACAAGTCTTCAGAGAAGATAAATTGTAGCATTATGTTTATTGCCGTGCTATAGGCTTCTTTTTAAAAGAAATATTTGACTGTAAACAGTCAATAGGTTTTTTCCCTGAACACTTATTGTTAATAAAAATTGTTTAAATCATGAAAATCATGAAAAACATGAAAAAATTTAAACCAGCAAAAGTGTTCATTTTTGCGTTTCGCCCCGGTGCACAGTGTTGCGAGCCCATACAAAAGTTGATCAAAAATACTTGCGATATTGTTTTTTTTAGTTTTATCTTTTATTCACATTTTTAGTAATGTTTTATAATCAAACCAACATATTTTAAGTTTAAAAACATATTCATATATATTTTTGGCCGATTTTAAAACAATAGTTACACTTAAAAAGCAATTATTAAAAATGACAAAAAAATATTAACACATATAAAGATTTTGAATCGGTTTTTATCAATTTTCTAAATATTCCAGTATATCTTCATCTATAATTTTTGGTTGAAAGTTTCTTAATTTATTTCGAATACTTGAAATTAAAGGATCTGACGTTATAAGCATCATATTCATCAAATCTATATTTGTATTTTTCCGGGAAGACTTTTTGGTATGATTTTCCCTTAACTTTCTTGACTCCTTATGTCTTCCTTCTAAGGCATCTTCGGATAATTGTCCGATAGGTATTGAGAAGAAGTCAATAACATCTGCACCATGCATAAGAACTTTGTGTATTGACATTGGCATGTAGTACCACGAATAAGAATTTAAATATAAAAGCTTTGTCTCATTCAGTAATTTTTTAAAGTTTTCTGTATTAATTTTTATGCCACTAGACAAAACTCTATTAATCTTAAAAAAGTTGGAAATCAAATCTTCGCTTACCCCGGTTATCTCAGAGCTAAGATTTGCCTGTCGAAAAAATGTTCGTGCGGTGTTACCATCGTTCGTAGAACCGTATCCAGGCTTTGGTTGGTCAATCAGAAGACCCATTTTTTCTTTAAATTCCCTTTGAATCCTTTTTTTATTTTGATCAAAAATTTCCCTATTCGCAGATCCACGTACTTGCCAACACTTTAAGGGCAATCTATACCCAATATGAAGGATACACTCAAAACTTCTAATCCAATTGTGTAGGGTCGATAACCCATATTAATTTATAAGTTTGTACATTTGGTTGAAGATCGCCAATATTTTGTTGGTTCATAAGTTTTGGTGTTGCACCACATATGTAGCAGGTTTGTGTGGAACGAGTATCAGTAACAATGTTGCATATACTGCCATCGATCATTGTAAAAATCATTTCAAAACTAATGTCAATAAAAAAGCCGCCTTCTTTTATTGGTATTGTTATTGGTAGTAAGTTATCAATTTTATGGTTCATTCTGGTTAACTCATTATTAACAATATCTTTGGATTCTTTGATAAAATGCAAACGAATAGGTCGACAGAAAAAGGTAGAAGACGGTGCAGTGTTATTCCACTTAACTAAATCTGTATTTGATTCAACTAATTTAATAGGGACAAAGGCGGTGATGAACAAAAACTCATCTGTTAAATTTGAATCCGAAAATCTTTGTTTATAGTTGCTATGACCCGAAGAACCATCGAAACCCCACTTACAGATAAGTTTAAGGGGAGCAGAAGGATTGAAATGTATTTCTTCGCTTGATTGAATTATAGATGAAGCAGTTGTATGTAAAAGCTCTTGTAGATTTACTTCTGCATTTGTTTCATCAGTAGTGATATTCTGAGGTAGTAAATCCTTTTTGGTTTTCATCATGGAATAGTAACTAGGGAATGTATCAGGGTGAATGTTATTTATAACTTTTCTAAGCCTTTCATATGATCGATATGAAAGATCAAGATCGATGAACAAAGCTAAAGCGTCTAAGGGTGATAAAGACTTTTTCATATCGTCCTTTTTACTTGATACAGTTGCAGCAAATTTGATTTCATTGTGATCTCTGCCATGAAGTAAATCCGCCACTCTTCGTTTTTTCGACAAGAGATTAAGCCCTTCAAAATCTTTGCGTGGTCTACCTCGTTTGGGACTTTGAATTTCTGCTGCTCTATTTTCTAAAAATTTTAAAACATCTTCATACAACTTAAAAGGCTTATTTAAATAAACACAGTATTTTGTATTAAACTTTTTGACATTTCTTCCTGTTGACCTCCAATAACTGAACATTTTTAAGGTAAATAAATTTACGGATCTTTTTATACTTATTTTAATTGCATCTGGAGCATCATGGAGTTTATAAAAATCCAAAACAAAATCGAAAACGGGTGTACTCTTGACTTTGGAGTTAACTAACCGCCATTTCTCGAAACAAGCTCTGTTTTCGAGTACCTGAAATGCTGTACAAAAAAAAGCGAATATATCACGAAAAAGCAAACAGACGCAAATAAAATTTTGCCAACATCAAGCATTAGGTTAAGGCAACAAAATATAAAAAAATTGTCCAGGTGTTTTTAGGAGTTTTTTTTTAAACCTTACTTGAATATCAGTTTCACTAATTTTTTGAAGTCGTCCGAAAAATAGCTTATAACTTACCCATTTTCTTATAAAATCTTGATTTTTTTATTATTACTTCAGTAGCTTAACACAATTAAAATAAATATAACGTTCTATACCAAAAAAAATTGATCTTTAGGAAAAGAACACTACTCAAACATCGGCATCAACTTTCTTTGTGTTTTCCATTTCTCCTTTGTGTCTAAGTTCCAGAGCTTAGATCTCATCCAGCGACAAGAATTTCTTTGGAAAAATACCGTTTTAATATGACTTGACAAGTGATAATCAAGTTTATGTATCGAAAAAATTTTTACGTGACAGCTCATCTTTCAATTTATTACTAAGGGACAAAACACTGTGCGGTGTGATGGTTGGGCTCATCAGAAGATGACCATCACACCTTGTCTTGACGCAAAATTTCTCGAACAAATCGAGATACCATATAATCCGAGCTACATAAAGCAACTGCGAATTATATGGTTGCTACAAGTCTTCAGAGAAGATAAATTGTAGCATTATGTTTATTGCCGTGCTATAGGCTTCTTTTTAAAAGAAATATTTGACTGTAAACAGTCAATAGGTTTTTTCCCTGAACACTTATTGTTAATAAAAATTGTTTAAATCATGAAAATCATGAAAAACATGAAAAAATTTAAACCAGCAATTTTGTTTTTTATGTTTTTCTCATTGGAATCGGCCTTAAACATTATTCTAAAGCTTATGATGCATTAAAAAGTTACACTGACAAAAATTTTCGGGTTAAATAAAAAAAAATAATAAATGTTTTTTTGTCAATTTAACTTAATTCATTTTATTAATTTATGCATGAAATTAATAAAAATTGTTAATATTTCAGGTCAAACAAAACAAACATAGTAATAATCATAGTTTTTTAAAAATCAAAGGGCAAATAGACTAAAAATACCTGAATAATAAAAAAAATCCATTAAAAAAATGTGACAAGATGGGTGACTTTTTTTTATGTGCATAGGATGGCAAAGATTTACAGTTAAATATAGAAGAAAAAATTTTGCCCGATCGTACCCGGAACTATAACAAAAACACCTTTTTTTATGCGGAAAATTACATAAATTTTTATGTTTTTCTATGCATTCTTGTCATCTCGATTTTTAACACTTTATCAAAAAAATATATGGACATTTCTGTACTAAAGTAAAGTACATATGTTAAACTTGGACATCCATTAGAATTTTTTCACAAATATCACAAATCATAGTAAAAAAAAACAGACTGCAGTGGTAGTGATTAGAACACAAAATAGACTTATGTAGCGTGAGCTTATAAAATAGACTAGATTTAGACTAAGATTTTGGTGACAAGGGGGTCAAAAGTTATCATTTAAAACCGGTTTTAGTTAGAATGGGTATTGAGGAATGAGAAAAGCGAAAATTAACGGTTCAAACGCGTTTTTTTTCCGTTCACTTATGACCGGATTTTGGGGTCGAATACTCCTCTGTGCAATGGTTTGGGCTGTAGCGGCGAGAACAGACGGACGGAATCGGGGGATCCACTTTTTTCGACTTCTCGTAATGATATGTTTGATTAAAATCTCAAGTTAGATTTTTTTACGAATGCAATACTTGTCATTAATGTATTTCCAATACATACAGTGCCGAGCAAACAAATAGCAATGCAATCTGTTTTTTATTATTATTTATCCTATCTTTAAATACAGTCACTTTTTTTAACCTCTACTGGAGTTTGGTACTGAAGGTAACTAAGTTAACCGTTTTAAGTTATAATTTAACGGTTCATTCCTACTTGTTGGTTTAAATGTCACTTTGTGTGGTTTCATTGAATATGTTAGCTAAATAATAGCAGCGATCGGCAAGTTCTATTTAGAAAAAAATTGTTTTTCCTTCAATTTTGATTTGGATATAATAATATTCTTCTATTTTATATTTGCAATTCTTTTTAAAACCAATTAATTTGTTCTTATAAAGTGGGTCGTGGTAAACATTGCACGTCAGAAAGTCGCCAACTTATTACAAATCTTATAATGGTCGACAAAACCCATAAAAAAGTTTAGGAATGCATTGGATGTTCTGCGAAAATCGTGAGAAACGCCAACATATATGAGGCGATTTTCCAAACACACTACTGCAGCTACTTCACAAATTATGGATGAACTTGATTTACCCTGCGGTGTACAATGTACATACAGTGAGAAGACCTTAATCGATTAAATCCTAAATGCTCGCAGTCCAAGAAAAGTACCATTTCTGAAAAAAACGTAAGCAAAAGAATGAACTCTGAGCGAGTGCATTTGGGGCTGGCTCCGGAAAAATGGAGGAATATTCTCTGGACTGACGAGAGTAGTGTTTTGCTTTATGATGGTAAAGGATCTCGGCAAACACTGCATATGATCCGAGGTACATCACAAAAACCATAAAACACGGAGGATCTAGAATCGAGGTATGCGGGGATGCTTCTCATTGGAGTTGGTCTAATATATGGGATCAAAATTATAATGAACCACCACTCATACGTGGAAATTTTGCAAAAGGTCATGCTACCATACGCTGACTTAGAAATGCCGCTTAAATGGGTCTTTCAGCAGGATAACGAGCCAAAACACACCAGCAGGACAGCTAAGCAATGGTTTCAGAACAACAATATTGAGGTCATGGAGTGGCCTGCTCAGTGCTCAGTATCCTTACCTCAATCCTATTAAGAATCTTTGGGCTGACGTAAAAAAAGCAGTCTGGAAAGCCAAACCAAAAAATAACAAGGAGTTATGGTAATTGAGCTTGCAGATCCATAACACCGCAAAGATGTGAGCGGCTTGTCAACTCATGGAAACATCTTTTTGAAGCTTTTATTAAAAATAAAGGTCATGGTACTAATACTAGCTTTCTAGAAATAAAATGCCATTTAATTGAACTTTGTATACAGTTGTTTTATTTAAAATATAAACAAATAGACAGGCACTAATAGTTTATGTACTCCCTTTAATTTAGTCAGTTTTGTGTTTGTTTCATTGCTAAGCTAATGATCAATAAATTACAATCCAATTCATATAAAAGCATTTCAATAAAACGTAAAATTTTTGCCTACAGTTACTTCTCCGATCAAACTTCTTTTTATTTTTTTATTTCTGACTAAAAATATTTTTAATTCCATTGCTATTTTTTTGCTCGCAGCTGTATTAATAGATTTTCTACGAGTCAATTTTTGTTGTTGTTGTTATGAAAACTAAGATTTTGTACTTGTATTCTTCTTACAATCAACGATTCAATTGAAGGCTGAATATTTTTAATAATAAACCACGGACACCAGACAATACTCAAACAATAACTTTTAAATAAATATAAACTAAATTTATCTTGATTTTTAATGACCACCTAAATATCATAAAATTCGTAAAAAATTCTATCCACAAAATTTTAATCAATGACCTTAACCACAAAATAGTGAGTGTTATTATTTATAACCTTATATTGGTCAAGTTTATGTATAACATCACAATAAAGGCCATGGTCGTCAAAATCTGATACCGATAAGAATTTTAATGTGTGACCTTTTCTCCAGACAAAAAGGCAAATTCATGTAAAGTTTTAATCAGGTATTATTTCTAACCAGCTATAACATACTTTAAGAAAGTATGAATATACTACGAGGAATCATCAATTCGTCTTCGTTGCCGTACATTACCTTTTCATTTTCATATTAGCCATGATATTTTTCAAAGATTGAGAATTCTAGAAATAAGAACTTCTTTTTCAACAATGTGTTTTTAAGGGTACTGGTTTCGATACTAACTAAAAATGTTATTTAAAAACAAAATCAATAAGCTGTTACAAACTAAATCTTATTTTTTCTAAGATATTTGCAAGTGAACTTGAATCCACGATAGCATTCATTGTTTGTAGCTATGGTAAGCTAACATTTTCTCAAAGAACATTTTCATAAAGTTGATATTAAGACTTAAAAAAAAACAAAGAGGATACCGTAGCACATTCATCACCTCCCTACAACTTCATTCGCATGGGTACGTTTCTCATAATTTTCGTTCCCATTTTTAATAAAAGCCCTAATCAGCACTTAAATTCATTTCCCAAAAAAGCAAAATTTGTCGGGATTTTATATTGAAGGAAATCGTAAGATTTACAAAAGAACTTTTAACTTCCCATAGGAAGTTATTGTAATGGGTCCGATTTGTCGAATTGAAAATTTTGACATTTCTCGTCGTTTCGAGGTCCCTAGAGTCGAAATAAAAGATTTTTGGAAATACATACATACATATGTCTGTGCGTGCGTGCGTGCGTGCGTGGGTACGAACGTTTTTACGTCCGTACGTTCCCGACGTTTTTTTCGTCGTCCATAGCTCAAGAACCAGAAGAGATATCGACTTCAAATAAATTTTGTTATACAGATAATAGTGCAGAAAGATGCAGAAAGGGCTCTCAAGAAAATTGAGTGGGGTGGTTTTTTTACCATAGCAGTTTAAACATTTTGGTTAACCCTAAATACCTCACGAACCAACGACACTCTAGAGACTTGAATTAAATTTTATATTATATATTGTAACGTGAACAAGTTTGTTTTTAGAAAAAAATCCAATTGACGGTTTTTTTATAAATCAAAAAATCTGAAAAAAAAATTTGTCACCTCGAAAATTTTACGAATAAAAATGATTTCATCTCCAAAAAAATGTTGTGCAACGAAGAATAACGTTTTTAATATCAGGTAAAATTTTGAGAAAAATCGAATTGACAGTTTTTTTTACAAGAAATAAAAAGCTAAAAAAAAAAACAGCACTAAAACTTGGCAAAAATTTATTTTCGACTCAAATAGCTTTTCAAAAATTAAAAATATTGGCCTCAAACTTGTTGCATTTCACAGAAAATATTGTTTTCGATATTCAGTAATTTATTCATAAAAATTCAACAGTCCGATAATTAATTTCATTCATCCAATTTGTATTTATGCATATGAGAAATAAAAAAATTTAAGAAATGCTACTAAAATTGGTAAAAACTTGTTTTCGACTACAAATCTATTAACATAACTAGATTTTGAAACTTAACTATGTACATATTCCATTATATGAAAAATATTGTTGGTAATTTTGAATTTGTAAGAATAATTGAGCAACTTTTTTAACACAACACAAAAATCTACAAACTTTTAAGCAAGACAAATCGACAGACGGGATGGGAAGTTATCAGTGTGGGTCGCACCCCAGCCCCTTTTTTTGTAATTTAGTAACTAAGGCGTGTTTTTTTTAGGCGTATAGAACTATAAGTTGACAACACTATTTTAACTGGGCGGCCATTTTGTCAGCTGTTAAGTAATTTTTTTAGTTTGCTTTTGCATTTCAATATAAATAAACCGATCCGTGAACAATTTTGAAAATTATGGTTCTTTTCGAAATATGCATCACGCGAATTTGGTTTAGCGATGAAGCTCACTTTTGGTTAAATAGATATGTCAATAAACAAAACCGCCGTTTTTGGACTGATGATAATGCTCAAGTCAATCTTCATGTTTGAGACACCATTACGTACACAAAATGGTGGAAAAAATTTTCCGTACTTCTTTAAAAACGATGCTGTCCAGAACATTACAGTCAACTGTGATCGCTATAAAGCCATGATAACTGACATTTTCGTTTATCAATTGAACAACCATGATGTACAGGAGCTATGGTTTAAACAAGACGACGAGGCGCACGTCACACAGCTAGTAACACAATTGATTTATTAAAGGAAACGTTTTGAATCCGCTTAGTTTCAGGTTACGGACCAGTGAATGGGCCTCCGAGATCATGAGATTGACCACTTGGAGGACAACATTCGCATTTGAATTGCCGATATACGACCACAAATATTCGAAAAAGTCATTGAAAACTAGGCCTTCAAATCAGGCTATAGCTGAGCCAGTCGTGGAGGTTATATGCCATAAATCATATTTAAATTATAATGGCAGATGATTGTCTTTCGAATAGATTAAATTTCATGTCAGTTTAAAAATCATCTTTGTTAACCACTTCAAAGTTCTATACCTCTAAAATAAAACACCCTTTACAAATTGTTAAGTGAAATAAAATGGACGAAACAGTGTTCGAAAATATGTAATATTTTTTTTTAAAGTTAACCAACATTAATTTGTTCTTCTTAATTCATAAAACAATAATTTCATTTAAAATAAATCGTTTTGAAACTACTTACCTTTCACAATTCAATCTAAACGTTTAGTTTCACTTTTTTAAATATCCCGCCAAATCATTATTTCGCACTACACTAACAGTCTACCGAAACCGACAATACCGACCCTCTTAAAATACTACCGAAACCGACATTACCGACACTCCCGAAACTCCAACGGTACATTTTATAAGCAAAAGCTATACCTACAAATTCGTATACACAAACATATTTTTGTTGGTTCAATAGAAGAAAAAAACACTTTAAAACAATGCAATTGTTTATTCAATTCACTTTTCACTTTTTTAATATTTTTATTAACACATTTCACATTGTAAATACAATTTTCTATTATTTTTTAAATAATTCTTTTGCGGAGAAAACTAACGAACGGTACGTACGTCGTACTGAGTATAAAAATGAACTGGAGAATAGAGATGGAGAAAGGAAAAGGAAATGATCATGTTTAATCTTGCAAAAACACTACTCCACTGGGCTGTCGAATTATTTGCACTTCTTTTAGAAATTTCGTAATGTACTTCTCGCATGACCAAAGTACTTTCTTTTTCTGTGTTATAATCCAAAGATCGACTTTTCAATAATTTTAACAAACCCTTCAAAAGAAAAAAAAAACAAATAAACAGAGCAATGTTTTGCTGTGAACAAAGAAGCCATTTGATTTCAATGATAAAACTATATCCGAAACGGAAAAGCATAATCCAAGAGATTTGAGGGGAATGTTTGATGGAACCCATTAGTATAGAAACCTGGAGTATGATCTAGAGTGGTTTTGGAGTGCTGTATTCTGAGCAAAAAGTGGCTTGTTCTTCCACAAAGTAAATGTGAGAACTGTTAGCAGGTATCCTTTCAACCAAATTATTATTACTAAATTACCCAAACCCGATATAGTATGTATGGATTGATGAATAAAATAAATTAGGTGACCCAACACTAGAGCCTAGTGACTTACAACTGTCAACCATTACTGTGTGCGAGTAATGTTGTGAGGGATGGAGGGGGCCAACAGTTTTTGCTGAATCCGAACGGCTTATTTGAGAAAGCACTTTTCGAGGCAAGAATTACTCTTGGATTATGTTGCAATTCCTCGCAAGAGGCAGTATCCGTGAAAAAAAAACTTTAGTTATCATAGGCAGGAATTGAACCCAAAACCTCTGGCATGACAGACCTACGCACTAACTATCATGCAACGGGTACTACTGATGGATATGGATTGGATAATTTAATGAAGCAATAATGTTATAAAATATAACTTAATTATTTTTGTTTGTAAATATTAAGACAGTTAATGAATGAATGAAAATTGTTGGGTATCATATACTCCTATTTAGATAATACTGTTTTTGAGGTGACGTTTTTTTTCAAAAAGTAAAACTACCTGCCTGGTTGTCAATGAAGAGCAGGTTCAGGTGTTGTTGCAGGTTGCACTTTGTGTCGTCTTTCTCTTGGTATTGTTGATACCAAATGCACTCAATACGGAGTCACGGTGGTCACTTTGGTCTTTTTTCAATACTTAACCTTTGCATATAAATACTCCAAAGGCACATTGCAGCAGAAGCGAACGTAGAAAAGTTGATAATGATTACAAAAACCTTGAAGTAGTATTTTTTTAAAATACTCTTGAACGTACTTCGCACACTGTTGTTTTCTGAAACATAAAACTCAAAAACAGAAAGGTAAATTATAATGGCGCAAAATTTTAAACAACCTATTGTTAAGGGTTTAACAATTTATTAGTTAGCAATTTGCTAAATATTTAGCAATTTACTAGTGGATTCCAAAATGTTAAGTCTTTCTTTTGTTTTGCTAAATGGTAAATTACATATTTCTTATTTAAAAACGAGCATCCAAAAAGTGACAGTTCGTGAAAATAAACAAAGCAAATACATACATTTAAACGGATTTATTGATTGATAAGAATAATTTTAGAGATGTCATATGGATTTAGCTATTCCATGATGTTAAGTTTTGAAAATTGTTAAGAGATAGTAAGATATTAAAATCTTTATATATAAAATTATCTAAATCATCTTTTAAGCTGAGTAAATTGCTAAAAATGACTTTAACATTTTACTTAATCGTTTAAAATGAAAGCCAAGTCACAAGTCACAAATGGAACGCGACGGTCAAGTTTAAGTTTGAGAACGCTATGGTCAAACGTCAAAATAGAAATAAAAATTAACAACAAGAAAGGAGGAAGGAAGGATAAAGGGCTTCATCTTCTCTGCTGCTGTTGACGAAAAACTTAAATTCTTCTCAGAAATTATTATTTTTAGCTGTTTGAAAAGAACAATAGAATTTTTTGAATTCTTTTGCTGAATTATTTTTTGTCGCAGTTAGTTGCTTTGACTTTTAGAACTGTGTCAATAGAACGCCAAAATTTAACAGCATTTTGTTTGACGTATCACAACGTGGAGGTCAGCGGCGCTAATGAGAGTATTTAACTGAAAAGTAATTTAAGTGGTGGGTAATAACTCAGTTTACTACTTGACTTTTACATTGTGAAACAGACCCTAAGAGTATTAATGATACGGTTTAATTCACTTGAATTGCAACATATGAACGCTCAAACTTATTGTTGGATGGGAAACAAAAAATGTTGTGTTGCTTGTTTGTCAAACAGATTTGTGAAAATAAAGTCATGCTTGTCAAACCTGAAATTAAATTAATTTTAAAGGAAAATTTGAGGCAGTGCACAAAAAAAGAATGATTGCAAATTATAATTTACAAAAATTTCTTGAACTAATAAAATTTCATTGATACTCCGAGAAGTTCTGCGTCGGCCAATATTTAAATGAAAAGTGATGTTCGACGCATGAACGTAAAAATTGCTGGTTTGTCAGACATATTTGTGAATGTTTTTAGTGTGAATTCTAGAGAACTTATCACAAACTGACAATGAAAACTATAGCAACAGGGTTTTAAGAACCAATACTTAGTACTGTGTTTGTCACTTGTAATTGTATGACATCTTATGACTATTTAAAATAACGTATACTATGTTTGTTTGTTTTTCAAATCTTAAAAAATACATCAAAAAAACTAAATTTAAATACATTTTAAAAACGTATGGCCTAGTCAAACAGAACGCAGTCTGGAAGGACAGAAAACAATTTTGCCTGTCGTTGTTTTTTAAACAGAACAGAGATTAAGGCCAGCGGTCACAAATGGAACGCTACAGTCAAATTGAAGTTGTAGATTTTTACAAAGAACGCTACGGTCAAACGTCAAAACAGAAAGAAAAAACAAGGAAAATAGAAAAAGGCCTCATCTTCGCTGCTACTGTTAATTTTTTTGATGCTCACTGTTGACTAAAACCTTTAATTCTTCTCAGAAATTCTTATTCTTCGTTTTTTAAATAAAACGTTGGAATTTTTTGGATTCATTTGCTGATATTTTTTGTCACAGGTAATTACAAAAGCAAAGATAAAAAGCAGCCTTGACTTTTAGAACTGGGTCAATAGAACGCTGTACGCTAACCGCGTTTTGTTTGGCGTATCAGAACGCAAAGGGCAGCTGTCACCACGTTCTGTTTGAACAGGCCTTTAGACCCCAATTTTAAATGCGATTACTTCAAAGTGTAAACGTAAGAGATGAAAGTGCGAACACAATTTGGATTTGACTTTTGATAATTTGTATATCCAACACATAAACCATTAAATTATAGGAAATAAATTCACCAACAAAAAAATACTTTTAATATTCAGATATAGGTGGCTTTCAATTTGGAAAATAATAAGAGATGGCAGACCAAAATATATAAAAATCACAGTAGAAAACTACTAGGGTTATATTATAGGAAACTTGTGTTTGGTTGATGTCACAGCCAAGTTTTTTTTGGAACAAGAATTACTGGATATCCTAATTTCATATTCTGAAATTAAATAAAATAACTTGTAAAAACTCTTCAAAAGAAAATACAAGTTTACGAAATTTACTGAACTTTCAAGCTACCAAACTTGGAGTTCTATATACATATATTGGACATTCTATTCTTAAGTATACCCGTGGAGTAAGGGTATGAATACATCCATGAAGACGAACGTGTTTATCTTCATGAAAAGAATACATCTATTCAGCTCCACTTTTCTTCAAAACTAAAGCGTTATGGGTGTTGGCCATTTATTAAGTCAAACAAATTTCCAGAGTATTAAAAGACAGAAAAATTCAAAAATAATGAAACCTGAAGAATGATGAAACTTTTGCCTCTAATTATTGTTAATTTTTCTGCTAAAATCCTCAAACATTTAGTGATTTCAAAATACTCATAGTCTCTTATGGACATACGATACTTTTAACAAAGATATTGTAATATTCGGCTTGGTCCGATAATTAAAACTTATTCACACTTCGTAAATAAAAAAAACACAAATTCACTTTATTTAAATTACTAACAAAATTTCTTTATTCCACACTTTCAATTATTACTTTTTAAACACAGTCTTTACTTTTAAACACAGTCTTTACTTTATAGCAATTCACAATCCATAATTAATCCATACTGAACCGCTTCGCTTCCAAGCGCCTATTTATATACCTCAAATCGGTTCGAGAATCTACGAGGTTGTTCTCGATGCTTAACGAAGTTCTCCACTTTATCACTAGATGCTTACCCCTTTCGAGGTTCTTGTATGCGCTGAATGAGTTCCCCTCTAAGCCACTAGATGTTTCTCGATGCTTAAAGAAGCGAGTTCTCCTATTACTACCACTAGATGTTGCCCCTTATTATTGAGTGTATACACATTACATTGCCCCCTCCTTAGGATTGATCGTCCCGAACAAATCCATCGTTCTCATCACCACTGTAGCGATGTAGCCGGTCGCGATGTACAACTTTAGGTTTTCCTCTGACTCCCTTTTGTATCCGGTACACGACATCGTTGATTTTTGTAATGACTGTATATGGACCTTCCCAGTCCCGTTGAAGTTTCGGTGACAATCCTTTTTGTCGATGGGGATTGTAAAGCCACACCCGATCTCCTGCTTGGAACTCTGTTGTTGTCGCTCGTATATCGTAGCGTGTCTTCATTCGGTCACTGAACGTCTTTATTTTCAACCTGGTATTGTCGTGGATCTGAAGGAGACTTTCTTGTTGAGCCTTCCTCAACTCGTCGTTGCTCCAGCCATAAATGGGATCGACTCTGGTTCGTTGGACAGTAACCACTTCTTTTTCTTCTTGTCGTCTGCAATGCTTACAGTCTTCCTTATATGGTCTGCTCTTGTAGTAGGGTTTCGTTTGATAAACCTGGATGTCGTTCCTGGGGCCATCGATACCAGAAACCAGCTTCTGCCCCTTGAAGTTGGTTCTTATTCGTTTTTCCGGGTGGAAAACAACTTCGGAAGCAACGTTGTTGGTGTTACTTTGAACAGTTGAATTACTTCTGTTTCCAAAGTGTTGCCATGCGGTTCCTCTTCGCGGTAATCTGCACTGTCGCTGTAGATGCCCAGTCTTATTGCAGTTCCAGCATCGTGCTCGTCCGCCTCGCTGACTCCTTTCCACAGTAGTCTTCTGACAAGAACATTCTGTAACTTCTAATTTTCTTACGCGATGCACGTTTTGGGAAGCTTGTTCTACAGCTTCCATCGTCAGAGCGAAAGCCAATGCTTCTGGTAGTGTTCGCTTTCCGGCAATGCGGATAGCCCTTTGGAGATTTATATCGCCCACAGCTCTCACAAAGGCTTCAACAGCAAGTTGATTTATTATCTCGTTACCAGCTGCTGGATATGCCAGGTGAACCAATCGCTCGATATCTGCCTGAAGCTGCTGTAGAGTTTCACCTCTTTTCTGTGTCCTATTGTTAAGCTGAACTCGGAAGAGTTCTGCCATGTGACTATTCCCAAACCGCTGTTCGATTGCGTTTACCAGAACTGTGAAGTCACCACTCTTCTCTGCTGGGATGGTTTGTAGCAGTTCAGCAGCAGATCCTCTTAAAGCAAGCGTAAGAGCAATGTATTTTTCGTAATCGTCCCAGCCGTTTGCTAACGCTGCTGCTTCAAACTGTTTCTTGTAGATTGACCACGAAATCTGCCCATCAAAGCTTGGAGGATTCACTTCTCTCTTCCTTGAGCACTCACCAGAAGGTTCTCGAGCTTTCATCTTTTGTACTTTTTCTAGTTCATTTGTGAGGGTTTCGATTTGTTTGTTCATTTTCTCGAAACGTGCATTTTGTTTTTCAACGCGCTCGAGCCGCTCTTCGAGAGTATTGATTTTCTCTTCGAAGGCCGCAAACCTGCCTTCTAAAAGGTTTCTCTGTTCGTCGAACCGCTCTAGAATATTCTGCTGTTGTTTGAGAACATTCTGCTGTTCTTGCTTTTGGTCGCTTCTTTGGGCTTCTAGTTGTTTGAGAATATCATTCCTTTGGGCTTCTAGTTGTTTGAGAACATTCTGCTGTTCTTGCTTTTGGTCACTTCTTTGAGCTTCTAGTTGTTTGAGAACATTCTGCTGTTCTTG
Source organism: Eupeodes luniger (assembly GCA_951509635.1). Classification (NCBI taxonomy): domain Eukaryota; kingdom Metazoa; phylum Arthropoda; class Insecta; order Diptera; family Syrphidae; genus Eupeodes; species Eupeodes luniger. The sequence goes on along the minus strand of OX608073.1, from coordinate 100,107,468 downwards.
CTTTTGGTCACTTCTTTGAGCTTCTAGTTGTTTGAGAACATTCTGCTGTTCTTTCAGGACATTCTTTTCATTCTCTTCAAATTTGGCTAACAGAAGTGACATCATGTTAGATAAGGCAACATTTGTATTTACCTCTTCCACTTTTGCTTCTAATTCGAAAGCAAACGTATCTGGGTCTTCATTTTGCTGCTCCAGATATTCCTGCAGCCGTTTCACGAGTTCGGTTTTTACGCCTGTCCCACTTAAGCCACGTTTGCTTAGTTCGGCCTTTAGCTCTGGGACAGTTAACGTCTTTTAAAACTTTACTCATTTTTTTTTTTTTTTTTTTTCTAATTTTTAACTTCACTACTTCACACAAAATAGTCCAATCACTGTTCACTGTTTTTATTCTCAATAAGTTTTAATCCCACTTCTGACACCAATGTAATATTCGGCTTGGTCCGATAATTAAAACTTATTCACACTTCGTAAATAAAAAAAACACAAATTCACTTTATTTAAATTACTAACAAAATTTCTTTATTCCACACTTTCAATTATTACTTTTTAAACACAGTCTTTACTTTTAAACACAGTCTTTACTTTATAGCAATTCACAATCCATAATTAATCCATACTGAACCGCTTCGCTTCCAAGCGCCTGTTTATATACCTCAAATCGGTTCGAGAATCTACGAGGTTGTTCTCGATGCTTAACGAAGTTCTCCACTTTATCACTAGATGCTTACCCCTTTCGAGGTTCTTGTATGCGCTGAATGAGTTCCCCTCTAAGCCACTAGATGTTTCTCGATGCTTAAAGAAGCGAGTTCTCCTATTACTACCACTAGATGTTGCCCCTTATTATTGAGTGTATACACATTACAATATCAACTATAGTAAGGACATTGGTATAGTTGATATTTTTGTAGAACCCATTTGACAAGTAGGATCTGACTTTATTAAGTAATTTGGGGATGTTTGAATTGTTAAAAATTCAATTGGTTCACATGACGGCAATCTTAAATTGTCTCGGACAGCCATTTGTATATAAAGTAAATTAGAAATCTTGTCATTCAACTTGGCTTGGTATGGCTCGAACCCAAATGGACTGATCCTGTGTGACTGACGTAAGACGTTTCAGTAACCAATTTTTTCCCTTCTTTAAATTTTAAATTAACTTTCAAACTTTTGTTTGAAAATGCAATTTTAAAGTCGAAAATGATTTTTCTAAGTTTTTTAGGTTACCTTTCAATTTTCCACATCAAATTCGTGAGACAATTGATATGCTACCATATATGTCAATTTTGACAGTTCGTTTCTACTGAGATAATTTGATTTGGTTTATTAAACTGAACATACACGACCCAGCCATTTGGACCCGTTCCAATTAGACACTGTCCAAAGTTGCTAGCAACTTATTTGCTTAGTAATCGACAACCCTTACATTTCTTACTACATCCATTTGTTTAACAAAGACAAAGTTGTCTTCGGTCCAAACTTTTCAAAACACCTACTTTCAACAAAATGATCCTGTTGTGTCATCAAATATGTAGAGTTTCCTGAAAATATTCACAACCATATTTTTCTGTCTCCCACGTATGGCTTTCGGATTACGAAGCAATCACAACGTTGCAGAATCCGATGACCAAGTTGCAGGTCTGCCAAATGCCAATTTTTTCATTTCTACCACACTTAATGTCAAAAAGTTAGTTACTCCAAATCCATCCGCAACTCGTTCACCATGATTACCATGGAGAACCTACATATATTATCTTGAGTCCCGACTGGTACCCCTCCTGCCTGAAACACCCTCAAATTCCATTTGAGGTGTCAAATTCCATTTGAGGTGAACTTTCTCAAATTCGTTATCGGTGAATACACGTAAGCGGTGGCGGATTGGGTTACGAAAACAAAACTTATGGAATTTTTGTGACGTAAACTTTATCGTGAAATCAGGCGTTCTCAACCCAACTGGGATTTGTCGATCCTGACTTCTTCGATCCGGATTTTATTGATGTTGCTGACTTAATAGATTCTACCGATGCTAGTGAATTATTCTGCGAATTATTACCTTTTGATGAATCCGACGAGTTCCTGGCCGATGAATGTGACTCATGTTCTAAAGTTCTGAGTCCATCTTCGAGTTCTTGGAATTGCCTGGTTAGAAGCAAGCTTTGATGCTTCTATAAATGAAAAATCAGCATCAATTATATTTTTTAAAGAAAAAATATCCATCACATTTTTTTGGTTTCATTTTCGCTGTCAAAATACTCACCTCGTTGTTAATCTGTCAAAACTGGGACCAACTCAAATTGGGATTGTCCTGCTTAATGGAATTTTTTTCATCAAAATCATAGAATTTGTATGCCAAAAGCAATCAAATATTATTTTTAGCACAGCTTCCACTGAAAAGCAGCTACACAATTCATTTTTCGAAAATTATTGCATTCATTTTTCAATTTTTAAATTCTTGAACGGCTGAGTTCACCTCATAGTTTTTCCCCCGCAATTGAGCAGGATGGGTACAAATTCCATTACAACTACATTTAGAATGCACGGGACAACTAACACATGCTTAGCCCTATGGGCTCAACTTTCTACTACCGCAGCACGAATTTCGAAACTAAGTTTTTTTTATTTGATAGATATCGTCCCCTCAGAAGCAAACTGTCATAACTCAAAAATTTGCGATTTTGAGTTAAGTATACAGAAAAAATCAGTAAAAAAAATGCTATCTTTTGGTCAAATGAAATGAAATTTTATTGAGTCTTTTTGGTTTCGATTACAATAGTTTCATCTTATTCTAGCGATAACAAGAGTGAAAAAGCGGCTGTAACGTATGGCCTTCTTTGTCAGATTTTTTTAATTTAAGATTTGAGCCTCATGGCTGTCAGTTTAATACTGTTGGACTGCTTTTGCTCATAAGCATTATAACATTAGCTTGAAACGAGTGTTTCACAAGTATTTTACATATATACACATATATACAATTTTAATACACTACCTTACATACTAATCTTTTGGTCAAACTGTCATAATAATACTTCTTAAACTGAAGGCGTGAGGGCGAAAGTGTCGTTGTGCATTTTTAATAACGTCCCTGAACTATTCATCAGTAAAATGACATTTTCAGTTTCATGTCACTATGTCAGCCGAAGAATGAATGAATGAAACGAAGAGCTCAGTTTTATTTTCGACACTTTTTTATTTGTGGCACTTATCTTAAAGAATATTATTAAGGTATGATATAATTAATTTTTAGGAAAAGTGACACTTATCTAAAAAAATATTATTGAAGTATGAAAATTAAGTTTTAGGAAAAGTGACACTTTTCGTTATACGTCATTTCTCACACCAAAACCGTAATTATTTTTAATCCAAACGTCATAAGTCTTGCAATTTTTTGTTTTTTTTAAAGATTTTTAAAAATTTAATTATACCATTTGATAGAGGGCAAAAAATTAAATTTTTTTTGTTCTACCACTTTAAGCTCCTTAGATAAAATCCAGATAAAAAATCATTTTTTAAGATTCAAAATTATTCAAATCGCTTTTCTGGAAAACTAAGAATTTTGAGTTACGACAGTTTGCTTCTGAGGGGACGATATGTGCAAATAATCAATAATTATAGCAATTTAAGAGCTAGGAAATATATATTTCTATTTTAAATTAATTTTCAAAGTTCAATTTTTCACATAAAGCACAGGCAAAAATGATTTTGACATTTCCTCCCTGTTTTTGTTTAGTGTTGCCATACTTGATTTTTTTTTGTTAGTGATTTGTTTTGATTTTAATGTTCAAATGCAAAAAGTACTTTGCATATACCCAAATTCGCACCCACCCCAAATCCTATACCGAGACAAGGTGGGGTATAGAACAGGGGACAGCATACCCCCCTTACATACCACGCTGTTAGTACGCCGTACTACCAATTCAAAAAAACTTGTTTTTAGGCTCAAAACAAAATACAAAAAAGGTAGGGTTAAGGCCGAAAAATAAAATATTTGTTTGTATGACTTAACTGTGTTTTCTCGCCTTAATATTTAAAACATGTTCTATTGAGACCCCTTCCTAACTGTACAAAAAAAAATCAGAAGGAAATTCGTGCTGCGGTAATGTTTTAGACAAAATCCTCTCAATTTAGCTGGTAGGCCGAAAGAGAACAAACCTATGTATATAGGTTTTCTATGATGATTACATGAATCAAAATCAAAGCAATTAAAAAACATATTTCCTATCACCCTATACGAAAAAAAAACTTTCAAAAGCTTTCTCCCTTCCATGTACTAAAATCTCACCATTATAGCAACCTCACTGAACGCACTCAACACTTCACCACGAACATGCGCCATAATTTCATTTGCTGTACGAACAAAAATCTTTGAGTGTTTTCTTTTATTATAAATTTTTATTTGTGGTGTTGTATCGCGACGAAGAATGGAGGAGTGAATTTTTGTGAATAATAATTTTTTTTATCCACACACAACTTATAACCAAGCAGAGAAAAAGAAAGAAAAATTCAAACCCAAAAATGTAAAAAAATAAACGCCATTTCTAAAAATCTTCTAATATTTTCAAAGTGAATACTACAGAAATAGATAATAACAAATAAAAAGAGAAAAACCTTTTTTGTAGGTTCTTTACGAAATCACAAAAATCTATTAAAAAATCGTATATTACAATTAACAAAAAAGAAAAAAAAAAGAAATATTATTAACTTATCGTCGTATCTCTCCAGTCCGCGCCTCGGCAAAAAGAGTGCTGCTACTGCTACTACGATAATAATGTCCCTTTAAACAAAAGAAAAAGTTTTGAAAAACAAAAATCCGACCAAAACGAAATAAAATAATAAAAATAATAGAATTGCAATTCTGCACAAAAACTACAAAAATTAATATTAATATCAATCTCGATCTCGACACGAGAACGTACTTAGACTTACTTTACGCTTTACCAAAAAAAAAAGAAAAGAAAAATTTATTAAGAAGTGAATATTAGGATTTTTTATTCCTCAGCTCAGCTCTCTTCGGTCCACCCGTGCGTCGTCACCCGTGCTGCGGTCTACCTGCTGAATGTGATTAAATAAAATTACAACAAAAAAAAAAATTCTTATGCGAGACGAGTTTTTTTTCACAATTTTCTTCATTTTATTTTTGCCATTTCCAAGGAAAAGTTGGGAAAACATGCACACAGTTTTATGTCGTCGAAGTTATAAAACCAATAATGCACATAATTTGTGAATATGAATAAATTGATCAAAACTATCGAGAACTATGTAGATATAGATAAATAATTATAAGAAACCCAAAAACAAAACTTAAATATTATTTTTCTAAAGCGAGAATATTGTAAAATAAGAAATTAAAAAAAAAAGAAAAGAAAACTATTTCCAATGAGAAAAATGTCGACGAAAGCTAACAAAGCAGCGGCAGCAGAAGTTTCATCATCAGCGTCAGCGTCGTCATCAGGAGGCGGAGGTGGTGCTGCTGGTGGTGGAGTATCATCAGTGGGGGGTTCTCCAACGACAACCAACACAGCAACAACAACAAATGGAACACCACAGAGACGCCTCAGGACCCGAACATCCCAATCAGCCAGTGGCAGTGATAAAAAGAACAGTGATCGTCTCTCTCAATCGACAAATTCAACGTCGACATCCCAATCGTCCGATTCGAGTTCGTCCCTTCCAGCTGGTGGTGCTCAAATTACTGGCAATGGTTCGGTTTCAGGTCTGGATGACTCGGCAAAGAAGCGAAACCAACAACAACAACAACAACAACAATTTGTACGAAGCAAACCCTCCCCACACACCCAGCCGCATTCATCGTCGACCTTCTCCCAGAACAAAAACGAAGAATTCCACTTCGACACACCACGTGAATGTCCAGTCTTTCGTCCAACAACCGACGAATTCCGAAATCCGCTTGCCTATATCTCGAAAATCCGCCCTATTGCCGAGAAATGTGGCATTGCTAAAATCCTACCGCCAGCCGAATGGCGTCCACCATTTGCTGTCGATGTTGATAAACTCAAATTTACACCTCGCGTTCAGCGTCTCAACGAATTGGAAGCAAAGACACGTGTTAAATTGAATTTTCTCGACCAGATTGCTAAATTCTGGGAGCTGCAAGGTGCTTCATTGAAGATTCCTATGGTCGAGCGAAAGGCATTAGATTTGTATTCATTGCATAGAATTGTTCAAGAAGAAGGTGGCATGGAACAAGCAACTAGAGAGAGAAAGTGGGCTAAAGTAGCCAATCGAATGTCATATCCTTCGAGTAAAAGTGTTGGAGCAACTCTAAAGATGCACTATGAGCGATTGTTGCATCCCTACAATGTCTACACGTCGGGCAAGATCATTGATATGAAAATTGAAGAAGACGCAACTGGAACAGATGATTGTAAGTACATATTTATTTTTGTAACGAATTTGTATGCATTTAGTTTTATTACGTCATTTTTAAGTTTACTTCATTTCATATTTTGGTTTCTATTAGGTTTTAGATTAATACATAATTAAATAGATATAATATTTCAATTGAAAATACATCAAAGAAGAAAAAGGTTAGTCGTTTTGTGTGTCTTGTTGGCTTGGCTTGTGAAATGAAACATATGGAACTTTTGGTTGAAATTAAGTTTAATAGTGAAAGAAAAAATATGTGTTCCTTGTTGTGACGGCTTAGAGGAGGAGGAACAGCAACATCAGGCGTCATATTTCTTTAAATAAGTACTGAAAATCTTTATTTAGTGTGTTACTTTTATTTTTTACTCTTTATCATTATTGTAAGCTTGACAACCGGCGAACCTACCATAGAATGTGCCACCAAGTCGTTTTCACTAATGTGAGCTAGATGACCTTCTCGCTGGAGTAGAGTCTACAAAGCTTAATTTCTTTTCACAACATCTGCTGCTAGGTAGATTGAGGACAGTTCAAAATTGTAGCGTCTTCCTAATCAACAAAAACCAAAAGAAACTCGACTATTATTTTTAGTTCTAGTCTAAATGCCCATAAACGTAGTTTTTATCATCATATTCGAGAGGTTTGCGCGTTTGTCTTTCAGGAGGAAGTTTAAATTTTTGTTTATATCATCTAAAACGGGAATCTCCAAACGTGAATATTGAATCATTTAAACATAACTATAGCCGATGTCAACAAGTTGTACAACCCAAGACCAAAGGCGCCCATCTCCATTCATAAGCCATGGCATCAATAATTTAGTACCTTAGATCTTAGCTGTAGTACTCGTTACGTGATGGTTAGTGCGTAGGACTGACATGCAAGAGGTCTAGGGTTAAATCTCTGCCTTGCGAGGAATTTACAAATCCCCCCAGAGCAACTCTTGTCATGTAAAGTGCTTTCTCAAATTACACGTTCTGATTCGACATAAAAACTGTAGATCCACTCAACCCATGAAATGATTCGTACCCAGGAATGGTTGAGAGTTGTAAGTCACTAGGCCCTAGTTCTCTACACACTGTTGTGCCAGTTAATTTATTTTATTTTTTAGATCTTAAGCTTCCGAATGAGCACATCTGTTCATTCTGATATGTTTGCTCAAAAAAAAATCGTTTGTAGGCAATAAAGATATTGCACCATTTTGTTTATGGAATTGTTGAATTTTATGAATGAAATAAAATTTATTGCCACAAAGCAAAATAAATAATTTCCAAGTTTTGAAAAAAAAAACAGTGTTAAGAGTATTGTTTTTATCATCGTCATCGTCTTCTTGGCTTCAGTGTGACCTTAAGCCCTATTAAAGAAAGAGATGAATGCAAAAAGAAAAAGGTTACCAAGAAGTGTCATGTTGGCGCCAATCTGCAGAATTTGAAACTTCCAAAGAGTTGACTCCTACTTTAAACATCTAAGATTGTAAAGGGTGGTTAATTTCTAAGGGCCGGTGTTTATTTTGTAGAAACCACAAACTACTTAGGAAATTATTGTCATTTCTTTTTATTATGATAATATTGGTATGGTTCAATTATGTATGGAACAAAATTTAGGCGGTACAGTACCATCCGATGGTCCAAACTTTCGATAACGCTGAGGCATAATTTAGGTTCTATGGTTATCGACGTACACCTTTTCTTTCAAATAACTCCAAAGAAAAAAGTCCAACGGTGTAAATTCACATGAGATAACATGGCCATTAAATTTGTCGTTCGTTATCATCTCACGATAGCGAACACCATTAACAGTAACTGCCTGACCGGCTTTATTCTGGAAAAAATACGGCCCGATGATGACGCCAGCCCATGAACTAAACCCCACCAAACAGTCACTCTTTGTGGGTGCATTGGTTTTTCGACAATCATTCGTGGATTATCATTCGCCCAAATGCGGCAATTCAGCTTATTGACGAATTCATGACTGAAGATGATTTTCCACCCTTTACTAGTGTTAGAATTGAAATCTGTGAGAATTCATTGCACTGATTGGATGCTGAGGTTATTGGCTCGAATTCCTGTCTATGTCCATATCGTAAGAGGTTGATTTTAGTTCCAAATATTGGAGGCAACAAAATTCATTCAATTGTTTTTATGATCCCTTCCTTCACAGAAATTTGTCTATAAAGTTTATTTTAGATTATCTAGTTCTAGGTCTGTCTCTTTTCCGTTTGTTGGAACTTTTAATAGTTTGTAAATTCTCGCTTTTGGTTTTTGGTTTAACTTCAATTTTTCACTTATCGTATTCCTCAACTAACTTTTAAGTTTTTCGATTGATTTTGAATTTTTGCAGGTAAAGACTACAAATCACACGAAATAGTCTCACGCCAGCAAATAACCCCACCGAATGAGACAACAGCTCGCAGATCAAAACGTTTTGCCTTGGGCAAAGGTGCAGTGTGTGGCTTAGGAGCGACCACAACATCTTCAACAACATCGGTTGCCGGACATATCGAGACAAAGGAAGATTTCAAACGGAATTTGATGGCAACTTTTAATGATATAGCCGCTGGCGGGGCGGGTTCGAAAAAGGCTGCGGCTGCCTCTACTCCCCTTGATATGGTAGATCCTTTGATGAAATACATATGCCACATCTGTAATCGTGGTGATTCGGAGGAGAATATGCTGCTTTGTGATGGATGTGATGATAGCTATCATACATTCTGTTTGATTCCACCGTTGGTGTCGATTCCTAAAGGTGAATGGTTGTGTCCTCGATGTGTTGTGGAGGAGGTGAGCAAGCCCACTGAGGCGTTCGGTTTTGAACAAGCCGAACGGGAGTATACTCTGCAGCAATTTGGGGAAATGGCCGATCAGTTCAAGGCGGACTACTTCCGCAAACCGGTGCATATGGTGTCGACGGATTTGGTTGAACGTGAATTCTGGAGGATTGTGTCGTCGATTGATGAGGATGTGACTGTTGAATATGGAGCTGATCTCCACACCATGGACCATGGTTCGGGATTCCCGACAAAGAGTTCTTTGTATCTGCTGCCCAGTGACCAGGAATATGCCGAATCGCCATGGAATTTAAATAATCTTCCTCTGCTCGAGGACTCCATTCTGGGACACATCAATGCCGATATCAGTGGCATGAATGCCCCTTGGATGTATGTGGGAATGTGTTTTGCAGCCTTTTGCTGGCACAATGAAGATCATTGGAGCTATTCGATCAACTATCTGCACTGGGGAGAACCCAAGACTTGGTATGGCGTTCCGGGTTCTTGTGCTGAAGCGTTTGAGGAGACCATGAAGAAGGCAGCTCCAGAATTATTCGCCTCTCAACCCGATTTATTGCATCAATTGGTCACAATCATGAACCCGAATATTCTGATGAACAATGGAGTTCCTGTTTTTCGCACCGATCAAAATGCCGGAGAATTTGTTATCACCTTCCCCAGAGCCTATCACGCGGGATTCAATCAAGGCTATAATTTTGCCGAAGCAGTAAATTTCGCCCCAGCCGATTGGTTGAAAATGGGACGTGAATGCGTCAATCATTACTCGATTCTGCGACGTTTCTGCGTCTTTTCACACGATGAACTGGTCTGCAAAATGGCCCTGGAACCGAACAAACTGACTTTTGGCATTGCAACTGCCTGCTACATCGACATGGCCGAAATGGTGGACTCTGAGAAGAAGCTACGCAAATCTTTGCTGGAATGGGGTGTCACCAGAGCCGAACGCAAAGCTTTCGAGCTGATTCCCGACGACGAACGACACTGTCTGGAGTGCAATACTACTTGTTTCTTGTCTGCGGTGTCATGCGAATGCAAAAGCTCGATTGTGTGTTTGAGGCACTACACAGCTTTGTGTTTCTGTGGTGCAGACAAGCACACTCTACAATATCGCTACACATTGGATGAGATGCCGCTTATGCTGCAAAAACTCAAGGCAAAGGCGCAGAGTTTCGAGAGGTGGCTATCACGTTGCCGCAATATCATGGACACGAACACACCAACAGTGGTGACGTTGGTCGAGCTGCAGGAGCTCACGAAGGAAGCCGAATTAAAGAAGTTCCCCAGTTCGATGTTGATTGACCGATTAAACGCTGCTGTCTTGGAAGCAGAGAAGTGTGTGACCGTGATCCAGCAATTAGGAATAAATAAAGTGAGTAGATATCATTTGGTTTTGATTTTTGTTAAAGAATATTTTATTCATATTGTTTTTTTTTTTTTTTTTTTTTTCGTTTTTAAAACAGGTTCGAACTCGGCTTGATCACTCAATTGACGCCGCTCAATACAAGCTCACAATGGAAGAGCTTGAACTATTTGCACAAGAAATCGACAACCTTTGCTGTATCATCGAAGAAGGTCGCAGTGTCAGAGAGCTGCTGGCCATCGGCAAAGATTTCGTAGCACGTGCAAAAGTAATGCTTGCCAAGCCAACAGATTTAGCCGATGAGAAAACAATTGAAACCCTAATTGACGACGGATGTGTTCTCCGAATTGAGATGCAGGAACTCATTGAACTGGGCAATCGTTTGAAGGCCATCAAATGGATCAAACGCTCAGAGATGCTTCGCGATTCTACCGTCAAGATGACCGCCGCCGAGATTAAGAACCTTTTGCTAGCCGGACAAGATCTGGAGAGTGATCCGGCGGTGGACAAGGAGATGCTAATGTTGCAGAAAATTTTGGGACAAATGGACGCATGGGAAAAGATGGCAGCTAAATTTTTCCGTGGTAGTGTACAACATGATTTACAGGACATTGAGATGTTCCTGAAGAGCGCCGATGAAATCAATGGACAATTACAGTCGTACGGAGCCCTGAAGGATGCCATCAAGAAGGCTAAGGAATGGCTGAGGTCGGTGGAAGCGCTGCAAGCGAAAGATCATTTCCCTTATTGCCATACACTCGATGAGATTGTGCAACGTGGCAGGAACATTCCCATACAACTAGAAGAGCTCTTCCGAATGGAGGGACACTTGAAGAGTGCCAAGGAGTGGAAGGATAATACGGCGAAGGCATTCCTTAAGAAGAACACATATTACACTTTGTTGGAGGTGTTGATGCCACGTGATGAACCAGTTGTAATTGATTCGGATAGTAAAACGCCATTCGAAGCAGATTTTCTGAAGGACATGAATCCAGCTCAAATTGTGGACTCGTTTAAAACCGCCGAGGAAAAAGAAATACGAAACATGAGAGAACTACGACGCTTAAATATGGGAAAGAACCCTCTGAAAGATGACTATTGTGTGTGCAATAGCAAGTTCCATGGTGTGATGTTCAACTGCCAACTGTGCAAGGATTGGTTCCATGAGGATTGTGTTAAAGAGACTTCATCAAAATCAAGATCCGCCGCAAGCACTCCTACGCTAGTTGGAAGCCCAGCTCCTCCACCAATGAATGGCATCCATACTAAGCCGAAATTCCTGTGTTCATCGTGTGTGCGATCGAAGAGACCTCGTTTAGAGACCATATTGCCATTGTTGGTCTCTCTGCAGAAACTCCCAATTCGTTTGCCAGAAGATGAAGCGCTAAGATGTCTAGCAGAGCGTGCAATGAATTGGCAAGATCGAGCTCAAAAAGCCTTGAGTAGCCCTGAAATCAACGCCGTACTGGAATCCATCACGCAACAGAGAACAAAGCCACGACCAGAAAAACCAATTCGCCGCAACCACCTGCAACCGAGAAAACCAATAGCCCATCCGGAAAAACAGTCCAGCATCTCAGACGGTGAAGATCTCGATCATGACGACGAAGAGGAAGATGATGACGATGATGAGGGCCGGCTGCGCATTGATCTGGATGGCTTTAGCGATGACGAAGACTCCTCCCACAACCTGCTGGAAGAAGAAAACAGTAAGAATTCCCCCCTCAAATTGACTGACATGGAATATGAAGCAATGGAAGAACTCATGATGGAAGGTGATCTCCTCGAAGTCTCTCTAGATGTGTCCCAAGAACTGTGGCGCGTCATAAAAGCCTCATATCCACTTGCTTCAGCAGACCTAGCCGCCCGCTATCAACAGACATTCAATTTCCCCTCAGAAGAATCCAACGACAGTCTAGTCCACCAGCATACAAATAACAATTCGAGCAGCAGTAGTGGCAGTGGTGGCGGCGTCAATACTCTCAAGAAACGCCGTTCCCTAGATCCTGCGGCCCTTTGTCCGGTGCCGAGGAAGAAGACAGCCACTCCCAATAAGCTTCAGCAAGCAAATAACAAAAAGTCCGTCTCCGGACGCCGCTCAGAGCCCACAAAACATACAATTACAATCTCCACAGAGGACAACACAGAAAACAACACCCCAACGCAGACAAAAGCCGGCAACACCAAGAAACGGAAGCGTGCCACCAACAAGAAGCTCTCACAACGTGCCCAACAAGCACAGCAAGAAGACGACGAGGAGGAATGTCGAGCCGAGAATTGTCACAAGCCAACTGGCCGCGAGGTTGATTGGGTGCAATGCGACGGCGGCTGCAACGAATGGTTCCACATGTACTGTGTTGGCCTAAACCGCAGTCAGATCAAAGCCGACGACGACTACATATGCTTAAGGTGCGCAAAAGCCAATCCATCGCCGCCGCAAACCACCAATAAAAACCGAACGCAGACGAGGTAGGCGCTGCCGCTATAAGCAGCTAAAAGCCTACATATAATTTTTCATTTATTTTTACTTTTAACTTTTGTGTGTGTTGTGTTTAAAAAATGCAAAATACAAATAAAACAAAAACAAAAACCGAAACCAGCATAAGCACATTTTTAAATTTAAAAACTAAAAATTACTTTAATTCAAATTTAAATATTATTTCTTTTGTACACAGCTGAAAAATAAAAATTCGAAATCGATGGAGAGAATAAAACGAGAGAGAGAGAGGAAAGTAGGGAGAGAGAGAGTATGCTCAGTTTTTATATAAAAAGAAATAAGCATTCCTCTCTTACTTTTACTTATATGTGAAATATGTTATTACTTTTAAATTACTTATTTTATAATTCTTTTGTGTAAAAAAACAAATATTTTAATGAACAAGAGAATAATATTTCATCATACACAGAGAAATCATTATAAAATAAATGTGTTAATTTATTACAAAAAAAAAACAATTTTTGATTTATTTGTTTTTGTTGTTATTCTTTTTAAGTTTTTTTTTCTTTAATTTCTTTCAATCCATCCTTTTTTTGTTTTGTTTTGTTCTTTAAACTTTTTCCAGCATTCAAAAATAGATTTAGATGTATTTGAAAAGTATATATTTATAAATAAATATACAAAAAAAATAAAAAAAAAATATATATATGAAATAAAACTTGTACAATGTACTAAACTAATGTAAGTGTGTACAATAACTTTAAAACAAACAACAACAAAAAAAGAATAAAATTAATTATTTAACTTGTAAATGTTTCAAAATCCAATGTGTTCTGAGTCGTTTCTTTTTGATTTTTCAATTTTTGATTTATTATTCAACGGGGACAGTTTTCTAAAAGTGTGTCTTTGTAGGTGTACTCAACATCGCATATGGTCTACTTGTTCATTGGATTTAAATCGTCTTCAAGAATTGGAATTTGAAGCATTTGTATATAAACCTCTTATGCATGGGTAAGTTTAAGTCTTTGAAGAAAAGTAAATTCTGTCCATCTAGAAAAACTTATCTAATGCTGTACTGTTTGATTAATCTTATTAGAAGATTTTATAGAAAGTTAAAAATAAAACGGTGATTAGGTTCGCTTGAATCGCTTTCTCGTAAATGAAAAATAAGGGTTAATCGCGCTGATAGCTCTTGTCAAACTTAAGTATGCATACTTGATTGTATTTGATTCTTTTTTCGAAAGATAGTTCCCTAAAATGGAAAAAAATGTCCACAATAAGAACCAATAATTCATGATTTCCCTACAAGAGAACAAAAAATCCTATAGCCCAATTTAATAGTTAGAGAGAATTGACTTTAAAAGATTTTTGACTTTGATTAATATTTTGACTCAACTTTGATGGATTTCTTGCTAAAGGTCTTAAACTTACGGGAACCCTTCATGAATTATATAGAAATCTGTGTTAATCCCGACAAAAGATTAAGAAATTTCTTCGGGATTCGGGATTTAGACAAAACTTTGAAACGTTCAAATAACCTCCCGCTGAACAATTCAAAATTTAATAGTTATCTTACTTTTTTAAACTGATTGGAAAATTAAAGTTTTTGAAAATATCTTCGAAAATGTACATTAAACACATTTAATTTTATTTTGTGATATTAAAATTTAGCTGGCTAATGTTCTGGAATTGATGTAGGAGAAATGAAAGATCATTTGGTTGGAGAATGTTCGTACTTTGTTAGCTTTTCTTTACGATATCCCACAAAACTAAATACAGCGACTATGCTAGATAAATAAGCTTGTTGATTGAGATCCAAAACTGTTATGTCTTCTTAATTAATTTTAGTTTTTTTGATTCCAGTTTGATACAGTTCTTATAGAAATTTCTTTTTTTTCAAAAACGATCTTTTGAGTTGTTTGAAGTACCTATTGCTCTTGTTTCCTCGTGCGTTCTTGTGTTTTTTTTTTAATGAGTTTGTCGAACTTAATCTTTTTTGTTCTTACGATATTTTTTGTATAACTACTTTTATTAAGCACTCTTCTTGAAGTTACTCCACTTTAGTAAGCCCTATCCACTGTAACCGATTCCCGAAAAAAAACTCACCAAATCCATTCGTAATGTAAAATTGTATGAAATTTTCTTTTCGGGATTCGTAAGTTTTCGAAAAGGATGAAACTCTGCATTTAATCGAATAAGAACACAATTATTATTATTTATGTATTATTATTATAAATTCTTTATTATTCTCGATAAATGTACAATCTTTTAATAGCTAAGAATAAAAGCATGGCAAATGTTGCAGTCTGCCTGAATTGACTTATTTCGAGTTTACATTTTAAGTGAAAAAGTTAAAGTTATAAACTATGAGTTTTATATACATTAAAAAATAGTAGTTTGTTTATTCATTTTGTTTAATTCTATAGTACAATATTTAAAAAAAAAAATAAAGAAAAAAATTGAATTATATCTTCAATCATTCAAATATAAATACAACAAAAAAAAAAAAGAGAAATTGGAACACATTATCAAATATGTAATTAATACCTATATAAAACTGTTACGGTAACCTAAAGCATGACTAATATAGGAGCATAGGGGTTTCCAATCTAGATTACCATTTAAGAGTTGCTTTGTATATTCAAGTGTTAGAATGTTTTGTGAAAAGTAAAGCCTTCTAATTTCCTGTAACATTGGACAAACAGCTAAGAAGTGGTACACATCCTCAATTTCATTACGGTTGCACAAAGTACATTTTGGATCAAGGTCTACTCTATGTGGCTTATAGTTTAAATTCAGCATCTCAGTTCTTGCATTAAAAATAAGGCTCATTTGCTTTATAGATAATTTTTCGTTAAAATAATTACTTCTGTAGAGTGTGTGGTTTAGTGTTTTGTATATGAGTCTAGTGCTAGAAGTTTGAGCTCTATGCAAACACTGTAAATAAAGAGAGTCATCTATCTTTACTATGCATTTATAGAAAACTTTTTGCCACAATTATTATTGATAAGAATTTAACTAACTTTGCGGCAGAATAATCTTCTTAGAGACACTTATACTGCAAATAAAAAGTGTTACTTACATGTTCTCATTTTTAGTTTCATTAGGTAATCGTTAATCTTATTTTTTACTGTTAGCTATGATGATTAAGTAAATTACTTTAATTTCACCATCGCCATGGGGGAAATTTGAAAATTCCAACAGCTTTCAACAATTCCTTGTGCGCTCAATTCGGTCTATTTAAATGACGTATAAAAGTTCCTAGAATCGTGCTTTCTAATACAATTTGATTTCTTGATTTTATTCTCGAAGCTGGATAAAATTCCTTGAGAGATTAAGTCACTGTGTCAGAAATGCACTTGACCTCAAAAAGATTCCTTCTACCATTAACACCGTACTTATCCAAGCAGAAGAAAAACGATTCTACCTTAAATGTGACGGGCAGGACAACAACATGTCATTTGCCACTTGCCGTTGTATCCGAAAATGGTTCCATAAGCGCTATCGGTAACTTAACATGCTATTCTGTTCTGTAAGCTCTTTAAACCACAACCAACAATCGAAATAAGTTCATTATCTTCTCCGTAAGAAAACGCAGCCGTAACGAGCTCTAATAACAACATTGACATTTTGTCTGAAATAATATATGTATGAACTTATAAGATCCTCAAAATACGAATATGTGGACATTGCAGCAAACTCATTAAAAAACACACCCGTTTACAATTTTACCATCTTCGCCAAATTAGACATCCTTAAAACTATTGAAAAATATTAAAGCATATTACAATCCACAACTGTAGAAAAGGTTAATTCCAAAGAAATCGCAGCCATATAAACCACAAATGTTTCAAAACATGATATATCGACATACCACTACATCACACTAACATCTCCTCAACAAAACCTCGTCTCCGCTTTGTAATACTAGATTGGCCATATTACACTTCAGGTCTCGTTCCGAATTGATGGAAAACAGCATCTGTCCAGCCCATACTGAAAAAAAGGCGAATCCTCATCTCATCTCATTATCAACCGATCGCTCTAACGTCCCTTCTTTCTAAGGGCAACTAAACGCTGCTTAATTATCAGCTTAAGAAATATCTTGAGAAACGAATTCTTCTTAACGACCGGCAGTACGGCTTTCTTAGCATTATGTCCACTGAAGGTCTTATCCCTCCTTCGTTGGATTAAAAAATTGCCTTGCTAACCGTTCAATGCAAGTAGTTTTGGATGGGTTCAAGTCTGTAGACCACAAAATAAATGCTGGTGTGCACAAATGCTCTGTTTTGTCACCGACCCTCTTCCACATTTTTATAAATGATCTAGTGTCTGTCACTTCTAAATATTTAAATTCTAAATAATTGTTTAGCTGACGATAGAACTCTATTCTATCTTTATTCGTTTCCAGACTCACGTAGGATAACCTCATTTAAATTTCGAGCTACGCAATTTTGTGCAATGGGGAATAAGAAACCGCGTGCAATTTAATGCTTCAAAAACTCAATCCTGTCTTGTATACTTAAAGCGAGATAAACCCCCCTTTCCGCTGTTTATGAGTGACATTTGCATCAAAGAAACTAAATACATACATACATATGTAGATATTCTCGGATTTGCATCAGCAACCACCCTGTCGTCTAAAATGATGCAAGATATTTAGCTTTTCTGATACGATGAAAGAAATTTGTCTCTTTAACATCTGGCTACAATGTATAAAACATTTGTACGTCAAAGTCTTGAGTATAACTCCCATCTCTGAACTGGTGCTCTAGTAGTATAGGTACTTAAGCCTCTTGGACCTTATTCAACAAAAAGCTTTTAAAATGATTGGTGAAAATAACATAATTAACTAATTACGTCACTCGAACATGGTCTCACCATTTTTTTACCGTTATTTCAACGGACTATGTTCTAGTTAAACAGCCAATTGCATTTCTCCGCTTAAACAGTTGAAATGTAATGCCAGCGCTTCTAGAAATTCAAATAAGTTTACCCTTGAGTCTAACTTCGGCCGTATTGTGAATTACAGATATTCATTCTTTGGCCGTATTACGCGAATGTGGAATGCCTTACCACACTATGTCTTTCCCTTCCGTTTCAATGTTAAAGAATTCAAAACCAATGTACTCCGACAACATCTCTTTTTCTAACGCCTTCCTCTTTCCTAACGTTCAAATTGTGTCTTTGGTATATTAAAGGTAAAAAATCATATTTTAGAACAATACCCATAATTACAACCCATAATAAAAACTATAATTAATAATATTTATAAATATTTACGAAATTCATAAAAACCCTAGTCGTAACAATCTAGAAAATGTTTTTATATACTTATGTACATACATATGTACATTAAAAAAAATTCTAACATATTATGCATATTATAATTATTATTTAAACTGAGCCAAAAGTACCACAAGCTAGGCTCTTCTTTACTTGTTAATAATAAATGTTTGGAGAGAAAATTGTAAAGAGCGTTGACGATCGTATGGGACAAATCTTCTTTCGCACTCATGCAGTTGCAAAATTCTGAAGAGGTGTTCTTCAAAGCTGGCTTAAGAAATATCTCCAAAAACGAAAGCTTCTTAATGACCAACAGTACGCCTATCGCAGCGATACGTCCACTGGTGCTCTCATGGTTCATACCACTGAACGTGGAGCAAATGTATTGGATGGATTCAAGTCTGAAATTCACAAAATAAATGCTGATGTCTCCCAGTTCTGCGTTTTGTGTTCGACTATTTTCCTTATATTCATAAACGACCTCTTGTCTGCCACGTCTAATCCATTATTCTGTGTCGCTGACGACAGTACGCTCAGCTTTTCATATTCGTTTTTAGATTCACATCCTTGTCCTTCGGATGTGGAACTTCAGCGGCAGCGTATGTTAAGCTCATTACATTCCAATCTCGACAGCATTGTCCAATGGAGAGATATTACCCGTGTAGAATTTAATGCTTTAAAAACTCAATGCTGTCTCCAGTCGTTAAAGCGTACCCACACCCGATGTCGCTATACATGAGTGGCAAATGCATCCAGGAAACTTACAGCCTTATTACGGTTGTCAAAGATCAATTAATTGACAATTGAAAAATTTTGTCAATTAATTGATACATTGGTATTATGGTTATTTTTTGATCCAATGTGAACAAAGATCAAAAATCTATTGTGAATAGTGCCTATTTACTTTTGACGTTTCAATTTCATTTACAATTTTTCAACGGACTGCTTTTGTTTCGTGTGACGAATTTTATTTTGGTTGATTTGGATTAAAAATGTAAGTAGTTTGCAATAAATTAATGGTGCTATTCAATTTTAAGTGTTTTTCCTTACGTAGGAGTAAAATTGTAAGTAACAAAAATCAGCTCGCCAGATTGGTAGAACGGATGGAAGAGAACCCAGACTTCGCTAAGGGTGTTTATTCAAAGCCACTCATGAGTAAGAAGTGGGTAGAGATTGCGGTTTAATTAAACAGCTTAGGCCCACCAGAACGAAACTCAACCAAGTGGCAGAGTGTTAGTATTGTGTTGTGGATATAAATACCAATGCTAAAATCGTTCCCAACACTTAACTGGTAGCTTCCTTGCGCAAGGAATCTTAAGACAGCTGCAAATTTTAGTATGTTTGGGATGGATTGTTGTCTTTTTGTTGGTTTTAACTTGTCGTTGATATCTAAAAATACATTAAGGAAGGCTTCTTTCGAAAGTCTAAAGTTTGGAATGAATCTAAAAGCGATTTTGTAATGTAACTAAAAAAGATCTTTTATCTACATACATATTATGTTCAGCCAAATCCATCGGATTTGAAGCATCGCGTAGTTTTCTTCGAATCTTTGCTTGCTCCAAAGTATTTTCTTCTTTAATTTCATTTTCACCGAAAAATAGTTCGATAGTAGACATGCTTTTGGCTTTCGCGATCCGTAAAATGTTTTATCAACAAGGAATTTGTGATTGACTGAAAATTTGATAATCAACAAATATTTTGACAACCATAATACCAAGACTGTCAATTTGAATCATTCACAATAGATCTAATTTCTGAAGAGCGTTCACAGTTTATAAAAAATTTTGATTGCTGACAATGATAATACCAATTCATCAATCTCATTGAAAAATGTCAACTAGCGTATTGATAATTGACAACCGTAATAGGGCTGTTACTTACTAAACTTATGGAATGATCACATATTCGACATAGCCAAAAAAGCTGCTAGGTGCTTAGGATTTCTCCGACGGTGCAAGAAATTGGATAGAAAAAGAGGCTGGGATGCGACCCACACTGATAACTTCCCATACCGTCTGTCGATTTGTCTTGCTTAAGAGTTTTTCTATATGTTTCAATTTTTACCAAATTTGCGTACTATTTTTTGTAGATTTTATTTTTTTATGAAAAAACGGACTGTTGGATTTTTATAAAAAAATTACTGAATATCGAAAACAATATTTTCTGTGAAATAAAATAAGTTTGAAGCCAATATTTGTAATTTTTGAAAAGCTACTTGAGTCGAAAGTAAATTTTTACGAAGTTTTAGTACTGTTTTTTTTTAGGTTTTTATTTTTTGTAAAAAAAACTGTCAGTTCGATTTTTCTCAAAATTTTATCGAATGTTGAAAACAATATTTCTTATAAGTTAAAATTTGTTAGAAGCCATTTTCTCAAATTTTCGAAAAGATATTTGAGTCGAAAATCAATTTTTACCAACTTTTGTTAAATTTTTTTTTGGTTTTTAATTTTTTGTAAAAAAAACTGCCAATTAGATTTTTTTCAAAATTTTACTGAATGTTGACAACAATATTTTTAGAAAGATTAAAGCAGTTTAAAGCCAATATCTCAAAGGTTTAAAAAGATATTTGAGTCGAAATTCAATTTTTACCAACTTATTTTTTTTTTTAGGTTTTTATTTTTAGTAAAAAAAACTGTCAATTCGGTTTTTCTCAACATTTTTCAGAATGTTGAAAACAATATTTCTTATAACATAAAAAAGTTTGAAGCCATAATGTCAAGTTCTTGAAAAGATATTTGAGTCGAAATTCAATTTTTACCAACTTTGAGTAATATTTTTTTATGTTTCTATTTTTTATAAAAAAAACTGTCGGTTAGAATTTTCTCAAAATTTTGTCAGATGTCAAAAACATTATTCTTCGTTGCTCAAAATTGTTTTGGAGATGAAATCATATTTTAGTCGTAAAATTTTCGAGGTGACAAATTTTTTTTTCAGTTTTTTTGATTTATAAAAAAAACATTAATTGGATTTTTTCCAAAAATACAATTGTTTTGTATCACGTTACAATATATAATATAAACTTTAATTCAAGTCTCTAGCGTCATTGGTTCATGAGATATTTAGATTTAACCAAAATTTTCACCTATTTTTTAAACTGCTATAGTAAAAAAAACCACCCACGCAATTTTTTTGAGAGCCCTTATTATCTGTATAACAAAATTTATTTGAAGTCGATATCTCTTCTGGTTCTTGAGCTATGGACAACGAAAAAAACGTCGCGAGCGTACGGACATACGGACGTACGTACACACGCACGCACAGACATCTTTCTAAAAATCTTTTATTTCGACTCTAGGGATCTTGAAACGTCGAGAAATGTCAAAATTTTCAATTTGACAAATCGGACCCATTACAATAACTTCCTATGGGAAGTTAATTAAAAAAGAGCTTTGAAATTCATAGGCAATAGAACTATAACCCACAAATTTACGTCATTTAAACTCAGCAATGTTTCATGCCTTTCGTTGTTTTACCGATATTTTTAAAAAACAATGTTCTGTCTAATTACGACAGTTGCATTCCTCTTCTTAATTCACCCGTAATACTCGCACTTCCAGTAATGCTAATCACTTCATCAACTTACCCTTGAGCTCACTTTCGGACGTACTATCAAGTATAGAGAATCTTTTTCCAACCGCACATCGAGAATGTAGAATGCTTTGACCAACTTTGTTTTTCCCTTTCATTTTGATATTCAGAACTTTAAGACCAATGTCAACGGTATCTCCTCTTAAATCCTTCCCTATTTTCCAAACGCTCGCACTGTGTTTTTAATATAAACATATAAAGAGTATTACCCAACCTCTCGAAGGCCTGTAAATTATAAAAAAAAAATTTCTCTTTCAAAACCTCCATTGTAACCTCTTTTCAAAGAATTAACACAAATACCGAACTGAAAACAGCTTTCACTTTTCAATAAAACACTTTGGGATTCTTTTCCTTTAATCTTATTATTCCTTCAATTTTTTTTATTTAGACAATTTAATTATTTGCATCCAATTTGTTTATATTGTTTTTGTTTTTAATAATTTTATTTTAATTGCTGGGATATAATTTTGATAATTTATATGCATTCATTTGTTTTTATTTTTTGTAAGTATTTTCCAAATGTGTAGTTTGGTGTTTTGCCAAAAGTTGGTTAATTTTTGTTTTGCTTTCAAAGGATCAAAGTAGATAGACTTGAATATGATTTATATAATCTTTTTAGCCTAATAAATAAATAACGTTTTTGAAAATTGTCTGCTCCACAATGAACTTAACAAAAATTTGAATTTTCAAGTTTCTTTTTTGTTAATGAAGAAAAAGAAAACAAATTTAAATTTCCAACTGAGTTTGTGTGTGAGTTCTGTAATATCATAAAATAAAATCAGACCTTGTATTTCTGTCTGTCTGTCTCTGATTTTTGAAGTTTATTTTGAAATAATTTTGTATCTCTTTTATTTAGAATTGATTTTTTCTTGTTTTAAATATTTACAATTTAATACTTCCATCGGTTTTATCTGTTTCTATTTAAATAAACACAAAAACTAACAATAGGAATTTAATCAAAATTGAATTTGTCATATTTTGAGGGGGCGGGTGGAGGGCATGGAATACAGATTAGGGCAAGGAGAGAGAAAGATAGATATAGATAGAAAGAAAATATATCAAACAAAGAAGTATACATATTATATAAAATGCAAATGTATGTAAATGGTTTATGGGGAAATCAGTCTCTTAAAACCTAACTAAGAAAAATTTACTGTCTTAAATCGATATACTACTTTTTGTTGTTGTTTTTGTTATTAATCTCATGAGTTTTTAATATTCAAACTGTTGATTGTACTGCCATTGATGTCTCTTCGAATGTAGAAGAGTATGTATGGTTTGCATTCGGCCACAGCCGATGAGGGAACTTCCTTGACGGTATGATCATTGAAATGCAACCAAGTGCCATTGTTTATTGCAAAAGATGTATAATGACCACAACTCGAACTGCAAACAACAGCAACAAAATACATTGATAATCATATTTGTAAAGATCGATTTAAAGAACAAACCCATTGCCATGATGAACAATTACAGCTGCCAAATCGTAAACATTACACGACTGACTGGTCCTCCTTGTTTCGGGCATGTTATTGAGAACGTATTGCGACATGTCCAGGGATTTTATAGGGAATGAAATCCTCAAATCCAGTTTGGTTCTAACAAGAGCAAAACAAGAGTTGGGGTATTTTATGTTTCATTCCATAGAATCTTCTATCACAAAATACTTTACCTGAAAAAATTATTCCACCTAAACCGTTTAATATGCAAGCAAAGCACATTAGGTAGCCTTCGGATCCAGAAACGCTTTGTCGATCGTTGCTTGCATTTGCAAGAGCTGCAATAGTATAGCTCAGTTTCGGCCAATTCTTCAACCTTTATTGAAATATCAAATTGAAAATTAACTTTAAACTTTTAAATCTAAAACAACTTTAACTCGCCTCAGTAAAACTTGATAAACAATCACTAATGTTACAAAGTGGTTTGACCTTAGTTGGTGTTGAACCATTCCCTGAGGCCGCTGCTGTTCCTCCTGCATTGCCACTCAGAGTCGAACTACTTGCTGCACATTCCTTATAGAATTTCTCCGGAATGTCCAATGACAAATCAAGAAAAGGATCATGCTTCTTGCTCTCCATGCCACAAATCAGACATCGCACTTCGCTCTGCAGAGTTCCACCAAAAACATTTGTCACAATCGAACTGCGTCCACCTTTGTAATTGCTATTCGCTGGTGTAGAAGGAGATGCAGATGAAGATGATGATGATTGTGATAGAGTGAATGATGATGATGATGAGACAACATCTTTGTAGCACGACGGACCAATAGAATTGATATTTCCATATGCGATGGACTTACCATTGCTTGTTCCTATGGTCGTGGCAGCTTTGCATTCAGCAGCCAACAATGGTGTCACGTCAATGCTGAGGTGTTGCAACTCGTTGTGGAGGCGATCGAGCATGTAGCGTAAAAATTCATGGGCATCATGTTGACGATGACCCCGAAATTGAGGAACTACCTTCCAAATGACCAAGAATAGACATTCAGGTGATATCGCTTTGGAACCATCGCCGCCCTTGCTGAGATTTAACAACACTTTGCGCAATTCTTCCACCACATTCGCATCGCTCATGCTTTCTTTTAGACTTCGCGAACAATAGACACGTTGTTGTTTCTGTTTTCCGCTGGGTTCTAGACAGGGAAGGGCATTAAAATAACAACTAAACTCTTTGATGTTGCTTAGCGATTGTAGAACAGAATTCATAAAGCAAGTATTGCCCAAATTCCGTAATCCTACAACCTGGAAAAATTAAATTGAAATTCCATCAAAATGTTCATCAACAGTCTCTATCGTTTTAAGTGTTTTGTTTTGTTGTTGTTGCTGTATACAAACCTTTCTAAGTGACTTCCTTTTAGGAGTCGCCGCACTGTCACCACTCTCACTTGAAATTGTCCTCTTCCTAGGCCTTAATTTTCTTCCTGGTTTTGGTGTATCCTCCCAACCAGAATCATTGGACGAAACACTTGCAGTTTCTTGTTGTGATTTTGATGATGAGGACGTCTCCGAACTTGAATCATCTTCACTTTTGAGTTCTTGTCGAAGTTCCTCAACTGAATGTGTTTCATTTATAACAAAATCATCACATTTGTAACTAAAAGAAATTAAATTTTATCAAAAATTCGAGTTAATGTTGTTTCCTGTGCAACTTACCAAAATACAGAATAATCAAGAGTATTCATACAGACTTTATGATTTTTCGCCTTAAAATGACTTAAGGCATGGGCTTTTTCATAACGGCCACATAATACTGCCCCACAATGCAAACAAATCCAATTGTTTTTCTCCGACTTGCATTCTGAAATTAAGAGACAAAACCAATCGATCGATTATTAAATTAAAAAGTAAATTTGTGTTTTTTTGTTTGTATACATCTATTTTCAGGCCTTTTAAAAAACAGCACACTTTAAGGGTTAATTCCACAAAATAACCTTAATAATATTAACATAACAATGATAATGTTTATGTTAATTTTGTATGGTAGGCGACAGCGTGGCAGACCATGCGTACGCTTGAGAGATGGCGTAGAACAGGACGCCCGAAGCAATAGGGTGCGCAACTGGATGGCGTCAGCTCGCGATCGGGATAAATGGAGAGACTTGTTGTATGAGGTCAGAACCGGATCCCGATTGTCGAGCCGTTTATGATGATGAATGTATAGGCGAAAATAACTTTCGAGAAAAAAAATACGAAATAAAGACTTTTATTGAAAACGGATCACTCTTTGAAAACTAAAAAAAAAACACTCTTTAGAAATTATTTAATGTGCAGTCTTTTTTAGACTTACACCATTTGAAACGTTAATATATTTAATTTTTTCATGTGAGTGTAATAATTTGGTCGCCCACTGTAGGCTTAAAAAGCATTTTTGGTTGGCCTTTGTTTAACCCAGGAGACCCATAACCTTGAAATTCTTTTGATTTAAAAAGGTCTTTAGTTTTATTTTCTCTTAACATTGTTTTTGATTCCATCAAGAATATTCAAGGAAAGTTGGTTTAGGTAGAAGTTGCGGTTGGCATACACATGGGCTTCTAATGAAGGATAAAAGAATAGATCAATTTGCATCCCCTTTTCGAAAGAGTGCAGCTCATTTGAAGAGAATTCGAGCAGAGTTGTAAAACTGTATTAAAGTAAACAAAGCTAAATTTGTTCCGAATGCTTTTAAACCAATTTCAGCAAATACGTTCACAGATGCCCTAAAATTTGTTAATAGGAACGTCAAATATAAATTTCCTTTGTCAAACTCAAAGAAGTAAGAAGCGTATATCAATAAATGCATACAATAGCCTTCAAAAACTTCCATCAACACAAGCCTTGAACTAAGATATGTACCACATCATTGGAAAAATGCAGAATTCATTGTTATATCTAAAAAATGTTAGCCACCAACACAAGTAACACGATACACACGCTTATACTAATCATAGCAAAAGTTTTCGAAAAACTAATAGAGCTCAGTAAAATAATAGAAGGAAGACTAATTCTTATTGTAAACCATGATGCTCGGCTATATTCTTAGATGTTGCTTAAGCTTTGGCAAGGTTTGGAACTTGGGACTTTAAACTAACTGCATAGGGACCTTCCCAGACAGTACTACGAAATACTGAAATCATATGTTACGAACCTACTCTTGGGAGTATGGTACTACCAAGGTTCACGGAACTAAAGAAAACTATAAGCCGGTGTACCGCAAGGAAGTGTCCTAGGACCAACCTTGTATTTTTTATATACAAGGAATATTCCAGTGCATAATCTAATCTGTCAGATAATACTACAATTGTGCCAGATAGGCCTTACGCAAAGACCACAAGAATCGTAAAATGTAGGCAATAAAGTAAGTGTTTCAAAAATAGCGTACTAAACTAAATGAAACAAAATCGAAGCATATACATTTAAAATTAATCGAAATAATGTTCCAAATTCTATAAACTGTACAGAAGTACCATACTAATGCTGCTAAATACATTGGAATGAATTTGGATGCTAAGCTTAATTGGAAAGACTATTACTAGCTCTTCCAAGAAGTACAGAAGAACGTACTAATTAATAACTAATAAGAAACATATCTTTCTAGAAGAAAGCAAAGAAAGAACTGAAATCCGTTTGGACTGATGGCATTCAACTATGAGGGTGTTACTTCTTCTTCCTTTCACCGTGCAATAATAAATGCCTCTTGGTATATAAAAAACAGCGGTCTACATCGTGACCTTCAAATTGAAATAGTTACAGAAGTGCTTAACAAAAACACACTGTATCACATAATCAGCAACTGCAAAGAAGTCATACTAACTCCGAAATGGAGACCATCTTAAATGTAAGGAGTTTAAGAGGAACTAAGTCTCATGACCTAATGGTCTAAAAGCTATAAACATCCCCTAAATTTAATTTTAATTTAGGAAAGAAAAATCATTTTTCGATCTTTCATAGATTAATGGTTAACCGGTGGTTTTAGTGGGGTAACAGTTCCACACTACTCGGTACTGTTTCTTACCAAGTGTCTGTTAAAGATTTCCTTCGGATAGCTTACAGATTTCTTGAATGCTATTGGCCTTAAATGCTTGAATCGTGCCCGGATAGTTAGCATAACATCGATTCTTTACGATTTCGCTCAAAATAGTCCGAAAGGGTCAAATCGTCAAGACTTCTGATAACACGATTTGGGAATTTGGTGCGCAAAAGATCGATTAGGGCATAAGTCGTTTTACATGGCTTCATCAACCGATCGCAAACCTAAGCGTTGGTCCACAGCAAAAACTGTTATTCTTTGTAGTGTTCCGAGTCCCAGATGTGGCACTACTGTTTTTTAAGGTAGCCCCGATATTAAAATATGCCTCTTCTAAAAGGTAATTTTTCGCCTAATTGCTGAACTAATTGGACTTTGCAATCTAGCAAAACCAGATCTTTGTGGAGAATTCTCCATAGGCTTTTGCTAATGATGGTCAAATAAGCCACACTCTCAGCTACACTCTCCGAAAAAAAAGCTCCCAGTTTCAAAATGATCTATGATTTAAAAAAAAAAAAACACGAAATTGCCCACCCTGTATACTCCTATTAGTACCTATAAGACCACTGCCCAATAATTCGAGATTTTATGAAATCTTCTTCTTCGAGCTACATATAGTGTATACCTAAGGTTCATTGTCTATATAATGTCTTGCTTTAGCACTTTATATTTAGCTTAAAGTATACAAACCATATGCATCTGAAGGTGGGGAGAGGTTTTGGAAAATACACTTGGACCTTATGCTAGCGGTTGCCACTTAAAAAGTTGGTCCTGCTTAAGCTGATAAAATGAATTAGGTGGCGCAATCACTTTTCATGACAAGAAATATACTCTAAGAGGTATTGCAGTCCTACGCACTAATCATCACGCCACGGGTGATACAGGAAACTTTTACAACCAATCCCAAGCATGTACGCCCGGAAGGTGAGGGGACAAGGATCCTCCGTCTCCATAATACCGTTGGAAAAAAAAACAATCCGGGCTGATTTTTTCATTCATAAATCCGACAAAGACCGACCCCTAGAATTATGTAAGAGGGAAAATATTATTTTATTCAGTCTTGCCTTGATTTTACTCATTACATAAGTACAAAAGGCCGTATTTTGCTTATTCCAACTTGTAGCATTGTTTTAGATATTCTTTTTTTTAGACTTTGATTGTGTTTCTAATTCTGTAGATAAAGCGAAAGGGTCAATACCTGTTCCAAAGTTCAACTAAGATTATAGTTTCAAACAAAATGAACTAACAAATTTCCACAACCCTATACCCGGTCTTGTTGGAAATCTTAATAGAACTAAATATTTTTCTTTTTGTCTACAAAAACATTCACATCCATCCCCAAAAAAAAATAAAAGAAAAACACAAAATGTTGTAATAAACTAAGCAATTGTTCTAAATTAACATTTTGTTTTGCTTTTTGGTGGAGACTTCCACGCATACATCTCTCCACAAATAAAAATATGACACTAACTATCGTCGTAGTCGACGTCGTCGTCGCTGTCGCTGTCGCCATTGTCACAGACAGCAGAACAAGCTTGATAAAAAAAAAACTACCTTAAAAAACCTGTCTCCTGCTCCTCTCTCTCTCTTTCTTTTCAATTACACAAAAATATTTAAAAGCTGAACAAAAAAGTAAACTTTGATTCCATTCCATCCATATTGGGGTTTGGGTTTGGGCTTTGGGGGTATAAAAGTTTACCTCACTGTTCGTCTCGTTTATTCTCATTTCTTAGCTCAAAGCGAGAGGCCACTCATTCATTCCGGATCGGATTCAGTTTCAGATGTAGGTATCGCCTCCGCCTCAGGGCTAGGCTAATCAACCAACTCTGCTCTACGTCGTCGTCTACCATACCATAAACCGTACCCATCAAGAGGAGACTTCTTTAAAATTTCATTATTTTCACCAAATTGCCACCATCATCATCAACATCACCACCACCACCGCATTACCACAAATTACCACTACCACAAGTCTGACCGAGACCGAAGACGAGGAGGAACCTCCAGAACTTTTTGATTATCGAACGTATTTTTTGACTCAACAACAAGAACAACTCCACATCCACACTATCGATTTTCACTGAATCACGTAAATCTGGGGCTTATCTTAGTTCGTTTAATGGGCAGACAAAAAATATTATGAAATTATTGAATGACCTTCCCCAATCACCCTAATCATACACCTGAACCACAATAAAACTATGACAAACCGTCTGAACCCCTCTGCACTCCCCTCGAGAATGACTTTTTACCTGAACATTTCCATAATTTTTGCTGCTGTTGGTTTTGGTTATGATGACCACTGATGCCGACTGTGACGGTGACGGGCGTTACCACCACAGGGAGGACGGAACCACTGTTGTTGCTTGTGCTGTCCGCTGCCACAAGAAGAACCCCACCTTCTTCCTTTGCTGTTCCTGTTTGACTGGCCCTGGGACTTGGGCAGGGATGGGTGCCCGTGATTGTACCCGCACCCGTAACCGTGCTACGTCCATCAATCAGCTGACACTTTTTTGTTCGTATCAATCCACGATTTATCTTGCAATTGTCACTCAGATGTGGGCAGTCCATCACTGGGCTGGGATCTAATCCTTCTTTTTATGTCTTTTTTCAGTCTCAGGGAGTCACACGGGAAACTTCACACTTAATAGTGCAGCATACACGGCTAGAGCAGGCCCAGAGTCAGTCCGAGTCGAGGGACAAAATAATAAAAAAAAAAAAACGAAAAAAAGCTGTGGTCGAATAATTTTTTAGTGGAGAATATGCAAATTTATTTTTCTTCCACACGAGCGCTGCGCTGCGACGAACCGAGTCGAGCCGAGACCGAAAGCAAGAGCAGTATGAGTGTGGAACCTGAATTTGAGAAGGAAAAGAATTTTTGCAACTTTGTCTCACGCACAGGTACAAGTCGGCTATGATTTTGTGTCCTTTTCTTTCTTGTGATGTTGTTGTTTTTTTTTGGTGAAGTTTTTGCTAAGTTCTTGGAGTTTTTTTTGTCTTTTGCTGCGGCACTTTTTCTGTTTTGTTATTTTTCTTTTGTATGCAGGGATTATTTAATTTTTACTTCACAAATTTTGATTTAAAAATTAATTTTAAATGCAAGACGATGATGAATGAGTAAATGAACTGAGATTTGTGTGTGTTGTTTTCACTCCACTTTGTCGTTTGTCATGACTCCTTGTACTCCTGGGCTGGGGTACAATGAACGCAAAGAACGAAAACGAACAGAAACAGAACAGCTCAGACACAGAATCACAGTCGCAGGCACAGACAAGACAAACACAAGAGACAACATATGATGAGCTGCTTTTCTTTCTCATTATAGGCAAAATAAACGACATGGACAACGATATAATCGAATGCTAATGTGTATCTTTCTGTTTCTTCTTTCTTTTCGTTTTTTTTATAGCAAATTTATTTTGTGTCGGTTTTAGTTTTCAAATTTTATTTTACATCTTAGAAATTTAATCAATTGTTGGATTATGGAATATAGAATTACGTATTCTACTTAATCCGAATTATTATGAGAAAAGACTGCTGATGAATGTTGATTGGGGAATTTTAATACAGCTGTAGCTGTCTCTTTCTTGTGTTTTGTGTTTTAATTTTGCAATTTAATTTGTTTACTCGCTTGCTCTTTCTCAGCTGATGTGGGATCCATTGTTCTAGTACAATTTTTGGATGTTATTTATTTGGCTTGACTGAATGTACAGTAATGACATTTTTTCTGAGTTTGATTTATTTTCAGTTTGGTTGTTTTTATTCACTATTTAAAAACATAAAGAACCAATACTATAATTATATACAGCTATGTTCTACATTTCACTTTCACTCGAAATGAAATTGAAATCGATTCAAAAAATTAATTAGAGCTCTGACATTTACTTTCAACGATATCGATTTCATTTTTTTTTGAACGTAGGCACCAGTTATAGCTATCATTGGTTTATATCATTGAAAAGAAACATTGGAATTTTCTAGATAGGGCGTTTATAGCTATCATTAAAAATGCCTGTCATTGAAAAAAATTTCCTGATTAAAATCCACCAAAAATGTTTACTGACAGAAATCTGTCATTGGAATTGTATGTTCAACGAATTTCCGTCCGGAAAATAGAAAAATACATTTTTAGAGAAAAATAAATGCGTAATTTCACTTTTTTTTTCTCAAAAAAATTCTTTGTGTGATTCCCGATCGATCAGTATATAATTTTAATTTCTAATCAAAGGGAAACACCGTCTAATATCGATTCAGAAATTTTTCCGGATCGATTTCAATGATAGCTATAACTGGCCCCTTAAAACAAAGTGAAATTACGTGTTCTACATTTGGATTTTTGCGATTTTCAAGTGATTTGAATTCGACCGGATTAAGTTGGTGTGCTTTGAATTCGTTAAGAGGAAATTGTTTAAAAATAGTAATAGTTGCACTTAAACGATTCGTGAGAAGTTGCAACTTTTACTTTGTATTTGAGTTAAGGGACAAAGCATTTTAAACGATTTTACAACACACCAAATGTCTTCTCTATACCAAAAAAAAACTTTCTTTAAAATACTTTCAAGACACATTTAGAAACTATACTTCGAATTATATTATATATTTGAAATATATTTGCAAATGGCTTATGGAAAAGAACCGCAAATCGGCAGCAAATGTGCATCAACACAGTGCAAATAGAAACACACTAATATTTTATATTTATTTTATTAAAAAGCACAGTAAAAATAAAATTATAAGAAATTATACAAATTACAACAATGAACAAAATTGTTAATTGACTGATTTGATATCATATGACAGCTGCTTTAATTTCACTTGAAGTGATTTCGAAAAGTATTCGAAGTTATGAAGTCGATCGAAAGATAGAATCCTGAAAACAATTTCGATCGATTTTCAGTTTAGATTTTAATTATATTTCACTCGATTTTAGGAACCAAGCTGATATAGGTTCTCTATGATTTAAAAAAAAACTAACTTAAAGAGTTTGTTCTCTGTAACCAATAAGCTGCACTAAAAGAATTTCAATGTCCACTACTCTAAGCATGTGTTAGATGTTCTTGTAAATGTCTTATAGATTCACTCCGGTATGAAAACAATATGTGGTGATCTTAATTATATAACTTAATTAGTAAAAAAAAACAGACCCATTTAATTAACAAATAGACAAATTAATGCATTTATTTGAAAAAATTCACATTTTAAGTCTTTATAAGTGAAATATTGCAAAATATAGTATTCTGCTGCTTTCAGGATAAAAAATGTATTTTGACTAGAAACACACAAATCCTGAAAAAGTCTATCCTTATAAGCACACTAGAATTAACTATTTTGACAATTTGGTAGAAACCACTTTGTCTATGGGCTTTACTAATAATCAAATTCAATGTTGAGGTTAGAATTTGTGTGATATTGACATATGTATAATGCTATAGACTCTTATTAATAAGCAATACATGCTATGATCTAAATATTGAAGTCCAATATTAACAATAAACAAATTATTGTTTGAAATAATAAAAATGGTTTTGACATTTAAGGGTTTGTGATTGTGATGTATGGTAATTTTCCCAAACTTCAAAGTCCACTCTAAATTTGATTATTGGTATTGATTCGAAATTTTGGTATTAATATTGGAATTCACAAATATTATCCCATAATTCTCTTTGTTCTAATAAGATACAAAATATCCGCGTTGAACAACAGTATGTGACTCGTGTCATAAAATTATTTTACAAATAGGTAAATTCTTGTCCTAGACAGTTTGTTTTCTTTCCTCCACTCAGCGATAGAAAAGTTAAGAAAACAGTTGAATTACTTTTCAAAATAGACACCCGTTAAATTTAAGAAATTAAAAATAATAACATGTTTTTTCTTTTATGAATTTTTACTTCTTAAAATATTTTCAATATCACTTAATGGTGCTCTGGCATATAGATTCATAAATTTGTATATGTTTTTGTTAAAACGAAGAAAAACAAATTTAATAAAATATCATTTGAGAAATTGGTAGTGCCCAAGAAAAAAAAGAGAACAGTAGGAGAGATCTTCTTAAATACTTTTTTAGGGTTTTAAGGCAGAGGGGCAACAGTCGGGTCCCTATGCAACACTGATATTATTAAATCAAACGCAATCTTTTCAAGATAATAGTCATGATAAGTATTTTGTATTATATGATAGTATTATCACGAAGCAATTGGAAAAAGTCTGCACAACCGAATCTCCCCATAGCCAATAGAGTCAGCCCGTGAAGTCTGGCGTTGATAATAGGTACTATAGGTTTTATGTACAAAGATCTTAAATTATAAGACCCTATTTGATATAACAATGGTAAATAAAATATAGGAAATAATAAAACAATAAATGGAAAGTGACAAATCGTGTTGTCTACTTCAAGAGTCATCGGCTTGTAGTCGTGGTATTAAAAAACGCAAAACAAGTACAAAGAGGTCACGCAACTCATATTTTAAGTACGCTTTTGAGGTATCCCCTTTTATTTCATTTTTCAGAGCATTCACAAAGTGGGTTTCAGGACTATCTAATTTTTAACTAAAACCATATGTATACTTTACAAAAATATAATATTTAGGAATACATTGTACCACATCAAAATTTAACCAATTTTTCTTGAATTGCAATACAAAGAACTATAAAAACAGTTGTGAGCATGTATTTGGTACTTTTGTGAGTGTACGGGAACTTTTTCAGACGATTTAAATAAGAGATTTCAAAACTCAAGAGCGGCTCTGAAAATATTTTTAAATTGGGTATACTTCCATCCCTGACAGCATTACTCGCACACAGAAATGGTTAAGAGTTGTAAGTCATTAGGCCCTAGTTCTCAACGGACTGTTTCGCAACCCAAATTATTTTCATACTCCAGCCGCTCTTTAAATGGTCCAACACAGAGCAGACCAAACCCTAGTCTTCTAGATTCTCATTATACAAAAAAAGTAAAAATCTACTTTTTTTCTCCTTCTTAAATTAATTTCAATAAATACAATCATAATTCATATGCAATAAAAATTCGTAAATAGGTGAATATTTATGCACTGCAGAAGGATTTTGACGATTATGATTTCTAAAGTTTCTTGTGTCTTGTCACCCAACGACATAAGGCCCAAAAAGAGAAACTTCGTTAAAAATATCAATAAGAAAATTTCACTAATCCCAAATAAAAGGTCAAATCACCTAAATCTACTTTCATTGTCCTTGTGCCGAAATTTATAAATTTTGTAACGCCCAACATTTTTTTTGCAAACGATTTTGGTGGTTGGGCTTTGAGACCCCTGCTTGGGCTTACTATAGGATTCAGGGTAAATGCGAAGTTGGGTGGGGAATAAATACTGAATTACAAAAAAAAGTTAACACACTAACCATTTTCGGTTATGTTTTTCTATCTAAAATTTTTGTATATTATATCTTAAAACAAATACATATGCATATATTTCCAAATATATACATTTTGGAAAATAATCAATGTGTCAAAGAGGATCTGGCTTTGTCGTGTATTCCGAGTCAATTTGGACCGTGTCTAAATATCTCAGATCCTATTGGCTCTATATATTACTTTAGGCTTATTAAATTCAATCTTTTTATATACACTTACCTCCCTTCCCATAGTCGAAATACCAATTATGGAAAAACATTAATATGACATTTGTTCACTACAATTTCCTTATGTAAGTAGGACCCATTAAATCTCAACCCACGTTTAGCTTTTAATGGCTATATGCAACGTGCACATGCACAACTTTAATAAACAGCTTTTTAGAGTTTAGAGAAGGAGCACATAACTAAATAAGATTGAATATGTATACATCCACCATCAATGATATAAAATCTTACTTTAATATAAAGTTATGTGTTTTGCAAACATACTTAATTATTTCTTCCTCCAACAAATCTATATGAACAAAACTCTATGAAATTATCAAATCAAACAGATCCAATTAATTTGCAAGAAACTTCAAGTTCCATTTTTGAATACAATCCACACACAAAAAATCTGCCACCAGCTGTCATCAGAACTGTCATCCAACTTCCACTCCACAAGAAGGTAGTCGTTTTCTCGTTTCTGGTGGTGTTTTTCGTATTGTACGCGCCTGCACGGTCGCCGTTGTCGTCTTCGTCGTTGTTTTATTTTTTTTTCTTCCATCGTTGTTCGTCGATTACAAAATGCTTTACACAGAAATTATCATCATTTATTTTTCAATTTAAACAAAGCAAAGTTATACTAATAGAAAACTCAAAAAAAGTGTCTCGTAAAAATGAAATCCCATCTGTGAAATAAAAACAACACCAAAACTCGAAGAGGAAGCATTTTCTTTCGATTCTTGAAAACGAAAGAAAAAATAAATATATAAGAGTGCTCCTCCTTGTCCCCCCAAAATACCTCTCTCGTCTCTCGACTCGTCTCTCGTCTCGTGTCTCTGCCCGATATTAACTCGCAATGCCGAAAATACTCTATCGTCCTTTGGGCAATCAATCGCGCCAATCATCAACCTCAGCCTGGGCCACAGCAGCAACCTCGAGGAATTCTATGGCATTTGCAATTGTCGTTTGCCTGGTCATCGTCTATGTGATTTGGATATCGTCAAGCAGTTCAACGCAATCAGGTAATCTAGCTGCGACCAGCTTGCATCATCACAGCAGCATGCATCTGATGCGTTACAGCAGAGATGAGAATGAATTCATGTCGGCTGTCTCGCGAATCTCTGCCGCCGCCGCTGCAGCTGGAGGTTCTTCTTCCGCGCATCACAGATCAAGTGAGTAGGGTTGCCACAAGGATACCATAATTCAGTAGTTTTCTTTTTTTCTTTTTCCTTTTGTGAAGAAGAGAACACGCTGCTGTGTACAAAATTGCATAGAATAATACAATAAAAGTCTAGGTACATCATAAATGTGCTTTCACTCTTTCGCAAAGTTCAAGAGCACTCCAAATCCTAAGTTAAGGGGGCGCGTGCTCAAATGCGAAGGCGAACTTCAATTAAAAAAGAAGATACAAAAAAGTATTTGTTTGTAAATAATTTTTAATCATGTTTTAGGGTTTTTTTTCTTATTTTTGTTGGTTATAATTTTCATACAAAAATAGTTGTACAGTGTTTTCAAAAAGATTTCATTCAAATTGGACAAGAAATGGTTTTGGTGGGGATGAGGAGTTGGAGATATAAAAGAAGAACACATTCCTTTTATTTGGTGCTGGTTTCCTTCCTTTTTACCCAATTGAAAATCCTTTTGCTTCATTTAGTTGGTTCTTGGGTTGTTTTGACTTAAAAAGATGAATTAAACATAACATTAAATATGAATTCTGTTTATTTATAGTCTCAACCTTGCTTCATCATCTTAATACTACCATCACTTGCTCACCAATTTTGCTCACCAATTAACTTTTCTTATCTTAATTTCCTTTTTTTTTTTGAATAAATAATTGGTATATTTTTTATAAATTATTTAAATGTTTTTTTTTTTTCATTTTGTTTTTCAACTGTAGGTATTTTAATTCTTAGTCATCAATTATTTGTATTTTTATTCGACTCGAGATAAGAAAAAGATAATTTACTACTGGTGCTGGCCTCATAGCTACATAGCTGGTCTATTAAGAACAAGAACAAACATTAATTTAGGGGAAACTTAATACTTTTTTATTTATATTTCTTTTAATTATCTTTAAGAATTTGGGATCTACCTACTAGTAGCTTTTTTGAATTTAATTGTTTAAATATTCCATTAACATGGGTTTATAATTTTTAATTAGGCGCTTCCAATTTCAACATTTAAATAATATAAAATGTGTTTAAGATATCATACATTTTGCATTTGTTTGAAACGTCTTTGTTGTATAGAGTATAAAACTGCTCAAATGCCTCCTACGGTTTCTCTGGTTGTTGAGCTTCCGATAGGTCCAATTTTTCATGACTACCGCATATGTCAGGCTCAATTTGTGCGATTTAGTTTTATGTTAGCTTTCTGGGTGCTGCGCTGATGTTTGTGGCTTAGAGGGGTAGACCTTGCAAATTCAGTCGAACCATATCTTCAAATCGACACTGCAGAACTGCCAATGTAGCGTTAGCTGTGCACCACTTAAAGTCGTTCTTTGGAAACTACATACCCTTGAACTTAATAATTATCGATATATAGCTCTTGCCGTTGATGGTATTGGATTCTTGTTTAAAAATTCAATGTAAACATTACAATGGTAAAGATGTTTAAAAAAGTGGGTTTTATCGTGCGGTCATCCGCACCTATGCATTTTCCACTGCTTTTATATTAAACTTGAGCTAAAGACTATCTATGCAGCTTTACCTATTTTGAAGTCATCCTTTAGAAAGATAATTCTATACAGTGGCTACCGCCAATAATCGGTCACATGAAATATAAATTTTCGCAATGCATTTTCACCAAGCATGGAAAATGTAAAACTTTATAACCATTTCATATGACATTTAAAAACATTTTTACTTTAAATTAGCCAAGACTACAATGTAAGCCATTAAACAGCAAATTAATATTAAGAACAAATGCCACATAATCAGACACTTAATATTTAGTACTTAGTTGTATATCCTTTCGATTTAATGGCTTCCTCAAGGCGTCGAGGTATTTAAGAGTCAAGTTTTTAGCATACAACAGGACTTATTTTTTGCAAATTCTTCTTGAAGACCCGTATTAAGGATCTCAATGTTTCTAAAGATTTTTTTTGAACAACTAGACGTCCAAGTTCATCTCATATATGTATGCTCGATTGCATTTAGTTCAGTTGTCTTTTTTTGTATTTTTAGCACCATAGGGCAGTTAAACAATAAACACGACTTGCTATACAAGCTGGTGCTTAGGGTAGTTTTCCTGGTAGATGATGAAATTGTCTTGTATTCTGAGCTCACTTACACTGGACCCCAAATGCTGTTTAAAAAAATATTGTTGTTAGCCATTTGATACATTGATTTTATCTTCCACAAAATCTTAGTTTCGAACTCTAGAACTTGCAACACATGCTCATACCATGACCGATCCATCGCCATGCTTCACAGTGGCTCTTCTTTTCCTTTACGCCATACATACATTCTTCCATTTGAATATTTAAGGTTATATTTGCTTCCATCCGTGAACAAAACCAACATTTATATTGCTGTCATAAGTTAAACGGTTAACTAACAATGCAAAAATATGTAGTTCCACTTTATTCCAAGAAAACGTTTCCAATGTTATATGTTTATTAGCAAGTTTAAGTCTTTCATTTCTATTTTTTCACTGATGTATAGATTTTTATACACGGCTGCTAGGACATTTCGGTTATTACTTCGATGGTGATGCTTCTTTTTCTGATGTTTACATTGCTGACTTCTTTACTCATGGTCTCTTTCAAAAAAAATCTTTAGAGATTCCAAAGATAAGAAAGGATTTTAGTTGATTGGCCTTAAAAGTATCTTCTCCTCTTTCCTTTAACTTTTCTGTTCACATTACAAATCATTTTTTTTCGTTTGTGCATCGCAAAAAAATGTAATGATCTGTGGAAGGCTTCCGATGCACAATTTTTGAAATTTCTCATACTGATTTACTGTCCTGGAATTTTCAAAGATGTTTGTTTTCCTTTTGGTTTCATTTCGACGTGGAGCAAGAAACTACCTTAAATGTAAGTAAAAGTCTTCCGCAATACAAGGTTAATAATAACATTGTCATTTGACGATAAAAAAAACCGTTACAGAGTTACTAAAATGGGCTGGTTCAGTTAGTTGATCAAGTGTCATAAGTGTTAAACTCGGAACTTTACATCACTAACCTCTACTTTTAGTTGATCGTGCGAAAAGTACCAAAAATATAATTGTCTAAAAAAAAATTTTCAGGCAAGCTACACGTCTGTCACAATTTGTATTTTGTATCGTAAAGAACTATCACTTATTTCTTCTCTAACTATACAAAAAATCCTTTTTCACAAAACATTAAATGTAATTGAGTAGAAAATAAATAAATCATAGAGTAATAAAGTTCAGCTTTCAGTTGAATGAAATAACATGCTCAGCTTTCATTTTGACATGCATAAGTAGACTTGACTTGATTGTAAGATAGATTTTTCTTAATTACATATCCAGTCAAGTCAACTTTCCAATTAAGTTGCTTTAATTTGAAGGTAACTTTTGGCAGCTGGCCAATCAGATACTAGAAACTTGCCTTACTTTCAAGTCTCTTATATCGTCTGAACCTACCCAAATCACAGCTAGTGCCTGATTATATTCTCTTTGTCCGATTAGTCGTGGGAGTCACTGTATTTAGTTTGAGCTTATCTAGAATAATGGTTTCTATTATGATTTTATTTAAAGTTTAAAGTGATAAGTCGACTAAATGACTTCATTAAACAACGTTTACTTAATGTAATTTTTTTTATAATTTTTGTTTTATTTTTGTGTTTTGTGTCTGTCGTTGGGTTGATTTTATCCATAAACTTAATGTGGCATAGCTCTATAAGATCTTTTATTTCCGGCTGTTTGACTAAGTTCAAATTTAGACTCTCAACGATAACTACATTATTCATTCTATTTTTGAACTTTTAGTGGTATACCCATTAATATGTCAAAATAATTTTACCTTTTGAATGAATTCTTTTTGAAAACATTGTTTTGCTCATTTTTTTATAACATTGACATTTCTTACAGTAAATTAACTTTTGTTATTATTGATTTCTAACAGATAAGATTAATGGGAAAACGTGGCAACCCTAAACATTTTTATTATTTTCCCAATTAGTAAATCTATAATATTTTAAAGTGCCAGATTTTCCATTAATTCTTCGCCTTATATACCCAAACTATATATTTTATATTTAAACTGCTTTTCCTTATTTCTTTTTCAATTTATGTTCATAGACAAAAAAAAAATAAAATCTATCTGCCAGAGAGATGGATAAACATTCTTAACAAGAAAAAAAATATTAAAATATTCATTTCAATTCATATCTATCTATCTACAAACCTACCTACATGCATACATATATATATATATAATATTCATCTCATCTTTTTCAGCTTAAACGAAAAGTCCCAATCTGAACCAATTAATATTCTTTATGTAAATCATCTAGATTTCTTGTATGTTTGTTCTTATTTCTCTCATCATGTTCATGCCAAAAAGCAACAACAACAAAATATGATTTTCTTATTTTTAAATACAAACAATATTGTATAGGTACATATTTATATACCCATACCCGGGGCTAGACAAATTAACACCAAGCTAGTGAACATATCATATACATTTTTTATTTGCTTTTAAAATTCAAGTCAAGCCACAGAAGCTCTACGGTTAGGTACCTACCTACCCCTCATAAATATAAAATACAAAATTGTAAAAAAGTTAATTAGTAGGACAACACACATGAGTTTTCTGAAGCGATATAATAAACAAATAGAATTAAGTTCAACGGGCACAAGCAATTAAAATATGAAGCAGAAAAAAACCTTTTAGGTTTTTAATTGTTTTTTGAAATTACCCACATTTATGCGTTATTGACCTTTAGACAATACAAAAAAAGTGGTTATAAACAACACAAAAGTGGTGCATCATGTTTGTTTTCTTTGGGATGGCCTTGAATTTGTTTAATCCAGTTTTTTTTAACCATATTTAAATGAAGATAAATTAAATAAATAAAGTATTACGCAATAGAAATCAGGTTTTTATTTTTTTTTAAAAGGACAAGCACTGATTTTGTGTGGAAGATTGAGGTTTTAGTCAACAGTCATAAATATAGAACACATGTAGGTAGGTTTATTAGCAGCCGTTGGTTAATTTGAACATCTTACATATCCAAAAATGAAATCAGTTCTCTGCTTCTAATAGGATAAACAACTTTGCTTCAAATTTGGTTTATTTATCGTTCATAAGACCAAATCGTTTGGCTTATTGTATAAATAACGGTTTCAATTTAAATCAACTTCATATTATGTTTTTCGACTCGGTATGACAGTAGGTACTATTTATCATTGATAGCTTTACTGAGGCTGAGAGGCTGAATATATTGCATATTGCAATTGAATTTTTAATTCAAAAATATATAAAAACTCTTTGAGTATATCACGAAACTTTTTGTAGAGCTTAGGTGACTTCCTCGTACGACTAATGACTGTGAGAACATTAGAAAGCATAATTTAAAAATGTATACATAGGTATTAAGAATGTCATGTGTTTTTGTATATTGAGGACATTTTTAAAAGAGATACATTTTTTCACTTTTATTATGTTAAGGTGATTTCTTTTCATTTGTATCCATTCCATTCACCTTTAAATTTAATTCAAGAAAAGAGGCTTTAATGTTCTTGTTCTTCATCAAACTTTGATTTTTTCTGATAAATTAGCACATAATGCCAAAATTAATCTAATCGTGAGTTTTTTTTTTTTTGTAATCTAACTTGATTAATATATTTTCTCAACTGTCAACATTCAAACTTTATAATAAAAAAGAAATATCATATATTTTCTATCACGAGTTCTTTTGAAAAGTACTTCAATCTCTAACATAGAAATGAAGATATACATATTCAATATACATACATACATACATACATACATTTCAATATTTTGATCAAAGGCATTCTAGTTACTTAGTATGTAAAATGGTAGGGAAAATTATTTGTTTAAAACATCGCAGGAAATTTTTTAAAAATGTTTACTCTTCTTTTTATACAGGGTTATCCATTTTGCGGTTTCAAAAGTAAACGTAAATAAAACACATTAAGTATTATTTTGTTTTCATGATATTTCTTTTTTATTATAAAGTTTGAATGTTGACACTTTGTGTGAAACTCTACATCATTTAAATGACCACCACGCGAACTGTTGCAAGCATCGATTCTATTGAGGTAATTTTCGACCACTTTTTGACACATATTGGGCCATAACTTGACGCATGTTTATTTTAAGTGCTCAAGACTTAAAGGTTTATCTGCATGAGCACGGTCTTTCACGTAGCCCCACAAAACAAAAGTCCAGCGGTGTCAAATCGCATGATCTTGGTAGTCAGTTGATATCGCCACGACGAGAAATTACGCGGCCAGGAAATGTCTTGCAATAAATCCATATTCGAATTGTGTGGTATGTGGCACCGTCTTGTTGAAACCACATATTCTCCAAGTCGTATTCTTTAATAGACGGCCAAAAATTGTCGGTTATCATATGACAATAACGCTCCGAATTGACGTGACAGTCGTTTCATCGTTATTTCGAAGAAGTAAAGTCCAATCACACCTCCGGACCAAGGAGCGCACCAAACAGTGACTTTTTGTGGATGTAATGGCCTCTCTTCAATTACTTGACTATTCTCAAAACTCCAAATACGACAATTTTGTTTATTAACATACCCACCGAGTGAGAAATGTGCTTCGTCGCTGAAGAAAATTTTGTTCGAAAAATGTCCTTCCACCGCCGCGCCGCCACGTGCCTGTTGTTAGAGCATCCATTCGACGTATCTATGACGTTGTGAATCGTCATCTGGCTTCAGTTGTTGTGTGAGCTGGACTTTATATGGATGAAGGTGTAGACTGTAGATCCAAATGCAAAATACGTTATAATGTGCCGTAAGACAGTCCTAATTCCTGAGAACGACGAGGAATCGACACATTCGGGTCTTCGGCAACACTTTCACTTACAGCAGCTATATTTTAAGTGGTACGAGCAAAACGATGATGCGCAGGCCTTACAATACTCGTATCTGTTAAAAATTCAGTCTCTTCAAATTTCTTCACAATTTTGCCAATTGCTTGCGTAGTTGGACGATTATGTAAACCATAATCTCCGATAAGTGGCTGTGGCAGAATCACGATTTTTGTAGTAGGTTTTAACAATTTGTATGCATTGTGCGATAGTTAAGCGATCCATTTTCGTAAATGTCAGATTTTTAACTGAAAAAAAAAAAAATTTGGTTTAACAACTTAGTTTGACAGATGTTAAATTTCAAGCCTATACTTTTTAAACCGCAAAATGGATAACAAATTTCATTAGGCACATTAAATTTTGAGAAATTTTCGACTCAAATAAAAATGAAAATAAATAAATAAATTTAGTAGATAATTATTAATATCTAATCATTTAAAATCACACTCATTCGCCCATGTTCCGAATTTCGATCGAAAGTGAATTGAAATCACTTTTCAATTTCACGTGAAATGAAATTGCATGTTCTTCAATTCGATCGATTTCGAAAACTTCGAA
Source organism: Eupeodes luniger (assembly GCA_951509635.1). Taxonomy (NCBI): domain Eukaryota; kingdom Metazoa; phylum Arthropoda; class Insecta; order Diptera; family Syrphidae; genus Eupeodes; species Eupeodes luniger. The sequence goes on along the minus strand of OX608073.1, from coordinate 100,063,938 downwards.
ATTGCTTCGAACTGTCAGAACTGAAGGATCATCCATTTTTATTTTGTTTCTGAAGTAAAATTTTTGCTGTTGTGAAGATGGATGCAATATTATTGGCAATTTTAAGTGAAAAAATGAAGAAAAATTCAAGAGAAAAAATAAGAAGACGAATTTTGCGAGACAAATCAAATATATTGGATTTACCTGACACAATGTAAGTGTGTCAAAATTATGTAGAATTGTTCTGATAAATAAAGTAAATTCTTGATTTCCTCTTTTAAGCTTTCATTGTAATTCTAGATGAAGCAAAGTTGCTTTTTTTTCTAAGGCGCCAGTTATAGCTATCATTGGTTTTCATCATTGAAAACAAAAATTGGAATTTTTTTGGAAGGTCGTTTTTTTTTTACTGACAGAAATCTGTCATTGGAATTGTGTGCAATTGGAACACAAATCAGTGGAACGATTAGTTTCACTTTTGAACATAAAAGTATCAGCTGTTCAGGAAAATGAATTTCCGTCCGGAAAATAGAAAAATGGATTTTTAGCAAAAAATAAATGCTCAACTAAACTTCTTTTTTTTTCAAAAAAAGTTCTTTGTGTGATTTCCGATCGATCAGTATATAATTTTCATTTCTAATCAAGGGAAACACCGTCAAATATCGATTCAAAAATTTTTCCGGATCGATTTCAATGATAGCTATAACTGGCGCCTAAGGGAAATAGAACCTTTTATAGTACCTTCATCGATTCATTCAATTCAAAAACTTGTTGCAACCCTCCGATTCCAAGCAGAAAGAAGCTATCACAGAAATAAAAAATGTGATTTGAATGCGTTCAAAAAATGAAACAAACCGAAATACAGAACATCAATTTGCATGTTCGAAAATCCAATTCACAATAACGAATTGTGGAACACTAAAATTCACTTTCGCAACGTGTATTCACAATAAGTGAAATGCAGAACATGGGCAGTTATTTTATTTTTAAAAACATTATTAAAGCATTTAAAATCGATTACATCGGTTACATATTATCGAAAAATTTACAAGCTCGTGTTACTGGCTCATTGATACCATAATTAGTCGAATGAAATGGGATAGAGAAAAAATAGTTAACCCTTGGCCTTAAACAAGGAGCCAGAGTATATAATTTGTAAAGGCGGACAATGTTGTCCACTTAGAACATCAAGCGCAAAAGATATTACAAAGTAAACCTTTCTAGATTCAAGACTTTTTAACTTAATTAAACTACATCGACATTTATGTGAGGGTAAGGGTACGCTCCATTTTAGTTGTCGAAGCGTAAACCTCGTTTTTGTTTTATTTTGGAACACTTTCTATTTTATTTGACACATTTTAATAGTTTGGAGTCTAAACCACACAATAGTATTCCAAAATCAGTCTAATGAGATTTACAAAATGACATTTTAATGTGTAAGTACATTTAGAGTCGTTAGAATTTATTATCAAAAAACCAAGTATTGAGTTGTCTCTAGAGATAACTTACTCGACATGCATTCTAAAATCTAATTTTGCATCAAATATAACTCGTACATTTTTATGACAATGAACCCTCTCAAACTCATTGCTTAAAATTGTACAATCATAAAAAATAGGGAAAGATGATCTTGAAAGTGATAGAACACTACATTTTCTTATATTTAATGATACATTCATTCAAGTTACACCATTCAAGCAGTTTATTTAAATGGTGTTGAAGATGAAAGCAATCTGCCAGAGATTTTATTGTTTTTTAGATTCGTTTACATATTCAGCTGCAATATCTTCACGATTTTCATCTTTAAGATCTTTAATCACAGTTACTAATTGTGATCACCTCTTCTAGAAATAACATGACCCGAAAACTTTTGCTTGCAAAACAACGAATCCTGAAACTGTTACTGTAAAATTTGCACCATTTTTGGAGCGAATTTTAACAAGTTTATTGCGTTTTTCAAGAGTGTATTGTTCTAGTTTTAGTAATGGCAAAATGTCAAATGTGCTGTTGCTGCCCAAATTCAAAATGAAATCTATTGGCAAACGCTTTTGAGCGCGGGTTGTTTCGACTAAGATTTTAAATCTAGAAGCAAAAATGTCTCTTCATTTCTCAATCTGAAGTGTCATGAAATCTGTAGGTCCCCTTCATTCCTAAAATTACTAGCTTACACAGGAGTGATTAAGAGTATTATGTTAAGTCACTAGTCATTCGCTTTATTTATAAATGAAGTTCATTTGGAATAATTACCGCATGGTCTTCCTAAACACCATAATTCCTAAACTAAACTTGACGAATACAACGGATATGATATGGATATCTATGTACTTCTTTGTATATAAACAACAAAATCAACCAAGAAATCATAATCTATAAATGCATCATATCAAAGGCAATTTGTAACGCATATTGTCAATAAACAATCTCAGTTTATTCCTTCACGTATTCAATTCTGTGTATTTCCTATATCTACCTATTTTTGAATTATTAATTAATCATGACTGTTCGATGCCCCATGATAACGTTCCTGTCTTTGCATATTAAGTAAAGTATCGATTGTTATCTTTTGGATAAATTAATTTGAGTAGCAAAAAGTCCCTTGTGGAACGATTAGATACAGTTTTGTGGCACAATATTTCTAACTGTTTTTGTATCGAGTAAATGCATCATAAATATTTGCTGATGTTACCATAATCAACTTAAAATAATAATAAATACAAATTATTGTTTAACAGGAGTGATATTAAATTTATGTTGTGGAAAGAAACGAACTTCCAAACTATGAATAAGTAGGTAGAAGGTAGTTAAGATACCGGTAAATCATGAACGTGAAATTCAGGTTAATCAGTCACCCGGTATTGAATTCCGTTTTTTGTTTTGTTTTAATTCTATTGCTTAACGACAAATATAAATTTACAACTTGGGAAGACTTGGCAAAAAATTGAATAATTAATAAGTTTTTTTTTGGCTCGAATACAGAAAGAAAGAAGCACGAACGCTATGAGTAACTTGTAAAAGAGGCCTACAATATAAAAATGAACTACAAGCATATTAATAATACAACATTTCTTGATTCGCGCAATTCTATAAATACTCATAAACAATGCAAACGATGAAAACTAAAGACTTATCGTCTGTAGCGACAATTGTTTTGAAAAACTATATTTTTGATTTTATCACTTAGAAATTCATAAGATTTTCAATCTTCTTAACATACATACATACATTTAATTACATCTGGGTTATGTTTTTGTTTTATACAAAAAAGCCTTATGTGTGCCATGGCCGATAGAATACATACATTAATTTAGCCTCAGATAGGTGACATATTATTCCCATGAACACCAAACAACCAGAGATTCGCATCGGAATAATGTTCGTCTACAAAAATACGAGGTAGATTTTTCTTTCAGGAATTTAAAACTTGCCCATCTTAAGTTTACATAAATAAGTATTTAGAGGCCAGTTATAGCTATCATTGAAATCGATTCAGACAAATTTTTGAACCGATATTTGACGGTGTTTCCTTTGATTTGAAATGACAATTATATACTGATCGATCGCAAATCACGCAATGAATTTTCTTTTGAGAAAAAAAGTGTAATTGCGCATTTATTTTTCTCTTAAAATTTATTTTTCTATTTTCCGTATGGAAATTCATTTTCCTTAACAGCTGATACTTTTATGTTCAAAAGTGAAACGAATCGTTCCACTGATTTGTGTTCCAATTTCACAAAGTTCCAATGACAGATTTCTGTAATTAAAAAATTTCAAGAAGTTTTTTTCAATGCCAGAAATTTTTACTGAGAGCTAGAAACGACCTGTCAAAAAAATTCCAATGTTTGTTTTCAATGATGAAAACCAATGATAGCTATAACTAGCGCCTTATGTATGTAGGTAAAGATAGGTAGAAATATTATTTTATAATTGTATGCTAAAACCAAGTGAAATGAAATAAAATTGATAAGTTTCTGAATAATAATGTTTTTAAGTTATTTGCAAATTATAAAGTGCATTTTAGACCACATAAATAACATTTTTAATCAAACTTAAAATAATGAATAACTAGATCGCATATACATATGTACTTGCCTAAATATATTGTAGTTTCAAGTAAAAGGGCTGTAGTCGATTGCAGCTTATTAGCATAGATCACGTGACCCCACAAAATTGTAAAAGGAAATATCTTAATGGCTGCCTTCTATGTTGGATATTCTATCCCGAAAATGTGAAATTTTAGATACCTTTTTGTAGTAGTAGTACCCGTGGCATGATGGTTTGTGCGATGGACTGTCATGCCAGAGGTCTTGGGTTCGATCCCTGTCTATGCCATCTAAAGTTTTTTCAAGGGTACTGCGTCTGCGAGGAATTCTCCAAGAGTAATTCTTGTCATGAAAAGTGCTTTCTCAAATTAACCGTTCGGATTCGGCATTAAACTGTAGGTCCCCTCCATCCCTGACAACATTACTCGCACACAGGAATGGTTCAGAGTTGTAAGTCACTAGGCCCTAGTTCTGAACGGACTGTTGCGCCACCCAATTTATTTATTTATGTATTTATAGATACCTTTTTGAACAAGTTGGATAGCTTAATTGAGATACCTCCTAAAAATAAACTGACAAATACCAGAAAAAGCCAAGCTATCGATCTAAATACCCTATCTATTTTTTTTTTTTTTTTTTTTTTTTTTTTTTTTTTTAAATTCATTTTTTTATTCATTTAAACTTAACTCTACTTACATGCTAGACAAAATGGGAAACTAGCCTAATTAATTCTACTTAAATATAACTTACTGGCCCTAATCGGGCCCTCTAAGAAATTCATGATTGTTTTATTTAGTTCAATTTATGTTTTTTTTTTTTAGAAAAGTTTAAAAACTAAAATCATTATCATTTTTTGGGATTTTTACTTACATACTAAAGTCCTTAAAATAAAACTTAAAATTACCTAATCTACCTACAAACTACTTAAAACTAGAACAACCACAGCGGCAAAACAACTATGTCCTTCTATTTGTACTTACATCGATGATTTTTATAATATTGTCTGTGATACGTGTTTGCATTTTTTTTTTTGTATTTTTGATTTCTTTTTTTTTGTTTTGTATTTTATGAGATTTTGTTTTTTTATTCTTTTTTTTTTTTTTTTTTTTTTTATTTTATTGTGCCACCATTCCTGCTCTACTTAAACCTAAAACTTAAGACTAAAACAAGTATGTAAGCCGGCCAAGGCAAAAATACCCCACCCCGGATTACCCATTATCAGTTGCAGTTTGAAGCCACCAAAACTGGTTCTCCTGCTTCACCCTATCAATGCGGTCCTTTTCGGACACAGCCCTACTGAACCGAAGCAGCTCCGCTCCATCACGAGCGAGGATGCCCCGTTCATACAGGAGCCGCCGGTCTACGGTTTTTCGCCTGACGTGGTAGATAAGCGGTACTGCCAATCTATCCTGTATCATGCCGCACTGGTCTAGATAGAGGAATGCCTCTGGTGGGATAAAGCCGCTCAAGCGTGCATTGTCGAAGTAGTTCTCGTTCGGATAGAACGGCCCGAAAATCAAATTGTTGGTCGAAGTCATAGCCCTCGCAATGTGACCCCGAACAAGTTTTATCACGAAATTGTCTATTCTATTGATTCGAGCCTCGTTGTATAGAACCTCGTTTGAATAATAATGCAGATAAGAAGATTCCGGTGTCCGATACAAACCGAGACAGCGCCGAAGACACTGTCTCTCCAACACCCGAAACTTCTCCATTTGGGAAGGGGCAATGTTGAACCACACAGGACAACCATAAACAATCATTGGCCGTATGAGGGCCATGTAGCAAATTACCTTCACTCTGGGGTCAAGCTGACTGCTGTAAAACAGCCGTTTCGTCAGAGCGAAGGCTCCTCTGGCCTTAGTCAGAGCAGCATCCATATGTCTGTCGAAATATAGATACTGGTCCAACCAGATACCGAGGTACTTCACTACACTTTTGTTTGTCAATGCCTGTCCGTGCGGGTCAACAATGACCATCTTGCGCCAATTCTTACACGTATCTCGCGAGGCTTTAGCCAACGGAGTCCGGAACAAGATTGTCTCCGACTTTTGGACATTTATTTTCAGTTTCCAATCGTCGCAGTATCGCTGAATCTTCTCGAAGTCACGCTGCAAGAGAATTCTTATAACTTCAACCTTTCGAGCCGTTCTGTACGCAATCAGGTCGTCGGCATACGCAATTGCGTTAGTTAAGCTACCTATCAGATCGCTGGTGTAAATGCTGAAGAGGATCGGCGAGTTCACCGCTCCCTGTTGAAGACCGTTTTTAATTTCAAAGGTGGTGGTAGAAGTTACATTGCCACTCTTGACAACAAACTTTCTACCGTTGAGCATATCATAAAGCATATACAATAATGGTTTACTGATGCCTAGTCTGGTGAGTTTGAGGTACAACCCTTCTAACCATACGGTGTCGAAGGCCTTCTCTAAATCAACCAGAACAGCACCCGTGCATTGTTTCTTGGACTTGTTCCATTGGATATCAGAAACGAGCTTAGACGTGGCATGAATAGTGTCATGTCCTGCCTTGAACCCGAACTGATTATCCGGAATTATACTGTTGTCCGCAGCCCACTCAGCCAGAGCCCTATTGATTACCTTTTCAAATACCTTGCTGATGCTTGGAAGAAGACTTATTGACCGGAGATTTGAAGGATTGGAGTTGTCCTTTCCCTTTATCGGGAGAGGATGAACCACAGCTGTCTTCCACCGCACTGGATAATATGCATTATTCAGCGCGTTGTTGAACAGAGTGGTGTAGATGTCTATTGCTTCAATCGGTATGTGTCTTAGTACAATATTGGATATACCGTCGACACCTGCTGACTTCTTATTCCTTAGTGAATCGAAGATGAGCTGGAGTTCTACCTTCGTGATGAGCAAGGGACTTGGGCCCGTTCGATCGGCGATTATAGCGTTTGCTAAAAAGTCGTCATCAAACCGGGTAAAACCACGGTTCTCGGATCGCCAATGCGAAATATCATTCCTCAGGTAGAAGTGATGAAGTAAGGCTCTGTTCTCCAGGTCGTGGTTCGGGCGAGTGCAAGCATTCACCTTATATACTTGCTGGAAAGCAGCACCAACTGTCTCCGCTTTCTCCTGCGGATCTTCAATCACAAAGAAGTCATCATCCAAAACGGCTTCCTCAGGATCAATTTGCGCTGTCAGAAGTACGTCTGTGTTCTCTACTGTTCTCAGGAGTTTAAGACACGGAAGGTCGTTCTGGTTCTTGGACCTAAATATCTTATTAATCTTAGGGAACATACTCGGGTCGCTAGAATTAACGGCCCGAATTTTCTTGTCCCAGTACAAATTAATAGATAACCTGTAGTTTTCCTTGATCAGGGTGTTGACGTTTTTAATCGACGACTTCAGTGTCCTAATCTCCACGTCGTACGGGTCTGTAAATCGTCTGTACAAGTTTTTCAGTCTTGTCAGTAGTCCGCTTTTCTGTCTGTGTAGTGCGTCTATAGTCGCGTTACTGTAGACGTTGTTTTGGTCGCGTTCCTTGTATTTCGGTATTGTCCGTTCCATTGTTCGTTTTATTATTTTGTCCATCTGTTCAAGGTGTTGGTCGATTTCTGTATTTGTCAAATTTCTGTTGTTTGGTGGGGCTATGTCACTCGAACGAAGTTCTCTTGCAAGGACTTGGGTGAAACGTGGCCATCGCATCTTACTATAATTGTAAGAATGCGTTGGAACGAATTCATCCAATTCCACAAGCTCGAGTTACATGCAGAGGCAATAAGCATGCTAACAACTAGAATGCTGCTCATAATAACGCTATTCTGAAAGACTCATTCCATCCTCAAATCTTAAATGTGAACAAATTAGCAAATGTATTGCATAAAATGTTCCACTGTGCTTAACAGCGTTCATTTACCACAAACTAAGATTAGAGCTTTAAAATAGTTGTAGTTGCACATTTATAAAAGCATTGTGTTCTCTTGCTGTACTTACTCTCAACTCTAATCGTGCGTCCGTTATCTCTATGATCTGGATCTGGAGAGCTTTTTAAATAATTATAAATATACAACGCTGGATCTCATTAGTGTTTCGACCGTAGTGTAAGCCACACCATTTTTTGAGAGATATGTTTAGAATTAGTACACTTGCGGAAAATAAAAATTATATTTAAAACTTTATAATTTGTTTTTGATCAAAAGACAAAAGAAGGGAGTTTCTCATAGGGAAACTCGTAATTGGCGCAGTCTACGAAAAGAACCTTCATTTCCCGCATAACCAACCCGTTACAAAGTAAACCCAGTGTTATCCATCCCATCTTTAATCCGTACAATAGAACAAAATCACACCTACAATTTCCCGAAGAAAAAAAACCAACACTCCTGCATCAAAAACAAAAAAAAAAAAAACAACCTTAATTTAATCCTATCCATTATATATCTAATTTTTCCACCTACAACCCAATTTGGTAAGTCCTAGTTCATATCCATCCTTTATTCCTTTTTTTTTAATGCCACCTGTGAAAAAAAAATATTTGAAAAATAAATTGCGTTGCTCTAGTAGTTTTTTTAAATCTTGTAAAGAAAGTGTTCCACGTGATTTGATCGATTTCATCAAAAATAATTCAACTTCTGACATTTCTAACGAAGAAAGCGTTACCCAACAAAAAACAATGGCAAATAACGGTTCCACAGTATCAATTGATGTTTTCAATTTGCTAAAAATACCAGACGCAGTTAAAAGCTTGCCGCAATACGATGGCAATCCAAGGTCATTGTACGACTTTTTAAGCAATGTCGAAGAAATTTTAGAGTGTGTACAGCAAACTAGTTCGGGTTGCTACCCAAAGACAATACTTCGTGCTATTAGGAATAAAATCGTAGGTCCTGCAAATGATGTCTTAAATATGTACGGTACACATGTTGACTGGACAGAAATTCGTCATAATTTAGTGGTGCATTATTCTGATAAAAGGAATGAGACTAGTTTGATCCGCGATCTCCATCAAATTAGGCAGGGTCCCAATACAGTTGAAAGCTTTTATTCGCAGATTATCGACATTTTGTCTTCTATGATGAATCATGTGAAATTACACGAAAATGATCAAAATGTCATAACAGCGAAAAAAGTTCTTTATAATGAAATGTGCTTGAATACTTTTCTGTCAGGTTTGAGAGAACCGTTAGGATCAACGATCAGGGCCATGAAACCACCAAAGCTATCCGATGCTCTCAATTACTGTCTTCAGGAACAAAATTGCCATTATTTAAGAAACTCATTTTTTCAGCAAAGTAACACATTCTCAACACCAGCAGTTAACAGCTACCAAAATAAATCAAATATTAATTATGCTCCAACAAATTTACAATCAGCCAATTTTCAAACCTTAGCTAATAGTTTTAACCAATACGTCCCCAGACAAAATTTACAATCACCCAATTTACAAATCTCCCCTTCAGCAAATAGTTTTAACCAATACACTCCGAGACAAAATTTACAATCATCCAATTTTCAAACCCCTACTTTAGGTAATACTTATAACCAAAATCCTCAAAGACAAAATTTTGCAAGGCCACAGGTTCAGAAAACTAATAATCCCAGCTCTTTTACGAAAAGGTTTCCACCTCAAGAACGAATGGAACTTGGGAGTGGTAATACAACCATAAATTCCAAAAATAATAACAGCATTCGAAGTCAAAACAAAAATTTCATGAATAATATTGAATCATGTGGCAACGCCAATGATTATGTACAACAGTTAGATTATCAAATCTTGGATGAACCTGAAAGCTATTATCAGGGCCCTGACATAAATCACTCTTCCACAGATGTCAACCGTGTTATAGATGATTCAAATTTTCTATTACTAGCCTCGGACACTCAATAGGTTACCTAGATTTTAATAATTTTAATACCAATTTACTCCCATACATAACAATAGAAAGCATTAATAAAAATAAGCTTAAATTTCTTATAGATACTGGTAGCAATAAATCATTCATTAATCCAAATGTTGTTGATATTAAAAATGTTAAAATTATAGATCCGTTGGAAATTAAAACAGTTTTTAATACTAAACTTTTAAATAAGGAAATAATTTTGAATGGTCTCGCGGAATTAAAAACAAATAAACCACTTTCATTTTTATTATTCCATTTTCACGACTATTTTGATGGTCTAATAGGCACTGAAATACTAAAAAAATTAGAATTTCAGATAGATTTAAAAAATTCCGTTCTAAAAAACGCCAATATAAAAATACCGCTTCACTTCAAGCCCAACATTATGTCGAAGAAATATGTCGTCTCGGGTTTGAGTAAAGTCATTTGCCGTCTTCCGGTTGACACAGAGTTTGGTAACATATATGTAAAACCAGTGTTTGTTAAGCAAGGTCTTCTTATTTCTGAAGGTTTTTATCGTGCTGAAAATTGGTACGCATTAATAGAAGTCAGTAATTTGCTTAACTTTTCACAAGCTTTTACTGTGGAGCAGCCTATAAAGGTTCAAATCATCGGTTCGGAAAATATTTTTGAAGTGCACAACTTTTCAGTAAGTAGTCCTGAAAATATAGGAACTCTAAATATAGGTGAACTTTTAAGAACTGAGCATCTTAACTCTGAAGAAAAAAGGGAAATTGAGCGGTTGTGTTATAAATACAGCGATATTTTTTTTAAGGACGGGGATATTTTGACATTCTCTAATGAGATTAAACATAGAATTAATACTAAAAATGACAATCCTATCTACACAAAGTCATACCGGTACCCACATGTTCATAAAGAGGAAATTAGGAATCAGGTCTCCCAAATGCTTGATCAAGGTATTATCCGTCCAAGTTATTCACCCTGGTCTTCTCCAATTTGGATAGTTCCAAAAAAGAGAGACAACAGTGGTAGGGAAAAGTGGCGGCTAGTCATCGACTACAGAAAACTTAATGATATTACCGAAGATGACAAGTATCCAATACCCAACATAACGGATATCCTGGACAAACTCGGAAAATCTTTATATTTTAGTACTTTAGATCTCGCATCTGGTTTCCATCAGATCCAGGTTACTACCAAAGATATTCCAAAAACCGCTTTCTCCGTTGATAATGGGCACTTTGAATTTATTCGCATGCCGTTTGGCCTTAAAAACGCCCCTTCAACTTTCCAAAGAGTTATGGACAACGTTTTAAAGGATTTACAAGGAAAGATTTGTTTAGTATACATGGATGACATCATCGTATACTCAACATCCTTACAAGAGCATATTTATAACTTAGAACTAGTTTTTCAAAAACTGAGGGAAGCGAATTTTAAACTTCAATTGGATAAATCAGAGTTTCTTCGAAAAGAAGTTGCGTTTTTAGGTCATGTGGTGACTTCAGATGGCGTGAAACCAAATCCCGACAAAATCGAAGCGATACAAAAGTTCCCTATACCTAAAACACCGAAACAAATCAAATCCTTTTTGGGACTTCTAGGATACTATCGTAAATTTATTCGGGATTTTGCCAATATCACAAAACCAATGACTGAGTGCCTTCGAAAAGGAAACAAAATAGTTTTGAATTCCAAATACACCAGCTGCTTTGAAACTTGCAAAAGTCTTTTAATCAATGATCCTATATTAAAGTATCCGGATTTCACAAAACCATTCAACCTTACTACAGATGCGAGTAACGTTGCTATCGGTGCCGTGTTATCCCAAGGACCTATAGGGTCCGACAAACCGGTTTGTTTTGCAAGCCGTACTTTGTCAAAAAATGAGCAAAACTATAGTACCATTGAGAAGGAGCTCTTGGCCATAGTGTGGTCAGTTAAATACTTTCGGCCGTATCTTTATGGCAGAAAGTTTCAAATTGTAACCGACCACAAACCATTAACTTACCTTTTCTCATTAAAAGAGCCTAATTCGAAATTGGTCCGCTGGCGATTGAGACTTGAAGAGTTTGATTATACAATATTGTATAAAAAAGGCAAACTCAACTCAAATGCCGACGCATTGTCACGCATAGAACTTCATGCAAATGAATATAATGACATGCCAACTGAAGATCTTGACTTAATTTCTATGAAAAATAACATCGATGAATGTGAAAGTATCGACACTATACATTCTGCTGAAGAAAATATTAATGACGGAATTCCAATATCTGAAAGGGCAATTAACGAATTTGCAAATCAGGTTATTCTAATAGAAAACAAAAGTAAAATGCAATTAAATTCTACTTTAAAAATCTTGTTTAAAAGTAAAAGGAGAACCACATTTGAATGCAAGGATATTAGTGATGAATGTAAAATTTTCGAAATTCTAAATAATTACATAAATCCCAAAAAGTTAACGGCTATTCTAGCTAGTGATGAGACTTTTAAAGTAGTTCAGTTAGTTTATTCCAAATATTTTAGCAACAGTAAAATGAAATTAATTCGATGTGCCACACTCCTACAGGATATAACTGACATAGATGACCAGGAAAAAATAATAAGAACCTACCACCAGAGCTCCAACCACAGAGGAATTACCGAAAGTTACGAACATTTAAAGAGAAAATATTTTATTCCTAATATGAAAAACCTCATAACTAAAATTATAAATAACTGCGACACTTGTGCAAAATACAAATATGACATACCTCTTCAATTCGAACTCACAGAAACCCCAACAAAACCCTTACAAATCTTACACATAGATATTTATTTTGTACATAAGGAACATTTCCTAACTATACTCGATAAATTTAGTAAATTTGCTAGTGTCTATTTATTGCCGTCTAGAAATAGTTTATGTATAATTAAATCTTTGAAACACTTTTTCTCCCATCATGGTGTTCCAGGAAAAGTTATAACAGATAACGGAAACGAGTTTTTATCAACAATTTTCAAAGATTTTCTGGCAGCCTATGAAATATGTTTTCATACAACCTGTGCGAAGAGTTCAACAGGAAATTCACCTGTTGAACGATTTCATTCAACTCTTACCGAGATAATTAGAATAATTAAGTCTGAAAACCCAAAAAAAACGATAGATGAAGTAGTGGATGAGGCAGTTATAACATATAATTGCTCCATTCACTCAACCACAAACATGGCCCCTTTCGAGATCTTAACGGGGCATATTAACAAAACCAATTTTTTCCCTCGTGCAAAAAATTTTAACACTACACAAGAGTATTTAAGCAACCACTTGAAAGACTATGAATTTTTATCTGATTTAGTTTACAAAAGAAGTTTAAACAAAAAAGAAAACAACATAAACCATCGAAATAAAAATAGAGAAAAACCTCCAGTATTTAATAAAAATGACAAGATATATGAACGGGATGATAGGAGAAATAAACTTGCCCCTAGATTTATAGAACATACTGTTACTAACGACAACAATATTACAGTGAACACAAATAAACGAAAAGTACATAAACAAAAAATAAGAAAGAAGAAATGAAGTTTTTGATGATTTGGTTCAAACCACCTGTCTATAAATTGTAACAAAAAAAAATAATCTTAAATTGGTAAAATAACAGAGCAACTGTCACTTGTTTGGTTTTGTCCGACAATGAAAAGATATGAACTAGGACGTTGCAATATATTGTGTACGAAATACACACATATCGCTATTACTATACAATTACTTTAAAAACAGTATGTATATTTAATTGATTTTGTAACATAAAGAAATAAAAACAATGATTAAATGTTAAAGAAATGTACCTATAGGTACCTACCTACAAAAAATTTATATATCTATACTTTTGCGTTAAAAAAAAAAAAAAGAAAAAATATATATATTCGAAGTATTCAAAACTTTTATTTAAAAAACAAACAAAAAATTTAACTACAATTGAGGAAAGTGTGACATACATTTTTGTTCCATTATACCTATACACACAAAAAGAAAATTATTAAAAATATATGTATGTATATAAATAATATAAACATAACACAGAATTTATTATGTAAAAAAAAAAAAAAAAAAAAAAAAAAAAACCTTTATCCCCTAGATAAATAAGTATATATTGTTTCTTATTTTACTTTTCATAAACTTCATTAAAGAGGCATTAATAGATCCAGCTGTTAATTATAAAAAAAAAATATTAATTATAAAAACAATCTAAAATAAAAATAATGCTCATACGCCCCAGTGTGCGATTGGATCGCTGACATGTCAATGGAGATTTAAGAATCTTTGATTCATTCTCTCCAAACTAGGGTGGGAGGAGTTACATGCAGAGGCAATAAGCATGCTAACAACTAGAATGCTGCTCATAATAACGCTATTCTGAAAGACTCATTCCATCCTCAAATCTTAAATGTGAACAAATTAGCAAATGTATTGCATAAAATGTTCCACTGTGCTTAACAGCGTTCATTTACCACAAACTAAGATTAGAGCTTTAAAATAGTTGTAGTTGCACATTTATAAAAGCATTGTGTTCTCTTGCTGTACTTACTCTCAACTCTAATCGTGCGTCCGTTATCTCTATGATCTGGATCTGGAGAGCTTTTTAAATAATTATAAATATACAACGCTGGATCTCATTAGTGTTTCGACCGTAGTGTAAGCCACACCATTTTTTGAGAGATATGTTTAGAATTAGTACACTTGCGGAAAATAAAAATTATATTTAAAACTTTATAATTTGTTTTTGATCAAAAGACAAAAGAAGGGAGTTTCTCATAGGGAAACTCGTAATTCTCGTTCGGAATCTGAATTACAGCAGCGAGTCCGCAGTGGTCACTGTCGTAATCGACTGTCTGTAAACAGTTTCGAGGGTGATTACCCACTTTGTCCGTTATTGTCAGTCTTGTATCGTACAGCAAAAGGTCCAGAAAGGAACCGCTCCTTGGGAACGATGGCCTTTCAGTAGCCAGCAGGTCAACACCATATTCAACACCGTGAAGACTCATCAAATTAAAAAGATGATTACCTCTTGGATTATTTGTTTGATTTCCCCAATCTTCATGTTTCGCGTTCAAATCTCCGGCCATAAAGAAGTAGTTTTCTTCCAAGCTCAGTTTTAGTACTCTGAAAAGAATCTCGAGCTCTGAAATAAAGATAGTAGCCTGCGGAGCGTCAGCCGCATAAGCCGCAATCATATACATCCGCTTCCCTTGAGTGAGAGAGATGCATACGACGCAAACTTCTAGCGTCCTGAGCTTTCGCAAATCATTATTGTATACGACTTTATAATTAATGCCCTTACGTATGAAGATTGCAACACCGCCTCCTTGAGTAGAGCCGGGTCGATCCCTTCTTACGATATTGTAATTGTTGTTAGTCAGTTTATGTTTCTGGTTTAGCTTGGTTTCGCTAGCCATAAACACATCAGGACTGTGATCTTTTAACAGCTGGAACAAATTGGCTCTACGTTCGATCCTAATCAATGAATTCACATTCAAACCTAGGATCCTAAGGCGCGTCTTCGGCAGCGCGCCCTTAACCCTGAATTTGCGCTTGGCCAGCCATCATAGAGTAGAGTTTATCTACTCTTCCGGCTTGCTCCACGAGCTGACTTTGCAGTCCTGCCAACTGGCCTTGAATGCTCAGCAACAAGGACAGAATGTCTGGCTGCCCCGCCGGCGCCTTAGGCTCTTGGGCCTGTGGGACGACCGGTGGTGGAGCCTGTCTCGCTTTACCCATTCCTTTCGCAGATCTGGCGTAAGAAACATCGGGTCTCACGAATGAATTTGTTGTCGGAGCTTGTCGTACGGTTCGACTTTCTGCGGCTTTTTGGCTGGCCTGTTTGTCCCGTATCTCTTGGACCTTAGGACAGCCCCGATAATTTGCGGGGTGCCCCTCGTTCCCGCATATTACACACTTGAGCTGGGTCATGTCTTCGACCCGCTCAGTCCCTAGCCTACATTCACCCCTATTGTGGGTTTCGGCGCATTTCACACAGCGCTCCTGCATTCCACAGTTGGCTGCAGCGTGACCGAACCTTTGGCAGCGCATGCATTGCAGCATGTCGTCGTGCCTCATTAATTTTTCCCAGTGTATGACCTGGTAGTCTAGGACGGTAATATTCCTGAGACTCTCCAGTCTACTTTGGGGCGACAGAGTTACAATGAATATTGGCAGTTTATGCCCCTCCCGTCTGGACCTTACCGTAGAAAAAGGCTTGACTCCGATGAATTCGAGGTCATCGCTGGCCTTCTGACGGAGCTCAGCTAGGAGCTCCTCTGGTTCCGTGCAGGAACTGATGCCCTTCAAAAGGACCGTCTTCGGTTTTTCACTCCTAGGAGTGAAGCTGAAGAAATACCCTATCTATCTTATGTCAGACGTAGCCAATGTCAATTTAAGCATAAGAAGTGTCAACTGTGACGTTTGTATCATTTGCATGTCATTTCCATCCAACATTGGAAATAATTGTCCGTCTTTCAGTACTTAATTTTCAGATATTATGTAGATGTACACTTCGCTTCAACTGAATAAGCATTTATTTATGATTGGTTATTTCTAGTAGTGGTTGCAGCCCCCATTATTGGTAATTATGTCATAAATTCTATATATATACATACATATATTCCAAACTTAATAGCTTTTTTTTCTCTCAGCTCTTTTACTTTAAATCAGGCAAATCATTACGAAAAGTCTGCTCAGTAAAATGTTTACCAATAGTATTTGACACTTCTTCGGTCAAGTTTGGAACACTTATTTTGGCGTTTTTCCCTAGCAGAATAAATACAATTTCCGTCTTTTCTTGTTTTTTGTTGACCCGAAGTTTTTGAATTGTTTGATACAAATTCGAACCGTAAATAAACTTTTTTTGAGCTCTTTTTCAATTTCATTTTACGTTAAACCATAACAGTTTTGTTTTTAACATGTTCACTTAACTCTTGAATTTTCGCGACATTTTGGTTTAGTTTTTATTTGCTAATGCCTAAAACGTTGATTATAAAATTACAGCACTTTAAAACACTAAATTTTATCTTATAAAATCTTACGATATTTCGTTTTTTTTTTTTTTTGTGCTTTTGTTTGTCGCGTAATCAAGATTTAAAAAATTGAACTCAGACGGTGTAGTTTTGTTAAGGTCTTAAAATATATACAAGTTGTTTATGAAAAAAAACCTTCAAAAATTGCATACAATTTGAAAAAATGCAATTTCCAATAGTTTTTTAATACACTGTAGGCTCTTCCAGTTAATGTTAAAAACAAATAACCCAAAAAGTGACAAACATTTTCTTTCTCTTACATTTTAAAAAGCAATAAAGCAAGAACTGATAACCGAAAATTGATGCACATAAAATGAGAACTCTTAATTGCTTGTGTCAAAAAGATAACCGATATTTGTTAAATTGATAACACAAAAGCTGATTTCATAATTGTCTTTATTTATTTGTTCATATGCAGTACATAATTTTGTAATACTTATACAAATATATTTGTTTGAAAAATCTTTATTAATGAAATATGTTTCCATGTGAGTATTTACTTTCACCACAATAACTTTTTGACAGTTCAAAAATGTGTGCATATATTTTGTTTGCACAAAATTTAATAATCGTTATCGTTTACAAAATATAAAGTTTTATTTATTAAAGTGTTTTGCTCTATTTGATCATAAATTTTTCAATCACTGTATTCTACATATTCACGTCGATAAGAACACAATACAAACAAAAAAAGAGATATAAAGTCGTTAATTTAAAATTCAAATTCGGCTTTATTTCTCAAACCCATAACTTAGCCTTTAATTTGTTTTGCAAAGTCTTGACTCACATAATATTAGTCATCGGGCAAAATTGAACAAAAACAAAGAGAAAATTCAGAGTGAAAGTTTATTATCGTACGTTATTTAACAAAATGTATATTTTTAGGCTTATGTTCATTCATTAATTTATCGGAATATAATTATTATTTGCAATCAAATAATAGATTAAGACCGTATTCCACTTGAGTTCCCGAAGATAACTGTTTATAATTTACTCAAAATTCTTATAAACAAAGTGTGGACTTAGTACAAGTTTCTTATTTAAATACTGCAAAAATTTACATATTAGGGCTCTATTAAAAAAGAACAAACACTCACATTAATAAGGAATCAAAACTTAGTGTGTAGTTCAAGTAGAGACCTCAGCTGACTTCGTAGTAGCGCAATTGTTTCACACAAAGTTTTTAAGACCTTGTTGATGGTTTAGGGCTGCAGCTTACTGATTGATTGGATTAAATTGGCCTTTAGTTACATAATCTTTTATCAGTTCACGGTTCCCACACAAAAACGTCCTTAGCAGACAATTGACTTCGCCAAGACGGCTGATGAAAGATCGATTGTAGCATGGGTTTGGCACGCCATCTTTCAAAAAAACTGAGGTCGCCCAAATCCATGCTTTCAATTTTAGTTTAAAAAAAGTCGCTTAACCTGGCTCTGTAACGCCCGTCATTGCCCGAAACATTAATTATTGCCTCATTATCTAGAAGCTATAACGAAGCAGATAGTCGTTCGCCTTCAATTGCGGAGTCAGCTACATCAGCCACATTCTGGTTAGAATGCACTGTACGACGACGATCGGGGACCATGAGTGTTGTCCACTAGCTATCCAGTCTCAGGAAATGTTTGCACAAACTTGCGTACAGGTGGGTGCTTCTTTCGGACATCACTTTCTTTTTCAAAACCCACTGTTTGAGCTACACAGCATCAGAGGTACAGTTTTAAAGACCTTCATAGTTAAAATTAATTATTTCAGATCCCGTGTTTACTCAACGGAATACAAATATTCCGGACTCAAATGGAACGGTAGGCAACTGCCTTTAGTTGGAGTTCGGAAAATTCTTATTCCATGGTGTAGTTTTCCTAAACACAGGTGCTGAAATAACTAATGTTATGTATATTTTCTTTATAAATACGGGGCTTAAGTTTTGTGCGATTGAACAATTTAACTTTGTTGGTGATAACTGATAACTTTCAAACTAGCTGTCATACTGATGAAGTATGTTTGCTTGTTTTTCAATATACATCAAAACAACGCTTACAAATTGCGTACATTTATTTCTAAAAATCACTGTCTGTTCCAAATACTTATAGAGCACTTTAATCGTCAAATAATTTCGGTGATGAGGCTAAAAGCTTATTTAGGGGCTGGAAAAGAAGAACTGGAGCTATCAATTCACCCACTCATCGACATCTTTAGATACATTTTTTGTGGGCTCTCGGGAATAGCTGCTCTATGTTGATAAACCAGCACCGATTGATCATTTAGAAGCCAACATTCAACAACGCCTATCGAGAAAACGAGGCAAAAAAGGCTCTTGAATGTGGAGCAAAACTTAACCGACAGAATTGCGTTGATAAACCGCACTTGTTGATGCCTTATGTCAGATATTATTTTTAAACATTAAGTGCCATCAAATATGTGAGCGAAAGCCAAAATGTTGGTATTCCATTGAATTTGTTGGGTGTTATTAGAAGAAAACATATTTTCTTTGACTGAACAATGTTGATTAAAGATTTATTTAAAAATAAATTGGGTGGGGCAACAGTCCGTGGAGAACTAAGGCCTAGTGACTTATAAATCTAAACCATTCCTGTGTGCGAGTAATGTTGTCAGGGATGGAGGGGACCTACAGTTTTAAGCCGAATCCGAAAGTCTAATTTGAGAAAGCACTTTTCATGACAAGAATTACTCTTGGAGGATTTGTCAATTCCTCGAAAGAGACAGTACCCGTGAAAAAAATTTTTGATGGCACGGGCAGGGATTGAATCCAAGACCTCTTGCATGACAGTTCAACGCACTAACCATTATGCCACGAGTACTACTCACACCTAAATAAGTTTCTTGTTCACCAGTTTTTTTTATCAAAGAACCTACGAAGAGTTTGAATTTGATAAAACAAAATCTTCAAAAAGAAAAAAAAAGCGAAATACTCAATCAAAACAAATAAAATACACGATGATTAATAAGCATTTAGTCGTTGAACTCAAATTTTGCGACGGATTTCAAGAATTGTGTTGCATGAATACCAAACACTGTCGCCTGTCACTCGTCTTCTTCATATGAAGGAAAAATTAATTTGCGGTTGCATATACGCAAATGTTTTTATTTTAAAAGTGTTTTTTTTTTTCTACAATTGTTTGCATAAGCCAATTAGGTCAAACTTAAATAAATCAAAACAAAAAGATATCAATATGTATGCATAACATGACGAAAAACATTTACTTATGAGAAAAATTGAAAAATAATACTAATACCTAATATTACTATATTATAACTTAAAATAGTTATTTTAATGCCTGGGTACCACAATTTAATTTAAAGCTGAAATATGAAAACATACATTTGAGTCTTAAATTACGTTTTTATTTGGTAATCCAAAATTTCTCAGTTATTTGGGACCACAAATCGTATGATTTTATTTATCTATCTGTACAAGATACAAAAAATGACAATTGTTTGACGTTTAAGAAAATTAATATGATAGTGGATTTATTGGGCAGGGTCACTCGACATAAAAGTAAAGTAAAAATTGGAAATTAAGTCAATTAAAATCTTCCAAACACAAGTAGTGTCAAAATGTCAGCTGATCTTGTTTTTTAATTCTACTTCATAACTCTAAGAATTATTTATTTAGTGCACAATTTTATATGAAGTTTTTCGTAAAAGAGTTCCTTGTCATTTTGAAAAATGAAACATGCATTTTTTGTTACATTACAAAACACAACTTGTGATGATTTTGTAACCTGTGTAAGAATTTTTGTTTGTTAAATAAAAATGTTGTTACTTTCTGCAATTAAAAAATTGCCAAGTAAATTTCCAAGTTTAAAATTAAAGACATCTCCCTTACATTGTCCATTTATTATGAGAATCAGAATTGTCATTTCAACCCGAGTGATCAGTTTCGGGAGACTCCAAAAGGCTTGGAAAATAGAAACGATGAAACTCAAAAATGACAAAAATAGGTAGCCAATAGGTGGATGGCGTCAGAAAATATCTGTGTTCCTTTTTTAGCTCCGAAATATTAGAAACCTGGTAGCGCCCTTTATAAGCTTTGCATAAAAGGACTGGACTTATAGAGTAAAAAGCTGGGCGCGGCTTTTGTTTCTTGCTGTATGACACAAACAAATTGCATGTTCTAAAAAATTTGACAGTTCAATTCTAGAGTTTGATTCATAAATTGATCGGAGAGCTTTGACTGATCAAAAATGCCTATAGTAGGAAGATAAAAAAAAGAAAATAGAAAAAGAAACTACCTAAGTTCAAGCCACCGCGGTGCTACGTCTCTTGTCCAAATGAGAAGGAAATATAGCCTTACCAGCTGTGTGTTCTTAAAAAACGATAGCATTCAACTGGACGCAATAGTGCGCTATCCTATTGAATGTACTTAAAAGATTTGGTCAAGTTTTTAAAATCAATCAAAACTAGTTTTTAACTTCCCATAAGGAAGTTATTGTAATTGGTCCGATTTGTCGAATTGAAAATTTTGACATTTTTCGACGTTTCAAGGTCCCTAGAGTCTAAATAAACTTTTTTTAGAAATATGTCTGTGCGTGCGTTCAAACGTACGTTCGTACATCAGTACGTCCATACATAGTCAGGAAGTTTTTTTTCATCGTCCATAGCTCAAAAACCAGTAAAGATATCGACTTCAAATAAATTTTGTTATACAGATAATAATGCAGAAAGATGCAGAAAGGACTCTCAAAAAAATTGAGTGGGTGTTTTTTTACCATAGCAATTTAAAAAAAAGCTGAAAATTTTGATTAACCCAAAATATCTCTAGAACTAACTAACTAGCGACTTGAATTAAATTTTATATTATATATTGTAACGTGATACTAAAAAAGTGTATTTTTGAAAAAAAAATCCAATTATACCAGTTTTTTTATAAATAAAAAAAAAACTGAACAAAAAAAAATAATTGTCACCTCGAATATTTTACGAATAAAAAATGATTTTATCTTCAAAATAATTTAATCCAACGAAGAATAACGTTTTTGACATCTGGTTAAATGTTTAGAAAAATCGAATGGACAGTTTTTTTTATAAGAAATAAAAACCTAAAAAAACATTACTAAAACTTGGTAAAAATTGATTTTCTACTCAAATATCTTTTCAAAAATAAAAAATATTTGCTTCAAAAGAAGATACTGACTTCAAATTAATTTCATTCATCCAATTTGTATTTGTTTATATAAGAAATAAAAACTTTTAAGAAATGCTACTAAAATTGGTAAAAATTGGTTTTCGACTAAAAATCTCGTTAACAAAAATATATTTTGAAATCAAACTATTTCATCACGTTCAAAATATTGTTCCACAAAAACCTACAAACCTTTTTAGCAAACCTTTAAGACAAATCGAAAGTCAGGATAGGAAGTTATCAGTGTGGGTCGCATCCCAGCCTCTTTTTTAAATTGTTTTTTTTTTTTTTGAACATAGGTGACATTTTATGCTCAACAACTCATAGAGAACCATTGCCTAACAACTCTTAACCATTCCTGTTTCCGAGTAATTTCATAGGGGACCTACAGATTTGTATGTCGAATCCGAATGGTTAATTTAAAAAAACACTTTTCATGACTTTAATTACTCTTGGAACTAAAAATTGAGACGCGTAAAGTTTTGAAACTATTGATAAATTTACATTTCTATTGAACTCAATGGAGTTCAGATTGAGATAGCCTAAAATAATTTAAATGTATTTTATTATAATAACCATATAATTCATCCCTCTGCACAAAATTATAATCAAATTAAATAAATTTGCAAAAAAAAACTATATAAATAAAATACATTTCTTCCTCAATCGTTAAATCGATAGCCTTGACATTTATATTCAACCTAATGCCTGACTGCGTGACCTAACCACTTATACTTACATTTTGTATGCCCATCAGCCTGATGTCCAATCTAATAATAAAAAACCTTAAAAAAAAAGTGCCTTAAAAAACAGAACAAAATTCTTCAACTATATATCGATTGGGAAATTCTCAATTACTATAATTTTCTTTTTTCTTCTTCTGACCGATATGCGCAAAAAACATTACAAGAATTGAATTTCATTTTTCTTTTTCGAATAATGACTTCATTTTAGGAGTTTTGATATATTCAATTCATATAATAAATATGGTTGGTGCGGGTACAGTTTTGTGTGGTTTCCTTTGGTTAGTACCCATCATTGTCATTCATTTCAAATCCTCGATCTGGATGTCCTAATTGAATTCCGGTAGATTACGAGTATAGGAACCATTTGGAAACAACCATTTCGAGTAACACACACGAAATATAGTGTGGTTTTGTCATCTAAGCACATAGCACTTTATTTCAATTATATTATTTTTGATCGATATGATTTTAGTTTGATAACATAACCAATAATGTGTTTTTGTTCACGTAATCGATTAGCATTTATTATTTATAATAACATTTTCACTTAAGTAAAAAGCATTCATCCTACAAAATTGCCCCTAGTCTTTTAATAGACTCCGCGAGATCTTAGAACTTCATTTGTATGATATTCCGGAAAATAAGATGCCTACTGAGGTGGACTTTTGTACAAAAATATATACAATCCAATAATCATAAACAATTACACCTTTAATTGATAATCGTCCTTAGAATTCGGCGCTAAAAATCTCCATGTTGAAAAACTTAAGTCATTGGTTGAGAAGTGAAATGCAGACTAATACGTAAATTGTCGATAATCTTTGAACTCCAAAATATTTGTATTTATTTTGCGAATATCTCACAAATAATTTTAGAGATATTCAACAAAAAAATAATTTAATAGGATTTATTTAAGAAATAAAATATTTACAATTCATATATGTATGTATGTATGTAGATTCAGATATTTTAATAATATAAGGTTTTAAAAATGGGGGTGTTTTAAGGATAAGGCTGCGATGAAGAGTTTTTTTTTACAGTATTTTTGTTTAAAAAATATTAAGTAAAAGCCAATGCTGTAGGGATAGGCACATTTTTCTAAGGAGAAGGATGGGTGGTTGTGGCAGAAGAAAAATAAACTAAAACATTTCTAAATAGTGAAATTTTGGGTTGAAAAGCCCGAAAACCGGTATCCCGAAAAAATAAAATACTGAAATTAAAATCGAGATTACTTATATTTAGATCAAATTATTAAGACTTCTTTAATCGCCAAAAGTTCTGCCTGGAACACGCTACAATGATTGGGAAGGCGGAATGAGTGACTTAATTCCGTTCCGTAATCAGTCGTTCGGAGTACACACCTCCACCAACCCCTTCTTTTGTTTTTGGTCCATCTGTATAAAAGTGGATTGACTAGTCTTCCAGGAATGCCCTATCCTCCCAGAAAGATCTGGAAGAAATCTGGAAGTTTCTGTCGAATTGCAGTTAGGGGATGGTGTAGTCTGTGTGCTATGGAATTGATTCTTCAATGTTGTTGTTAATCCACTGCGACGAAGCTTTGAGGCGAATAGCAGAGCTTGCAGCTATTTGTTTGCTAAGTATATCAAGAGGTGTTAGGTAGAGTAAGGTATCCGGTGCCGCAGATGGGGTTGTGCGAAGCTATCCGCTTATAAATAGGCAAGCTAAAAGTTGGACTTTATTTAATTTGTCGTGGTTTATAGCTTTCTCTAAAGCAGTTCACCATACTGCCACACCGTACATTAAAATCGGTCTTAATACCGATGTGTATAGCCAATGCGTGATTCTGGGTTGTAAGCCTCATTTATTACCGATACCTTTTCAGCAAGAAAAAAGAGCTACACCCAGAGCTAAGACCCAGGTACTTAGCCTCGTCTGAGAATAAATAAATAAATGAATTTCCTGAAACCCCTATAGCAACGTCATCCGCAAAGGAAATCACTCTGAAACCCCCCGCATCCAGACTAGTTAGGATTTCATTCACCAATAGGTTCCAGAGGAGAGGGGCTAGAACACCACCTTGCGGTGTCCCTCTACTAACGAATCTTCTGGAAGAAGAGTTGCCCAGTTTTGAAATTTTGGATTTTCGGGGTGGGTTTTCGGGATTCTAGGCTTTCAACAGTTTGATCCTAACCTTGCCCCTCTTCTTGGGAATGTTACTTATCTTTGGATTGCAATTATTTACGACTTAATTTTTGTTTAGCATTAATTCCTTTTAATTCATTGTATAATGTCTTAATTCCGAAAATTTAAATTCGCGAAAATCAAAAAATCACAAAAACCAAAGACATTGGGAATCCAAAAGTCGTGACACCCAAATATTGAAAATCTAGACAAAGACAATCTATTATAGAGAAAAGCTTGGTTTTTAAAAACCTAAAAACTCAGAATGAAAATGGAAAAATTTTGTTAATTTTAATAATTAAACTTATAAACATAAAATTCCATTTAAGCAATACAAAATATCCCTTGTAAAATGGTTTGCATGTGATTGTAGTTCTTTTCAATTCTCATTCAACTGTTATTAACTAAGTTGTTTCTAATGTGTCATGTACTCATGTTTAATACAAATAACAATTGGGAATATGCATATACTATACATACTTGAATGTAGCGTAACGAAACGAAACGAAGGATGTCATTTATTTTAATCACTTTAGACTCTTTTATATCTACAATGAAAATGGATAGTAGTGCACTAATTTACTGTCACGAAGAAGAATTATTATAAGCGCATATAAAACACCTGAATAGCTTTTTGTGAAATACTCAAGGGAATGTTACATCAACTAAAAATTAATTGCAAAGATACGAGTACAATTTATATAACTTTTAATTTGATAATATAAATTCTGTTGCATCAACTACAAAAGAATCTAAAACTTGATGCATTATGTGTAATGCAATAAAATTTATTTTAATGTTAGGTAACGTACCTACTAGGGGTATATTCGTGTTTTATTGCTAACTTGGTTATGTGCGTTCAAGTTTTACCCTTTTAATGAGCTTTCTTTTTAGTTGTTTATGTTTGTATTTAAAACATTTGATTTCAAGAGGTTATAAATTAAATTTTTTAAATGAGTTCCTATTATATGATTACTTAACATTTTGTATATCCTTCGTGTATTAGAAGGTTAGTAATTAGCATTCATAACCCCTAAGGAGGTCAAAACCGTAGAATTCGTTATGTTGACGTATAAAAATGACAGCCCGGTTAATTAAACCAGTGTTTCATGTCATGAGACGCAAAATTAATTTAAATGCGTTCTTCTCAATAAGACTTTCCATTTACTTCTGTGGTTTCAGTTAAATATAGGAAGCCTACAAAATAAAACAATCCGTCAAAGTAACTTTGTTCTCAAGATACTTGAGTCAATATAATTTTGTAATAATTTTTGGTTGCTTTTGTAGGTTTTCGTTTTTTTTTTTTTATTAATAAAAGTCAATTGTTTTTTTCTAAAAAATGAACTACATTTTAACAACAATATTTTGCATATGATAAAATAAGTTTGATTTCAATATATAGATATTTTAGTTGTGATATTTTAGTTGAAAACCATTTTTTGTAGCAGCAAATTTTGAAGGTTTTTATTCTTTAAAAAAATAATTTCGACTGGATTTTTATAAAAAAAAAAAATCAAAATCAGCATAATATCAGTTTTTGGGGTTAGGGTCGAAATACTGTATGGTTTATAATACTGTTACTCAAAATAATGTTTTTCAAAATTCTGTATGTACAAAATACGGTATGATCAAAATACTGCACCTCCAAATTCTGTATTTCAAAATTCATTATCAAAACGATTTTTATTTTTTAGCCTTATTTAAAGCATTTTGAAATACACAATTTTGAAAACAGAATACTTTTTTTTAAAGAAAAGATCATAATAATTTTTCATTAGCATAATGTTCTAATATTTGTACTTCCCTTGAACAATAACATATGTATGTACCTATGATAATTCATAAGTCTTTCAAATAATAAAAACAAAAACAATATAAATGGTATCTTCTTCTTATTTTCTCTTTACCATATTTGCTTATTCTTAGTTTTTTGTAACTCTCTCACATTTTTACATGAATTGTACCTATCATAATCAACAATTGCATAAACATTTGCACCAAACTAATTTATCTGTTAAAACTTCCAGTATTGTACAGTGTTATGAGATACAGTATTTTGACAATACAGCATTTTGAGACACAGTATTTTAAATGTAAAGTATTTTGAAATACAGAATCTTAGTAAATACTAAAAGTTGGTAAAAATTGATTTTTGACTCGAATATTTTGAGAAAAATTAAAGATATTGACTTTAAACTATTTTTTTCATGTAAAATATACTGTTTTCAACATTTAGCAATTTATTGTAGAAAAATTTAAAAATCAATTTTTTTTATAAAAAAAATAAGAACTTATGAAAAATACTACACAAAGTTAATAAAAACTGATTCAAATATCTTGAGAATAAATTAAAGTATTGACTTCACAATGGTTTTATTCTAAAAACATTTTGTTTTTAACTTAAGATAAAGTTCTTAGAAAAATCCAATCGGTTGTATGTTCAAAAATGCTGCTAAAATTGATAAAAATTGATTTTCTACTAAAAATGTTGGGACAAAAAGTAGATATTGAAATCGAACTTATTTTATCATATATGCAAAATATTATTACTAACTTTAAGTTAATTGTTTAGAAAAATTGAATTGACAACTTTTTTTTACAAAACACAAAAACCTACAACAATAACAAAAAACTGATAAGAAATGGTATCCAACTTAAGTATTATGAGAACAAAGAAATCTATTGACTTCAAATGTTTGTATATTGCAAACAAAATATTGCTACTGATATTTTCTTAAAGTTTTAGAAAAATTGACAGAAGAGCGTTTTTGGGAAGTTATCCGTGTGGGTCGCATCCCAGCCTCATTTAAGTTTTATGTTATTAATTAATAAATATTAATTTTTGCGAATAGTTTCAAGTGTCATTGTGCTTTAACATTTATTTATATGGAAATCATTGACTGATAGAAAATGAAAGCCTTTCTAGTTGGGAATTCGGAAGCATTAATACCAATAAATTGTTCCAAGCTATGTTTTCGTTTATATTAATCAAAATTTGAGTTGATTTTTATAATTATTGAGCCTTCAATTATGTGTTTTTGCTAAGGTTTCAACCCGATTTTGAATTGAAACTTAATGCTTAAAAATTAAAACTTTTGTTATTTCCTCTTGTTATGTAGGCATTTCAATTTATTATTTGAATATGGGATATTTTCAAATATTTATTTTCTTTTGAAAGCTTTGAAATCCTTTTTCTGACCCAGTTGAAAGGACAAAATTAAACATGCCCAGCCCATGTTCTAAGTTTAAATTCAAATTTAATGGACCTAGCCATGCTAAATAGAATCAAATAACATGGCTATTGAAATTTGCAACCGACATTCCACATTTGTTCTATATTTTAAATCAAAATAAATTGATTGAAAATAATGATAAACATTAGAAAAGCTTTGCACGTGATAAAATTAATTGTACTAAATTAATTTTCAACTCCCTTTTTGAATACAATGTAGGGGCAGGTATCTACAAGTACAACTTTTCCAATAATATATCTTGATGGTCTCACGCTATGATATATAAATAATATAAAAGATAAGAATGAATGGCACCCCTAATTGTGTGTTTTTAATTTCATATGGGAAATTGTAAATCCTTTACTGAAAATTCATTGAGTTGAGCTATTTTAATACAACATCTAAGGATGTTATGTTTTTCACAATCTTTTTTGCAAATGTTGCAAAATTTAAATGGTATCTACTTTGACATTTTTTAAAGCATAAACATATACAATATAAACCTCAATTTGGCATGGAAATGTATTTGTACCTCTAATGATTGCACCTCGTTTTAATTTAGCCATCAATTTATGACCCATTGACAGTCATACCAATTAGCGTCACAATCTTTGTTCGATAAGGGAAAATTCAAATCAGCAAAAAAAAATTAAAATGAAATCGTGAAATCAAAAAATAGCAATAACAACAAAAACGTTTATAAGCTTAAAGTTTGTGCTAGGTTCATATTGACTTAGGTGATGAACTTAGCAAAAACACAATTTAAATCTCATTTTCAACCAAATGATATATAACTTAAAACCAAACAAAAACCTCAAAAATATATATTTAGATAGGTGCTGTATAGGACTCAATAAAATTAACTGCTGTGGGTTTTCCTCTCAAGAATAGATTCACCTTACTATGCAATTTAACAAACGTGCCAATAAATTCAACTTGTTTCCAGTAAAATGATTCTAATTAAATATGCCACACCACCTGCAATTTCTGTCCCGCAACCTTCCAATTTCACAAAAGGTATACGTACTAATACATATATTGCATATACCTATGTGTAGTAAGTACATGAACTGCATTAACAAAAAAAAAAAAAAACAGAAGAAGGGTTCTCATGTATTCTTGGCACGTTTCAGGCAAATACACATCTATAATGTATTATTGCAATAAAAGGAACGGGTGAACTAAACTAAATGGAAGAACAGCAAATTAAAAAAAAAACTCATAACATGTCTCACGTAAATTGCTCTTTATTTCTATTATTCAGCTTAGATAATAGTTTATAATAATAATGTTGAAATTGCGATCTAATTTACACCACAAAATGATTTTTAAATAAATTCAATTAAATCATTCCGAAATTCTTTGAAAGTTGATGTCCTCAAAAAATTCGACAGAATTTGAGTTTTGGAATTTTTGTCCTTATACTAGTTTATTAGATCTTATTTTGAAAATGGTCAATTCTACGAAAAATAAAATACAAATTATCAAATTTGTGAATAACAACACTGGTCATAAAAATAATGTTTGTTTTTTCGACGCCGCAGTCAAAACAATACTCAAAATGTCTTGGAACCCGAATCTCGCCTTTAAATTCGTCTATCAAATCAGGAGCCTGCTTCATCAGGCACTTTTGACTTTGCAAAAAAATAATATCCTGCAATGGGAAATGCAAAGTTTTTTCACAAATTTGCAAAGTAAAAAGATTTCACGTTTAAATTTTTCAGTCTTTATTTGAAAAGTGAAAAGTAAAAGTGTTTCACTAATTCACCAATTTTGAAAAGTTGCAAATTAAATCTTAGTTTGTCTTTATTAATATCAAATATGCATTGATCATGGTACTTTCAAGACATCCAGCTACATAAGGAAATCCTCCTTGAGAAAAAAATCGCGAGGCTACGTCTGAAAAATTTTGTACCCAGCAAATGGTGTTATAGAGAAATTCATCAATGATAATATTCGACACTAGATGAAAAACTCTGAAAACGGTTGCTTTTGCTTATTCCTTGCAGAGATGCAACGCCGTGATATTGGGCTCCATTCCCAGCTCAATGTAGTGTACACAAAAGATGTTGCAAGAGACTCAACACATATTGCTTAAGCTTTTGAATTGTAGTTTATTTCCAATTTTAGACAACACAAATTCGATACTCTTTGTTAATCGAAAGCTGTTTTTTGTCGAAAAATCATTTCCGAAATCGAAGTTAATTCTTAGTTTCACTACTCTTTGGTCACTATTTTTAAGTTCTTCGTTTTCATAACATTCTTCAACACGATTCATTGACCCCAAAAATTCAACATTTGTGTTCTTTGGTTAATTCGTCAAAATGCAAAAAAACAGGAATTAGGACTGTCTTAAGGCACATTATGGCGTATTTTCCATTTGGATCTACTCCTACATCCATATAAAGCCCAGCTCACACAACACACTGTGGGCGGCGATTTCTCGAACAAAATTTTCACATTTGCACATTTCTCACGCGGTGGGTATGTTAATAAACAAAATTGTCGTTCTTGGGGTTCTGAGAATCCTAAAGTTATTGAAAAGAGGCCATTACATCCACAAAATGTCACTGTTTGGTGCGCTCTTTGGTTCGGCGCGCGCGGAGGTGTGATTGTACCTTACTTCTTCGAAAACGCCGATGGAACGACTCTCACCGTCAATTCAGAGCGTTATTGTCATATGATAACCAATCTTTTTTTGCCTGCTGTTGAGGAACACGACTTGGAGAATATGTGGTTTCAACAAGACGGTGCCACATGCCACATAACTCGAGGGAATATGGCTTTATTGCAAGAGACATTTCCTGGCCGCGAAATTTCTCGTCGTGGCGATATCAACTGGCCAACAAGATTATGCTATTTGAGACCGCTGGACTTTTTTTTGTGGGGCTACGCGAAAGACCGTATCTAGGCAGATAAACGATAAACCTTAAACTCTTGAGCACTTAAAAACCAACATTCGTCAAGTTATGGCTGAGATAAACCCCAATATGTGTAAAAAAGTGGTCGAAAGTTACCTCAAAAGAATCGATGCTTGCAACAATTCGCATGGTGGTCATTTAAATGATGTAGTAATTAACACATAATGTCAAATATAAAACAAATATTTTATACATACAAATGTGTTTTATTAACGTTTAATTTGAAACCGCAAAGTGGATAACCCTGTATAATTTGTAAAGTTATAGTTTGGTGAAACAAAAATAACAAGACTAACTTTTCACTTTTCAGAAAAGATTTTCACTATGCAAATTAGCGTTTGGTGAAACGTAATTCGCAAAGTAAAAGTGCAAAGTGAAAAGTGTTTATTAAAATAGGGCCCAGGTTTTTAAAATATGCCTGTTTTAAGACTGCTAAAGACAACAATAAATTGTATAATGTTGCAAAGTTAGATAAAGTTAGATAAAGTTTAAATCATTTTAACTAAGAGTTTTAGTAATTTCTCATTAGTTATGCAATGACTTATGAGTCTTCATTTGAAGACTTCTGAAGTTTTGAAAAGTTTTAAATGTGATTCCTTTATGTTTTTGAATAATTCATTTCAGAATTAAATTTTTAACCTGATCCCGAATTCAAAGTCCGATTTTAGCTGTATGTGCTCAAACTCAGAATACCTTATATTCCAAAAACTTGATGTTATAACCTTAAGATTACTAATTCGTAATAAGATCAAAAATTGCTTTATACCGGTTTGCGTTTTTCTGTTCGGAACCGTTTTACCATAAATGCTTCAGCGTTCTTTTAAGATTAATGTGTAGCAGACTAAGACTTACCACTAATGAGGATTTTTGAGAAATAAGTAAGATGTTGAACATTTTTAAACGAAATATTGAAATAAGAAAGTATAGATTTTAAAAACTTGATTGCCACGTACCCATGTACACCAGCAGTTAAGCTAAAAAATCTGATAAATAGACTTTCTCTGAAAGTTACAACTCGCGAGATATTTACGAAAAGATGATCTAAACCCCTTTGCAGTTATTAAATGAAATCTTTTTATTTTCAGCAACAGTGGAACATAGTGCAATGTCCTATTCCAACGTCACTATTTATATTGTTCGATGTCAATATAGTTTCAAATTGTTACATGAAATTTAGAAAAAATGACAGTAAAAATGGCATTCTGTAATTTATGTAAGAAAGGCTCATTTCCAATGCCTTTCTTTCTATATTTTAGTTTGAAGCACGCTTAACGAACCAACATTCAGTGTCAAAAAAATTGTTATGAATCGCATTTGTTTTTCTTCTATTTATTACATTATTTAACGTCATATTTTACTCTGCAGACCGTTATTACAACATTAAAAGAAACAATTGGTTTTCGAAAAAGTCCAACAAGAATGTTTGTCTAAATATAATTTTCCTTTCGCTTATTTACAAATCTCATCGTCGTTTTGGATGAGTTGTTACTTTTCCATTGGTATATTTTTAAATTAATTTTCTTTAAGTTAAATAGATCTTTTGAAACTTTTTCATTAGGTTATTAATTATAAGTAAGTTGGTGTCTGTCAAAATTTCACTAAAATGTCCATCAAATTGACAAAAGCAAATTGTAACTTTCTGAGGATAAGAGAGATACATTTATAAAAAAAAAAACTATGCACACAAGTTCAAACTTAAATCAAAAATGAATACATTTATTTGGCATACAAAGAAGAAAAACGGTGTCTTAACAGATTTGATTCAAAAATTATTTATTTTATTGCACCTTCCATTGGTAAATTGGATTTCCGATTAAAACAAAAACTATTTTTTTGGCCAATTGACCACGATTGATAAAACCTTTTTTCAGTGTCCTTGTACATAGGTATAGTCTTTTTTTTCCCAAATACTTCATATGCAACTTCGTTACAAATTAAAAACAAACAAAGCTTTAAAATTTGTCTACACAATTTCACAATCAAGCAAACCACATCAGTTAACACCTAACAGCTACAAATTGTTAAATTTAGATTTTCTTCAAAAATTGAATTTTTCCGTGACGCATGAAACACAATTAGAACTGTTCATTGCATAAATGTTACTTCGTGTACGTGTTAACGAGTGCCGTAGACCTGTCAAATTCCTACCTTAACATTTTTTAACAGATTTGATCTTAAATAAAAACCAAATCAATTTACTTTGCCCAATGGAATGCAAAAACAGGAGAAATTTGTATTTTGATAGATCTAGATCAAAAATAAATTGATCAATTTTATCCATGGAAACCCCATAAAAACTTAGATCTCCAAATTTAATTTTAAATCTAAAATAAATCAATTCATTTTGCCCAATGAAACTCGAAAAATTAGAAAATCGATTTTGAACAAAAATCCACTATTTCCCTATTTTTAAAAACATTTTGAAAGTAATTTACTAAAAAAAATTCAATAACTAGACGTTGACAGATTTCCCTTATTCGTATTGAATAGATATTATCTCTAGAGCAACCTTACTATCTTCCATCGTTTAACCTGACGATAACTTGTTACTTTATTTGGACAGAAAAACCTTTGTTTTATTTCTTCTAACTTTTGTTCATTTTCCGGACTGAATTTATAATTGTGTACTGCCAAAACAAAATAGAAGTGTTGCATGCAACACGATTTGATTTGTTTATTGATTGAATATATTCGTATGCAAATTTTACTTTCATAGAACTAAAAAAAAACACAAATGAAAACCATCTATATACATTTGATTAAACCCACAAGGTGAAGGTGATGACTGATGGCTACGTGCGTGCAAAGAGTAATTTATGGAACTTGATTCCAAATGTAACAAAAGAAAATTGTCAATACACATTAAACGAATACATATGGGCTAGGTGTTTTGTTGCTATATTTGTACCTTTATCATGAACCAGCTAAAGAATCAATTTTCCAAGTGGGTTTCTTGCTGTGAACCAACAAAACAAATTAAATGCAGGTAGTTGACAAATTAGTGTTAAATTGTGTACATTTGAGGAAGCCTAATAAATAGGTTGTAAGGTAGATTGATTTTTTTTGTCCGTAGAAAAACTGATTAGGTTTTCCTAGTTCGTTTAAAACTACACGTATTATTAATGGTTTACTATTGAACAGAGAAACAAATATTTCCGTGAAGTTCAAGGATACAGTCCCGTCATGTTTCTGTCCATGAGCCAATAGGTATTTAGTTGTAAAATGTGCTCAAAAACACTGTTCTGGCTATTAATGTAACAATAACAATTTCTACAATTAAATTTTCGGTATATGCTGTCTACCACTGTCTTATTAACCTTAATAATAAAGGGTGGTTACATTTTAAGAGCCGATGTTGATTCTGACCTCGGCGACACACCTCCATCCGATGGTCCAAATTTTCGATGACGCTGAGGTATAATTGAAGGTCCATGCCGTTAATGTGCCGAATTATTTCACCCTTTAGCTCTTGAATTATTGCTGGCTTATCGATGTCCACATTTTATTTTAAATAACCACAATCACTCTTAGATTATCATTCTCCCAAATACGGCAATTCTGCTTATTGTGAAGAATCCAATGAACTGGAAATGTACTACATCACTGAAGTTGATTTTCTTCGAAAATTGATCATCCACTCTTGCCATTTCTTGTCACCGTTCTGACAGCGCATCGCCTTGTTGAAGTCCTCTGGTGGTTTCGAAGGTTTCGGTCGAGTCTCCTCCAATTTTGACGCAGCAACGAGCATTTTCTCGTTCTCACATTCAACATCGGCCCTTCAAATTTAACCACCCTTTGTTAAAAATTATTTGTCTTTTTTGTCTCTAGCACTGGACTAGTATAAAAATTTCTATTTCCCCACATGCAAGACAATTTTAGTAAAGCCGTTTTCTTGTTAATATCAATTTCTGCTTCTTTAACAAAAATAAAAATAGTTCCACTAAATACAAAAAAATACTCCAACAAACTGTTTTCAGAGAAAACATATACGTCATACATTTCCATCCATACATTGAAAAACAGAAAACATTTTTTAAACCCCTCGAAAAAAAATGAGCCCAAACGTTGGCTTTTCACCTACATTATCTATCCCTTGAACAAAAAAAAATCGAAAAGTCCTTTCAGGAAAAATACTTCACCCAGTTTTCAATCTGTTCTATGCTGTCCTTAACAAAACTCCTGCTATTGGCAGTGTAATACCACAAAATAAATAGTTTTTCCTTTGTTGGTCTTGGTAGTATAGGACTCTCCAGGTTCCAGTTAAGAATGAATGAATGCATGCATCAGCTCAACAGAAGACAAATTTGAAATTCTAAATTTTTCACAGATATAAAGTGTTTTCTTTTTGTGGTGCTTTCCGCTTCCCACAGACTTTTATATTCCCAGATCCCGAAGTGTTATTTTTGTTTGTGTCTTTTATTCTTAAAACTCATGTGAATCTCGTGCATTGTAAACGGCATGTGGTTTAAATTAATCCCGACACACGACAATCATCTTCTTCCACTCAAACACAACCCAAATCCGAATCCCCAACAACAACAATAACTACCACTACTTCGTCTAGGTTCCAGATAAACATACTTTACAAAAAAAGTTAAATCGTTTCATAATCCTGAAAAAATACATTCAGCCCGCCACCACTCAGCTGAGCTACTTGTGCGAGGCAAAGGGAATAGGAAAAAAATATGAAAATAAGAAGGATTTTTACATTTACATGATGTAGACCCATTAAGGGCAAGGTGTGCTTACTTAGTTTGCCATCTAGTTACCGCCGCCGCCGCCTCGCCGTTACCGTCACCGCCAGAGCCACCGCAACGAAGCGTGTGAGCTTTTTTATATCCGACTATGACAAATGTTGGGTATGAACATGAACAAAAAGGAAAATGTAAATTTAAAGATATTTACATAGTTTATTTAAAGTATGTCGTCAATTCAATGACCGAGATCGTCGGTCGGAAGCATTAAACTATAAAAAAATAGGGGATAACCACGCAAAGGTATAGAGCTAAGAATCTAGGACAAAATGGGTTTACAAGTCTCAGGGGCTCCGTGTGTATACTGTATATGTATGTGGGTAGAAGTTGAATCGCTTCCAAATAAACATCAACTACATAAATCAACAACAAAATAACTACTCTTAACATGCCAAACAAACTTTCCCTCGTGAGTTTGACCTTGGCTGAAATATTTAGGCTATCGTGTTTTGCCATATGTACCTACATATAGTTGCCCAAAAAGGTGTGTCAATGGTTGCACACAAAAAGCTGACATGACAAACCCTTTTTGATGATGAAAAAACCGTCCATTTGATGAAAATATATGTACATAGGTAAAAAACAATTTAAACGATAAATATCTAGGCCAACAAACATATTGTACACATTACATACTTTTTCTTACCATGTTGACTTTTGCCGGTTTTTGTAGAGCCAAACAAAAAAAATAATATTATTATTATTTTTATCATCTCCTTGCAGAAGACACATCAAATTATATCGTTAACGATACATCAGTTGTGTGTAGTGAGAATTTTTCTGACACACGACAATTTGTACAAAACCGTCCAATAAGCGAATTCGATGGCCTACCAACAATATACTTCATAACGCCAACCTATCCGCGGCGTGAACAAATTCCTGAACTCACACGATTGGCACATACTCTGATGCATGTTCCGAAAATCCATTGGATTGTAGCAGATGATTTTGCCGAATGTAATATATTTTTAGGTTATTTATTTAATAAGTTTGGTAAGTTTACAGTTGAATTGATCCTTTCAACAAAATATTTGAATTTTGTGTTTTTTGTTCTTCCAGGAATTCCATTTACTCATATTTCTAGTCCGATGCCTGATATCTATCGTAGTCTAACTCCTAACCCTCGTGGTGTGGCGAATCGTCGAGCAGCACTTAATTGGTTGCGCCAGCAAAAACAAACCTCTGGTGTTCTGTATTTTGGGGATGACGATAATACATTCGATTTGAAGTTATTCTCGGAAATTCGAGATACAAAAAAGGTTTCAATGTTCCCTGTTGGTCTAATTGGAATGTTTTCAGTTAGTACACCGGTTGTACAAAAGGTACGTTTCACATCTATCATATTGCTTTGATTAAATTGGTAATTCAATTTATTTATTCTTTGTTTTGCAGGGAAAAGTTATTGGCTTTTTTGACTCATGGCCAGGTAATCGGAGATGGCCAGTTGATATGGCTGGATTTGCTGTAAATCTGGAACATTTTGCCAATCATCCTAATGCAACAATGCCTTATAAAGCTGGCTATGAGGAAGATTCATTCCTACGGAGTATATCGTTGTCTTTGAAAGATATTGAACCTAAGGCAAATAATTGTACAGAGATTTTAGTATGGCATACACAAACGCAAAAAACAAAAGCTCCGACAATTCGAATAAATTCACAATATTTAGATGATAAATCTAGTTTAGGATTATTGTTTAAAGAACTTGAGATCATGGGTGTGAGTCATGCATCAGATTATGATGGTTAGTAGCTTTGTTAATAACACTAAGACATTTGTAGATTTTATAAAAAATGGAAGTAAGTTTTATAGATAAATAGTATAATAAATAAATTATTTTATGAATTCATGACCTTAACTATTTAAACAACCGCTGAAGTAAAAGATTTGTATG
Source organism: Eupeodes luniger (assembly GCA_951509635.1). NCBI lineage: Eukaryota > Metazoa > Arthropoda > Insecta > Diptera > Syrphidae > Eupeodes > Eupeodes luniger. Next base: position 100,026,200 of record OX608073.1, on the reverse strand, counting down.
CTTATTTCTACAATAATTCGGTCATCTAAGCAGGGCTTTCAATCGAATATAATGTTCTCCTTACATGTGGTTGATCGAGTAATTTACTTGATATAGAGATAAAAGTTCCTTATTTGCAATATAAGAGGACTGCTTGCATTTGTATAGGCTTTCAATACCTTTCGACCAATAAAACGCTAGGAAATAGAAAGTGATTAGATCCTTGTTCTATATCAGCGATTATCTCAAACTACTAACATGATTATCGTATTTATAAATCTATTAATTTCTTTTAATATAAGTTTATTAATAAAAATGGATTAAATTAAATTAATTCTAATAATACTTCTTTTTTTTTCAGGTGTTAAAGCAACAATAACGAAAAATGGCAAAACGAAACCAATATCTTATTATCTTCGGTGAGATTCGGCCTTAATTAAATTTTGGAATTGGTTATTTCCTAGTTATGGCTGATGATAGTGATGTTTGGAACAAAAAACAAACGAACAAAACTACACCGGCGCCGCCGTCCGATTGATTGAATAAACACTAGAAAAAGCGGCCTTTCTCTGTTTTGGTATCGAATTTTGTGAAAATTAGTACTGTAAGAAAAGAAACAAAAAAGAATTTTTTTTAAAAATGATTTAAAAGACATCACAACAAACAAGAAAATGCAAGTAAGTTTGTTTAAATTTTTGGTTCTGTATTTTCTACTAATACTAGAAGAAATTAATATCAATGATATGTACCTTTGTTAAATTATAAATTAAAATAATTATTACTTATTAATAATAGACATAATACCTCTTGGATTTTTAATAAAAAAACAGCAACAACAACAAATAGAAATTATATAATTTTTAGATTAGAACTAAAAAAAAACCTAAATAATTTATTTATTATTTAAATAATAAAATTAACATGAACAAAATAATCTAAATATTGGCGTGGCTGTTGCCAGTTGTCAATTGGTACTGATTATTATGATAAACGAAAAAGAAAACATAACATACTCACAATTTTCTTTTGATGATTGTTTTACTAAATCATGTTCTCAATATATGAAAAAATGCTCTTTTAAAATTTAAATTATTTACCATTTGATCATTTTCGTATGAAATACATAATGTACATGTATTATTTGTTATATTTGGCCACACGATCTATCGTACAATAAAAACTATTTGTTTGCTATCAATCAAACAATGTGGTTCAATTATTGAATGAAAAACTGACAAAAGATGTTTTAGTAAAATGATTATTGAATCAAAGATGATAATTAGTATTTAAAAAAAAAACTAAAATTATGTTTCTTCCATTGTTAATATTTCGCTTTTGCAAGAATATTTTCTCTAATTATTATACAGTTAAAAGTTTATTATAGAAAAAACTGAAACTGGTTACCCCGATCAAGAATGAACAAAAATCTTTCATTGGCTTCTTTTTACTTGCTTATAAAAGAAGTGTATTCTTTTAGTTAAAAAGCTGTCAATAATGACAATATTTTTCTCCTATTTTGATGTGCCTATAAGGTCTTCCTGATGAAGTATTGAGATGAAGACCTTTCAAAAATTAGAGCATTGTCAGGACTGTTCACTTCGACTTGACTCATCTCGAAAGGAAATGCTACAGGTTATAAATTGACTTTTTCTTGTAATTCTTCGCAAAAAGTAGCTCGATGTATTTTAACATGACATGGAGTGAAATTTACCTTTTATGTCAATGATGAATGTGAGGACGTTCCTTTAAGTCTCAATGTTTTCGGATTCGCCGCTGCGCGCACCGTTTTGATAATTTGTAGTTATGTTTTTATAGTTGTGCAAAAAAAGAAGAAAACTTATTTGACTTACAAAAAAAATTGTATGTCATTCACAAAGTCGAGATGAACGAAAAGTCAAGAATACGACCTTTCATAATCCCAGTTTCACTGGCTACCTTGTTATAAGAAGAAATTTGCAGAAATTACTTTTGAAAGAGGATTCGAGTTCTGAAATCTGTGGAACGAGCCATTGCAAGTTGGCACTATTGAACAATTCGATGATACATTCAAGTTATTAGACCAGTTTGTTGATATTATAACTATAGAAGTTCATTCGGGTGAAGTAGCTGCTTAAATGTTTGTATTTAATTAAATTAAAACGAAATGATGTGAATCTCTTATCTTTAAAAGCAGTTATTTTTTTTATAGTTTAATGCTAAATGGAAGATTCAACTTAAAACAAATATAAACAAAACTAAATAAATATATCGTTAATTAAATAATCAAATTGAATCATATCATGTGAGTCTTATAATTTAACAGTGATAATAATTATTACAACACATATACATACTATAAAGGCAAATATTTTGTATTCTCCTGTTTTGCTTCTTTAAATAAAAACATATTTATTCCCTTGGCTCACAAAAAAAAAACAATGACAAATAAAGAATAATTTGCAGTTCCTGCTTATGCTCTTAATCTAAATTTAAAAACAAGAACAAAATTTAAAATATGTATTTAATTTCAAAATATAAACAAAAATATACACATATTATGCATTATAGTTATTTATTAAATTTAATTTAAACATAATATATAAACCAAATATTAAATACATAAATTTAAACAAAATATACTAACTAAAAATAAAAAGAAGTTAAATAAAGAAAACTAATAACATAAACAAAATAAAATAATTAGAATTGTAAGGTGCTTTGCCGCGCTTGCTCTTGTATGTAAATACAATTAATTGATCCTTAAAGGATTACTATTTTTAAATATAATTATGTACAAAAAATTATTATAAATTTATTAAAACAAAATAAAATAAAGATTGTAAATTATTATATTATACCATCATGTTTTTGTTTTTAATTTGTATTTATTTTGGTTAAGTTATTTATTTTCTCCAAAAAAAATTAAATTTCAATATATTATAATTTTCTTAATTTTGAAATACGAAATAAAAGTTAATGGCAACATAAAAAAAACTAAAATAAGAACTAAAAGTCTTTTATTCAAACGCACATCATGCAAACAAAAAAAAAAACTAAAATAAATAAAAAGTTCAAATACCACAATCAAAGCCACATTCTAAAATAGGGCAATGTTGAGTAGAATTTGAAATCATTCAAATACAAGAAAAAGGAACACGTATCCTTAAAATGTCCATCTCGTTGACCAAAAGTTCTTCTGAATAATTCATTTTCATTTCTTTTATTCTTTGCTTTTCTACTTTTTCTATAGTTTTGATAGTTTTGGTTGCAATCTATATGGATAGTGCATTTCTTCAACAAAAAAAAAAAATAGAATAAAAAGGAAGAATAAAACACATATTGATAAATCCTCCTATCATATGCGCCTTGAGAAGAATATTTTTCATGTTATTTTATTTTCGGGTGAGATTGTTTTCTGCCACACACATGAAAAGTAGCAACTAGCAGTATAGTGAAGTTGCAAAACTCTGGTTCTTCGTCTCTTCCCTAACTCATCTATAATGCACATTTGCACACATCTGATATTCTGAACTATAAAAATAAACTTAAAAAAAAAATGGGATATATACTTTGCGGCATGCAACAAACCGTAAATTTGAATGAAAGTTTTCGGGCAATCGGGAATATATATTTCAGAAATTTAATTTAGTTGAATGCAAGGGTTAGTGTAGAAAATACAGTGTGTTCGAAAAGATTAGTTCTTGGTATTTGAATTGAATTAGTCGAAGATTATAGGTATTGTAAGTCTGAGTATAAAAATTAAGGTACATGTCTTTTATGTATAGTTTCAATAGTTCAGCAAAACATGGTTATGAGGTATAAGTTATAAAAAATATTTGAATTCAAAAACTTGTTGACTATTTCCGTTCTTGATCGAAATAAAGCGTGTATTATCATCCGTGTTGGTTCTTCTCTATTCTACTATCTAATTTGATTGAGAAATGTTAGTAAGGACAAGCTGTTTTGGGTTTCAAGTTTCAAGAATGAGAAAATATTACGAGGCGTATACGTAATTTTTGAATGCTTTGACTATGTTCATACATGTGTATGTAGATTTTGAAGAGCAATCAAATGCTTACACCAGCTTGAACCAATTTATTTGTGTGACAGCTTTATTCTATGTACTAACCAAACTTTCTATACTTACTGCAGAAAACCTTTTTTTGAGAAAATTAAAAGTTTCCTTCCACAATGTCTACAAAAGACAAACAAACAACTTTATCCACTCAATCAATTAAAAGGGCCATAGTCCAAAGCAAACATACTGTCTCCTAACATTTGTTAGTCGTAACATTGTTCCTTACATCTTCATTGTTATACGATACACATTTTATGCAAATGTTACACTTCGGAAACTTTATATACCAAAAAGCATTTGTTTCCCAAAATTGTAGGGAGTGTGAATTTTGTACAGACTTATATAGTATGTATTGTATGTATATATGTACTGAAGTGTCCCCCCCTCCTTTATCCGTATATGTGATATGATCCGTTTTTATGTTGCACTTTCTAAGTTATTACTGCAATATTTGAGTTTTCACAAAATAAAATTTGGATTAAAGGCAAGATAAAGTTAAAGTTAAAAAAAAAGAAGAAACAAAGTAATATTATTTTATACCCCTTATCCTCATACAATTCATCCCATCATACCCCCATTTGGCTCACATGAACCACATTCAACACCCACTTCCTTTCTTTGCCTACCATAACCGACAATCTGTTAAGCATTTTTTATTGAATCTCTTTTTTTGAAAATTAAGGGTAGAAAAACAGATGTGCCGTAGCCAACCCCGAATGTGATGCTGATGTGTTGTGATGTTGTTTTTGTTTGTTGAAAGTGCGGTAGATGGTATTTTTTTTTTTTTTACTCGTCTTTCTTTATTTTTTCAAAATACTTAATCTGTGCTCACTCAAGCTTACTGTGAGTGTTGTTATAAAAGATTATTATAGGAAGTGTTGGAATATGTTGTAAGGTACATATAAAACACATTGAAATGTATGGATGGGAGGATGGGGGAGGGCTATAGGGATGAAGTGATAAAAATTGCAATTTAAATTGAAAGACACTTCTTCTCATTGAGTAAAGTAAAAAAAGAAAAGAAAATATTTAGTCAGAAAGGACGTTAGGATTTTAAGGTTTTTTATACCTACAAACCTATTCACTGTATAAACTATAGCCTGAGGTTTAATATATAAATAAATCTTTATTTCAGAAGAAACGACCGACGACGAACCTCTAGATTTTCCTTCATACATACATACATATGTAGGTTCGTATAAAGAATTAAATAATCTATTTATGCTTGCTTACCTTTTTGTTTGTATAGGTATGAGAAAATTATGGAAAATCTTTTGAGGGTGAAAATAAATCCATTTAAAATGGCATTTAAATAAAATACCAAGAAAAATATAAATAAATCAACAAGAGAAATCTCTTCCCAAGGAGAATTCAAAAAAAGTCCTTTTTGCTTAGTAACTAACCACAGTACATAAAATAAACAAGATTGTACGTACTTAATATATTTTTAATTTTTTAATTTTAAGATACCTACCTAAATATTTATAGAAAAAAGGAAAGGATAAGAACTTCAGTTTTATTAACTTGATTGAAGCAAACAATGAAAGAACCTTACTTTCATAGGAACTTGAATCAAACATTCAGTATTTGAGTTTGAAAGAACGAGAAACATAATTATAAGAGGTTAAGGTTATAAATAGTTAGTTTTCTGATTAGAGAACTCTTACATGTTTAAATAATTTTCTTAGTCTATGATTTTGATCTAAGGGCTGGAGATTTGGAGTTTTATTAGATGACCGCATCAGCCATGATGAAAAATTAATGAGGAAGCTTACACTAAATTACCAAAAAAGTAGAAAAGGGATATTTCGAAATAAAATAGTTTTAAAACAATATGTGTAGATTTGTAGTGTCTCATATTAAGAAGATGTCTTTTTCCCGTGAGTCTTTTTGAAAAATAAATAGGTCCAAAGGCGAGGTAAGATCTGCCTTTCACACCAGCATTTGTTTATGATCATGCCTATTACCGATGTCGTCTCGTTTTTTCGACGACTCTCGTTTTCTTTGTCGTGTCGTTTTTTAAGTGGCATTCTATAACTTTTTCGACGCGACTATTTTGTAGCAGATTTTTAAACGATGAAAATGTATCAGATATCTGTCAAACTGAAATCAAATTCTAAATCATTTCATTACTCGATATTCAACAAATGTGTTTTTATTAAATTATTACCAAATAAATAAATTATTAAAATGATAAGTGTTGAAATGTATTACAACACAAGCAGCGATAGTGACAATGATGAAGAAGGTAGAGAGCGAAATATTGCAAAGGCTCAATTAATTGTACAAATAGGACAGTGAAGCGTTGGCATCTGCATTTGTAGCCTGAATTTGCTTTGACTTATGTATGTCCGGATGATGAAGACGTTGAAGTGGTTGGGAGCTGCGATACACCAATTGCATTTCCACTCGGGCTTAACCATCTGTTTATATTTAAGTAGATTTGCAACAGCATCCTCAAGCGCATATAGGATGTGCAATTGGTTTGGCCCTCCTTCATTTCCTTTCACTTCTTTTTTGTTGTTCTGAACAATTTTTTGTACTTTAAATTCAAAGTCAGCCCAAACCTGAAAAAGCAAATATTTAAAATGTGTTAATGTAAATAGAATAAACTGATTCAAACCTTTTTGCCAACCATCACCATCTCTTATTGGAGATATACATACATTCCATTCTTTTATAAAATCGGCTTTGTTCATACATTTCAAAAATCCCCTAGCCAACTGCTCGTTGCTTTCCATCAGCTGGACAAGCGCCTCGAATTGGTTTTGGTTTGTTAATTTTAACGGAAAATGTGCGAAAATATTTATTTTCGCAAATAAAGTACAAATAAATTCCATAAAATAAATTGTTAAACAAGGAAACTTACAGTTTGCGAACTTCCATTTCTTCGTCGTGAGCAAATTTTCAAGCGAAAGATACCGTCGTTTTTTTTCATTGTCGTCGTTTCCTTTCGTCTTACAGAATGCTGAATTAAAGCGTTCCCACACGACGTTTACACACGACAACAAAACGAGTGACAAAAGTTGAAAACGACTTATGGAATGCAGATTGTGTCGTGTCGTATATTTTGCTGTCGTTTACGACATCGGTAATAGGGGTGAATATCTTACCCAATATGTAAAATCAAGCAGTTGTTTACTTTTCACCTACATATATGAAAGGAGACGGCTGCGTCATACTCTAAACAAGTTTTGAAACTAATTGTCAGATTTAAAACGTCATTTAATCAGTTCCAAGTGTAACTTAAAGTACACCTCCTCTTAGGTACACTCTTAGAATGTGTCTTGAAAAAGAAAGCATGTAGTAGTATTATTTTAACAATTAATGAGAAAAAACCTTCTTTCACTAGGGATCAGCTTCAACTTCCTAACTTTCTGAATGAATTCTAAGACAATGAATTAGTCGCGCAAGAGAGCCATTGTTTCGTTAGCTATGTGACGAGTGGCACGGTCCTGTTGAAACCAAATATCGTCGCTATCCATATCTTCCAAATCGAGCCGTACAAATTTCGTTATCATCTCACGATAGCGAAAATCATTCACAGTAACTGCCTGACAGGCCTCATTTTGGACACAAATACGGGCCGATAATGCCGCCAGCCCGTAAACCCCGCCAAACAGTCACCCTTTGTGGATGCATTGGTTTTTCGACAATCACTCTTGGATTATCATTCGCCAAAATGCGGCTTATTGACGAATCCACTGAGGTGAAAATGTGCCTCATCACTGAAGATCATTTTCTTCGAAATTTGATCATCCATTGTTTCCATTTCTTGCCACGATTCTGACCATTCACGACGAGATGCTTGAAATGGTCAAGAGGCTTTAGTTCTTGAGTCAATTGCACCTTGTAAGCTTTTTAATGGAAGTCTCTATGCATAATGTTCATAATTGGATATGACGACGAGTTGAGTTGGACGGCTCTTCAGCAGCAATATTTTCTGCAGTACGAGCATGTACTGGTGTTTTCACACGATTTTTACAATTGTACGCATATTTAGAAGAATTAATTGACTAAAAAAATCAATTCAATTCAATTCAATTCATTTTATTGAGACTTTCTTTTTCTTTTTACAGTACATGTTTCATTCTTACACTAGGGTTTATAGAGAACTGTCACGTATGGCTCTCTTACTTCTTATGTATATATAGCTTACTTGCTTTTTCATTTGATTGCTTTGTAGCTCTTGCTCATGGAGCTCGTTTGACAATTTTTTTGACGTTTGTGTCATCTTAACCTAATCTTACAAACTACTTAACATTTAAAGGAGATACAAATCTCTAGGAACCAAAGCTGATAATAACACAAAATGTGTTAACTAAAAAAATCAAATTGAGTTAGTCTGAAATTGATAAATGTCAAATGAAATGCATAAAAAACTTGATGTTAAGGTGTGGTTCACATTCAACATCGGCCCTTAAAATGTAACCACCCTTTACAATTCACAGAAATTAGACGGTTTCCACATTGAACTCTTTTATGGCTATTGATTTTCACTTATTCCTTCATAATTTTCATATTTTTCTACCAGTACATATGTTTATAAACGGTATTTTCTCCTTATGTGCAAGACCTAGCAATTTAAATTTATTAAATATCAATTTATCATAATTTGCTTTAAATTGATTTTATGTCAATTTTTGACAGAAATACATATTTAAAACAAAATTTGAATTGTTCTAATCTTGTGCACAGCCTTTACATGGTAAAATGTCTACAAGTTCCAATGAATATTTGTCAAATTCAGACAACACATGTTATGTATGGCACATACATATGTACATATGTATTTACGTATCTACAGATGTTAAAATACAATCCATGTGTCGTAAATCTGCAAGAAATCCAATAAGGCAGAACTGTATATCCATGTACATATGATGACTGATTGATGGGCTGTCGACATAATAGAAAATTCATCACTTTTCTATTCCTCGTACATATATTCCAGATCCCACAAGTTGCAAACACCTCTACCGGAACCATCTTTTCGATATCTGAAATGAGGTTGTCTTACATCGTCCCTACACCGAAACTGATGTGGTGTGGTTAAACAGCTTGAGTTTCACAGAAAACACAAGGCACCGACCGACACGACCCCCAAAAAACTCGAAACTTCTACCAAAGGTTTTTTGTTACAATGATGTTTGGTTGAGTTGAAAATCATTAAAATGATTTTGGAAACGAATATACCGAATAGAGTTAAATTTTCTTTTTGCTTATCTCTGCTCAAAAGAAAATGATGATGGACATAGATTTTTCTCCTTACTTTGATGTAGGCAGAGCATAACATCAGGCACAACACCTACTGGGTGTTTTTGATTAGAGTTAAGTTGAAAAACAAATTTGTAGGAGAAGTAGCTATTTACTTTTTCATACAAATTATGGAATGATTAATTTTTTTCAAACATTTTTTTTTCAATGGATTACAAATCTGAAAATAGTCTTTGATATTAAAATTTCGAAAAAAAACAGGCATTTGATATTTGTTTTATTTGTGTTTTTTATTTTCAAGTGAAAGATGAACAACTGTTCCTTTGACAAGAATATAATAGGAAAGGATTTTGATCTAAGAAGAAGGAAACGCTAAGTTATTTTTGTATCTAAAAAACGCTTACAAAGGCGCAAAAAGGATAAAAAAATATAGAGTACAGAGGGTTATAGATAAGAAAAAATGTTTGCATTCTTCAAAAATACCTAGTTAAAAATTATTTAAAAAAAACAGCAGTATATTTAAAATTGGCCTTCCTTAAAACACAAAATTGAAGTTGATAACGCCCCTCAAATTGAATACAAACTTGTTATGAAAAAATTAAGTATCATTTCAGATTTTTTTCGAATGAGTGTCGTTTTGGTTGGTGGACATTTTCTGTGAATATATAGATTTATTCAGTCCGTAGTTTCAAGTTAATAGCGATGGCATTTCTGACACCTGTCAAACTCCACTGTCATTTGAAGTGTCATAATATTGATCGAATGTTTGCTATTTACGATAATGGATGGCTTAACAATGGAACAACGAAATTTGTGCAATTTTCGTCAAAAATAAGTCTGAGTTGTGTTTTATTTGGGTTTAATTTTGAAATCGAAAAATTAGAGCTTGTGCTGAAAAAAATCATTGAAATCGGTTGATTAGTTCTTGAGAAAACTTAAAAACAAAGTAACGGTTTTATGGGAGGTATGGAGCAATATAAAAATTTATTTTTCTATTGAAAGAAGCAAAGTTAAGAAAAAACATTTTAGAGAAAATTTATTAAAAATCTAAAGATTCGTTTTCAACAAAATTCAAATTTTCCATTTTTTCCCTAAAAATTTGTTTAAGGACTACTGTTATTTCAATTTCTAGTCTTAAACAAAAAAAAAAGGGGGTTGGATGCGACTCCCAATGATAACTTCCCATCCCGTCTGTCGATTTGTCTTGCTTGAAAGTTTGTAGGTTGAATTATTCTTAAAAATTTCAAAATTACCAACAATATTTTTCATATAATGAAATAGATTAGTTTCAAAATCTAGTTTCGTAAATAGTTTTTAGTCGACAACAAATTTTACCAATTTTAGAAGCATTTCTTAAATTTTTGTATTTATTATATAAACAAATACAAATTGGATGAATGAAATTATTTTTAGAGATCATCGAACATCAATTTTTACCACATTTGCGTACTATTTTTTGTAGATTTAATTTTTTTTATGAAAAAGCGGACTGTTGGATTTTTATAAAAAAAAATTAGTGAATATCGAAAACAATATTTTCTGTAAAATAAAATAAGTTTGAAGCCAATATTTTCAATTTTTGAAAAGGTACTTGAGTCGAAAGTAAATTTTTACTAAGTTTTTGAATTGTTTTTTTTTAGGTTTTTATTTTTAGTAAAAATACTGTCAATTCGATTTTTCTCAAAATTTTTCTGAATGTTGAAAACAATATTTCTTATGAGTTACAATTAGTTGGAAGCCATAATCTCAAATTTTTGAAAAGATTTTTGAGTCAAAAATCAATTTTTACCAACTTTTATTAATTTTTTTTAGGTTTTTATTTTTTGTAAAAAAACTGTCAATTCGATTTTTCTTAAAATTATTCTGAATGTTGAAAACAATATGTCTTATAAGTTAAAATTAGTTGGAATCCATAATCTAAAATTTTTTAAAAGATATTTGGGTCGAAAATCAATTTTTACCAACTTTTGTTAGGTTTTTAATTTTTTGTAAAAAAAACTGTCAATTCGATTTTTCTCAAAATTTTACCGAATGTTAACAACATTATTTTTTAAAAGATAAAAGTAGTTTAAAGCCAATATCTCAAAGTTTTGAAAAGATATTTGAGTCGAAAATTAATTTTTACTAACCTTTATTAATTTTTGTTTAGGTTTTAATTTTTTGTAAAAAAAACTGTCAATTCGATTTTTCTCAAAATTTTACCGAATGTTGAAAACAATATTTCTTATAAGTTAAAATTAATTGGAAGCCATAATCTCAAATTTTTGAAAAGATATTTGAGTCAAAAATCAATTTTTGCCAACTTTGAGTAATGTTTTTTTAGGTTTTTATTTTTTATAAAAAAAAAAACTGTCAATTTGATTTTTGGCAAAATTTGACCAGATGTTAAAAACGCTATTCTTCGTTGCACAAAATTGTTTTGGAGATGAAATCATTTTTTATTCGTAAAATTTTCGAGGTGACACATTTTTTTTTCATTTTTTTTGATTTATAAAAAAAACCGTTAATTGGATTTTTTAACGTGTTTGGTATCACGTTACATTGTATAATATAAAATTTAATTCAGTTTTTAGCGTCATTGGTTCGTGAATTTTCAAACGGTACATGTATTTCCAAAAATATTGTTTGTTTTGTGATTTTACTTCTTCAAAATCTCCATTGAAATTCAAATAATATTGGGAAAAAGAAATGTATGCTTACCAAATTCATTATAATCATTGAATTTAAAGAACAAAACCATGCGATTCATCGTGCACTTTATATTTAATATCCAATATCCATACCTATCCACATTTTCTGAGTAAATAATAAAAATGTTAACATAACAAAGTTCAAAGAAAATAAAAACAAAAAAAGTCATAACATAACCAAACGAAGTGAAAAATTCGAAATTTCATTTGTTTTAATAAAATGTTTAATATTACCATAATAAAATGGCCACCTGTCTGTGGCTTCACATTTTTTTTTTAAATTTATGCATTCCGTTTCATATCATAAAGATACCTGTACCTACCAGTACCTACTTTTTAAATCAAAATGAATTTCATAAACCAACAAAAAGAAAGGGAGACGAAATTGATGGAATATTATGTCAAAAAATGTGCTTCTCAATTTAAAGATGAAAATATGTACATATGTATTTCTTTTGAGTATTTATTGACAATTTATGCAAATTTAATTTCCTTCATATACCATAGGTATGTAGGTTTTCCCATTTAAATAATAATAGAAGAAAAATAGGGGAATAAGTAAGTAGGATATTTTGTATCTAAAGTATTGGAAAATGATAAATATTTCCAATTGAATGCTACAATTCTTCTCACATTTCTAAATATAATATTTTAGTAAACTATTACTCTTGTTTCGCATTGAAATCAAAAATTGTCCCTTAGAACAAATATTATAAAAAATTCTTTTTTTCCATTTCAATTGACATTAAAGTTTTCATACAGAAATCAATTTATTTCCTTTCAAAATTTTGTACAGGTCTTAAGATAAATTCAATTAAATAAGTTCCAATTATGTGTAAGTTTATGTATTTGTATGATTGGAATCCTCATAAAATAAATTCTGTCACGAAATAATAAAATAATAGTCTTTATCTTATTGTCTTTCACAAAAATATACTACATATTCTTTTTTCTGTTCGCCTTACATATTACCAGATTCAATAAAAATAGCAAACAAAAAAGAAAGATATTAATAAAGATGGAAACGTATAAACGGCAAAGTTCAGGAGATTATGTCGTTAATAATAATAATCAAATAAAATTCATCAATAAAAAGACATTTATTTTCTCTCCGGCACCGGATCCGGATATAATATACATAAAATCGTAGAAATGTTCATCATGTTCACCTCATAAACACGGAGGAATGAAATCTGCCAAAAGTTTCAAAGATAGCACTGTGTTGTGTACCTCTAGATACATCATCACCCACCTATAGGTACTTTGAGGGTTAATAAATTCGCGATGAAGATGACGACGACGATGAAGACGAAGACCACGACGAAGACAAAAAGCACGAGCTACGTTGAAGATGGACCATGACGAGAAAAAAAAAGAATACAGATAACAAACGTAACGTCCTTAGAACATCCTTTAAAATTTGTCAAAAATACGTCTTATTTGAATGTCTGTGTTTTTTTTTGTACAGAGTTGTTACCTACACCACACCCAAAGAAAGTGGTTTGTGGGGGTAAAAGTGGGGGCAGTATTTCAAAATTGGAAATGCTCATAAATATTCAAGTATTATCTTTTTTTTTATTAAAGTATGACCATCCCAATGAAATGTTGTACATCTAAATATAAAATAAAACAAAAGATTATAATTTAAATTCATAACACAGTAATGATGTTGTCTCAAGGTTACCTGAAGCATATTTAATATTATATAAACAACAGTTAAAAAGCAAGGGTTGAATGTGGTTATATTTTGGACCAAGAGAAAAGGCTCTACAAAAAAAAGTGAAATAGGCTTGAAAAAAGGACACACAAAATGACATATTTGTGTAAAATTTCTCGAAAATAATTTAAATGAAAATAAATAAACTAGGCGTCATCCACGAAAATCAAAAAGTATATACTAGCAGTAATAAATATTATAAAAGGGTATTAAGGTGGGGTACGTATTCATGTTTCATATTTCACGAATGGTTTAAAATGTAAAACAAATTCAAAATTCAAAGACAAAACTTAAGGGTGCTTCAGACTAGGTATACATTTATTCACGAAAATAAATACCTTTTATTTAAAAATGAATTATATTTCAAAAGATATTTAAAGTCAACGAAACAGTGAATGAATATTTTTTGTAAACATTTTTTAAAGTAAATAAACGACTCCCTTAACTTTTTGAAAGTTCTGCATGCTTTCATTTTGTTATCTGCAAAACATACACCTGTATGGTCATTGAAAATAGGTATTATTACGTTCTAGGCACCTTGTAACGTAGAGAATGGTCCAAATGTTCATTTCAACAACTGGAATCGATTACAACTTTATCATTTTAAAGCAATATTATCGCTTAAAAACGATAACACAATTTGGTACACTTTGGCGTATACGCACTTTTTTAAAGACATAAAATCAAAGACATTAATAAGCAGGGATAGGATTTTACTAACTTTGCCTTTTTTTTTTGGTTAACCGAAAGATGAAATCGACTTTTGACGAACGTGTTTCAAGCTTTTTATTACTGGTGATTGCAAATATATGTATTTTATTTTGCCTTTTTTGCCATTTTATACCATAATTGCCTTTCTTTGCCATTGTTGCCTTTTTCTGCCTTTTTATTAAATTTTGTTTAAATATAGCTAATAACTGGTTCAGCATTAAAAGAAATGCGATTATTTTCGCATACCGTTAAAAACCCAACTTTTTGACGATTCGATTCGATTGTTGTGGCCCGATGAGCTTAAGAGAGAAAAGGTTTTGTTTTTGTAACAGACGCTGCACCGTATATGAAGAAGAGTGGCAAAATGATGCAAGCTGTGTTGCATTTGCAAAAAAAACTGATTAAAGATGAAGAACTGCAAGCGCAGCTGGCGTACATTAAAGTCAATTTTGGGTTTTTAGTTGATCCGAAAAAAAATATTCAGCCTTATCACAGGCCTCGTCGTAATAGATTCGTAGTACGAACCCCGAAAAAAAGTATCATTGCTCCCGTCGTATTAAAAAAATTGGCTACGAAATTCGGAGTTCGTGAAAAGTGGTATCACTAGCCCCGAATGAATAGGAAGTTTGGCAGTTTTTTCTACGAACAGTTATTTTGATCGGAGTTCAATTGAAAACGAAAAAAAAATATTTAGCGTGCGAAGATAAATTAAATAAAAATAAAATATATGAAAAGAACCATGTAAGTTTTACTATTGTTTTAATGTGAAAGTGTTTACCTATAGTATTTTTTATTTTTTTTTGAAGGGCAAATAAAGTTATCACAAATAAAATTCAGTTCCAAAGGCAACTCAATTTTCTTTGTAAGCAGTGGAATGTTTAAAATATGTTACCAACACTTTGTCATCAAGATCCAAGGGGTTAAAAGCATCCCTTAAAATTTTGCGCTGCATTTTTAGTGTTCGTCGTCTTCGTGTATTTTCTTCATTTATTGCAAAAATTGCAACGGCAATATTATCCATTTTTAAAGACAAAATCAAATAGGTAGAACTAAATCGAAAGATGAAAAACGAGCTTTTATTTATTTTTCTTATTTTTACGCAAATCAGCTGATTTTGACACTCCGAAATTAGTATTTCTGTGTGGCAAAGCTTTTTTGATTTCGTTCGGGGCTTATGATGTAAATGTATTCGTATTCGTAGCGTAACAAAATTTTCGGGGACTCGCTACGAGGGACTCTGTGATAGGGGTGATTTTCAAAGACCTACAAAAAACAGGTATATTTGAGAGTCTATACGTACTTATAATTTAAGCTAACAATATTCTCATCAAGGAACATCAATTGGCGAAGTGCTGCCTGTTTTGAAAGACATTGAAGAAAATTAAAGTAAAAACCAAAAGGGCCCATTGCAGAGGAAGTCTTGAAGAAGTTTACTGCCGTTCTCAATGGAAAAACAGGGCTAAACACGATTGAGCAGATAAATTCTGTAACGGCAACGTGGATTCCAAACTTCCAGGAAACGTTTCAGCTGAAGTTGAAAGATCATTCAGCTCCTTCAAAGCCCTTCTAAGGGACAACCGGAGAAGATTGCTACCTGAGAACTTTAAAAAACTCTTGGTATTCCAATGCTACTGTAATTAAATGTATTTTTGTTTATTTTCCTAGTATTTTTTAATAAATGCCTTTTCTTTGCCTTTTTGAGTGTTTTGTTTTAAAATAAATAAATAAATTGGGTGGCGCAACAGTCCGTTGAGAATTAGGGCCTAGTGACTTACAACTCTCAACCATTCCTGTGTGCGAGTACTATTTCAGGGATGGAGGGGACCTACAGTTTAAAGCCAAATCCGAACGGTTAATTTGAGAAAGCACTTTTCATGACAAGAATTACTCTTAGAGAATTTGTCAACTCCTCGCAAGAGGCAGTACCCGTGAAAAGAATTTTAGATGGCATAGGCAGGGATCGAACCCAAAACCTCTGGCATGACAGCCCAACGCACTAACCATCATGCCACGGGTGTTTTGGTTTTGCCTTTTTTTAATTTTTAGGTCAACAAAATCCTAACCCTGTTAATAAGCTTCTATTAACAGAATTCTGCTGATTATAATTCAGTTTTTAAAATTGCAGTAAACAAGAAAATAAAGGTCATCATTTTATTATTAACAACATTTTGGAAACAAATGTTTCGAAATTTCAATATGTTAAAAAGTATTTGATTTGAAAAAAAATAACTTTTCTTAGATTTATTTCAACTTGAGCATTATTTAATTTGCATGAATTAAAATAGAGTGTATAAATGTAGTACCTAACATACGAGTAGCAACTGAGGCCTTTTTCATAAACATTGACAATTACGACAGGTAACGGGTGACAATTTGTTTATTCACAACTTGACAATTATCAAAAATCTTTTCCATAAACAATTTGACAATTTTGTAGAATTGTAGGAAAATACCTGACAGTTGTCATCATTGAATTGCCAAGTATTTTTCCACAATTTCAAGGAATTTTTCGAAAAATTTGCACTGACAATTCTTTTATGAAATGGAAACTAAATTACAATTTACATATTTGTCAATTCACAATTTCGACAGGAAAATCAGTTACGGCCAAGTGTTGACAGTGAAAATGTCTAAAATAATAAACGATATATTTTAGTACACTTATTTTGAGAATGTTTTATGCACTTCACTTTTTAATAATAAAACACAATTTTGCAAACGGTGACATTTTAAAATTGAAAGAGTGCCAGCGTTCTATTACTTCTAACATCGAAAAAATTGGTCGAAAAACGATGAAAATTTAAACAAAAATGCAAAGGTTTTGTTCAATGTTTCATCGTTTTTCGATCATAACACATATCAAGATTATAGAATTAATTTGTCACGATTAATTTGTCAGTAAGTATAAATAAGTATGACAATGACAAAATTTTCACCACAATTTTTGCATTGTATTCTTCTGATAAATCTGAATCGACAAAATTAAATATTACTTTAAGTACCTAAACTTTTACTATTCTGAATATTTCCAAACCTAACAGTGAAAACATAATTTTGAGAAGAAAAGTTTTTGCAAAGGATAGTAGAATTTTTAAAAATAGAATTACAAAATCAAAACAAAGCAAGTTCCATATTTACAAGAAGCTAAAAAGTGTTTGTTTGATTGATAAAGATTGATTGAATTTTAATGGCCAATGTTGATTTTCAATAAAACACAAATCTTTAAGGACAATATTGTCATTTATTTTTATTATTATATTATTATTGGTATGATTTAATTATATATTTAACAAAATATCGACTAAATGGCCGTAACGACCTCGGCGGCACACCTCCATCCGATGGTCCAATTTTCGATGACTCTGAGGCATAATTGAGGTTTTATGTCGTTAATGTGCCGAATTATCTCATCCTTTAGCACTTGAACTGTTGCTGGCTAATGGAAGTAGACATTTTTATTTCAGATAACCCCAAAGAAAGAAGTCCAACAGTGTCAAATCACATGATCTTGGCGGCCAACTGACATCTCCGCCATACGTGTCGCGCAAAAGAGCCATTGTTTCGTTAGTTGTGTGGCACAGTCCTGTTGAAACCACAGATCTTCCACGTCCATATCTTTAAAGTCGGGCCATAATAAGTTCGTTATCATCTCACGATAGCGAACACCATTAACAGTAACTGCCTGACCGGCCTTTTTCTGGAAAAAATACGGTCCGATGATGACGCCAGCTGATGAACTAAACCCCACCAAACAGTCACTCTTTGTGGGTGCACTGGTCTTTCGACAATCATTCTTTGTTTATCATCCTCCCAAAAGTGGCAATTCTGCTTATTGACGAATCAACTGCGGTGAAAATGTGACTCATCACTGAAGATTGTTTTTTTTTTCGAAAATTGATCATTAACTGTTGCCATTTCTTGGTACCATTCTGACCATTGACGATCGGGAGGCTTTAGTTCTTGAGTAAATTGCATCTTGTAAGCCTATTAATGCAATTCTTTATGCATAATGTTCATCAACGACGAGCGTGAGAGGTGCAATTGTTGGGCACGACAACGAGTTGAGGTTGACGTCTCTTCGGTCACACTATCGCGAAAAGCAGAAATAATTCTGCAGTTCGAGCTGTGCTACAATGCTCTGGTCACTGGTGTTTTCACATCTCCTACACACCCGGTTTTCTCAAATTTTTGAACGAATGTACGCACAATAAGGCAATTAAATTGACCGGCAAAATTACGAAGTGCACCATATGCATTTTGATTTGAACACCCATTTTCATGATAAGCCTGAATAACTTTAGCGCGTTGCTCGATTGTGTATTCCTCTAAATTGAGTTAGTCTAAAATTAATAAATGTCAAATGAAAGGCAGAAAAAAGCTAGAAGTTTAGGTGTCGTTTACATTCAAACTTTGTCCCTTAAAATTTAACCACCCTTTCTAAATGAATTTCATTTATTCTCTCTTTTCTCAAGAATTTTTCGAGTACGTACAAAATTAAAAATCACGATTTCAAAATTTTATATTTTTTGACAGATTATGTTTAGATTTATCAATTTCTCCTTAGTAACTAAACATTTTTGTCAGAATCGGAACATATATATAAATTGTATTATTTAACAAAACCTCATTGAATATATTCGACCGTAAGCACACGATCAAAAAAAGTTCTTTCCTACAGCAAAAATTTCACTTCCTTATAATTTTTTTTCTTCTATGAAGTATCTGTAAAGTCATTTAGACCTGATTTTTTGTATCTCCATATTAAGTTTAAACAGCCATTAAAAATGACAAAACATAACAACTCATGAAAAATAATAAAAATCTACCAATTTAATTTTTTAAAACCTATTTCCTAGACTGAATTTAAAAACATTGAGGAAAGTCCCCTGTTTCACCCTTTTTACTTCACAATTTTGCCATAAACATTTTTCAAACAAGTACAAGTACCTCTCATATCCTTCATCTTTCTCTTATAAGTCCAACATTTAAAATATATTCTTCTCTTCTTAATACCTCTAATACAATTTTGATCTTGGGAATGATAAATGCATACATTCAGATGCCTATTGTAAATTTATTCGTATATAATTTCTGTCCACTTCAGTCGCTATACCTCAATTTTATCTTCTCTCAAAATGAAGTAATATCTTTCTTATTTGCTTCCTGCCAAATTCAAAAGAGGAAGAAGAAGAAGAAGAGATACTTCTTCCTACAAATAAACCAACCTTCGTCGTCTTCGTTGTCGTTGCGATGGTCGTTATACCCACTCGTATGCTCGTATACTCACACTCAAACTCGTACTCACATAAAATCTTATTGCAGACACTTCAAAAATATTGAATAAAATTGGCAACATATGTGTGCGAAACATAAAACGCCAATTCAAAGATACGTATGCCATGTCACCACCCTCCAAACAAAGTACTCGATCCCTGTCTATACAATTCCTTTATACCTACGATGGCTATACCACATGTACGTACAATAAGACTATGGTATATCTGCTCTTCCCAATATCAGCTTTAGCATCATCATCCAGAAACCTCTTGATTACACAAGTACGGTGACATACACAAAAAACAATTTTACAATCGTTAACGGAAAATCACTTTCATTTATTCCTCTTCTGGGTATATTTTCAATTCCTTCATTCAGAGTATAGCAGCATCATCCCTTGTTGGATGTCGCAATGTTCCAAATCGCCCACTTAACCAAACCACCCACTCACATTCATACTCGCACATGACAACGCATCATTGTGTCAAACCAACAGCCTCAACCTCAGCCTCTACTTCAGCCTCAGACAGCGTAAGGAGTCTGATGGTAGTAGGGAGAAGTTCTTTTAACACCCCATTCATCATCATACCCAATTGAAAAGGCATGAATCAAATCAATTCGTCCACCACTTGTGCATACATCACCCCACTGCCACTGCTACTACCACCGTCTTCGTCTTCCCTCTCAATCCACATTTCCGTCCCTTAAAAATTTATCAATGAAAACCAAGGGTATATAGAACAGGTTTTTCAAAACTCTTGTCCGGCTTTCTTTCTCTTTGTGCGATCTTCAACTCAACAGCCCCTATCTCTAACTTTATTGTTGTTGTTTTGTTGTTATTGTTGCTGTTGTCAGTGATGTTGATAAGCCCCTCGAGAATTGTCTTGCATCCCACAGAAGCATCTCTCTTCTTCCTCGGGCTTCAGGGACTTCGTTGCGTCCGTCGGTCGTCGCCTCGTCGACCTGAGCAAAATCATCGCGTTCGTTCATACTCTCGAAAACTCTCCAATACCCAACTACAATACAATGGCGATAAGCAAGTCAGATAGTGAGTGGACGTGGAGTATAGAAGTATCATTATATATGCCCAACAACTACTATACCTACACTGAGATTTTCCACTGCTCAGCAGAAAAATAGAAAGAAAAATAATACGAAGTACGAAGTCACTTGCCCCACAACACAAGCCAGAGCCAGAGCCAAAGCCAGAGCCGATGCCAAGGCATCAGACAAACACGAGGTGCTATCAGGACTCCAGTTGGTCGTATCATCTCGGTTCGTTCGCACGCTTTTCCAGCTTTGCTCCTCACTTACAATCGAAATAAAAATAAGAGAAACTAACGGGTAAAGAGTCTCTGCTGACAGCAACGACGACGACGACGTGGTAGAATAATTTTTCGTTCTACGTTTTTTTTTGAAATAAGCTCCCTTTAAGAAAAGGACGTGTTGCCGAATTGAGTTTTCTAACCAAAACGTTAACGGGTTAAGGTAGTCAAAAAATAAAATTTGAACAAAAGAAAAAACAAAAACATCCTCGTTTAACTCCTTCAAACTTATCCCATTATATCTTTGTTTTGTGTTTATGTGTGTGGTGTTGTTTTCTTGCATTGTCGTCATTTATATGGGGATGATTTTCAAAAAAAAAATATATAACGGTATAAAGTCCATAATGCAATTATCCCCATACGTGGTCTGCAGATAAATTTTGTCTTATTTCCCTTATTTGTGCATCATAAGGACGACGACGATGGCTTGTGGCAGTAGCAGTGGCGGCAGGCGGGAAGGTTCTAAAAGCTCTTTCCCTGAAGAGTAATCTAAGAGATAATGTTGGACTAAATTTTAAAATTGGATAATTTTTAAAGGATTAAAATACTTAATATTTTCGGAATCAAATGTAGTCCCTGGAAGAAAGGAATATTTAGTAAAATTTCAGTGCTCGACGTTTTCTATGTTTTTTTTTCAATGTTCTTCTAAATCTATTTTCTTCAGTGGGTTCTATTATGGAATATATGATTTTTAATATTGTTCTATGTTTTTCGATGTTTTCTTGTATTTTTTAAAATCATCTACTTGCGGGGTTTTTAAGAAAGATATTATGTAAATTCATAACGGTGAAAATCAAGTTGCGAGATCTATAAATATTTCACAATCTTTTGAAATACAATTTATTCATCAAGATAATTTTTGTTTCAAAAACAAATAAATAAGGATTATAGGATTATCCCAATATCTATTTGGTGTTGAAGGGGAATGTGTGCTTGCAGTAATTCGATATTTTTCCTATGATTTTTCGAAGTGTTTTTGACTGTAGAGATATGACAAACAAAAATATTTTCCTTATTAAAATGCTTCTCAGTGTTGTTCGATGTTTTTTCTATGTTTTTAATTTTCTGGTTTAATGAAGAATTTGTAGCTAAATAGTTTTAGAAAATCCTATGAATTTTAGTTTTAAAATCTTACTTTCGGAAAAAAAACATAGAATTTCTACGTAAATTCAATAAATAATTCCCTGTATTTAAAAAGGTACAACACCACCATTGGCTTGGAAAAAAAAAACAAATTCTTTTAAAATGCAACATTTCTCTGCCAAACTATGCGATTTGAGGATAATTTCATTTTAATATTTCCAAAGTATATTAAAATAATTCCGAAAATATTCGTATATTCTGTTTACTTTGTTCGAAAGAAAAGTTGAAAATTTTGCAAAATCTCGAATCATGTCTCTCGGCGATAAGAGACCTTCGGAGAGATAACGCACGGAAGTTGTGCCCTTATCGCCTATATAGAATGATGACCCTAAGGGTCAGCTCTAAAACCTTAACAAGCATATATACAATACACATACTCGTAAGAAAATTATCTCTATTAATTTATTCATATTATTATTATATCTGTGAGTCTGTGACGGCGGTGGCGGCATGGCAGCTTGTGGGAAGTGCGGCAGTGTAAAATCCAAGCCAAACCGCTGCTGGCTGTACTCCTGTGCTCGCTGTGCTGCGTTGATCCGAATTTTCAAAATCTATTGAAATCAATTATTTTGGCTTTTTTCTGTTGTTTTTTTGGAAAGAGCACTAGTAGAGGAATATTCTATTTGGTATAATTGGCACGTGCTAAGGGTTGTAAATTCCATGCAAGGATTGTAAAGTTTTTTCACCCCAACAATAATACGCGAGTGATGGCATTTGGGGGTTAAGGGGAGTCATGAAGTAACGGGTTCGTTTTGATTGAAACAGTGCGGTAAGAGGGATGGGAGAAGGAGGGGTGGTAGAGTGAAAAAGCGGTTGATTTTATTTGGAATTTTACTTCTAATCGCTGCTGATGGTTGGTCGGTCATGGTATATGGTTATATGGTCGGGGAATGGTCTTATGGTATAAAATCTACTTTCACTGTGAGTGCTCTCTGTGCTGTTTTTGTGTTATCTGATTGAATTACATGGATGATTGAAATTTTGGGATTTTCGAACAAACCTTCGTTGCCGCCACCCGTCGCTCTTTTGCTTTGCCGTGCGTCCCTCGTCGTCGTCGTCTTCGTCGTCAGTTCTCCTGATACTGATAACTACTATATCCCCTCCTCATGTTAATTAAATTTTTATATTTCTTTTATATTTTTGTGTCCTTTTTGTGATGATGATGATGATGATGTTTTGTGTTATTTTTATTTTAGATAAAAATTCAACGATAATGTTTTAAAATAGAAAACAAAAGGAACAAATATTTCAATTGAAAATAAAGTGCCATCAGTGATAATTTTAATGGTGAAAATGAAAATCAAGAGAATGAGAAATTATTGTGTTGAGCATTTGTTATTGATGCTGATAATTTGTGGATTATATTTGACAACTGATGCAGCGAGACAAAGTAAGTTTATACATGAAATTATTTCTTTGTTTTTTTTTTTTTTGTTAATAATTTTAAATCAAAGATGTCAAATATTGAGAAAATTAAAATTAGAAACATTTTTAAACACCTGGAAAGTTTACTTTTGATTTCTATTTAATAGAAAATTGAATAATATCAGCGAATTCCTTAGTGGTAAAACCAAAAACTTATAAAATTAAACTTATGAAACAAATTTCACTTTGGACTAAAAATTAGTTTTCTTTATAAGGTTTTGTAGATACTACGGCCTTAAAACATAAAGTTTTACAAACATATTTACATATATTTAAAAAAATAGAAATAGAACGTTACTTGTAGCTGGCATTGAAAAAGCTACTATGGAAAATTAGTTATGTTTTATTCTTCCTAAAAACGACATTAAAACAGAATGGTACACTTAGCCGAATACGTAATTTTTTTAATTATCTCAGCTTATTTACTTTAATTTTACTTGCGACACATAGAAACTCTGTGGCAAGTTTTGCATTCGTAAACAAATTTTAACTCGAGATTTTAATCAAACATAACATTACGATGCATGGTAGCGAAGTCGCAAAAAATGGGTTCCCCGATTACGTTTGTCTGTCTGTCGGTCTGTCCTCGCCCCTAGAAACCAAAACCATTGGTTCGATTGAGTTCAAACTTGGAAGTGAAAGTTTTAGTAGATTCGCATAAGGCGTTTTTTTTTTAATTTTTAAGATAAAAAATAACAGTAGACCCCCTACAAAATTTTTGGTTTAAATCAAAAATTCGAATTTTCTCAAAAACGAAATGATAAATTTGTATTAAATTATCTCTGAAATTATTTTTCTTAACTTGGGTTCTTTCAATAAAAAGATGTATGTATGTTGGTATAGCTCTAGAAGGGTACAGTAATTTAGTTTTTAAATTTTCTCAGGAACTCATGAACCGATTTCAATAATTTGTTTTATGCATAAGCTTTCATATTATTGTCTTAATAATATTTGATGATCAAAAATGTGTTTTGGATTTTTAAAAAAATGTACATTTTGTTCAAAATTCGATATCCCGATTGAACGATCAAATAACTTGACCGTCAACCCGGAGATCTCCATTATTCCCTTTGTCGAAAGGATAGGTAGATCCTGGTTGATGCGTTGATCGATTATCAACGGTAGCGAAAAAAACAACTTTATTTAATTTGACTTTACTGATTTTTTTCTTAATACCATGAGGACCTTGAATGACTTTCGAATAAAGAGCATCAAAGCGAGCGAAATACAACGACGAGATTTGTTTTCAAAGTAAAAAGACAGCGATTTTCCCCTAAGGGTTGTACAATAAGAGTTACAAGATTTTATTTCGCTAACAGGTATTTATACAAAAATGTATGTAATTTCGAAAGAAAGATTACGTTACATTTTAAGTTAAAGTTTTAAGGCGAATTTATAAATATAAAAAAGATGGCGATTGGTATAATTTGAATGCCAGATTTGATTTTAAAAAGTAAATTTTGATAGTTACAGAATATGAATTTAAATCCAAGATATCTAAGAATTATTTAAAAAAATTAAAAATAAAAGTTAATGATGATGAGTATTAATATTTTCTGCTTCAACACCGATATTCTAAATAACTGCGTGCCAAAAATATTTATAAACAAAAACTAAAAAAATGTATCCATACAAAATCAATTAAAAAAAAAACGGGTTTAAAAAAAAAATCTGCAAAAATTAGGGATTTTTTCAGAAAATAAATGGCATTTAAATTTGTACGACAAACCTTTTTTGCAGGTATATTTTTAAATTTTGAATTATAGGCACTATTTTTAAACACTCCTCTGTGTTCAACTTCGTGTGATCCAGTCGTGTATTTTATTTAATGTATCCTTTGATTGGCAAAATATAAATATTTTAATTATTCCAAAAATACTGTCAATTATGAAAATTCTAAAACAATAAAAATAATTTACTAGTTATTCCAAATTTTGTATTAATAAATTGATATTTATGTACATATTTCAAATTTCCGAAACTCAAAGTCAGAGCAGTTACTAAAAGTTAAAGTAGCAATTTCGAGGTTTAAATTTTGTAATGTTGTTAAGAAGTATTAAAATTCCGACAGGTGGTAGATTGCCATGTCCGTATTTTTAAGTTTATCGAAAATAAGATTCTAAAATAAGCCAAATCATCTTTCTTGCTTAGGATCTTGTTAAAATCTCTAAAGTTTTTCTAATTTGTTAAAATGTTGCACCAATAAATTTATAGATAACACTTGTGTATAATGTTAGATTCCTAGACTTCTAAATTAAGTCTTTACATTAAGTTATTGCTGAAACTTAGTTTAAAATATCGTCAGCTTCATACGTAAACTTTCCATAGCTCCTAAATTTCAAATTTTTCCAAACTGTAGTATTTCAGATCCAAATATTAATTATTGGAATTATGGAGTTAGTTAAGTATTATCAATGTATATTGAATGTCAAACTATGCTACATAATAGAATAAATATCAAGAACATTTTCTAGAAAATGGATCCTATCTTTGGATAGGATCTAAAAAAAGAGCTTTGAAAATGATAGGCGATCAAAATATAACCGAAACATTTACATCACTCGAACACCTTCGAAATGTTTCATGCCTTTCGTTGTTTTACAAATATTATTACAAACAATGTTGTGTCGAATTAACCAGTTGCATTTCCCCCCTAATTCAGCCGTAATACTCACACTTCAGGAATGTTCATCAGCAGGGTTAGGATTTTGTTGACCTAAAAAATTAAAAAAAGGCAAAACAAAACACTTAAAAAGGCAAAGAAAAGGCATTTATTAAAAAATACTAGGAAAATAAACAAAAATACATTTAATTATAGTAGCATTGGAATACCAAGAGTTTTTTAAAGTTCTCAGATAGCAACTTTCTTCGGTTGTCGATTAGAAGGGCTTTGAAGGAGCTAAATGATCTCTCAACTTCAGCTGAAACGAGTGGTGCCCATCTAAAACTTTCAACATTACTCACTTTAATGTTTCCTGGAAGTTTGAAATCCACGTCGCCGTTTATTACAGAATTTATCTGCTCAAACGTTTTTAGCACTGTGTTTCCATTGAAAACGGCAGTAAACTTCTTCAAGACTTCCTCTGCAATGGGCCCTTTTGCTTTTGCTTTTCTTCAATGTCTTTCAAAACAGGCAGCACTTCGCCAATTGATGTTCCTTGATGAGAATATTGTTAGCTTAAATTATAAGTACGTATAGACTCTCAAATATACCTGTTTTTTGTAGGTCTTTGAAAATATGTTTTTTCGGATCGACTAAAATCCCAAAAGTGACTTTAATGTACGCCAGCAGGTATGCATTTTACGCAGGCGAGGAAGAAGTACCAAGAATTTTTGCGCATATGTATATTTGATAATACTGCATAAATTCGAACATTTCCCATCATTTTTGTGTGCTTGAAACTGTACAAGATTTTTAACTAAAGATTCTCAACGATATGAGAAAATGTTCGCATTTCTAGATATTTCTTAACAAAATTTAATAAAAAAGCAAACAAAGGCAGAAAAAGGCAACAATGGCGAAGAAAGGCAAAAAAGGCAATTATGGTATAAAAAGACAAAAAAAGGCAAAATAAAATAAATATATTTGCAATCACCAGGGCTTGAAACATGTTTGTCGAAAGTCGATTTCATCTTCTGTTTAAACAAAAAAAAAAGGCAAAGTTAGTAAAATACTATCCTTGCTCATCAGTCAACCCTTGAGGTCAATTTCCTATTTTCCTAAAACTCACACTGTGTTTAAACGTGAACATGTTAAGGGTATTAATAACCTCGTGAGTGTCTGTAAACTATAAAAAAAATTATCATTTTTAATGCGGATTTACGAGATCTGCTTATTATAGCAATAATATCTAGATTTACTATGACGTTAAAGAAAATAAAAGAAAGATTAAAAATCGATCTTTTGGCGATCACCGACTTTAATAAATTTAATAAAATAAATAAGCAAATAAATATTGCAATAGACAAGAAACATCAAATTTTTCTACTAAGTGATAAATAATACTGTCGTGTATCAAATTTCCATGTATGTAAAGGCTCTTACTCGACCTATAATAGACACACTGACAGGAATAATGAAACCATGTTTTTAAAACTAGAAAACCACCAAAATTTTAAATGTCAATTTGAGTTTGAAGTTTGTTTTGCTAATATTGTGAAAAGTAAAAAAGTGCATAACGAATCCTTCGATTCGTGCTAAGAGTGTCAATTGGTCTAACTTTACTTTCGTGGACATATCATCCTCAACCATTGTGTTCATACCTAATTCAAAATAATCCTATTAAAAATCTAGTTTTCACTTTTATGCATAATTTATACCTAATTTTTATTCTACCTACCTTATAAAACCTTTACGGTAGAAATAAAAGAAAGCAGCCCGAAAACTTTAACTTTTTATATATTAAGAACAATCCACTACTGTTCTACATTCTTCTCAATGGAAGCTAGTTGCTACTCTGGCTTTGGAAATCCTCCATGGAGCGTGTCGTCATCGGCCGGCGCGCCTAGTGTTCATTTCATCATGTCTTTCTAGCACACCTTCTCTCTTGTCATCATCATCATCGAAGGATGATGATAAATCTTTCGCAGATTGAACATTTTTATTTTAAAAAAGGAAAAGAATGGAAAAAAATCTTATCATTTCTTCCTCTTTCTTTTATTATTTTTCTATATCTTCTAATCTAGATGAAATCATTTTTTATAAATTCAAACCGGAAATTCATTCTCAAGAATGCAATTCCTTCTTCGCAAGACGTTTAATATACTTTATAGTTTTGAAGTTCTACCAAGGGAGTTCAGACTTTAGATAAGAAGATAAAAAAGAGAATAAGGATATATGTATTTTACCGTCAGCATTATAATAGAGGATTATTACTGTTGCATGCTACATACATGTGCCTACAGGACAACATTGGATACACTTGTAATTCCTTTCTTTTTATGCAGAAAGCCTTTTTTTAAATAGGTCTTCTTATTCATTTGACAGTTTTAATACGATTTTGAGATGAATTAATTTGCTTTAAGATAGTTTGAAGGAAATCTCCTAAGTCTAATTAGGATATATATTTTTTTTTTCAATAATACTTTATTGGCTTTATATTTATTTAGCTTTGATATCTGTTATCAATTCTTGATGAATCACTTTAATGGAACAATTGTTTTGTTTGATTCAAACTTGATTATTATTGACTCAAAGATGACAAATATTTCGTAAAGGTTAAAGTTTTCAGGAAATATCATGTGTGTTCGAATCAACTTGACAGTGGCTGAAAAATAGATTTGAAACTATATGATGGGAACATATAAAGCTCTTGAAATTTGAATACAGATGAGATTTCAAAATAGTGTGCTTTTAATTCAAGACACATGCTTTAATTTGAGTCAACTGAATACGCAGAAACATTTTTGAAGACATTTTGACTGTTTTTTTTCAAATATAATTGGGTATTGTGTCATCTATTGAAGCTAACTGAGTTCCAGTTTTTTTTTCAGTCAAGTTGGTAAAACGAAATTTTCTTCTTGGTTTTTTTTTAAGTCGTGGATAGTATACATCAATAATTTTAGTGATTTCTTTAAAATTAATTTCCTGATCTAAAATTTTAAGAAAAGTAAGTACATCTAAGCAATTTTTAAAAAGCTTAAATTGCTTAGAGACCAAAGCCTGACCCTGGACTTGCAACAGCTGATAAAATCGACCAAAGTCTTAATTTCTTTTATTCTAACTTAATCGCAAGAACTTGCTCCTGTCTCCAAAGACTCTGTTTACAAAAATACAACTTATATTTTAAAATTTAAAAATTTACCAATAAAATAAGTTTGTCTTCAATAATTTAAATACAAGGAAATTAATAAAAAAAAACTTGATTTTTAATTTTTTTTTTCGAGAGTCTTTAGAGCGGTAATTTTAGAGCTTATTAATATATGTACGTTTCATATTTAATTTTCTTTAAAAAATATTGACCCGTTTTTGAGATATCGAATTTTGAAAAAAAAATAATATTATCTTTAAAAAATCCCAAAGTTATTGAAATCGGTTTATTAGTTCTTGAGAAAACTTAAAACCAAATAATGGTTCTATGGTGGGTACCCTTCTGCAATATGAAAATATTTTTTTTATTGAAAGAAACCACGTAGTGTGCAAATTTTTTTAGAGAAAATTTTATAAAAATCTATCAATTTTAGACCAACAAATTTGTATGGGGACTACTGTTATTTTCAGTCTTAAAAAAAAAACGGCTAACGCGAATCAGCTTAAAACCTTAATTTTCAAGTTTGAACTGAATCGACCCAAAGGTTTGGGCTGCAAGGGCGAAGAAAGACAGACAGATAGACGGACGAAAGGAATCGGGAGACCCACTTTTTTCGACTTCTCTACCACCGTAATGTCATGTTTGATTAAAATCTGAAGTTCGAATATATATCGCAACTAAAAATAAACTTGAACAAATCTTCCTTTAGTTTCTAGCATTTTTGCAGCTAAATATGGAAGTGTTCACTACTTAACTTATCAAAAACTTGGCACATTCTCCATCAATAACATGTTTTATTCTTGTGCCTATTCATGTGATATTAAACTTTTGCTAGTGAAAAGCTTTGGTGAAAGAAGAACTAGTGATTGTCTTGTATAATTCTTTTTTTTAACATCTTAAGAGGTCAAGCCCGAAATAAATTCTTTTTTATTTTGAAACAAATTGTGATAGGTACATTAAGAAGAAAACTGCAGCGGTTTAAATAGGCAATCACGCTAATAAAATTAATGATCCTATATAAGTGATATTATTTCGATTTGTCGGTCAATAAGAGTATTCAGAAGAAAAAAATTAAAATCAAACTTGCCGGTGTCTCCCAATCAATCCGTTATTATACCTCCTTTTATATTAAAATAGCCAGAGGTCCTGGGTTCGATCCCTGCCTATGCCACCTGATTTTTTTTCACGGGTACTGCCTCTTGGGAGGAATTGACAAATTCTCCAAGAGTAATTCTTGTCATGAAAAGTACTTTCTCAAATTATCCGTTCAGATT
Source organism: Eupeodes luniger (assembly GCA_951509635.1). Taxonomy (NCBI): domain Eukaryota; kingdom Metazoa; phylum Arthropoda; class Insecta; order Diptera; family Syrphidae; genus Eupeodes; species Eupeodes luniger. The sequence continues at coordinate 99,995,635 of OX608073.1, read as the reverse complement.
CGGCTTCAAACTGTAGGTCCCCTCCATCCCTGACAACAGTACTCGCCCACAGGAATGGTTGAGAGTTGTAAGTCGGACTGTTGCGCCACTTAATTTATTTATTTATTTTATTTATATTAAAATAGTTATAATTAGTTAAAATGATTGCAAGACCAAACAACGTCTTGGTAAATGATTAATATTTTACTACTCAGCACTTTCCAAATATTTATATGCTTATAATATTACTAATTAAATGCTGCTTCATTTTTATTGAATAATTTTTAAAAGCTTTAAAATGTATGGAAGGAAAAATGTAAATTTTAACCTGTCACAAGTTTTCGTGAGGAAGCCATGATTTATTTGCCTAATTTGACAGTTCTACTCTTTATACCGTTATTTGTATAATTAGAAAAATATTCTCATTCTTCGAAAATCTAAAAATATCAGGTTTCCAGTTAATTTCTTCACTAAAGCTGATGTTAAGTTATTCAATGATATACATACATATATACATAACATACATACATATATGTATGTATACCTGCTACAACATTCATAACATTCCCTTCTGCTTGCTTCTGCATCATTCTCAAAGTCGTGTCAAAATAAATTTAAAATCTCAAAGTCAATTTATTATTATTTTACAAACGCAAAACTTTCCCTTAAACACCTTAAGCTATATCAAGTTCCTACCTAACCTTCCTAGGTATGCGAAGAAGAAAACAAGAAAAAAGAAACGTGAATGAATAGAAAATTTTCACTTATAATTCCCTCCTTGAAGACGTGCCATAAAATAAAAATAATCCTCCCTCTGTTAGTTAGATCAAAAAAATAAAAGAAAATACGAAAGAAATAATAAAGCTTATTGATTCCTAATTTATCTTTTTCCAAGATTCAATTTGAGGGACCTATTTTTGCCTTGTGTCAACAACAGGTGTATATCTTTCAATCTATTGTGTACCTGTTTACTTTTTCATCAAATATCTTTGGCCCCCTTACTCTCACCCTCAACCATCATCCCTGGTCCATCATTCTCAGCTTGCTCCTCGTCCTCAGAAAAAGAGAATGAGCGTATTTAATTTTATCTATGGCCTTTCGGTTCATTTAGTTGCGAATTAATCACGTAATGGAATGAATAAAAGCAAAAGCAAAAGTAACGATGATCATGATGATGATGATGACGGTGTGTCTGTCCAAAGATTTAATGCCAAATGATGATTCTCCTGTTGGCTGCAAATCCTCGAAACAGAATGGTTAAGGCAAATTTTAAAACTACTCAAGCGTCACCCGATAAAAATCCCCAACAAAAACTGGGTTAATGTATCCAAGAGCCAAGACACACCGATGCGATGCAGGCGTCATTGTCACCAGGCGGCGGACGTTGGTACTATACTATTGGATACTGGGTACTGGGTCGCAACGCAACGCAAGGACGAACTTGCAGTATGGGGATTGTTGCAAAAATATTTGAATTCCCTGTTCGCACTGAAGTGTCTGCGACTTCCAATTGCGATTTAATGTATGTAAGTTTTCAATGAATATCCTGCGAACATGCAAGAAATCCTTGATGGTTGAATTCCTGAATAGTCCAAAGCCCATCCTAGCCCAAACCTACAATACCCAAGGCGAAGGCAGGGCAAATATGTAAAATGTGAATATGGGGAAGCTCGGCATAGGATATGGATAACCAGAACCACATATGCAATGCATATACTATTATAAGAAAAACCAAAGACGAGGATAGGTAAGACTATAGTATTCGTAGTACAGTTGTTCTTGTTGTCTCACATTATAACAGACGGGAGTTGGAAGTTGAAGTTGTTCAACAACGACTACGACATAGACGACGACGATGATGAGGGCAGGAATATTATTCGAAGGATTTGGATTTGGAATTTGGTGTCAGTTTTTATACATATATTTTTTTGAGACTTCTTCCTCTTGTTCTTTACTACGAGCCAGTAGTTTGTAGCGAAATTAAAAACTAGTCTTTGGGATTTACGGATATTTTGCATACATACATATTTCTGGAATATAATCAGATAGGGGATGAATGATAGTGTAAAGCTTTTGATGCGATAGGGAATGCTTTGGCTGATGCCAAAGGACAACACATGCATTGCACATGTGATGCTTGGGTTGGTTGGTTTATTGAATATCGGGGTCATCGGATAGGGATAAAGTGTTAACCGTAAACCGAGTCAGTTCAGTATGATGGTAAACATATAATTTAAATTCCTTAAAGCTATGTGTCATTTCTTGTTGTTATTCTGACATAAACGAGTTTATAGTTGAGTATTTTTCAATATTTATCAATGAAAATATTTTAACATATAAAATACAAATACGTATAAAATATGTTGTTTTGATCTTCGATCTTTAGTTTCTAATCAAATTCAAAAGATAAGACATTCATTTACGGAGAAGTCTAGTTTTATCAATTTTCTTTTAAATTTTATTTGTTTAGATTAATTTTTCAAAGCCAATAAACTTACGGAAAAATATCGCTTATCAATTCTCAGCTCAATCTTCAAATGAATCTTTCTGAGGTCTTAGATTTAAATTTAAACAAATTGTATGTACATTCAGTTAAGAATTTAATAAGTCCTATGGATACATTTTTCTCTTTTGCAATAGAATTTTTAAATAGTATTGACTTCTATTTTTGAAAATTCTTACAAATTTGAATGTTTTCGATATTTTGTCCGATATCTACACTAATATTATAAAAAGAGGAAAGTTTTGTATTTTTGTATGTAACGAATAGAAATTCATTAGAAAGCTACATTATCACTGAGTAACATAGTCTATATTTAGTACTAGATTACTATAGAAATCTTTAGAAATTCCTATTCCTATTAAAACCAACCGAAGGTGTAAAAAAATTATCCATAAAATGTCTTTCATTGCATATGCTGCGAAGAGTATTAGTAATAGGACAAAAAAATGTTTGACAATATCATAGAATACAAGACTATTGATCAGAGAAATAAAAGATAATGTGATTGTAGCAACTATCATTACGGGTCCCGCGGCCGGTCAGCTCGCAAATGTTCCGCGGATCCCGATGATACCAACTGATTTGCCCATATATCTTTTAAAAGGTTACAGTTTCCTTTAAAAATATCCTTTGCCCTTACAATAAATAAATCCCAATGACAAACTTTTTTGATAGTTGGTATCGACTTAAGGAAAGAGTGCTTTTCTCACGGGCAATTGTATGTGGCACTTTCTCGAGTAAGATCTCCTGCAAATCAATACGTTTTGTTGCCACCTAAAAATACCACAGCCAACGTAGTGTAAAGGGAGGCTTTAAGATAAGCATACAATTTTTTCTAATTTAGTGATTCATGGTAGTTTTAATTAGCATGCTTATAACTTAAATATCTGTACCTATTTATGTCTACCCGTGCGAAGCCGGGACGGGCAGCTAGTTCACTATATACACAGTTATTACAAATAATAGAGAATAACTTTAACTAGACTACTTATCGATGTTTCGCGACATTCTTTGAAATGTTGAAACCAAAATATACCTGTTTAGGATGACTGCGGAACATATGTTAGGCGTCCTCAAGGACAGGAGTTTCACTCCAGTATTCGAAAAAAAAAAATGCTGGTCGTACGAACCGGCTCATGTTCCCAAATTGTCTGTTTAAAAATATTTCCTGTATTTTAAAATTTAAAAATTTACTTGCAAAAAAAGTTTTTTTTTTTCAAATACTTAAATGCCACTTGATATCTCAAAAAAACCTTCATTTTTCAAAATTTTAATTTCAAAATCGTTAGAGTGTTAGTTTTTAATTAATTTGTTTAAGGGTGATTTTTTAAAAGCTATAAGAAAGTTTTTCAAAAAAAAACACATAAAATTCAGAAAAATGCATAAAATCTTTATTTGAATCGATAATACGGTCCATATAATTTAATGTTTGAAGATTATTTCATGCAAATGTTATCCTTGACTGCTTCAATGTTGTCTTCCAATGCGTCAATTGAAGCGGGATTGTCTGTATAGACATGAACTTTAACATAGCCTCACAAAAAATAGTCTAATAAATAAAATGTTCACCGAACTCGCCTCTCAATAAGTCCATTGTTGAGCGTGCTGTGTGGCATGTGGCACCGTTTTGTTGAAACCGCATGTCATGCAAGTCATTCGTAGCTCTTGCAATGCTACTGCCTGATATTCACTCCAAAATCGACAATTCTGCTTATGTACGTACCCATTGAGCCAAAAATGAGCTTCGTCGCTGAACACAAGAAGCGCACGATGAACTTTCTTAACAGCGCACGCATTTTGGTAATAAAATTCAATAATTTGCGAGCGTTGTTCGTTTGTAGGACGATTCATGGTTAAAAATTAAAAAGATGTTTGACAGTGAAATAAAACACGAAACGTGCGTCAGCTGTTTAAACCAGTGTTGCCAAAAAGATAATAGCTAAAAAATCACCCTTTATAACATTTTTCAGTTGTAGTTTAAAAATATTATAAATACGCAATTTTTAAGAGCTTATTAAAATACGTTTTACATTTCTATTTCGTAAAAAATTAACGACCAATTTTCGATATATCGAATTTAAAAAAAAAAAACAAAAATAAGAGCTTGTGCTGCAAAAAAACCAACAAATTGTTATTTTTAGTCTTCAACAAAAAATGTCTACCGCGAATCAGCGTAAAAGATTAGTTTCCAAGTTTCAACACAATCGACCCAATGGCCTGGGCTGTAGGGGCGAGAACAGGAAGACAGACCGACGGAATCGGCGGACCCATTTTTTTCGACTTCTACCATCGTAATTTCATGTTTGATTAAAATATCGAGTTGAAATTTTTTTACGAATGCAATATATCTACATATGTATGTAGATCTTACATGCCGCAAGTAAAAAATGGTGAAATACGAAGGCAGTAACATCATGGTGTGGGGTTACTTTTCCAGGTTTAGTGTAGGGCCGATTTTCCAAATTCATGATAATTATGACCAAGGAAACATTTCGTGATATTTTAAAAGAGGTATAATGCCAATATGTCACTAAGATGGCATTTTTAGCAAGGTGAGTGCTTGGCTTCCCGACTATCGAATCTCTGTAGTACCGCGACCTCAACCCCCGAATGAGAAATTGTGGACGGATCTGGCGGATACAAAAGCATTGGTATGCTATTCCGCACGAACTCCAAAGAGTCTGTCTGAAAGTATTTCCTGTATTTTAAGAATTTAAAATGTACATACCTGCAAAAAAGTTTGTTTTCAAAAATCTAAATGACATTTGATTTCTCAAAAAATCTTAATTTTTCAAAATTTTGATTAGAAAACGGTTTTTTTTTAATACATTTTTTGTACATAATTTTTATAAATTTGAGTTTAAATTTTTTTTTAGTATGCAGTTATTTAGATCTTATTAATATAGGTTTTACATTTCAATTTTGTAAAAAAATGATAACCCATTTTCAAGATATCGAATTTCCGAAATCTTTAATATTTTTTTAAACATCGAAAATAAAAACAATAATAACTTTGATGAATCATTATTAAGACATGTATAGGAGCTTGTGCACAAACAAAATAATTGAAGTCGGTTCATGAGTTCCTGAGAAAACTTAAAAACAAAATAAAGATTATATGGGGGATACCCTTTTGGAGCAATACAAAAATATTTTTTTATTGAAAGAAGTCAAATTATAATATAATCTATCGGTTCGTTTTTGAAAAAATCGAATTTTCCATTTTTACCCAAGAAATGCGTGGATTACTTTTATTTTTCATCTAAAAAAAAACCCCTGAAGCTAATCGGCTAAAAACCTTAATTTCCAGCTTTGCAGTCAATCGACCCAATGGTTTGGACTATAGGGCGTGGACAGATAGACGGACGTCTATTTATGTTTCATGTGATTCATGTTTCATTAAAATCTCGATTTGAAATTTTTTTACGAATGCAATAAAATAAAATGTTCACCGAACTCGCCTCTCAATAAGTCCATTGTTGAGCGTGCTGTGTGGCATGTGGCACCGTTTTGTTGAAACCGCATGTCATGCAAGTCAAGCTCTTGCATTTTGGGCAAAAAAAAAGTTGGGTGCATTCGTAGCTCTTGCAATGCTACTGCCTGATATTCACTCCAAAATCGACAATTCTGCTTATATACGTACCCATTGAGCCAAAAATGAGCTTCGTCGCTGAACACAAGAAGCGCACGATGAACTTTCTTAACAGCGCACGCATTTTGGTAATAAAATTCAATAATTTGCGAGCGTTGTTCGTTTGTAGGACGATTCATGGTTAAAAATTAAAAAGATGTTTGACAGTGAAATAAAACACGAAACGTGCGTCAGCTGTTTAAACCAGTGTTGCCAAAAAGATAATAGCTAAAAAATCACCCTTTATAACATTTTTCAGTTGTAGTTTAAAAATATTATAAATACGCAATTTTTAAGAGCTTATTAAAATACGTTTTACATTTCTATTTCGTAAAAAATTAACGACCAATTTTCGATATATCGAATTTAAAAAAAAAAACAAAAATAAGAGCTTGTGCTGCAAAAAAACCAACAAATTGTTATTTTTAGTCTTCAACAAAAAATGTCTACCGCGAATCAGCGTAAAAGATTAGTTTCCAAGTTTCAACACAATCGACCCAATGGCCTGGGCTGTAGGGGCGAGAACAGGAAGACAGACCGACGGAATCGGCGGACCCATTTTTTTCGACTTCTACCATCGTAATTTCATGTTTGATTAAAATATCGAGTTGAAATTTTTTTACGAATGCAATATATCTACATATGTATGTAGATCTTACATGCCGCAAGTAAAAAATGGTGAAATACGAAGGCAGTAACATCATGGTGTGGGGTTACTTTTCCAGGTTTAGTGTAGGGCCGATTTTCCAAATTCATGATAATTATGACCAAGGAAACATTTCGTGATATTTTAAAAGAGGTATAATGCCAATATGTCACTAAGATGGCATTTTTAGCAAGGTGAGTGCTTGGCTTCCCGACTATCGAATCTCTGTAGTACCGCGATCTCAACCCCCGAATGAGAAATTGTGGACGGATCTGGCGGATACAAAAGCATTGGTATGCTATTCCGCACGAACTCCAAAGAGTCTGTCTGAAAGTATTTCCTGTATTTTAAGAATTTAAAATGTACATACCTGCAAAAAAGTTTGTTTTCAAAAATCTAAATGACATTTGATTTCTCAAAAAATCTTAATTTTTCAAAATTTTGATTAGAAAACGGTTTTTTTTTAATACATTTTTTGTACATAATTTTTATAAATTTGAGTTTAAATTTTTTTTTAGTATGCAGTTATTTAGATCTTATTAATATAGGTTTTACATTTCAATTTTGTAAAAAAATGATAACCCATTTTCAAGATATCGAATTTCCGAAATCTTTAATATTTTTTTAAACATCGAAAATAAAAACAATAATAACTTTGATGAATCATTATTAAGACATGTATAGGAGCTTGTGCACAAACAAAATAATTGAAGTCGGTTCATGAGTTCCTGAGAAAACTTAAAAACAAAATAAAGATTATATGGGGGATACCCTTTTGGAGCAATACAAAAATATTTTTTTATTGAAAGAAGTCAAATTATAATATAATCTATCGGTTCGTTTTTGAAAAAATCGAATTTTCCATTTTTACCCAAGAAATGCGTGGATTACTTTTATTTTTCATCTAAAAAAAAACCCCTGAAGCTAATCGGCTAAAAACCTTAATTTCCAGCTTTGCAGTCAATCGACCCAATGGTTTGGACTATAGGGCGTGGACAGATAGACGGACGTCTATTTATGTTTCATGTGATTCATGTTTCATTAAAATCTCGATTTGAAATTTTTTTACGAATGCAATACTTGCCATTTAGTTCATAAGTGTGGCTATTCTGGCTATTGCAAAAACCACAATAGTTTTATTTATTTCAAAACTGACAGCTACTTAATTTAGTTTGACCAATTCACGGTTTAAAAAAAAAATATAGCATAGTTTTCTAAATGTTTAAAACTAAGTTGGTTTATTGCTCTTGCTATTATTTTGAACAGCTGTATATGCTTTATTTTAAAGGACTAGGAAATAATAAAATGAAATGTTTTGATCATTATCCAAAACAATCAAGGGTATTAAATAAATACATTTTATGATGGTGTCGTTTCTTATCCGGTTCTATTATCTTAAACTTGGTTTCCTAATAGAAAATATTTTTCAAAAAATAACCCAAGTATAAATGGCATGGGCAATACTTTGGTTTTGTAGTAACTTTGATAAATTAAACTTCACTTCCTTGACTCCAAACTAGACATACTTTTTAGAACCTAGAAATGATCCACTTCGTTGATTTTTTTTTTTCAAATTTTAGTTCCATATTATTTTTATATCTTGTATAAGACTGACTCTAATTGTCCAGTTAAAGAGTCAATAAAATGATGAAATCTTCCTGTATCTATATAGCGCCACTAATTAGGAGAATCTTCTTAATGAACATAATGGTTGTCATAAACTCGTTTGTATTCCAAGAATTTGCCTATAGGAAGGATCAATCAGGAAATATAAACAAACATAATGTAGTAAGTTACAAAGTCCTAAAATACATTTAATTATTCAAAGTTTAAGAAGAAGAATTATTCGTAAAGAATTTATGATTTCATTAAACCCTAAATAAACTACTTTCAACTGTTCGTCTTCAAGGAACACATAAAATGGGCAATGTTTCGGGTAGAGCTTCTAAATGCTCCCATTCTTCTATTTTGGCGATTAATATCCAACTTCTAATACTTGTGTACATATGTATGTACTCTATATATTTTATAAATACAATTCAAAATAAAAGAAAAGCAATCAAATTTATTCATTCCCATACATACTGTGTTCAGTTGAGTAACTTTATAAGCAGACTTACCACGAATAAATTATACAATAATTGAATCCTTCGTTGGATAAGGCGAAATATTATCCCAGCATAAAATTCCGGAAAGTGCATTTACCATAATTACTCAAAATTGACAGGGGTACAGAAAATAGTCAGAAAAATAAAAAGAAAACACCAAATTTAAAGATCCAATTCGTATGTTCATGCAAAGAAAATAATACAAAAAATTCTTAGACAGGTTAAGTATCTTTTTACTTAACTTTAACTTAAAAGATACAAAACTAAAACTGAAGGCTAGTAAAAAATTAGGGAATACACTATTAAAATTTCTCACGAATTTTTCAAGCGTTAACCTAAAATCTCCTTAATGCTAATGCTAATTTTAATTTTTTTTTCTTTTTAGATCCACTAAAAAATCCAAAAATCTGTGGCCGTCCTATATGTGAGCCAACAACATCAAAATTTGACTATACCGATTCGAAACGTTATAAATACGATTACAGTGTCCATTTGCGAACAGAATTCGCCGGAACCGGACAAAATACCTCTGATATTTTAATACAAACAACAGTTGATTTAATCTTCCCTAAACCATGTGAAGGTGTTATGACCTTGAGTGCAGTACAACTACGTGATAAAATCGAAAAACCAGAAGAACAAAAACAAGAAGTCACAACTGCAAGTCCAACATTTGTGGATTACTATGATTATAATCTCGAAACAAGTTCCGAAGATAATACATTTGCGGATGTTAATTTGCATCCGAATAGCACAGATTTGGCGGTTGATTTGCAGAAATATAATTTGAGATTTTCATTTCAAGATGGTCTGATAAGTGAAGTTTGTCCAAATGTTGCCGAACCGGCTTGGGTGTTGAACTTCAAGAAGGGTATTTTATCGAAGATTCAAAATACAATGATGCGATTTGATGTTGATTTTAATACCGTTGAAACGGATGTATCGGGGCGTTGTAACGTCGCTTACTCATGGGAAGGAACTAAAGAGGCTTTTGTGTTGATAAAGAAAACAAAAGATATTCAATCCTGCCGATTCAGACAGTCGACACAGTCGATTTTGCAAACAACGCCGTATGTTTTTAGAGAAGATAAAGCGATTTGGCCTATTTTGGATTCACACAGTTATTGTAATGTAAGTTGATTTTCGTTAGTAATTTGTGTAATGGAGATATGAACTATGTAACTTAACACGTCCTACATTTTTTGGAAATATGTTTAAGATCAAAAAGAATTTCATTCAATAGGATTTTGAAATATTTTTGAACTAAAATATACTCCTATCTTATAAAAATGTTATCGTGTAAATTGTCATAAAAACTTGAAATTTAAGCATGTTCGAAATTTGTGTTGGTAACCGATTTGGCCAATTTTAAATTCACTTAACTTTTGCAGTATATGTCGATTTTTTTTAAGAATTTCAGTTGAATTGTTTCTTAGACGAAAGTTTCTAACTGCATTTTATAAAAGATAAAATTTAAAATTAGTAATATTTACCCTCAAGCTGATTGAGCTTACTACGAAGCTACTAATACTTACAAACTTTCTTACTAGCTGTTTCAGTCACTGCTGATCTATGGCCTTTTTCAACCAAACACTTATCACTTTGCAACTATCCATGGATGGCACTTGCATCCAGGAATCTAAACAACTTTCAGTACTCGGTATGTGATACACATACCACCTCTTATGATCACATATTCGATATTGCCAAAAATGTTGCTAGGTGTTTAGGATTTCTCCGACGACGCACGGTGCAAGAAATTTGTTATACCTTCTGATCTGGCTGTAATTTACAAAGCCTTCATTCGTCCACAAAAATTGAATATAACTCGCATATTTGAGCAGGTGCCCCTAAAACAAGTTTAAGTATTTTGGACAGGATCCAAAAAAGAGCTTTGAAAACGATAGGCGATAGAACTATAATTGAAACAATTACGTCACTCGAACACCGTCGCAATGTTTCATGCCTTTCGTTGTTCTACCGATATTTTAATAAACAGTGTTCTGTTGAATTAGCCAGTTGCATTCCCCCTATCAAACAATTCAGCCGTAATATTCGTACTTCTAGGAATGCACTTCAGTTTAAAATTGTGCTCAATTTCGAATGTATACTGTCAAGTATAGAGATTCTTTTTATAACCGCACATCGAGAATGTGTAATGCTTTACCCAGCTCTGTTTTTCCCTATTATTTTGATATTCAAATTTTTAAGACCAATGTGCAACGGTATCATATTCATTTGGAAACTAAATTATAGTTTATTTCCAATTTAAGACAACACAAATTCGATTTACACTTTTTGTTAATTGAAAGCTCTCTTTTGTCGATAAATCATTTCCGATATCGACACGTTAATTCTGAGTTTCACTACTCTTTGGTCACTATAAATAACTCTTCGTTTTCAAAATATTCTTCAAAACCTCTATAAAATCAAACATTTTTAAAATTGTGATGAACCAACGTGTTATGCCCTAAAATTTAAAATTCATATTTTTTGGTTAATTCGTCAACATTAAAAAAAATTAAGCTTTGTCAATTGTCTTGTTAACTTTTATTTACTTCTACATTTTCTTCTTAGTTTTCGAAAATTTTTCAAAGCAAACTTTTATTTGCAAATTAGAATTTCTCTTTGCATATTATTGAAAAGCTTTTCAAAATTTTATATATAATTTGCAAAGTTTATTGTTTGGTCAAACAAAAAGAACAAATACTTTGCAAAATAATATAACTTTTATCTTTTCAGTAAAGACTGCACTTTGAGTTTGGTGAAACGTATTAAGCAAAGAAGAAAACTGTATAATTCGACAATTTCCTCTTTTGCAAATTAGCGTTTGGTGAAACGTATACGTTTCAAAGTAAAAGTGCAAAGTTGCAAAGTGAAAAGTGTCTCTTTACGAATTAAAGAGAGTTGAACAGTTTGTAAGAGTTAGTTCCTCGCTGTTATACTCTGTCCAACAAAAATAGTCAGTACACGTCTTATGGGAGAGCTTTTTTCTTGCAAATGGTGCCAGTCAGTGGTTTTATTCCCTTTTTACCTACTGAAAAAGAAAATTCAACCACTGACTTACACATAAATTGTTGTTGTAATTACGCTTCGACGAGCGTACATCCCCACAACCTTTAACATGCGCAGCCAAAGCCACACTGACACTGATAAATAATGTGTTCACAAGCAACCCTCTTCGTATGTATTGAAAATAAGCAGATTGTTATTAGAGTTACCATTTCCACGTTAATGCAAATCATGGTGGATTTTTCTTTGGATTTTGTTTGGGAGCTTTCAGAATGTGTGCTTTTTTAAAAGCTTTTGAGAACAAATATGGGAATGGTGTTGTCGCTTGCTGTTTTTCGGTAAGTGAAGTTTATTTATTATTCTTCGTAAATTAACCCTTTGTTCCCGGAGATGTCAACTTTTTCAAATATTTGTATAAAAACTTAAAATTTATATAGAATGTGTATAATGAATAATGCATTTAATTAAAAAAAAATTAATATTCACTAAAAATTAAAAAAAACCAGTAGGAATATAAAGAAAAAATATAGAGTATTTGGTTTAATTACGAAACCACTAGGAAGCAAAGTGTTGAGTTTAAGCGAAAATTATTTATAATACATGGTATAATTATAGATGGTGAAAAATAGTGATTTTGTTCATAAAAAAAATATTCTTTGAAAAAGTGTTTATTTATACGGTGTTTTATAATCAGTGCCAAAAAAAGAACTGCTTTTATTTTATCATAAATCTATGCTGTGTTGTTTATAAATTGTGTATTTGTGAATATTGTGTGATACAGAATCGAAAATTTTCATTATTTTTTCATAATTGAATTTATGTTACTCTTAGTTTTCACAAAGGGGTTTTTGAATTCGGGATTATGTACATAATTTATAAATTTTCTTAAACGGAATTTATTTTTAACTTTCAATTTAAAATCAAAAGTTGATAGCCCTATTAATATTTATCAGAGCTTTTTCGAAATTTATAATGGGCACTACGGAAACCCTGTAATATTTGCTCTCTCTCACAGCTTAACGAGATTTCACTTCAGTCAGAGTGAGAGGTAAACGTCCTATCTTCTCTGTACTGACTATTTTTGTTGGACAGAGTATAGTAGCTTATACGCAGTTTGTTTGGTAGTATTTGTAGTTCTCTTATTGTGAATTACTAGATATTGTAGCCTCTGAAGATTTTTATATGATAATTTTTAGAATAATTTAAATACTCTCTAATTTAAAAATGTATTAAAATATTAAAAACATAGTGTTAACCCTAAAGTTGTGCACTTTCAAGAACTCGTTGGAAACGTAAGAAATTCATATCTAGTCCATTAAGTTATACTGCTTGTGGGGTTGTTCGCTTTTCTACCTGCTGAAGCATGGGCTGCAGGTTAGAAAAAAGTCGAGTTAGAAAAGTTCTTAAGTGTAAGGTGTTAATAACCCGCCGTCGATTAATCGCACGTGCAGCCGTCGAAGGGTCAAATAGAACTTTACAGATAATGATTCGATTTCTGTTCACAGATCACCATCGATCAAAGTATTTACAGCGACATAAGTTGCTTCGAACGTCACCAACTTATACCATTCTCAAATAACCAATCAGGAGCTGTTACTGAAGCCCATTCCAAACTTGTACTGAAAAGTGACGAGAAATACAATTCTGGTGATTACTTTACATATGAAGGTAAAAAATATTAATTTATAGCTTGAAAATTATACAACACAAAGTTTGATGAAACAATTCTTTATTGTTTTCAGATGAAATACTCATTGAGAAACGTTCGTTGCTTCTCTTTGATCATACACCTGCGGTAAAACCCACACATGGTGAGATAAGAGCTTCAAGAGAACTTCTAAAGCAGATGTGTAATGTTGGCTTCCCCAATATTCAAAGAGAATTCATTGATGTTTTCACGAAGTTTCTACAAACAACCAAGCATTTGGACTATAAAGCCTTGACACAACTTCTAGCCAGATCAGCTGGGATATGTAGCAATGGAAAGTAAGTTGTTGGTGTCTTATCAGCTATCTTAAAATAGATTCGTTTGTTTTTTTTTTTTGAACAAAACTTAAAATAAAACTCACTGATAATAATTATCAATATTACTCCCGATGTTAAATTTAGAAACCATGTGCTCGAGAGTCTACCATATATTGGAAGTACAGCATCATATCAGCTTATGCGTGACCAAATTATTTCCAATACCATTCCAAAGCCCCTTGCTCAGAGCTGGATGTCTTCATTGGCCTTCATTCAGCGACCTGATGAAGAAAGTCTTGAGACTTTCTATACGATTCTTGAATTTTCCAAGAAGAAAGTAGATGCGGAATACACTTTAGCATCAACAGCGGCTGTTCATAGCTATTGTAGACATAATCCTGACTGTGGATCAAATGAGAAAATCCAAAAAATTATCAACCTCCTTGAAACGGAGTTTTTGAGCCTCTTCAATATGTACAAGCACGAAAGGCGTACACACGATCGACTTATGGTTATTTTGAAGGGTCTTGGAAACATTGGAGTTTTGTCGGAGACTTTTGGTGAACAACTGAAGGAACTGATCACGGAAGATATGACACCAGTTGATATTCGTCTGCAGAGCGTATTGGCTTTTCGACGAGTTGATTGTGAAAAATATAAGGAATTCTTCTTGCAAACCTATGGAAATTCAACGATCAATACTGAAATCCGAATTTTCAGTTATATTCAAGCTATGCGATGTCCTGATCATTATTCTATTGATTTGATCAAAGATGTTTTGCGTCGGGAAGAAATCAATCAAGTTGGATCGTATGTTTGGTCTCATTTGACCAATTTAGCCAAGTCCTCGTCCCCAGTTCGAGTAGAAGCTCAGGGTCTGTTGATCAGTGATGATTTGGCTGATAAATTTAAAATGGATATTCGGAAATTCTCGAGGAACTACGAGCATAGTTTATTTTTCGATGAATTTAATTTCGGTAAGAAAAAATTCAGTTTCGGTTTATGAAGATTCAAAAAAATGTTAAAAAATCTTTCAGGATCTTCGACTGATGCTAATTTGATATTCGGAACTGATTCGTATCTTCCACGTATGGCTACGTTGAATTTCACTGCTGATCTTTTTGGACAATCCGTGAATTTCTTTGAAATTTCTGCACGAGCTGAAGGCTTTGAAGAATTAGCAACAGCAATATTTGGACCTAAAGGACCGTACAATAAAGATTTTCTTCGAAAGAAGTTTAGCTTCCTGACAACTTGGCTGGGAGAGAACACAGCTATCAATGAAGGTATTTTTCTCGTTGAACTTTTGAAATGGACGATTTTTGATAAATTCTTCCACAGATTCCATTGACAATTTACTAGCTTTTGACCCGTTGAGGATAAAACGCAATACCCCTGAGTTGAATGATAACGAAGATTATGAATTCGAAGAAGACGAAAGCAGCAGTAGTCGCAGACGTCGAAGTGTCGATCCATCAAGCGAAACCGAAACTATTCATAAGAACATCGAAAATTTGGGCTACAAGCTTAAGTACAACTACAACAATCCTAAAGCCACTTTGGGCCTTCGAATATTTGGCAATGATCTTCAATTTTATTCAATGGAGGGTCTAGTTGAAGTAATGGCTTTGGCCAAAGAGTTTGATCCATTCCATCAAGCTGAAAAAATTTTATCAGGAAATGAATTGAAGTACACAAAATCAAGTGTGTTTCTAGATGCTTCGTACAACATTCCCACGGACATTGGTCTTCCTCTATCAATTCATGCATTTGGTGCTTCATCCGTTGATTTGAGGCTCTCGGGAAGCTTGGAACGCTTGAGGGATTCTTTAGACTACAAGAGTTTTGACTTCAATGGTAAACTCAAGCCAAGTGTGTCGGTTGATGTCATAACTACTTTGCAAACTGATGCTTTTTACGCGCAATCTGGTATACGGGTCAAAAGTAATCTATACTCAAGCTCAGCTTTGGAAGCAAAGATGAAAATTCGTGGAGCAAATTTGGTTTCGTTTACATTTAGTTTGCCTCAGGACAAAAATGAAATTTTCAGTGCAAGGTCAGAAATGATTGTTTTGGCCGAATCCGAAGAGATTCCTCAAACAGGTATCAGCCAGAGACGTTCGAATAAAACTTGCACCTGGCCAGTTCTTGACCAGGCAGTAGGTTTGAAAGTGTGTTCGTCATTTAGTGTACCTGATTTGGTGAATTACAACAATGAGACAACTCATCCTGGTCTCTTATTGAGTGGACCAATGAATATCAGTTGGATTCTAGAGAAATCTGATATAAGTGCTAAAGATTTTGTTTTGGAATATAAATGGGCTCAAATTAAGAACGATTCAAAATGGTCTCTTATATTCACCACACCAGATTCTACCATAGCTCGGCTTCTTATGGCAAATGTATCAACAACTCCTTCAATGGCTAATGTTTCAATGCGCTTTATTAATGGAGCTCAAACCTACTCAGCCGGAGGAGTTTACAATGGAAATCCAGATGATCGTAGTCTTGACATTTGGATCGATACGAATGGAAAGAAAAATTTTGATTTCAATGCAGAATTAAAAAGGTCACAAGAAAGAAATGCATGGATTTATAAACCTAAGGCTCTGTTGGCTGTAAATGGAGATAATATAACGGGATTAATTGGAACAATTAGGATAAATGAAAAGAATGGAATTTCGCAGAATGATATTGAGTTGACTTTTGAAACGAAAAAATTACAAGCCCTGATTCGGGGAAATGTGGTGAAAACAGAAATCAATACTACCACCAATTTGACAGTTCATTATAGGGTGAGTATAAAAATATTTCAATTTTTAAGAAATTAAATGTCATTTTGGACATTGTTTGACAAACGTCGAAATATTGACAGGTTTATAAACCATGACGTTTTAAAACTGACAGTTTTATTTCCTTATGAACTCTTTAAGAACTCTGGACTAAAATTATGAAAAATGACCAATTCTGGAGAGAAATTGTACAGAGATGTAAAGTAAATAAATAAATACATATCTTTCTCTTTGACAGTTTGAGTCGAAAAAAATAGAAACAGTAAACTTGGAGGGAAAACTTACTAACACTGGAGACAAATCTAAAACCGAATATAATGGAAACATAAAACTCAGGACATCTGCCCATCCCAAGTTAAATTTTGCCTCGAATGCAACATGGCTGTCACTGAAAGGTCATACCGAGGGTGTTGTTACCTATAATAATAACCCTGATGCCATTAATCCGAATCAAACAAGTCAGCTTCGCCTCATTTTTGCCCGGTCTTTTTCCGAAGAATATGGATGGGAAGGTTCGAGAACCAAGGCCTCTGTGGAACTCCTTATGCCCAAATCTAATATTGATTTCCGTGTTTTAGTTAAGTAAGTGTTGCAAGAGCTTAAAGAAATTTTGTTTGCTTATTCCGATGTACCAACTCTTTCTCAGGCACGAAGAACGCAGTAAAAATGGAACTGAACATAATGTTATAATTGGACTTCGCTATGCTCCCCAAAAAGAAGCAACCGCAGTTTTTTCAGCTCATTTCCCGCGAAGAAATCTATTTGCCGTTGATGCTTATATGAACCTTACGGTTCCAGAATTTAATTCTTGTACTGTTCGTTTGCAACTTAATGAGAGACTCAAAGAAGATTATATGGTAAAAAAAAACGCTTTAAATACGAGAATTATTTCATGATATATTTTTTCTATATATCTCTATAGATAAACTTTAACGGTACTTGGTTTTCGGGGCACTCCATTTCAATCAAAGGTAATTACAAGGACAAAAGTTCAGTCCTTCAGGTTTT
Source organism: Eupeodes luniger (assembly GCA_951509635.1). Classification (NCBI taxonomy): domain Eukaryota; kingdom Metazoa; phylum Arthropoda; class Insecta; order Diptera; family Syrphidae; genus Eupeodes; species Eupeodes luniger. The sequence continues at coordinate 99,977,991 of OX608073.1, read as the reverse complement.
ACACCATCTTAAATTACTTGTGGAGAGTCCATCTTTTGAAGTGACTTCATTCAATATGATCTTCCGACGTAGTCAACTCTTAGTTTTCGCTGATTTACAAGCCAAATACAATAAGGACCCTTACGGATTAACATTACGGTATAATCGTAATGAAAATCAAACCAATTCAAATGCTGAAGTTAAATTGAAAGTCAAAGATCGAGATTATGGAATAGCTGCTAAGTTGCTCTCACAGCAACCTAAGCTTCTGCAGATAGAGATACATCTGGACAAGTAAATTTTAAGCTTTAATATAAAAAGCTTCTGTTTTTTTTTAATCCATCTGTTTTAATTTAAGGCTTCGTGATGTACATCTGAGGTTGGGAGTTTTGACAATTCCGAAGAAGAAAGAACTGTCAGTTGAACTTAAATGGGATGCCAATAGAGATCCATCTCAGCGATTGGCTTTGAATGCGGAGTACAATAATCCTTCTGATAGGACCTACGATTCCACAATTATGTTCACTTATCCTGATCGAACTTTCAGCTGTGGATTTAACGTTTTTGCTGGTGGACCAGAGTATTATGGTTCAGCGAGAGCAACTTGGGGAACTAACGAAGCCATTCTATTCAAATATGACGCAGGATTCCTGTCGGGCGAAGAATTCAATAACTGGGTTCGAGCCGAGTTAACTACACCTTTCCAAGGATGGCACAAGAATAACCTTCAGGCCGGTGTTTTTAATCGAAATAATCTCTATGCGGGAAATGTTTCAATTCTCTGGGCAGAAAATCAAAAGCTTCAAATCGGATATGAAAGTAATTATGAAGTCAAAGAGCCTCTTCTAAGTTTCCACGTAGACTTGGGTATTAATAGCACAATCAAGGACATTCCAACAATACTTCTTAAACTTAAACACCGACAGGACTTACGGAAATTCGACTCTGAACTTGCTCTGCGCCACACTGGTCTCAATGACACTTTAAAAGTCTACAGTGTTAAGTCTGCTTGGGAATTCATAAAAGATGATGGCTATAAAAATGTCAGCGGTTCGGTTCTTATGGTGAGTCCATTTAATGGCTACCGCAAAGGTGGACTTGTTACAAGGCTAAGCTTGAGTGACGACCATCAAGTCCAAGGAGCAGCTTCACTAAACTTTGATATAAGGGAATTCACTTTAGCATTGGATGGTTATGTCCGGAAATTCACCGATTGCATGCTGGAAGTCAATATAACAACACCTTTGGAAAAATTCCGAACCATCAACGGTCGATTTGGTCTGAGTGAAAAAAATCGGCATGCAGTTGCTCTAGTCCGTTCTGCTAAATTAGCCTTAGGTGCGGAAGTTCTATTGGTTGTCAATGCGTTTTCAGATTTCGATGTAAAACTTAGCCTGGCAACACCATTCGAAAACCTAAATCAAGTAAGCTTCATTGGAAAAGTTAAACCAATCACCGTTGATCTTCGTGGAACTTTAAACAACGCTACGTTAGGATTCACCGGTGTCTGGAGATTCTATAATGCCACAGATTTTGAATACTCATATCAAGTCTATACTCCATTCCCAGACTTCGAACACAATGGTCTTGTACTGAAAATCATTAAAACAGACGTTGTATTTGTAATGGAAGTTCATGGAAAGCTTTCAAAACATAAACTCGGCATTAAGGTCAATGGAAGACCTAAATCAAAGCTACTCACATTGATAAGTCCAAATAAGTTGGATCTTGAACTGTTCTACGACGAAGACTTACAACCCCCAGAAGCAACTAGTGACGAAGATGATGGGGAAGACGATTATGATTTGAGTGAATATTTCTCGTATTTCGTCGAAGGCGAACTTGACACCTTGACATGGCCAACAATCAACGGTCAAATTGATATTCAAGAGATCTATGATTACTTCATCATTGTGGGTGATGCTCAACTTCCTGCTGGACGGGTAGATTTCAAAGATCGTCTATATTATCCCGATATGATGAATGTAAAGAATATTTTGAATCTCTGGACTCCATTTGAATCCTGTCGAAATTTGAAGAACATCTTCGAATATCATGTTGATTTGGATCGATTTTTCGTGGAAAGAATTGATTTCACCATCGACAATGGAAATTCAACTCCAATAGAATTTGGTGCCATGGTAAATTATACGAAGGTCTTGGAAGACAAAGTTGCCAAGCAACATGAAATGACTTTGAGAGTTAGGACACCATATGAAATTTTGAAAGAAATTCAAGTTGAAGCTGTATTGGAGCTGGATGATAACATTCAGAGGGGAAATATAACATCGAAGACTGCTAGTACAACTCTCTCAGTAGCTGCATCTGTCGAGGTGAGTTGAGCTGGAACATATGTATATCAACTTTTTAATAACTTCCTTTTATTTTAGGTTGAGGAAAACTTCTTGGAGAGTTCTTTGGGCTTCATTTTAGATACTGATGTAGTTCCCTACTATGGCTGGAGAGCTTATGTAAAGAAGGACTTTTCTGATATTGACAATTCCTTGGATCTACAGCTCGAAGTCAATGATAACGGAACTGTGGACATGGTTTGCTTTGAAATTTCACCACGTTAAGCTTTCAATCATCATTACAATCTTATATCTTTTTATAGCTTAAAATGGAGACATCATGGCGTCTTGACAAAGCTTATATTATTAATGCAAAGAGTAAAATTCAAACAAGTATGCTGCCCCTGAAGTTAGCTGAAAGCTCTATACTCCTGACAAAAGCTCCAAATCCTAATTTCAATGTTGACTTTGCTATGGTTCATCGTGATGGTCATCGAGTTGAATACGGATCGAGAGCGAGTAAAAAGAAAGACATCATCAACATTGAAATTTGGACACCTATGAAGCACTACCGAAATGTATCACTGATTGGAACTTTCGTTCGTAATCAAGCTAAAACCAACGAATATCTGGTAAATGGTCATTTGTATCGAAATATGGCTGTTTTTATTGTTAGTGGAACGGTACAAATGGCAGAGAGCTATCCGTCGCAGGCAAGACTTCGAGTTCAGCCAAAGGCTGGAGGGCCTGATGGTTTCATTGAGTTAGATGTCAAAAACGACGATGATAAACAGGGTAAAAGCCTCCAATTCAGTGCAATTGAAAATGGTAAAATGTGTCAAATTTCCGGAGGTTATACGTTCAGAAATAAATTCGATTGGGACTTTGACGCATTGATTCAATCGAGTGAGCCAGAAATTTCTAGAATAAGTCTTAATGCCAAAATTCAACCTAAGAGCCAAGGATTCTTTGTCGGAGAAGTGGGTTTCCAAACTCCATGGAGACAATTAGGTCTGGAAAGTGGTAGTTTCCAAACAAGTGTCAATATTCAAAAAGACTCTGGTGAAATCGAAGCACAATACAAAGTTGGACAGTTAAATGTACGAAAAGCTTGTTCTTGGTCTTGGATTTTAGCTGAAAATATGCAACTTAAATTGGAAAGTTCAATCGCCAATGGAATAACCCCACCCCGCAATGCAGAAACAAGTATCAAATATCTAAATCCAAATAAAAGCTTCCAAAGACTTCTGACTGGTGGCAAAATTAACGTGGATTCTGAATGGATTCTCGATGTTAATGGAACATTGAATTCCCTCTCTCGACGAGATATTCAAGCTGGACTTGTTTTGCAACTTCCCAAACCTGTAGGCGATATCCATCAATTAGGTGTACGCTATCGTGGTAATTTCATGACACATGAACCACCGAATATATTTGCCGAAAGTAAATATGAGTCGCAGGAAGCTAAGAATAAATTCGTCACTCGAGTGTCGTACAGAAATGCCGATGACCTTCAAGGTTTGGGTAGAGTTCAATGGGGAAAGGTGGCAAATTTGTCAACAATTGAAGGCGATTTCCAGGTATTGCGGAAGAAAGAAGTTAGGAAGGAGTTTTATGCTAAACTGACTACGCCATTGTACGAAGAAGAAACTATGTTTGTCAGAGGAAACTACGATCAAGAAAATGATTTCCATATGTTGATGTAAGTGATGTGCAAATTTTCGGGATGGGCACATTTTTAAAAAGTTTATGGGTTTTTTCAGGTGTACTCTAGATTCGCCAGCATCTAAACGACTTGGAGAAATCGATATGGCTTTCAACACCCTTTCCAACATGAAAGGATACGTAAATGGAACATTGCCCTTCTTTAACATAACATGGCTTCGAGCGGACGTTAATTTCACCACAGCTGGGTAAACTCAATTTACGAAACCAGGGTTTTTTATTAGATTTTGTTTATTAATTTATGTATGGCTTCTTTTTCAGAGGAGAATCAATTCGTTACGCCAAAGCTACTTGGCCTGAAGACTCAGGCTTCTTCAACTTACACAGCACCTATACGTCACAGAATCTCAATCGAGATCTGCAAGGCACAATTCAAGTTGAATTACCCCTAACTACCCGCCATCAAGGTAACGTTGAGTTCAGCATGAAGGAACGTGAACTTTTACACATTGGACAAGCAAATGTCATATACAACGATAAGAATGTCCTTGATGGGCGTTATAACTGCAAGACCGAACAACGTATGGGTTTCGAAAAAGATGTCATCGATATAAGCCTTGAAAATGAACTCAAACCATTGGGTATTCATTATGTCCATGCAAAACAGTACACCAATGCTGAATTCCCAGATACTGTAAGATTAAGTTTTGAGAGAACAAAAAACAGGTTTTAAAAATTTCAAAAATCTTTCTTAGGATATGAAACATTGTGAAATTTTCGAACTTCGAAATTCGAAAGCTATGAATCTTACCGGAGAATTGCATATTCGATCAACCGATACTGGTCAAGAATTCAAAGTTGTTGCAATTCATCCGAATCGAACGATAATTTTGAATTCAGAATATGATTATTTGGACATGTTGACCAAACATAAATCAAAGCTTCAATTGGCTCCAACTGCATGGATTGGTTACAACGTTGAGTTAGGAAACTCTAGCACGGTACGTTGATGTTTTAATACAAAGTCGTCACATTTTCATGTTATTTTTTCTTCAAAAAGGCTTCAAATGAATCTCAAAACTTCTTCTTGGAACTTTCATATCCTAGACGAAATCTATCAGCTGAGGGCTGGTACTATGTGACAGAAGACAAGTTTGATTCAGATTTATCCCTGAAATGGACAATAGATCAATCTGAAGAGAAAAAAACAGTTAGAACCGGACTTTTGTGGCAAAGTGAAGCACTACAGCGAGGTGATAAAGACAAGCAAAGTGCTGTTTTCACAATTGGTCATCCCTATCTTGAGAAGGTTTAAATTCTATAGTTGTTGGTTTATTGGAAAGTTATTAATTTGTATTTGCAGGACGTCCAATTCAAAGGATCTCTTTATCGTGGAATAGAAGACTTGATAAAGGCATCTTTAATAGTTGACTATTCTGAAGATCCTGAACACTTGTTGACGATTAATGCCCTTCTAAAAGATGTCGGCACAAGTCATGGAATCACGAACTATACATTAGATTTTGTTGTTCTTCATCCAGCAAGTACTTTGAATGTTGATGTTCATGGAATGGTTTTGGCAAAGAGTTCTTACTATAAGGCCGATACCAATGCATTCTATCGTCGAGGTTATTTCCCCGAAAAGAAGGGTCGATTTTTAGCTAAACTCGATATGAACAGCAAAGAATTCGAATATGAGGTATAGACACCAACATTTCTATGCAAACAGCTTGACAGTTTTATTTTTTTTTTTAATCTAGCGGAACACACCTTATCGAGCAATTCGGCTATGGGTACTTCCCTATGGAAAATATCCTTTATATGGTTTAAATGCAACGGTTTGGGAATCTCCGGATTTGAATAATACTGGCTATGTTTATGTTGACTTGGCAAAGAAATACGCTCGTGCTGAATTTAATTTGACAGAAGATTCAAGTCAAAATCTTCAAATGATCGGACATATTCCAGATGCCAGAAATGGATTCTTAGATATTTGGCGGAATTATGAGGAAATAAGAATAATTGATGTAACTTCGTATTATAAGATGAACCATTCAAGGCTAATAACTGGCAAATTCCATTGGAGGCCCAAGATAAAGGATGAGTTGAAGGTGAGTGACAGCGATGATTCTACCAATTGTTCGGTGAACAAAATCAAATTCTTTTCTTCTAGGCAAAATGGAAATCAATTGGAACTTCATTCTATACATCATTTTCGGATGGAATTGATTTTTGGATCAAAAATATGTACACTGAAACTTCAGAAACTATTCACGACGTCTGGAGTACAGCTAGTATTCATACTCAATCATTTTTAGATGATGTTGGGTGAGTGTAAATGAACGAACTACCTTAGAGCTACTTTTAAAATCATAGATCAATTTATAAGCTTTAGCTCAGCACTTTAAGTTAATTGAGATTCAATATAGGCTTAGGTTTATAAAATAACTTTTACGACTCATTTAACTCGCTGAACTACTGCTTAAGTATTCACTCACGATTGTGCAACTATCGATTTTTATAGAAAAGAGTTTAAACATTTTATTCTGTTTTAATATTTTTCTATTATTTTTTTAGAGAGTTGACTATTTTGGAGCAAGATTTGGAAGAACTTCGAATCTTTGTTAATCAATCATATGAAGCCAATGACTTTTACATCAAGACTGTTGTGAATTTTACACTCTCCGTACTAGATGAATTGGCAATAAGAGATCACATTCAGTCTCTGCCAAAGATATTTACAGAACTATGGCATGCTATGGGTGATTCTGGAAAAGCTTTGCGGAAGAATATTATGTGGCTCATCGAAACGGTAAGCTTTAGTATTATTTTAAAGTTACAACATTTACATAGAAATGTTTGTTTTGATACAAAATTAATTGGCACTTAAGCAAACCGTAAGAGAAACTTAAGTGGCACTTAGTTTAGTAAGCAAAGAATTTGTAGGTGATCCTGCCTGACACTAAACAAACATTGATAGTCTAAATGCTATTTCAAATTGTTGATTTTGCTCTTCGTCTTTCGTCAAAATTTAAATTATAACTGTTCGGTTGAAAAAGAAACAAATTTAAAAATTCATAATTCTTGCTCTGTGTTTTGTTCTCCAGATCAAGGACTCCTATCAAAAAGCTCTTGAAGCCATTAATAAGTTCTTCCACGGTGACTACCTACGTTATCTTTCAAATCTTATGGAAAAAGGTGTTGAAAAATATGACAAATTCATAAAAGATCTTCACATATCGTTTATAAAATATGTCGAAAACTTATGGAATAACTTTTCAACCACAATATCAAATTACTGGAAAACTGTATTAAAACGTATCGAACCACATGTCTTCCGGTTTCTATCGTACATTGAAACAGTTGCTTGGGATATTAGCAAGGAAATTTTCGGTAAATTTTATCATTTTATTTGGAAATTTAAATTTAGTTTTGGTTTCTTTTTAAAGACTTTATTTACAAACGAACAAATGAACTTGCTGAATCGCCATATTTCAACAAAGTCTCCAGTTTCACACAAGACGTGGATCGTCTGTACAAAGACATCAAGTCCAATGATGCCATTACAAACATCAAGAAATATTCAGTTATCGCTTGGAACTTTATCAAGGAGAAGTACTTCAAACTTGTACCCTTTGGTAATGAATTAAATGAAGTGATCACCGAAATATGGAACAAGATGAAGGAACTTCAAAAATTGGAACACATCAAATTGGTATTGCAGAAAATTGATGAAATCGGTGCCAAGATCGAATGGTTAGCTGATGAGCTGCAAATTGAGTATCGTCTGCATCAATTATACGCCCTGCTTCGTAATAAATTCCAAACTTATGCAATGAATGCACTCGAAACATCCGACATGTATCGTGAGGCGAAGACTAAATTTGTCTTTAATCCTGAGGAGGGCGTTATTGATTTGGAACAGAAATTGCCAATGTCTTGGCATAGTTTCAATGAGACACCGAAATTTGAAGAAATTCCTGAGTATAGAGCACTGGCTAAGGCACAGAACTTCTTTGCGAGTACGAATGCTTCGATTGTAAGATATCTTTATGGTTTAAAGTCGAATTTGGATCCGGATACGTGGTTGCCACCGTATAAAGGTGAGTTTTCAAGTGCTTTTTGTTTTGTAAAAGATCTGTTTGATTTTGTGATATTTTTTTTTATAGAGAGATCTCTGTTGATTGGTTCCCGTCATTATATGACTTTCGATAAAAGCTTTGTAGGACTAAATTTGGAATACGATGAGAGGGATCAGCAATGTTCATACATCCTGGCACATGACTTCTTCCAACGAAACTTTACCCTTCTTTTAGAACCATCTTCATCTTCGGCGGTAAGTTGATTATGTGAAAATACACCAAGAATATCTTTTAATATTTCTCTATTCTCTCACAGGCATCTTCAAGAGTCCCAACGAAGAAGCTTACTCTATTGACGGATGATAAGGTCATTGTTATCAATTTGGAGGATGATGTAAGTAAAAATACAAACAAAAATCTGAAATCAAACAATGTATGGTTTTTTATTACAGACTTTGATAATAGATGGCAATCATTCACCAATGCTTCCTCTACATTTTGGCTCGGTTACCATCTACCGTGAAATGGACATTCTCACAATTCAATCGAAAAAGGATTTCACACTAAGTTGTAATATTCAATTTAATCTCTGTTGGTTTGAAGTTGCCGGCTGGTATTTCGGTCAAACAGCAGGCCTGCTGGGAACCCTTAATAATGAACCATTCGATGAATATATGACATCAAGCAATCTTGTGGTCAAAGACACAGAAGAATTCACTGATTCATGGAGTTTAAAATCTTGCAAGCAACGAAAAATTCATGAAAAAACTCAGCCTTCTAAAGAAGTGAGGGAGGCTTGTGAAAATATTTTCACATCAGGAATATTTGCCGCTTGTTCGGAGACAATAAATCCCTTGCCATTTATGGAAATGTGTCTGGACTTGGGGTCAACTTCGAATTCCATGAGAGACAATAATCCAGCAATGAAGGGAGTTTGTACAGCGGCGCTGGCTTATATCGAAGCTTGTGCCAATTCGAAGATTCTTATGAGAATTCCCGATCAGTGTATATTGTAAGTTCTTTGAATATTAAAAACCTATATCATATTTCACAATATAACTCTTTATTTTTTTTCAAATAGCTGTAAGCTTCTGAATGGAACGTATGTCCCCGAGGGAACATTCATCACTCTTAATAAGGAAGACATTCCTAAGACAGCTGATGTTGTCTTTATTGTAGAAGCTAAACCCTGCAATGCTAATTTGACAGTTGAAAAGAATCTGATGACAGTTGTGGCATCATTGGAAGCTGAACTCGCGGCTTCAAAAATAAACAATAACAGGTAATGTGCTGATATTTTTAAGGAAATGAGGGGCTTAAGTTAATAAATTTTGTCAACTACTCTAAAATTATAGATTTTCCGTCCTTGCTTTTGGAGGTTATGAGCCATTTAACTCTCCACGTTCCATAATCCATCATAATGATGTATTCACTTCGGATATAAATGAACTACAAAAATACTTCGATCATATTGAAGTTGGAAATGGCAATAATAGTGATATTTTACAGGCAATCAGTGTTGCCACTCACCTTGAGTTCCGACCAGGTGCATCAAAGATCCTTATTCTACTCTCATGTTCCGATTGTTCTTCGAATGCAATGAAGGTAAAAGAATATCCCTTTCAAAATCTTCCAACTGAACTTCCATTCTTTGTTTTCAGTTTGATTTTACTTCAATCCTGCAATACATGCTTGAAGAAGGTGTCAATCTTCATATACTTGCCGATACTGGATTTGAGTTTGAAAAAATTCACAAAGTTCGACACTTCTTCGGTTTGGATCGTGATTTCGTCTATACAAAACGATTTATGGATGGAGACGCGGCAATAAGAAAACAACTTCATATTCCCAAGGATTATCTAGGACTGTGCGCTCCATTGGCCTTGGAGACGAATGGTTCAGTTTTTACAGCTCGAAAACTCCAACCTGAACATAGATATCCAATAAAGAAAGTTGCTAGTATATTCGCGAAGCGAGTGGCAAAAACAGCAGCACCAATCAATTGTCAGCAGTGTGAATGTACAGGACATAATACTGGAGTAGCGCATGTAGTATGTGTACCATGTTCCCTGCCAACACATTCAACAATAGAGGATTATGTAGGTTTAACTGATATTAATAATCGAATATGACAAAATTTTCAAAATTCTAAATTTTCCAAATTTAATTTTTGTTTTTTGAAGGATTTTCAATTAAATTGGGATTGGGATGACGAAAAAGTCGATGAAGAGATCTAAAATGACTATTTACATTACAAATATTGAGATTTATATTTTAAGAATAAGTGTGATGATGAAGATGTGAATATATAGTTTTGTGAAATATAAAATTACGGATTTTTTGTACCTTTTTTCAATAAATTTTGTATAAAAATAAAGAACAAACAACAATTATTTTGTAATGATCTGTTTTTGATTTATTCTCATTTGTAATTCAGGGATCTTAGAAACGATATTGGCCATTTTTTGTGCTATATCCAGAAGCTTCAATAGCAAAAATAGAACCTTTAAAAATAGGGAATAACTCAGCACAAAATGATACCTAGTTTTGTTTATTCGTATTTTTGAATTTTTGACCGTTTTAACTGTCATTGATATGAAAATGCATAATTTCAGAGCTTAAGTACAAAGCTAGACTACAGTGCCATCTGTGGGAAACTAGTGTATAAAATCATAACTTTGAATCATTTTTGTCAAATCAATTATAAAATTGACAACAACGCCATCTATCAGTCACTTTTGTATCAATTATCTTTGGACTTGGAATAATTCAAATGGATGAAAAATTCAAATTTATTCATTTCAACTGTACAAAAGTCGTTATAACTCGGAAAATACTGATCCGATTTTTAAAATTGAGGTGTGAAATGAAAGGAAAATTGGTCACGATTATTTGAATGCATTGCATTTTCCGGTAGTCAAATTATTTAACCCCTTTCGAGGGCCAAGAAAGAAAAAATTCAATTTTTTTAGAAAATGTCAATTTTCAAAACCATTTTCCAACCGATTTTCAAAATTATCATTTTATCATATCTGTGATCAATTAACGGTAATTTTGGTGTATAAAATGTTTTTATAAGTTGGCTAGAAGCTTCAGGAAACCGTTATAAAGATGCTTTAAACGAAATTTAAATGAAATTCCAGGCATTTGGTCGTCAAAATTTTACTCGCCAAAAATTGGAATAAAATATAAAAAAAGGTCCCCAAAACATTTGCAATCCTTCCTTTATTTTCAAAAATGATCTTCGAATGTTATTTTGAACTCAAGAACCATAAATTAGGACACAAAAACACATTTTTTTAGAATTATTTATTGATCATTTTAAGCTTCAATTTTATTTTTATCGCTTCTCAGCAAGAACAAGACACAACAGTAATAAAAACACATTTAAAGCAAGAATAATGCTTTGAGAACGACTTGGTAACAGTGCCGTGGGTTAAAACTGAGCCGTTTAGTACCCCAAGATGTGGCACAGAAAGCAACATGTCTCCTTAATGCCTTTTAATACTAGGTGGCATAGAAACGATCCAAAAATATCCCTTCTACCAAAGTAATGAAATATTTATTGATGTCTCGATGGCTTAGAACAACTTCTTCATACATGCGAGTGGATGTTCGAACGGATGCCTAAAAACGAGACATTAGAAAAGCTCTGGGAAGTGAACAAAAATTGAAGTACTTACGATATGCACTGATTGAGTGCCTGTTCAGATTCCGATTGCTCTTGACCTGTTATACCTATCTTAACTTAATAGGTCTTTCGGTGTTGCACAACTCTTTTTCGCCGTTACCATCCTGATGAGTGTGTTTGTTTGTGACATGACCACGATCGGTAGAGTTAACTGTTTCGATGACAAAGAACTCTTTTTCTTTCAGGAAAGTTGATTCTCCGTCCGTAGGAATGCCAAAAAACGAGATGTTAAAAGAGCTCTAATGGGAGGTGGGAGATAATGATTTACAGATTCCAAATTGCCTTGACTTAGTGTGCCTTGCGTCCAACTCGATCTCGGAAATTCTATATCCTCCTGGATCACCAATCCGATTTTTCACAACCTGAAGGTGACAATAAAATGCAGTTAAGAATTACAGTTAACAAAATTGCAAAAATTCTAAAAAGTGCATTATAAGTTTAATAAACTACGACGTAATTCACAAAAGTATTATTCATATGTCTATCTCTTTTTTCCTAATATACTCAATTTTGTATACATTTCTACATTTCACACTTCCTTACCGTTGATATAATAAATAGTTTTCATTCTGGCAGGTAGATGGCAATATTGTGTTGCAAATGGTAAGGTGGTTTAATTTATAGTTGAAAAAAAAGAAACAGAAAAAGTTTGAAAAGTAAACAAATATGAGGAAAAAAGAGATAGTTGTATATATTTATTTTTCAAGGGTAATCTATAGCTGCGTTTTTTTATTGGTCTATTGCCAATGACCCAAATAGGTTAACCTGTGAAAATAAAACGATGTAAATAAAACTTTCATACAGCTATCTCTTTTCTCCTTTTTCTTAAAATTGCAGTTTACATTACCTAACCCTTTGAAACACAAAATAACCATCTACCCGTCAAAATGAAAACTATTTTTTAGGTTTAGCAAATGGACCCAGATGGAAACCAGGGGCCTATTTTACACACTTTTGCACTTTGCAGCTTTGCAAACAATAATAATATCGTGCAAAGTGTTTCACAAAATTTTTAAAGTGAAAAGACATTTTACTTTTCAATCTTGTAGACTTTATTTTTTGTAAAGTGAAAAGTAAAGTGTTTTACTTATTTAAAATACAACTTTGCAATAAATTCGTATTTTGAAAAGTTGCTAAGTACATCTTAGATTGTGTTTATTAAGACCAAATATGCATTGAAAAAATTGGTGAATCATTATTTATCAAGTACCCAGTTTACAAGGAGAATTGAATCGGCATTGAATCAGGATTTAGCGCCGTATTTACCTGGATCTCTCACAAAACGAGGTGAATCGAATCGTAAACTGTTTTGTAAACCTGAGTCGGGGAATCAAGTTCGAGGTCTTGCTTGTGTGCGAGTTTCATGTTTTATCTTTCTCATTGTGTTTTAGAAATTATATTTTATTTGAATTTTAAAACAAAACAATTTGTTATTTTGTATCTATAAAGATAGAAGTTACTCACAACAGAGTACGCATACAAATAAAACCCAAATGTCATTTCGATTCCTCGATCCACTGACGACGTATTCCTGGATCGAAATCTCAATTCAATTTTGAGATACGATTCCTCGATCTCCTCTTGTAACCAGGGTAATGGTATCCTCAACACATATAACTAGATAAGAAAATACTCCTTGAGGAACAAATTGCTCTGAACAATTTTGTGCCCAGCAAATGGTGTTAGAGAGAAATTCATCAATGAATGATAAACAACTCTGTAGACGGTTGGTTTGCTTATTCCGTGAATAGATACAACACCGTGATATTGGGCTCCATTCTTAGCTCAATACATGTACACAAAAGTTGTTGCAAGAAACTTTTATGGCTAAAACACAAACACGCTTCAGCTTCGGCTTCGTCTGCGTTACGATGGGCCTGCTTCGAGGTTGCTTTGAATGACATTTCTAAAATGGCACTTTCGTCATTAGCAGCTGTTCTCAAAAGTTTGTTTTTATTTTTCGTGCAGTAAAAAGTATGAATTTTGAAATCGAAAAAATTAAATTTATAGCTTACTACACAGCCTATAATAGCCAATGGGAATCCCTCCAAAAGCAAATGTATTTTGTTTGTTAAATTTTTTGTGCAGCTGTTGAGCTGTCAGACAAATCAACTGTTCAGCACATTTAAACTAGAGCTTCCGTTTGGAATCACATTACGTAACATTACATTCTTTTCCTTACATTGGGCGTTTTTCTTTTTTAGTTCAGAGCAGAGCTCGAACTGTCAAAAAAATAATTGTGTTTCTTTTTGAGCTCTGAACGTTCAGAGCTTCAAATTCGTGTTTCTTTTTTAGTTCTGAACATGCTCAGAGCGCGCTCTGTTTGCTCCGAATAAAATAACAGAGTAAACGGAGTAAAATGCTGAGCACAAACAATTTTATATCTGAAAGCCGGGAAATTAAAAAAAATCATCATCAAAACAATAAAAATGGCGGAAGAGGCTGGTTGCTCTGGTGCAGAAGGTAAGATAGTTTAGAAAAAACTAATTGCATATAGCATATTTATGAATCAAATTTATTTCAGGCGTCAAATGGACCAACGCTATGACTGTTTTTTTGATTAATTTGATTAAGGAACATTTTGAACGCCTTCAAACAAACGTGAAAAAAACAATTTATCAAAAAATTGCCCAACAAATTAAAGAAGAATTCAATGTTAAAATAACATTTGAGCAAGTCGACTCCAAATGGAAAGGCCTGAAGCGGCAATACAAAAAAATAAAAGAAGAGAACGAGTCGACAGGAAATATGAGAAAGTATTGGGTGTATTTTGATTCAATACACGAAATTCTATTTCGAGCACCCGAAATCCATCCGCCGGCTGTTATTTCTTCTGAAGATTCTGATGTCCAAGTGGCAGAACACCTTGTGGTAGAAGAATATAATAACGTCTTAGAAGAAACTTCCACCACTAATTATAGAAAGAAGAAGAGGAAGATTAGTGAAGTCGATGATAGAATCGAAAAACGACACCGGGAGAGAATGGAAGTCTCTAATAAATTTTTAGACCTATTCCAAAAAATGATAGACAAGATGTAGCAGTTCTTTGCTTACTTTTTTCATCTTTTTTAAGCCTTTAATGAAGTATTTTATTTTATATTATTTATTTTTTTAATGTAGCACTTACCTTTTTTTCTTACTTTTTCGTTATTTATGAAGTGTTTTTTTTTTTTTAATGAAGCAGTTGATACTCCAATGTGATAAACTTTTCAAATAGTTTACTTTAAGTACAAAAAATATAAATAAAGTGATATTTTTCTATGTATACAAATATGATTCTTGTTTTATTTTAATTATCATATCATATGGATCCATATGAAACGATACGATGTTTTTTCGAAATATCCAATGGAATTGAAAATGGTCTTGAGAACCAGTAAGGAGACTTAGATTGAGGTTGAAAAGCGTTCCAATCATCAACATCCGTTAAGACACTTTCAAATTGCAGCTTTTATGAATAGTCCGGGAGCTAGCAACGTTTGGAAAACAAGAATTTTAGGTCAGTCAATTTTTTGATATGTTGTCTTACTTGCTTTTTCGGTTAGAGTGTGGGCAGTCTGGCTGGCGGTAGCTGTTGCGTTTAGGGGGGTGGGGCAATTTAAAAAAATCATTACTTAAAATGGGAAAAAAATAGTTAAAAAATAACGGTAATACTTACAATTAAGTATTATACCTTATTTTAAAGCCAACACTTTAGTCTATTAGCTTGTTTTTAAATCAAGTCAAAACTATGCATAGTTTTTGAAAAAAATTGCTTTAAACTCAAAATTTGGTAAAAAAAAGTTAAAAATATGGTTTAAACTTTTTCAAAACCTTAAGATTATTTACTATTTTTTTTTTTTAGAATTCATTGCTCTTATTTGTTTGTGATCAAAAACTGAAAACTAGATGATTTTATGTCTTAGTTTTTGAGAAAATTGAAGATTACTAAAAATCGAATATGGATTAAGATAGATAGATACCTAGGCTAAATTAATTTTTCAATTTTCTCAAAAACTAAGACATAAAATCATCTAGTTTTCAGTTTTTGATCACAAACAAATAAGAGCAATGAATTCTAAAAAAAAATAGTAAATAATCTTAAGGTTTTGAAAAATTACACTTTAAACCATATTTTTAACTTTTTTTTTACCAAATTTTGAGTTTAAAACAATTTTTTTCAAAAACTATGCATAGTTTTGACTTGATTTAAAAAAAAGCTAATAGACTAAAGTGTTGGCTTTAAAATAAGGTATAATACTTAATTGTAAGTATTACCGTTATTTTTTAACTATTTTTTTCCCATTTTAAGTAATAATTTTTTTAAATTGCCCCTCCCCCCTAAACGCAACCGCTACCGCCAGCCAGAATGCCCACACTCTAACCGAAAAAGCAAGTAAGACAACATATCAAAAAATTGACTGACCTAAAATTCTCGCTCGAAAACGTTGCGAGCTCCTATACTATAATTTGCTAATTAAAAGTGAAAAGTTGTTAACTGAAAAGTGCAAATTACGTTTCACCAATTTGCAAAGAGGAAATTATTGAATTGCACTTTACTTTACAGGATATAATTTGTTTGGAAAGTTATAAAGTGAAAAGTGTTTGGTAAAACGTCGTGTCAATTTTTATTTTTTGATTCAAAATTTAAGATGAATTTCGTTATTAGTTGTCAGTTTTTTAAGGTTCATTCTCAGTGACTGAAGACTACGAATATTTCACAATTCACAATATCTTAAATATTTAAAAATTTTGAAATTTCCACATTCAAAATCATATTCACGCTCCTAGTGTACAATAGCATGACTAAATCAAATAATATGCATGAGCTTTTTGAGAAATATGTATGTTAATATAGTTTGGACATGAACCAAAAAGCTCTAAAGCTTATTTTTCTTTTCCCTCTAATTCCGCAACAAAATCCCTTATTTCAAATTGGTTAATAAAATTTGAAAGCTTATTTAAATTGAAAGAAAAAGAAAACTTTAGATACATTTTTTTGTAGATACATAAATTCTTAAACACTTCCTTGTGGTGCGGCTTTTTATTTCTTTTACAATCATCATATACCATTACATCGTTAAGTCCACGTGCTGTAAATAAAATGCATACCGTTACCCTTCGTTCTAGGAGCGATTGATTTTCCCATATGTATATACAAAACTACATACATACATACATGATATGCATATGTATGCATACTCAAGGCATTACACTTATGGTGTAATTTTTATATTTGTATTTTTTTTAACACGCGCTCCATTTATATCCTACTCTAGGATTATTCGTGATTTTCTTCTAATTTAATTTTGTCAATAATAAAAATATAGGGAAAGGGAATGGTGAATGGGGATGGACGATTTGGATTTCGAGATAAATGCATATGGGGATGAAAAGTAAACATTTTTCTAATACGAGTACCTACATGCATTTGAAAATGCAGTTGTGAGATTGATTGATTGGAAAATAGAAATTCAAATTTGATTTAACAAGGTGAGGAAGGTGTTTGGATATTGTATAGCTAGATACCTACCTGATGGTATTTCTAATTCTATAGGTATGCGTGGTGTGATGTGATATTTGAGAATCCATCGTCATCGTCGTAGAATATTGAAGTGTTACAAATAAGACCACTTGAAAGTGCCACTCTTATCTAAGGGCCATCTTCACCGCATATCACATCACATCGAATAAAATTGAGGAATCTCGTTATTATTTTTATGTATATATTTTCACCACCAAATTATATATTCCATGTATTCTTCATAGCTCCTATTCATGCCCCTGCATTTGCAACAGCATTGAGTCTATGCCCATTCGAAAGCTGCTTGAAATATTATCTACCCGAAGTAATATTTTGGTGCTTAAACTGCGCCACAATGAAGGGACATTCGATCGATTTGAACGGAAAATAGAACCAAAAAAAGATTCTTAAAATTATTTTGTTTTAATTCAAAGGAGGCACAAAATTCTTCGGCGTTAGGTCTTTTCGCCCAAAACCGTATCTCCGAAATTAAAAATGTCATAGCGCCGAAAACTATTTTATTAACATTTTGTTGTTGTACGATTTGGGCAATATTACCAAACCTTTGTACTTTAAAACTTTTTTGGGTTTTATAAAATAAAATAACCTTAAGTTATTAAAAATGTCATATCGCCCAAAAATGGTTCCATTACTCAAAAACTTTTTGAGAAGAAAATGCCACAAAACTCAAAACCAATTTCATATTGCCCAAATCAATTTTAAAATATCATAACTCGCAAATTACAAATTGAGGTAGCACCCAAAAGATGTATTTGTTTTAAAATTTGAGCATTCTGACAAAATGTTTGTTTTCTCTGGGAAATACGACATTTTGAGTTTTAAACTTTATGGTCCCCTTAAATGAAAAAAAAGTGAAATCGCCCTGAAACACGGAACGTCAAGAAAGCGTAACTAATATATTTGGCTTTACTTCATTTTCAGAAAGCAAAATAAGGCCAATGAAATGGACTATTGCCAACAGTGCGAATAAGAAGTGTAATATTATTGGGGGACATGCTGTCCACCTGCAACCCTTCTTGGGATTGTGTGTATCGAAAGTTTCTTTAAATCCAGATTCTTTAAATGTAAAGAAACTTTGCAAACAGGGGAATTGCAGAAGAACAGCATGCCCCCTGTACATACCTCACTGTTCATACGCGTCTCAAAACCCAACTAACCAAAATGTGTTTGTGTGTTATAAGTTATGAACTTTCTAAATTTTGGCGTTACTACATTGAAAGTTGGTTTGGGTGATATGACATTTTATTTGGGCTTTGTGACTTTATCTTACTGATATTTCTTACGAGCGACGTTTCTCTTTTTGGGCCTTATGTCATTTTATGATTTGGGTTATATGTCGTTGGATGATAAGATATTAGAAACGAAAATTCAAAATTAAAAATTCTATTGAGCAAAATGGCAACTAACAATTTGGGCGTTTTTTTATTTAAAATGTATTTGGGCGTTTCGACATTCGCTTTGGGGTTTTGGCGATTATTTTTTTTATTTTTTAACTTGTATGGCTTTGTACCCTCTCAGCCGGCAATAGGGCTTATCATTTTTTTTGGGACAAGTTAGTGATGCGAAGAATCGAAACAATGTGTATGTGTATCGTTTAATAACAACTAATAATAGGTACTACTTCAAGACCTTAAAGAAAGAATTATTGAAGTTATCGAGGATAGCAACCGCAAATGTGCGAATTAGCCATGGAAATGCTGCAACCTTAGCTGTGGCGGTAGCATTCCTTTCCCTTTGCAAGAAAATTATCATCCATTGATTAGTTATCAAATACTCGCATTTTTTAATTTTATACTAAAACCATCTTTCTTCATAAACAACTTTAAACATTTTTGTGCAGTTTTTTGCCTCCAAATGCCCTTCTGTATCTTATATCTTCTTTTCAACTGGTGCTCTCGATTTTGAAGTATATTTTTAGAGGCATAAATTGTAAAGCTGTTTGTATGCGTCCTCATTTACTCATACCCTTTATGGCTCTGGAAAAAAGCTCTACTGACTGATTTTGTCGATATCACAATATGATAGCACGCAAAAATTAAAAAAAAACCTACCAGTTCAAAATCAGCACCCTCACAAGGTATAGGGCCATTAACCGGAGCCATTAACCAGAGCCAGTATTCAAGCTAGCCAGCTTCAGCATCAGTAGATTGTTGTGTCAAAAAATATACTCCTTTTTTGTTAGGTCGGTCGGCGCATATCGCATCTACAGACACACACCAGAGTTGTTAGAGTATATTGTTTAGCTTAAAAAAAAAAAAAAATAACTAAGAGCGGATGGATAGGATATTTATGCGGAGGCGAAAATTCCTTATTATAATTTCCTCTTCATTAATTTCAAACATGTTTTGTATCAAAAGAAATTTAACAAATCATTGAACAATAATTAATTCAGCGTTAACAGCCATCTACTCTTTTAGTTGGTGTCGTCAATACGTTGTTTGTAATTGTTTATTGTGTATAAATGTGTGTGTTTTGAAAGTCGGAAGGGGGGGGGGGTTGGTAAAGTTAAATGGGAGATATATGTGTTTTTAGGGTGGGTGATGGGGATAGAAAGGTGTGTTTTTCTAAGGGGTGTATATAATTTTATGAAAAGTGTTGTATCTTCTCTTCACAACACCTACTCCTACATCTACTAACAATGTTTTCTATTTTGTTTGTGGACATTGACTTCATTTTCAAGCACTTGTTTGATTTTATTTTTTGATTATTTCATCAAACATCTATCGATATAGAGGTTGTTGTCATAAAGAACAGGCTATAAAGTTAGAATTAGGTATGTATGTATGTACAATGTACATAGGTATGTACACTATGTTGTATCAACAACAAAATGTGTGGAATTGTTTGAATTTGTTTTAAAAGACTGATAAATGTAGATACAAACAAACAACAAAAAAGTTAAATAAACATTCAAAATATGGATGATAACTTGTTTTTTTTTTGTTAATAACACTTCAAAAGTAATTTTTGATTAAAATTTTGATGTATACAAGAGATAAAAGTTATTATTATCATCACCTTACTTTAACATGTTATCTCATTCAAGTATAAATTATTGTTAATGTTTGAAAAATCTAAGAACCTCACTAGGCAGATTTTGCTTGAATTTCTCCCAAATTAGAGGAACATTTGTTGCTTTTTTTAAAAATGCTTATGTACAGTACATATATGTTTAACGATTTGCTAAAGCGCTTTTTACATAGATCTCTGATTCATCTAGTACTTATCAGTTTTTAGTATAAGCCTAACGTTAAAAAGCGCATCTACCTATGGTACATTTTGAAATGCTATATATTCACCAAACAGTCTTCTAAATTGAGTTACAAGTAAATTGCTGTAACTTGGAATCATTAAAATCCGCAGCACTGTTCAAATCATAACATTAATGATAGCCTCCTATCATAATGTATGTATATAGGATTTTCTAAAAGAAACTTGACAAATTTTAATTTAATTTGTGAAGACAACCTTTTCACAAATCATCGAACTATCATTGTCAATCTTTATACAGTAAACTCAAAATTTTCATCATAGTAAAGTAAAAAAATTTCTATCGAAATTCTGAGTTTGTGACCGCAACTTTACGACCGTTAACTCTAATTTTCGGTCGTAGTAAACAGCTTTGTGAGACAACGGATTGGTCGAAGTGTCGAAAATATCGCTGCCATTCAGGCATCCGTAACAAACGATCTAAATCAAGCAGTTCCACCGCGTTCTCAAGAATAGGGCACCGCTAAGATCACACTAAATGGGTTTTTCTTTTTATCTCTGAATAGAGTCCGAGCATGCTCTGGACTTCCTCAGAACAAAGCGTGATATAAGCTTTCAGAATTATTTCTGAAACACACCTCAACAGTTAGTTGTTACTAACTGACAATTGTTATTTTACAAAGATACAAGAAATAAGATTCAAAACTTTAATGAAAATGGAAAAACTAATCATAAACAAATAAGATTGTAATGTCCGCTTTTGAGTCAGTCAGCTCAGTTATTTTATTCTAAGAAACAAAAACTGGAAGCTGTGTAGGTCCAGAGTTAAAAAAAAACGCTATTTGTTGTTTGACCTTCAGGCTCTGCTTTGAACTCAAAAAGAAAAACGGCTTATTTCGTATTTTTTTGTAAGGATTCTGGTTTACATCCATACAGAATCAAGCTGATTTAAGAATTGCAGCCGATTGACCATTTGAAGCGAAACATAAGCTTTTCGATTGTGTAAGTTGTCAAGTCCTTATTGGAAAACCCTTTACTTTGTCAGATGGGTATTTTATCTTTGAACTGGCCAACTCATGTCATTGCATTTAATTAATCTGTTCTGCAAACAAGGTGTTCAGTGATATTTTGAAAGAGGTAATGTTTCCGTATGCTAAGGACAATCAATAGTATTTTTAGCAAAGTTACGATGCCAATCACTCTTAAAAATTGGTGAATTAAATCTCTGTGGTACACTGGCCATCTCAGTCCCCCGATCACAACTCAATTTAAAATTTGTGGAAGGACCTGAAAAAATCAATATTGACCAAGGTTGTCAAAAATACACACTAACAATATGGCTTGAAATACAAAAGCAACGGAACGCCAGTCATTCCAGTAAATAAATGCCAAAAACTTAATGAGTTCATCCCGCGTCGTATAGAGGCGGTACAAAAAAATAAAATGCACTACTGGGTCGTACAAACAATTGTTAATGTATCCAATGAATCTGTTTAAAAATATTTCCTCTGTTTTAAGATTTAATGTTAATGTTTCAAAAGTTTAAACCCATTTGATTTCTCAAAAAAAACTACATTTTGCAAAATTTGTATTTAAAAATCGTTAGAGCATTTTTTTTTTAAATTAATTTTGTATATATACAATTTTTAATTTTAGTTTAGAAATGTTTTTGGTATGCAGTTATTTACAGCTTATTGATATACGTTTTACATTTCAATTTCATACAAAAATAAAAACCGGTTTTCGAGATATCGAAATTAAAAAAAATTCAATATATTTTTAAAAATCAAAAATAAAAACAATTAAATTTCTGATCATCAAATATGATTGAGACATTATAAGAGCTTGTGCAGAAAAAAATGATTGAAAATGGTTGATTAGTTCTTGAAAAAACTTTAAAACAAAATTACGGTTCTGAGGGGTACCCTTCTGGAGAAATACAAAAATATTTAATTTACATTGAAAGAAGCCAAATTTAGAAATTGTACAGCAAAATTTTGAAAAGAAAACAGTCAACGATTTCTTGATTAAAATGTTTAATCCCACAGTATCCTTTCATAACGAGAGCAGTTTATGCAGTTATTTTGTAATTTTGCTACTATACACTCTACTATACACTCCGCTTCAACTGAATACGACCACAAATTTTTGAAAACAATTTTTACACTTTTTCTAAATATTTAAGGTTCTTGTGCTATCTGCTACTCCCTTAAGTTGTTAACAAAATTTCAAAAGAATTATCTAAAAATAACCACTAGTTTTCCTTACAAGATTAAATTGAGGCAAGAACTGAAGCCGCTTGACCACCAGAAGCGTCGTATGTTCGTGAATTGGGCTGAACAAAAAAAAAATTATTCGGATTTTCATCGAAAAATCATATTCAGCGATGAGGCTCATTTCTGGCTGAATGACTTTGTCAATAAACAAAATATGCGGTATTGGTCAGGCAGCAATCCACACGTACTCCATGAGTCCCGAAAAATGTACGGTTTAGTGTGGTTTATGGGTCGGCGGGTGGGGTCATTGGGCCGTACTTCTTCCGTGATGATCAAGACCGGCACGTTACTTTAAATGGGGATCGCTACCGTTAAATGATAACCGAATATTTTTGTCCCCAATTGGATTATATGGACTTGGAGGACATGTGGTTCCAACAGGAAGGCGCCACAAGCCACACAGCGAATGTCACAATCAATTTATTGGAAACCAAGTTTGGAGAACGTGTTATCTCACGAAATGGTCCAGTCGCTTGGCCGCTTCGGTCGTGCGATTTGACGCCATTAGACTATTTCCTGTGGGGCTACGTCAAGTCTATGGTCTATGGTCAGCAACGATTGATGAACTTCGTGCGAATATCGAACGTGAAATTGCAGCAGTATCGGCCGATTTATGCTTGAAAACCGTCGAAAATTGGGTTCAGCGTCTGGACTTCTGCAAACTTGTCCGTGGTGGCCATGCAAAAGAAATCGAGTTTCATACATAATGGCATCAAACGTACTTTCACAGGAATAAAGGATTTAATTGATATCCAAAACCTTTTTTGTTTTATTTAAAAAAAAAAAACTTTTGTAGCGCTCTTATTGAAAAACCCGATATAACCCTTTTGAATCTCTTAGAATCCTTTCGACCAACTTATTCTTAGTTCAATATTTTATTTTTGGCAGTTGTTTTTTTTATGCATGCATTTTTGTTTCGTTCATATATTTATGAACGAAAACTATGGGTTTTCATTCTAGGGAATTTGAAACGTAAAGATTTCTTCAAATACAAAAACAATTTCTATAGAAAGTCAACAAAGGTACACTGGGCGTATACGCACTTTTTCTTGATTGACTTAATTCTGAAAAACCATAATGTTTGTATTCATTTTAATTTGTGGAGTAACTTGAAATAGAAAAGAATAAGATAAAATAAATAATCAAATATAAAACTTTGCAATTCTGATAACATTTACCGTTGAGGGAGAACTTCTTTTTATCAAGACATTTCAATTCCATTCTCTCCACCCCCAAAAACCACTTTTAAATATATGTATTATTAAACTCAAAAAGAAAATGCTTTTTGTTTTAAATTAAAACAAAACTTAATGCATAAAACTTGTACAAATCAAAAATATTGTAAATAAAATTAACCTTTAGCCTTCATAATCAATATATCTCAATGAGTTAAGTGACCACACTCAGACATAATGCTGATGCTATACGACCTAACCTTGACTCATTCAGTAAAACAGCTATAACTGTAGGCAGTAATTACTGATATTTTGGCAGAAAACACACACAGAAAAAGAAATAAGAGAGTAATTCTTTCATTTTCATTATTTTTATTATACTCTGTGTATATCATTCATCAAATTTTATATAAATATAAGTTGGATAATTTCCTATATTTTGTCATGTTGTTGTTGTTGGTTTTTAATATAACATATCCTTTTTTGTTACATGCCAAACATAAACCTATACTCTTCTGTTCTTGTTCTTGGAAAATTTGCCTACACACATCGCTGTACGCCTTGAATAGAAAGCCTATTTATAAATGACCCAATTTAATGGATGACAGGGCAATTATAAGGCTATGTGTATATTTACTGCTGCAGAGAATTATTCTCTGTCGAAAAACTTCATACTATGTATTTTTAATGTACCTTTATAGTCCTTTATAGAATCATAAATTCCTATATATATGTACATAGCTAGAAATATAGATGTATGTATATTATATTTGTTTATTCATATAATATATGTTGATAAATATACATATATATGTATGTATTTATTTATATTTTAAGGAAGACAATTTTTGTTGATTTACAGAAAATGAAACTAGTTTAATATTTAATTGAGAATAATTCACTTTACATATTATCCTTTTCTACACTTTTCACTTGAAGTAGGAATCTATTTGCATTCTGTATTTTGTAGGAATACATACAGGAGGGAAAATCAATATTACTATGTGAAGATAATGTAAATATTCCTATATTAAATTAAGGTTGACCATATTTTGTGTTGTAATAACTAAAATAAAATAAAGTAAACTCAATGAAAATAGAAAAATTACAGTAAAATGAAAAAAATACAATAAAATAAAAACAAAAACAAAAAGAAAAAGAAATAAAATAGAGTAAAATATACCAATTTAAATACAATAAATGTTGAATAAAGTGTAAAACTGTCTGCACCACTTCGGTTCAATTTTAACATAATCAACTTAGAGATTTCATGTTATATAATATATTCAATTTTTACCTTAAGATGAAACAACTCTTTATCTAATAAATTTATAACAGTAAAAATACTATCACTGTATAGAATGCAGGGCAAACTGGGAGCAAAATCAGAGCCATTCAATGGGACAATGGGTCTGGGTATTGCAGTTCTGGAATGGACAAAATATTGAAAGTATCTGGAATACAGCGCCCTTCAACAATTGTGTACACTCCACAACAAAACGGCGTAGCTGGAAGGAAGAACCGAACCTTAGCCGAATCAGTTCGATGCATGTTGAAGGAGTCAGAACTTCCATCTTATTTCTAGGCTGAAGCTATTGCTGCTGGCAATCATCTTGGTAATCGCTGCGTGCGTCGCGAAAAGTTTGGAGGAGGATATAAATACCCTTTCAGAAATGGACTGGTATAGGTAACCTTAATTAGATTATCTTTATTCATTTGTCAGTAGAGTCTATATATCTTGAATAAGACATCTGGAAAGGGAAAGTTTGATGACAGGTCTATAGAAGGCATCTTTGTTGATTATCCGGATACACAAAGAGGGTACACAGGTTGGGTATCATCTTAGAGAAAAGTTCAAGTTTCAAGTGTAGTCAAGTTTATGGATAATCTAAGAAATCAAGGACATTTAGAAGATATAATTGATAAAGGTACCAAAAACGATCGCTTCACATTTGAAAATCCCAAATAGTACAAAGAACTCAGATGTTGATTTAAATAATAAAAATCCTGAAGCGGAAGATAGCTCGTTCAGCAGAACAACAAAATGTATACAAGAGTAAGTAGTCCAAACCAAACCAAAGCACAGACCAGGAAGATCAGCTTAACTTAGAACTAGAAAACCAGGAAGTCCTAAGAAAATACATAAGGAAATATTTAGGAACTGCATAGTGATCAAGAAGTTATAGATCAAGAGGAGCAATTTGCAATTAATGCTTCTGAAGTAGGACTGGGAAGATGCTGTCCACACGGAAATTCGAAACCTA
Organism: Eupeodes luniger; assembly: GCA_951509635.1. Classification (NCBI taxonomy): domain Eukaryota; kingdom Metazoa; phylum Arthropoda; class Insecta; order Diptera; family Syrphidae; genus Eupeodes; species Eupeodes luniger. The sequence goes on along the minus strand of OX608073.1, from coordinate 99,951,834 downwards.
ATTACTAATGACACTTGTACAATCAAAGATAAGCCTGAAATTTCAAAAATTGTAGGCTGTATAATGGTATTATGAAATAAAAGGACTGCAGAAAGAACACACCAGACGCGGAAAGCAAGATTAGTGGCTAAAGGCCTTACACAAAAACCTCGAATAGATTTTCATGAAACGTTCGCCCCTGTTGCCAGACTAAGCTCGTTGAGCTCTTGATCGCTCTCGCTGCAAAGCACCAAATGGTAATCTACCAGATAGACACTACTTCAGCATACCTGAACGGAATAGTGAACGAGGACATTTATATGGTAAAAACTGCGCTGTTTGAAGAAATTTTGAAGAAGATTTCGGATAGTGAAAACAATACAAATTTACTACAGAAAACTACCAAAATGGCAACAAGGCTTTAAATGGGCTACGACAAAATTAGATTAAATTAAATTAGGTGGCGCAACAGTCCCTTAAAAACTAGGGCCTAGTGACTTAAAACTTTCAACCACTCCTGTGTGCGAGTAATGTTTTCAGGGATGGAGGGGACCTACAGTTTTAAGCCGATTCCGAACGGCTTATTTGAAAAAGCACTTTTAATGACAAGAATAACTCTTGGAGGATTTGTCAATTCCTTGCAAGAGGCAGTGCCCTTGAACAAAACTTAAGATGGCACAGGCAGGGTTTGAACCCAAGAGCTCTGGCATGACAGTCTAACGCACTTACCATCACGCCACGGGTGCTATGAGCTGGAAGTCAATGGAGCATCGAAATTGACAGAAAAATTAAGAAGATTGGACTGGCACCAACTATACTAGCCAATGTAAGACACTATTTTTACTCATTTATATTTTAATTTATTCAAGTAATAAAGCAATGTTGACTAACATTAAAGCTGCAATATCCAAAGAATTTAGCACCCGAGATTTAGGTGAGGCCAATTACTGTTAGTGTTGAAGAGGTTTGGTATGGAAGATTGGAAGCCTGTAGCAACTCCTATGGCAATAGACTGTAAACTCTCCAAAGAATGCGATGAATCTAAGGACCCATCCTGTAACGTTCCTTATCGAAAGCTTACTGGGGTTCTTATGTATCTCGCAATAGCAAAAAGGTCCCGATATAGCACATTCAGGAAGTGCATTTAGCCAATTTAAGAATAATTGCTAAAATCAAGAACACTGTATTCAAGAGCTAAACGGCTAATTATAATCTTTAATACAGCAAATATGATACAGAAAAATTGACATGCTTTTTCAACGCTGATTGGCCCTATACAGGATCAGCCGTTTTCTGGGAATACTGAAAGCAGAGAAAGATCGCTTTGTCTTTGACAGAGGCCGAATGTATGGCGGCCAGTGATGAACGTAGAGAAACTGTTTTTCTTCTGAAGTTCCTGAAGAAAGAGTTAGATTTTAAAACCTTTGCAAAATACAAATGTTTAATGGGCAGCTGCCCAAGAATCCTGTTTTTCATGCGCGCTCCAAACACATTAAGTAAATTACAATTGTTTAAAAGGGCAAAATTATAGGACTATAACAATTCCAGGAATTTTTTCACTTATGGAATATAAATCAGCCGTTCTTTTACTTCAATATTCTTAAAGAAGTTTTTGAAAAACCGGGTGGTATTTAATGGAATGATGATACATTTTATATTTAATTAGAGGCAATAAATTATGTTTAAGCTATGAGCCGCAAGTTAGGTGCTTTTGTTTCGAAATAAGATCTATTCCATGTTTTTTTGTACTAACTTCATTTTCATTTTTATTCAACTTGACAATTTGAATGTTCTAACAGTCACTTGGTCATTCAAGCTTTTAGCCTAAATTTGCCTTATCTCCGTTTCTTATTTTATATCTATCAAAATATTGACTAACTTACAGAAGGACACATACATAACTTTTCTTATTCAAATCGTAAGCTAGGAGTTATGAAAACCTAAATTTTTTATGAAGCTAAAACTAACTATGACAGAATATTTTTTTCAATTTTCAAGTGCAACTACAACAAAACTGGACGAAATGGTCACCTTATTTACTATAATATACCAACCCTCAAATTGAGGATATACATATATAGTAGAGTAGTCTCCGTTGTATTCAGTTTTCTTTTTTGTTTTAATTTTTTTCCTGGAATATTCCAACTCTGGTGTTTCGTCTTTTCATTAAGCGACTGTGGATTGAAATAATCATAATAAAGCTCAAAAGGTGTGCAGAAGAGGTCGAAACGAGGATACGTTTAGTATTGATTTTCATCAGAGAGGGAAATTTATTTTTGGTTTGGCAATATATATACATAGATACAAAGTTGTGGATGTGTACGGGTGTACGTAAGTGTGTGTATATGTTTGTTTGAGTGTTAACTGATGAGGGGCTCTGCGGTGTTGATATTGGTTAAGGGCAGTGTTGGATTAAAAATAAAATGCGAAATGGTAATTAGAAGGAATCATGTCAGGGCTCTTACTTTGGTTATTGAACTTGAGTTCTTACATGATTTTCAATCTTTTAATCAAACCTAGACTAATGTTTGTTTTGTGAAATCATTTTCAAACAATCTATATTATGAGGGTTATCGTTCCTGTGTTAACTTTAACAGAACACAGAAGTAAATTTGTGGATTTTCTCTCTACATTTTTAACTTTATTTTATATTTCAAAAAGCTATACAAAAATAAATTACGCCGCAAAACAGCTGGAAGAGAACCAGGGCCTAGTGACTTACAACTGTCAACCATTCTTGTAATACCAGGAGTGGCGGGAACCTACAGTTTATATGCCGAATCCGAACAGCTAATTTGAGAAAACACTTTTCATGACAAGAATTACTCTTGGAAGATTTGTCAATTCCTAGCAAGAGGCATTAACTGTAAGAAAAAACTTTAGGTGGCACAGAACCTAAACCTAAGACCCCTAAATGTATGACAGTACTACGCACTAACCATCACGCCACGTGTATTATTAATGTTATTAGTATTTATATTTTGGACCAAGTCTGTATGTATTCCATCCTAAATTAAGCAATACATTTAAAATTAAAGGTAACAACAATAGCCAGAAGATAAAAGACAAAAACATATACAAGGGAAGGGGTGATTGCACCCACAAAATCCTGTAGTATGAACCTTCATCCGAAAAAGTACATTAGTCCGCTACTGCTTTTATGCTTTAACTTTTTCTATGGCTATTCGTCACATATAACCTCAGGGCTCATGGTATTTAAGGGATTTTCCCTCTTTCCAGAAATATAATAACCTCCCCAAAGGCTCTGCGTTAATTGAATTACACAAAGAAAAAGAAGAATGCGTTAATGTTTGACCAATATATTTTCAGTTAATGAGATAAATCATTCTTTTTCATTCAATTTTCTTCTTTTTTCTCACTTTTTTTTTACTGTTAAATATAAATACAAAACATTTTGATTTGTTGTTGGAATTTTTGTCGATTAATATAATAATTTATTTCATTTGTTTTGTTCTCTATTTTCTGAAATAAGGTAAGGTCATTAATTTCGAATCGGATTGTTTTAATTTAACCTATAAAGATTTCTGTGGACTATTGTCCAATAAACAAATAAAGGACATTGATTTATTAATTTAAGTCTTTATTTCTTTTTATATCTATTTTGTTTTTCTTGTTTTTATTTGAGTGAAAATATCATTGTACATATATTTAATTTCCATTAATAAAAAAAAGTTTCATCATCATACAATCAGAATAAATATCAACCTTGAGATGAGAAATTCAATCAGTCAAGTGAGAATGGACATTTGGTCTTATAATGAAAAATATCAATAATTTATCCTGCGGAATAATACTAAAAAAAAAACAAAAGGACTTAAACTTGAGGACAAATTCAATTAGCAAAATAGTAAAACTGGTAATAAATTCATGTTTTGTTTTTGGTTTGTTTAATTAAATTGAGTGGAGGTTTTTACAATTCAGTAAAGAGAAAATTGATTAATTTTTGTCTAAAATACCCTGCATTTTTTTTTACATTAATTCAAACTTAGAATATTATATTTTTAAGTCTTATTCGTTCAGCCTGCCTATGTATAAGCGGATCGCTTCTGTCAGGTGTCAGGTCACAAAAAACATCTGGCCTACACTAGATTTAAAGCGATCAAGGTGCTTGCTACCCTTCGGGTAGGGGTTAAGAATTTACCCGAAGTAAGGTATGCTTGTCGTAAAAGGCGACTAAAATCCAATCTCCGTATACTGAGAACTACAAAAGTATACAAAATATGCAATGGAAAAAACAAATAGATTAATTACCCCAGGTGGAAAGCCAGTTTCTCTGGCAAATCCATCCTCTTCGGAGGCAGGCTCTACGGATTCTGGGGAGAGCCATTTATTGCATTTGATAAATCCTTTCGCGAAAGCGCATAAGGTCCCTCGATCACCTCCATCTGTACCGAGAGTTACCGTCAGAAAGAGTCCACCGGTTGTGCCAAAAGGCACTAAAAGCGACTCACCGAAAACAAACAGTTTTGAACAGGACAATTGTGAACTGCAAAAGAAGCTGAACGAAATGATAAGACTCTACGAAGAGCTTAAAAAAGAAGTCGAAAGTCTTCGTGAAGAGAACAAGATGTTAAAAACTTCTGAAAACATGAAAGTAAATACTCTAAGTCCACAACATCGAGATCGGCACGAATATGAAACTGATGAAGATGAACTTGCTCGGGAAACTGAAAAAAGTAGACCTTGTAAAAAACGGAAGGTTGAACATTCGCCTAAGTTTCAAAATCAGCTAAAACTAAATAAAATTACACGGAAAGATCAGTTTTCTGCGAATAAGAAACTTCCTCCACCGATAAACATCGTTGGTCAAGCGGATTATAACAAAATTCTTCCTATTCTAAAAGAAACGGTGCAAAAGAATTTCAAAGCTACATCCACTCACAATAATACGTGGAAAATTAACGTAAATGATTCAGATTCTTATAGAAAACTGTCGAAAAAACTCAGCGATGAAAAAATTGAATGGTATAGTTATTCAATTAAAGAAGAAAGACCTTTACGTGTAGTAGCTAGAGGACTTCATCCCTCTTGTTCAAAAGAAGACATCCTTTCGGACTTAAAAACCAAAGGATTTAAGATTCTTGACGCAACAAATCTTTTGAAGCGAGAAAAAGGAATCGAAACCGCTTATATAAAACGCGCTCTTCCGCTTTTTATTCTAAGTTTCGATAAAAATGAAAATGTAGACAATGTTTATAATATTAAAACTATAATGAATATTGTTGTAAAAATCGAACCACTAAGAAAGAACAAACGCCTTATTCCTCAGTGCAAGCGATGTCAAGGTTTTAACCATACAGCAGCTTATTGTCAGAAGGACCCCGTTTGCGTTAAATGCGCGGGAAAGCACATGACTGATGTATGCCGTCTTAAAAAAGAAACTCCGGCTACATGCGCGAATTGCAAAGGTAATCATCCAGCAAATTACCGTGGCTGTGAGGTCGCAAAGGAAATGTTAAAGAGGCGCGAAGAATTTAGTAAGAAAACTAAAAAAAATACCTCAAAGCAAAACAAAGAATTAAAATTAAAAACCAAGACTAATACTCAAGCGTCGAGTAAAACGGACGGGAAAAATAATGAAAACGTTTTACCCTCAGAAAACATAAAAACAAAAAAGACGAACACGTACGCTCAAGTCACGGCGCCCGAAAAACCTAAAACTATTAAACCTGACTCCGTTCAAAATGTATTTTCCCTTATACTTGAACGATTAGAAGAACAAGGGAGAATTAACACAATTATTCTTGAGAAATTGGACAAATTTGAGTCGGCGGCTCTTAAAACACCAAATTTACCGTAAACATGGATCAGTTGTCCCAACAACTCAAAATAATAACATGGAACGCGAACGGACTTACCGCAAAAATCGAAGAACTAGAAACGGTTCTACTTAACGAAAGAATAGATATTTGTTTGATCTCTGAAACTCATTTGAAAAAAGACTCAAATTTAAGTATTAAAGGTTATTCGGCTTACCACGCATGCCATCCATCCGAAAGAGCAAGGGGTGGTTCTTCCGTATTTATCAGAGAAAATATCAATCATTCGTTTGAGATAAATATCGAGCTCGATACAATGCAAGTTTCTTCCGTTAGCATGAAAGTTAGACACGTATTTTTTAATATTGCGTCTATTTACTGTCCTCCTCGGTCCAAGATAGACAAAAACGATTTTAAAGATCTTTTCAACGCTTTAGGTCCAAAATTTATTATTGGCGGCGACTTCAATTCGAAACATTCATTTTGGGGATCACGTTGCATTTCGACGAAGGGTAGACAACTCTACAAAGCGGGTATTGAATGTAACGTTGAATTTTTCTCATCAGGAAAACCAACGTATTGGCCAACCGATACAGCGAAAACACCCGATCTTGTTGACTTTTTCATCGCAAGAGGAATGAACAGAAAATATATGACAGTAGATGATAACTTCGATTTTTCTACGGATCACTCGGCCGTTATCTTAACAATAAACAGTAACGTAATCGAAAAAGAAAAGCCCCTAATTTTAACAAATAATAACACAAATTGGGATAAATTCAAAGAAGATTGCGAAAATAGAATTATACTGAACGTCTCTTTGCAAACTCCGTTTGAGTTAGAAGATGAAACAGAAAAATTTATAAATATTGTTCAAGAAGCAGCTTGGAATAATACTCCGATCTGTAGTAAAAAGTCAAGGCGATACGAAGAAAAAATTCCAGAAGATATAAAAGAATTGATACGCGAAAAACGAAAAGCTCGAAAAGTATGGCAGCAATCACGTGCTCCTCAGCATAAAAGTGTCGTCAACTTTTTATCAAACAAGATTAAAAATTTGTTTCGAGATTTTAAAAACAGCGAGAATTCTGCCTATCTTGAAAGCCTAACAGCAGACAAAAAAACGAATTATTCTCTTTGGAAGACGATAAAAGGTATTAAAAAGCCTCAAATAATATCGGCACCTATTCGAAAAAATAATTCTGAATGGGCAAAAACTGATAAGGAAAAGGCGGATTTATTTGCTAAGCACCTTGAGGAAACGTTCAAACCTTTCGATGGTCAAGAGCTTCTGACTAATGACGGAGAGCTCCAACCAGCGCCGGACAATTTTTCTATCAGGAATATTACTTTGACTGAACTTGTCCAGGAAATAAAACGGCAGAAAAATAATAAAGCTCCTGGCTACGACCTGATTAACGGTCGTGTCCTCAAAGAGTTGCCTAAAAAAGCAATGGTTAAGCTCTTACAGCTCACTAACGCTGCTTTAAGACTTGCTTACGTACCCACGCAATGGAAAGTCGCCGAAGTAATAATGATCCCCAAACCGGGTAAGCCACCGAATGAGAAAAAATCGTATAGACCAATTTCTCTCTTACCAATTATATCTAAAATATTTGAAAAATTGCTTCTTAAACGAATGCTACCAATTATTGAAGAAAAACGTTTAATTCCCGACCACCAATTCGGTTTCCGGAATAATCACTCGACAATTGATCAGGTTTACCGAATAACTAACGAAATTGAAAAAGCATTTGAAGAAAAAAAGATTTGCTCAACTGCATTTCTTGACGTTTCCCAAGCTTTTGACAAAGTTTGGCATGACGGGCTAAAACATAAATTAAAAGTCTTTCCAGAGCAAATATATAACACTCTTGAATCGTACTTAGAAAATAGATTCTTTCGAGTTAAGCAAGGAACGGAGTATTCGGAGTTTAAAGAAATAAACGCTGGGGTTCCCCAGGGTAGCGTCCTTGGACCGATTTTGTTTGTTCTTTATACCCGAGATATACCCCAAACAGAAGGCACAACTTTAGGCACTTTTGCCGATGATACAGCTGTACTCGCAATATCGGATTCAATAGAAACGGCAACCTCTAAGCTTCAAAAGGCATTAAATAGCATTTCAGATTGGACAAAGAAATGGCGAATTGCTCTTAATGAAACGAAATCGACGCACACAAATTTTACGTATAAAAAAGTATATAACTTACCTATTTATATAAATTCTGTGCAAATTCCATACGCTAATGAAGCGAAGTATCTAGGCATGACTCTAGACGCGAAACTTAAATGGAAAGTTCATGTAAAAAAGAAACGCGATGAACTCGAAAATAAACTCCGCGAATTGACATGGCTTATTGGAAGATATTCCAATCTAAGCGTTTATAACAAGCTTCTTATTTATAAGCAAGTACTGAAACCAGTTTGGACGTACGGTATACAACTTTGGGGTTGTACCAACGTAAGAAATATACAAATTTTGCAAACATACCAAAACAAAGTACTTAAAATAATAGTAAATTCTCCATGGTATGTAAGAAATAGCGACTTACATAGAGATTTAAATATAAAATATGTAGAAAACGAAATTAAAAAATTTGCTACAGAGCTAAGATCACGACTTAGAAATCATAGCAATAACTTAATCCAACAATCTGTTAGAGAGGCGTTCGTTTTTCGGCGTCTGCACCGAACAAGACCTTCTGATCTAGCGCAAACAAATTAATCTCTCCACTCGAATTTTGTGGAATCTTCAGGTCCTCTCGTTGGGGAGCTTCCTGACAAAACGCGAACAAAATGACGCTAAAACTACTTGTTAAGCTGGACTTAGTTGTAGTAATAATATATAAGATAAGGGAGGTGAGTTTTAGTCAGTAAAAATCTGACACTACTATAAGCATCGGGCTTATAGTGTCTCTGAAGATTTCTCACCTTCCTACGAAAAAAAAAAAAAAAAAAAAAAAAAAATCTCTAAGCAGATCGCATATAAGCTCGATAATAGGTGTCATAACCGCACACTGTCTAATAGAAAAGCACGCTACGCGGCTAGCCGTATTCTCAAATGACTTTTGCAGAAGCTTTATGGATGAGGAAGAGGAGGAACAGTTCTTCACCTTCTCTGTACATGCCCTGCACTAGCTCAAAAGCGCCAGAATTACCTAGGAGAATTCTTCTATAACGATTTAAATCATATTAGCAAAATCAGCCCCTCACGTTTCGTAAGGGACTCAAACTGTTTTCATTGACCTTAGAAGAAAGCCCTAAGATTCATGTGGTATCACAATGGGCCATTAAACTGGCCTAAGTGTCCTACTCCATCACGGACAGCCACTTTAACCTAACCAAACCTAAGTCTTATCTAACTGCCTTAAGTGTGTCTTACTCCACTCTGAACAGCCGATTCAACCTAACCTAACCTTAGTCTTATCTAAAGTTTTGTGTCGGAACTTGATACAACTGTTGCAAGTTCCGAGGATGGCATTAAAATTCTGAGTAGTTCAAAAATCCCTTGTTAAATACTTCTTAAGACATTAAAAAATATAAATACAAAATTAATTTGGTGGATCTACAACTCATGGAGACCCAAGGTCTAGTGTATTACATCTCTCAAGTGAATAATGTCTTATCGACTAATTTGAGATGCGCTTTTCATATCTAGAACTACTCTTGGAGAATTTGATAATTCCTCACAAGAGCCAGAACGTATGAAAACAAATTTAAGGTGACACAGGCAGGCATGACAGACCTACGCACCACGGATAATGCCTATAAAATTCTTATCGAATTTTTCAACAAGGTTTTGTTTTTGAAAAAAAAAATATATCCTTTATTTTTTGAAAAATTCTTAACCTTAAAACTTTTTTTATATTTTTTATTAACAAATATTGCTTTAAAAAAGAATCAGTCTAAAAATACATATTTTTTTTCCAAAATAAATGTTCAGTATTTTGACGAAAACAAATCCAAAGATTTTGATGTGGACAAAACATTTACCAATAAACTTTTGTTCATTTAATATTTGTAGTATTTCTAAAACTGTTATTATGCGCCAAAATTGCTTAACGTATAATGAAATTGGTAAAGAGCTCAAAATAAGTTTATTCACAGTTCGAAGTGTTATTGAACAATTCGAAAACACCTGTTCAAAGGAAAACAAGAAAAGAACAGGCCGATCTTGTATTTTTTCTGATAGGGAAAACGCAAAATTCTAAAAGAAGTGTTCCAAACCTTGCCGAAGAAGTGGAAATTACTATTGGTAAACATCTTAGTGATTGCGAAAATAGAATTATACTGAACGTCTCTTTGCAAACTCCGTTTGAGTTAGAAGATGAAACAGAAAAATTTATAAATATTGTTCAAGAAGCAGCTTGGAATAATACTCCGATCTGTAGTAAAAAGTCAAGGCGATACGAAGAAAAAATTCCAGAAGATATAAAAGAATTGATACGCGAAAAACGAAAAGCTCGAAAAGTATGGCAGCAATCACGTGCTCCTCAGCATAAAAGTGTCGTCAACTTTTTATCAAACAAGATTAAAAATTTGTTTCGAGATTTTAAAAACAGCGAGAATTCTGCCTATCTTGAAAGCCTAACAGCAGACAAAAAAACGAATTATTCTCTTTGGAAGACGATAAAAGGTATTAAAAAGCCTCAAATAATATCGGCACCTATTCGAAAAAATAATTCTGAATGGGCAAAAACTGATAAGGAAAAGGCGGATTTATTTGCTAAGCACCTTGAGGAAACGTTCAAACCTTTCGATGGTCAAGAGCTTCTGACTAATGACGGAGAGCTCCAACCAGCGCCGGACAATTTTTCTATCAGGAATATTACTTTGACTGAACTTGTCCAGGAAATAAAACGGCAGAAAAATAATAAAGCTCCTGGCTACGACCTGATTAACGGTCGTGTCCTCAAAGAGTTGCCTAAAAAAGCAATGGTTAAGCTCTTACAGCTCACTAACGCTGCTTTAAGACTTGCTTACGTACCCACGCAATGGAAAGTCGCCGAAGTAATAATGATCCCCAAACCGGGTAAGCCACCGAATGAGAAAAAATCGTATAGACCAATTTCTCTCTTACCAATTATATCTAAAATATTTGAAAAATTGCTTCTTAAACGAATGCTACCAATTATTGAAGAAAAACGTTTAATTCCCGACCACCAATTCGGTTTCCGGAATAATCACTCGACAATTGATCAGGTTTACCGAATAACTAACGAAATTGAAAAAGCATTTGAAGAAAAAAAGATTTGCTCAACTGCATTTCTTGACGTTTCCCAAGCTTTTGACAAAGTTTGGCATGACGGGCTAAAACATAAATTAAAAGTCTTTCCAGAGCAAATATATAACACTCTTGAATCGTACTTAGAAAATAGATTCTTTCGAGTTAAGCAAGGAACGGAGTATTCGGAGTTTAAAGAAATAAACGCTGGGGTTCCCCAGGGTAGCGTCCTTGGACCGATTTTGTTTGTTCTTTATACCCGAGATATACCCCAAACAGAAGGCACAACTTTAGGCACTTTTGCCGATGATACAGCTGTACTCGCAATATCGGATTCAATAGAAACGGCAACCTCTAAGCTTCAAAAGGCATTAAATAGCATTTCAGATTGGACAAAGAAATGGCGAATTGCTCTTAATGAAACGAAATCGACGCACACAAATTTTACGTATAAAAAAGTATATAACTTACCTATTTATATAAATTCTGTGCAAATTCCATACGCTAATGAAGCGAAGTATCTAGGCATGACTCTAGACGCGAAACTTAAATGGAAAGTTCATGTAAAAAAGAAACGCGATGAACTCGAAAATAAACTCCGCGAATTGACATGGCTTATTGGAAGATATTCCAATCTAAGCGTTTATAACAAGCTTCTTATTTATAAGCAAGTACTGAAACCAGTTTGGACGTACGGTATACAACTTTGGGGTTGTACCAACGTAAGAAATATACAAATTTTGCAAACATACCAAAACAAAGTACTTAAAATAATAGTAAATGCTCCATGGTATGTAAGAAATAGCGACTTACATAGAGATTTAAATATAAAATATGTAGAAAACGAAATTAAAAAATTTGCTACAGAGCTAAGATCACGACTTAGAAATCATAGCAATAACTTAATCCAACAATCTGTTAGAGAGGCGTTCGTTTTTCGGCGTCTGCACCGAACAAGACCTTCTGATCTAGCGCAAACAAATTAATCTCTCCACTCGAATTTTGTGGAATCTTCAGGTCCTCTCGTTGGGGAGCTTCCTGACAAAACGCGAACAAAATGACGCTAAAACTACTTGTTAAGCTGGACTTAGTTGTAGTAATAATATATAAGATAAGGGAGGTGAGTTTTAGTCAGTAAAAATCTGACACTACTATAAGCATCGGGCTTATAGTGTCTCTGAAGATTTCTCACCTTCCTACGAAAAAAAAAAAAAAAAAAAAAAAAAAATCTCTAAGCAGATCGCATATAAGCTCGATAATAGGTGTCATAACCGCACACTGTCTAATAGAAAAGCACGCTACGCGGCTAGCCGTATTCTCAAATGACTTTTGCAGAAGCTTTATGGATGAGGAAGAGGAGGAACAGTTCTTCACCTTCTCTGTACATGCCCTGCACTAGCTCAAAAGCGCCAGAATTACCTAGGAGAATTCTTCTATAACGATTTAAATCATATTAGCAAAATCAGCCCCTCACGTTTCGTAAGGGACTCAAACTGTTTTCATTGACCTTAGAAGAAAGCCCTAAGATTCATGTGGTATCACAATGGGCCATTAAACTGGCCTAAGTGTCCTACTCCATCACGGACAGCCACTTTAACCTAACCAAACCTAAGTCTTATCTAACTGCCTTAAGTGTGTCTTACTCCACTCTGAACAGCCGATTCAACCTAACCTAACCTTAGTCTTATCTAAAGTTTTGTGTCGGAACTTGATACAACTGTTGCAAGTTCCGAGGATGGCATTAAAATTCTGAGTAGTTCAAAAATCCCTTGTTAAATACTTCTTAAGACATTAAAAAATATAAATACAAAATTAATTTGGTGGATCTACAACTCATGGAGACCCAAGGTCTAGTGTATTACATCTCTCAAGTGAATAATGTCTTATCGACTAATTTGAGATGCGCTTTTCATATCTAGAACTACTCTTGGAGAATTTGATAATTCCTCACAAGAGCCAGAACGTATGAAAACAAATTTAAGGTGACACAGGCAGGCATGACAGACCTACGCACCACGGATAATGCCTATAAAATTCTTATCGAATTTTTCAACAAGGTTTTGTTTTTGAAAAAAAAAATATATCCTTTATTTTTTGAAAAATTCTTAACCTTAAAACTTTTTTTATATTTTTTATTAACAAATATTGCTTTAAAAAAGAATCAGTCTAAAAATACATATTTTTTTTCCAAAATAAATGTTCAGTATTTTGACGAAAACAAATCCAAAGATTTTGATGTGGACAAAACATTTACCAATAAACTTTTGTTCATTTAATATTTGTAGTATTTCTAAAACTGTTATTATGCGCCAAAATTGCTTAACGTATAATGAAATTGGTAAAGAGCTCAAAATAAGTTTATTCACAGTTCGAAGTGTTATTGAACAATTCGAAAACACCTGTTCAAAGGAAAACAAGAAAAGAACAGGCCGATCTTGTATTTTTTCTGATAGGGAAAACGCAAAATTCTAAAAGAAGTGTTCCAAACCTTGCCGAAGAAGTGGAAATTACTATTGGTAAACATCTTAGTGAGCAAACTCTTCGTATTTGCCCGATTAAAAGTATCACAAAAGAGATTGGAGAAGAAAAGCCATTCATTTCGGAAGTGAATGGAAAAACAGTTTGGAATTTGCCAAAACGCATTTAAACAAACCAAGTGAGTTTTGGGAATCGTTTGTTTTTTCCAATGAGTCGAAATGTAACATTTTTGGGAGCTGAACAGTAAAAATATTGTGTCTGCTGTCAAACATGGTGGAGGCAGCATTTTGGTTGTGGGGTGTATGGCGGTAAATGATGTGCGCAATATAACTTTGATTGAAGGTCATATGACGGCCAACGTGTACATTGACATTTTGCGTAGTTATTTAAATGACAGTGTTAAAAAGCTTGGTCTTATAAATTCATTTGTCTTTAAAATGATCCTAAGCACACTGCATTCGTGAGTGAATTTTCTTTAATACTCCAAGGCATCTTAAAACTCACTCCTGACATTCATTGAAAATTTATAAAATCATTTGCGACAAACATTGAGAAAATGAGATTTCTTTAAAATAAGACCTTTAAAGGATTATAATGGAAGAGTGGGACCAGATATCGCGTGAAACCAAACAAACTCTAGTTTATTCAATGGACTGAAGATTGCAAGCAATCATTGATGCTTTTTATTTGTTAATTTGTAAGTTCTAATAAAACTGTTAAAATTATAATTGTCAATACTTTTTGTATCCACCGCATTTTTCGAAAAATGATTATCTGAATTTTTACAGATTTAAAAAGGATTTTCTTTTCTTTAAAGCTTAATGTTTGTACATTGACTCAATTTAACTTTTTTAGCTTCTCATAGGAAATTCTTCTAATCGGTCCGATTTGTCAAATCAAAAATGTTGAGATTTCTCGATGTTTAAAGATCCTTCGAATCTAAATAAAAAAATTTGAAAACAAATTAACTAACGGTTTTCTATAAATCAAAAAAACAAAAAAAAATTGTCACATCGAATATTTTACGAACAAAAAACGATTTTATCTTCAAAATAATTTTATGCAACGAAGAATAACGTTTTTGACATCTGGTACAATTTTGAGAAAAATCGAATTGACAGTTTTTTTTACAAAAAATAAAAACCTGACAAAAAAGTATCGTATTTCAAAATTAAAGATATTAGCTCCAAACTGATTCCATCTTATAGAAAATAATGTGTTCGATATTCAGTAATTTTTTTATAAAAATCCGACAGTAAGTTTTTTTTTCATAAAAATTAAGATCTACAACAAATAGTACGCAAAATTGGTAAAAATTAATGTTCGATTCTCGATATCTCGTGAAAAAACTAAGGTATTAACTTCAAAACGATTTCATGCTGTGCTAAGTTTTTTTTAGAAAAATCCAAACTGTACTTGTTTACAGAAGAAATAAAAACTTTCAAGAAATGCTACTTAAATTGGTAGAAATTGGTTTTCGACTAAAAATGATATCAAACTGTTTCATCATAATGCAAAATTTTGTTAGCAATTTTTAGTTAATTTCTTAGAAAAATTCAACTGACAACTTTTTTAACAAAACACGAAAATAACAAACTGATAAAATTAAATTATTTGTCTCACACAAAATATTGTTATGAACAATTTGTTAAAGTCTTAAACAAGACCAATCAACAGACGAGGTGGGAAGCTATCAGTGTGGGTCGCACCCCAGCCTCTTTTTTTTTATAATTTGACAGTATGTTTTTCAACTAATGTTTATTAAACTATTTAAGACAAAAAATAATTTCAGAGCCAAATAAAACAGTTGAAAATCTCAAAAGCTCCAATAAATTTGAATATTAACGGAGAACTGGATTTAAACGTCCTTAACATTTCTTTAAAATTAGTATTAATTTGAAATGCTAAAAAAGTAAAATAAAACTGATATAAAACTAAATTTTGGAAAAAATGCTCGAAAACATACAAATATGTAGCCAACAAACAGTACATTCTTTTTTTATGTTGGTAACAAAAATTCTCAGAATGTCAGGGTAAATATCGATATCTTGAAAAAAAAAAACGGTTTCTAGCACTTCGCTCAATAGTTTATATTTTTTATAAGTTTATTGTAGATTGTGTCAAAAATTAAGCCCGCTAGACAGTGTAATAGCGAACAGGAGGTGATTTTAGCAGACGGCAGACGGGTAGACTAGAATGGGATGGATGAAGTAGATCGGGACGCAAAAATCCGAAATAGTACACCGGCAATGATGATGATTATGGGTTTAAAATTTAAATAAGGCAGGCATTTTTCTGATGTATTTAAATTATCCGTTTTATGTGAAGTTAAAATTAAAAGTTTTCATCAAAGAAAAAAAAAATAAAATCCCTCCATAATTATTATGTGAAAATTATTCCGTTAAGAAACACATAAACACCATATGTTTTCCAAATGTAATAAACTTCGTTCAAAAACACATACAAAATCCTTGCTTGCTTTCGAGATTTATTGCTTTGAGCGCATAACTTCGCAGGAAAAAGCATTAAGTCAAAACAGAAATATTTCCAAACTTAATTGAAATCTGAAATCTCCTTAACATGAGCTTTGTACCTACCTCAAACCGATAAGACAATAAACTAAAACTTGCAACATATTGTGTCCTTGTATAATATTCCTAATGTCGTATATATAATATATGTATAACCATTGTGTATAGTGTATATCTCATTGACCTCCAACCGAAGGACTATTAATTTTACTTTCATTTACCTATAGGCTTGTATTTTTTCTTTTTTCTCAACGATTCCTTTTAATTAATTTATCTAAATACAATTTTAGTACAACAAACGATCTGTTTTATAGTTTTAGTTGGAGCGAAATATTCAGCCCCCAGAAACATTATTTTTCTTTTCTAAATGTAGAAAAAAGTCTTGATGTGTCGTAATGCAATGGATGGATGGAAGAGGTTTCTGTATGGGCAGTTAGCAGTATAAAGTAAGCCAACCATACGCGGTTCAACAACTCAAATAGGTAAAACTAACTACAAAAGTTTGGTAAGATTTGCAGTCCGGCAATAGTATGGCAGACAAATTAAAGCTGTAGGGTGAAGTAAGTGATTTAAGGAATCGAAACCGTGTGTCTCGCTAAAAGCAACTGAGAAAACTACTGCTCTAGCCCATAGTATTGAAGGAACCCCAAGGTTTTTGAGTCTCCTACAATCTTCAGATTCAGGCTCTCTTGGAGACGTTGTTCATTTTCAACAGGACAACACAACGTGACACACAAGTGACGATAAAATTGCAACTTTTCAGGAAAAGACCATGTTAGTTCTGGAAGAAACGATATAAAATGGCTTTGGAAATCTTGTGATTCAATACTTTTCGACTTTTTTCTTTCATATCAAGTAAAAGAAAGAAAAAATAAGGCCACAAATGAACGAAATATCTTAAAAAATATGCCGGTGATACCATAACAATTTAAAAAAAATAACTTTTTGGTTTACCCAAAATATCTTACGAACCAATAACTAGCGACTTTAATTAAATGTTATATTATGTTATGTGATGTGACACCAAACTGCTATAATTTTGAAAAAAAATCAATTAATGGTATTTAAAAAAAACATTACTTTACTTTGTAAAAATTGATTTTCGGCTCAAATATATTTCCAAAAAGAGGCTGGGATGCGACCCACATTGATAACTTCCAATCTTGTCTGTCGATTTGTCTTGCCTTAAAGGTTTGTAGGTTTTCGTGTTTTGTTAAAAAAATTTGTCAGTTAAATTATTCTAAAAAATTTAAAAATTATACCAACAATATTTTGCATATGATAAAATAGTTTGATTTGAAAATCTATTTCTGTTAACGACATTTTTAGTCGAAAACCAATCTTTGGTATTTTGTAGTAGGTATTTCTTAAAAGTTTTTATTTCTTATATAAACAAATACAAATTGGATGAATGAAAAATTATTTGAAGTCAATATCTTCTATTATTCACGAGATATCGCTAACCGAACGTACATTTTTCCAATATTGCGTTCTACATATTATTTTAGATTTTAATTTTTCATCAAAAAACCGAAAGTTAGATTTTATAAAATATTTACTGAATGTCAAAAACAATATTTTCTGTGAGATAAAATTAGTTTGAAGGCAATATCTCAAATTTTTGAAAAGATATTTCAGTCGAAAGTAAATTTTCACCAAGTAATGTTATTTTTAGGTTTTTATTTTATGTTAATAAACTGTCAATTCGATGTCTCTCAACATTTTACAGATTGTTGAAAACAATATTCTTCATAAGATAAAATTAGTTTAAAGCTATAATCTCAAATTTTTGAAAAGATATTTGAGTCAAAAAGCAATTTTTACCAAGTTTTAGTAATATTTTTTAGGTTTTTATTTTATGTAAGAAAAACTGTCAATTAGATTTTTTTTTTCAAATTTTCAGCAGATGTCAAAAACTTTATTCTTAATTGTATACAATTATTTTGGAGCTAAAATCGTTTTTTGTTTGTAAAATATTCGAGGTGACAATTATTTTGTTCAGTTTTTTTTTTTGATTTATAAAAAAAACCATTAATTGGATTTTTTATCCAAAAAATATTCTTGTTTGGTATCACGTTATAATACATAAAATAAAATTTAATTCAAGTTACTAGCGTTGTTGGTTCGTGAGATATTTTGGGTTAGCCAAAATGTTCACCTTTTTTTTAAATTGCTATGGTAAAAAAAACCATCCACTCAATTTTTTTGAAAGTCCTTTCTGCATCTTTCTGCATTATTATCTGTTTAATAAAATTTATTTGAAGTCCTTGACCTATGGACGACGAAAAAAACTTCCCGAACGTACGGACGTACGAACACACACGCACGCACATACATCTGTCTTCAAACAAATTTATTTAGACACTAGGGACCTTGAAACGTCAAGAAATGTCAAAATTTCAATTCGACAAATCAGACCGATTACAATAACTTCCTATGGGAAGTTAAAAATTAAAAATATTGTCTTAAATCTAATTTCATCTTATAAAAAATGTTGTTTTCAGTAATTTTATAAAAATTCCACAGTAAGTTTTTTTCATAAAAATTAAAATTTCCAAAAAATACTTCACAACATTGGTAAAAACTCATGATGTATTGACTTCATTCTGTGCTAAATTTTGTTGTTAACGGAAGATAATGGCATTAGAAAAATCCAATCTGTATTTTTTATAAAAGAAATAAAAACTTTCAAAAAATGCAACTAAAATTGGTGTTCGATTAAAAATCTCGGGAAAAAAAACAGATATTGAACCCAAACTTCTTTGATCATGTCCAGAATATTGTTGCTAAGTCTTACATACATTTTTAGAAAAATGTACAACTTTTTTTAAAACACGACTCAAGTATTATGAAAACATAGAAAGAGATTGACTTTAATTTTTTTATCCCACACAAAATATTGCTATTAATATTTTGTTGAGGTTTTAGAAAATTCAAAAGACGTACGCGGATGGGAAGTTATCAGTGGTGGTCGTATCAAAGTCTCCTTTTTTATATATTGAAGTTCAACCTTTTATTAGATACTATTTTAAAGGTTCTACAATCTACATAGTCTGTCATTGGACATCTTATACTTTCAAGATATTTGAAACTTTACCTGCTTTCTCTACGGGTTGCTAAGCACTGTTTACGAGATGATGACTGAGAGGTTGCGATTCTTGAACAGAATCGTTTTTAAGTGTGATGATTTTCATCCCCACGATTTCTGTTTCTTTATCCATTAGCTCGTCATTTATTGGAGTTCCTATGTTGTCTGGCGATGTTTCAGGTAATTTTTCAGAATCCATCGTTTTGATCTGATTGCTGTCAAGACTGCTTGCAGCACATCGTTGATCACCAACTAATACCAATCTACACTAATATTATAAAGAGGAAAGATTTGTATTTTTGTATGTAACGAATAAACTCAAAAAGTACTGCACCGACTTTAATAATTCTTTTTTCATTAGAAAGCTACATTATCACTGAGTAACATAGGCTATATTTAGTACTATATTAATATTACTATAGAAATCTTTATAAATTCCTATTAAAACAAACCGAAGGTGTAAAAAATTTGCTATAAAATGTCTTTCATCGCATACGCTGCGAAGAGTATTAATGATAGGACAAAAAAATGTTTTCTAATTTAGTGATTCATGGTCGTTTTAATTAGCATGCTTATAACTTAAATATCTGTGCCTATTTATGTCTACCCGTGGGAAACCGGGAGGGGCCGCTAGTATTAAATATAGTTTCATCTTTACCATTTCACCAATATCAGTTGTCTTTTTTTCGGCTCCTGAATTATTAACTATTGATGAAATATTAATTAGAAGCAAAATCTTTGTGATCATTCTATCAAAAACTGCATTGAATTCAATAGAATTGCAAATAGGAAAACGTTTCAAAAACAAAAATGTATTTATAATAATAAGAACTCTTCTGCTATCACAAGCTTACAATTTCTCGAAATTGTTTACAAGTATCGAAGTTCAACTAATTTAATGACTTTTTCAATTTTCCGATTTCACCATTTACCCTAATTACACACCCACACAAAAAAAAAAACTAAACCATTTCCAAAAAATACATTTTCCAAGCTAATTTGTTGCTTTGACAAATCTTTCAACAAGAAAAAAAAAGGAGACACAAAAATCACAAAATACATTATTGTGATTTCCTTGGAAGAAAATGAACAAAAATACAAAATTCAATTGCCCGGAAGAATAAAAAGGACACACTATCTGTCATCCTCGGAAATTATAGATTTCAAAAACACAAAATAAAATCCACCCACAACAACCAAAATCACAGTACACATACACACACACAAACACACATAAAACAGAATGCTATGCGCCTTTCTAAGAAAATAAACAGCAGCAGGAGCAAAAAGAAAAATAAGTAAAAACAGAAAACTACCAAAAGGATAAACATGAATCGATGAAACTCTAAAAAGCCACAATAGATGACAATTTATTTTGTGTGTGTGTTTTACTTTTTTTTTAAATTTGTTTCCTTTATCTTTGAACACATTTACAAACATACAAAGGTATGTACATATATTTTATAACAATTTCAATGTTAAAAAGAAAATTTCAATGCAAAAAAGAAAACACAATTTTCTTTACACGAACAAGCAATGTGAATATTTCAGTTTTTCTTTATTTTTATTTTTGTTTTTGTTTTTGTTTTGTTTACTTATGAGTCCTTTTCAGTTTTCAGTCTATAAACAACAAAAATTTCTTCTTTATACCTACCTCTACCTACTCATTGAAATTGCTTTTAGCCGACATCTACTGTGTTCTGTTCTGTAACATTCGAAAGGTGATGTCCTTTTGAAACTTAAGTGCCAACTGGCTCTTGGGAGTTGTGATGCTGTAACATCTTCCTGCGTCTTAGCTTTTTTTCTTTGTTATGTTTTTTTCTTTTATTTCAATCTTTTCATATGATATGTTTGTATGTATATGCGTATTTATTTTCTTTACATCAATTCCGTATTTGGCGCCGTTTCTTTTCAGATACTTTTCTGGATTTTAATGCATTGCGTTGTCCTGGTTCACACACACACACACAACACAAGTAGCAGCCAACAAGTTGAAATTGCGTAACACAAATCAAAGGTCCATTTCGAATACAAATCATTCAAAATCTTTACAAAAGAATAAAAATAGTTTCAAGAAATTCGTTTTATGAAGAAACTCGTTTTCATGGCACTGTACTTATAATCAATGCATTCATTTTTCAGAATTCTGTTTTCATAAGGAACAAGTTCGAAAGTAGGTGATAAAAAGTCTTCATAATTAGCGATAAATCGTTTTTAGGAAAAATTCGCTTTTGATATATTAAAAACGATATTTTGTGTGAGATACAAAATTTAAAGTCAACATCTTACTTTTTTTTATAATACTTGAGTCGAAAACCATTTTTTATCAGTTTTTTTTTGTTGTTTTCGTGTTTCGTGTTTTGTAAACAAAAGTTGTCCATTGAATATACGTTTGATTTTTGCCGAGATTTATTGTCGAATATCAATTTTTACCAATTTTAGGAGCAATTTTTTAAAGTTGTTATTTCTTATATAAAAAAAATACATATTGAATTTTTCTAAAACGACCATTTTCTTTTTTTTTTTTTTTTTTTTTACACTTCAGAGTTTTCAGAAAGTAGTTAGCTTACAGCAAGCGTCACACTACGATCAGAGGCTCATCATAAGTGCATGTGTTAGTTGTTAGTAAGAAAATAATACAATTATTATAGCCTAACACACGCACAAAATACAAAACAAATAATTATTAACATTTAACATGAATTATTACAGAACATCAAAAAAAAATAAAATAAAAACGTTTACGATAGTGGAGCACTGGTTCTAAACAATGATTTTAATCCCACCTTATTTAAATTTAAATCAATCGATGAACAATTTAAGTTATATAAAATGCTCATTCGACTTAAAGCTTCATTCTTTCCATAGTTAGTTCTATGGAAGTCAATATGTATAAAGTCAAAA
Source organism: Eupeodes luniger (assembly GCA_951509635.1). NCBI lineage: Eukaryota > Metazoa > Arthropoda > Insecta > Diptera > Syrphidae > Eupeodes > Eupeodes luniger. The sequence goes on along the minus strand of OX608073.1, from coordinate 99,929,847 downwards.
GTACGCAAGTGATGAGTTCCGCCTCGGTAATTTAAATGTATACAAGATAGTAAATAAGGTGCATCAATTTCACCATTAATGAGTTGATGAAAAAAAATTAAATTATTATTAACACGCCTCTGATGGAGAGTTTGCAATTGAAGAAGTTGAATACGATGTTCATAGGGAGGAAGATCATAAGGATCTTCCCACGGAAGACCCTTTAGGGCGAAGCGAATGAAATTATGTTGAATTGATTCAATACGTTTCTTATGAATTTCGTAATAGGGGCTCCATACCTGCGAAGCATATTCAAGATGAGGACGAACATGACAATTGTATAAAGAAAGAGTAACATAGGGATCATTGAACTCCTTTGCCCAGCGTTTTATAAAACCAAGCATAGAACTTGCTTTATTAACAACAAAGTTAATGTGATGTGTAAATTCTAAGTTGGAACAGAAATGAACACCTAAATCTTTAAATGTGGAGACGCGACCGAGTTTTTGCTTTGATATACAATAATCAAATACACTACCGATTCGTTTTTTAGTAAAAGTTATCGTCTGGCATTTAAAAGGGTTGAGGGTAAGGCTATTTTTGCCACACCAAAATGTAAAACTATCAATGTCAGCTTGTAAAAGGATGCGATCTTGGGTGGACTTTATTATCTTAAAAATTTTCATGTCATCAGCAAAAATAAGAACATCACTTCAGCGTAGACTTGACGATACGTCGTTTATAGATAGGATGAATAGAAAAGGGCCAAGATGGCTTCCCTGGGGAACACCAGATTGAGCAACAAAAGGTTCAGAATGACAATTTCTAAATTTTACCTCATAGGATCTGTTTTCAAGGTATGATTTGATCCAAGCTAAGAAAAATGGTGGAAAACCAAGGCTTTAAGTTTAAATAAAATAATTCCGTGGCTAAGTTGGTCAAAAGCTTTGGAAAAGTCAGTGTATATGCAGTCAACTTCATAACCTTGTTCTAAAGCGTTTGAACATATGTTTGAGAATGTGAGGAGATTAGTAACGGTTGATCTTTTTTTCACAAAACCATGTTGCTGTTCGCAAATGAGATTTTTACTAAAAAATACTACACTTTCACAAACAACTTGTTCAAACAATTTAGGTATGCAAGAAAGCTTTGCAATGGGCCTGTAGTTTGTTATATCCGCCTTGTTACCTTTCTTGAAAATTGGTGAAAGAAATGCCTTCTTCCATAAACTGGGAAATTTGCCTGTTTTTAGAGAAAGTTTGAATAAGAACGTAAGGGGTTCAACTAAAACATTACTACACTTTTTTAATATTATCGCGGGAATACCATCGGGGCCGGCTGAGCAGTCATCATACAACGCGGATTAAAGATCAAGGACCGTACTCTGCAGCACAGGGATGTGACTACAGCTAGTTTGCGAAAAGGAGTGAAGATTATGAAAATATGCTTCATCAATTTCTTGAGGGCTATTAACAAAAGATTCACGGAAATTTGTTGCAAAAGCGTTACAGATATCAACAGTTTTATTTAAAGAAAGATTCTTGTAAGTGAAGTTTACTGGAAAGCCATCTGATTTTTTCTTTAAGTTTACAAGTTTCCAAAATTGTTTAAGATTCTCTTTCAAAGAGGTGCCCATATCAGTAACATAAATAGCATATAAAAAATTTGAAAGAGACTTAAATTCGTTAAAAAGTTCAACATAAAAAGAGAAATTAATTGGAGACAGAGTTTTGAGATAAGTTTTCAATGCCTTATTTCTTTTGTTACGCAGTAAACGCAATTCTTTCGTGTACCAAGGGTGGCTAAAGTCTGTATTTCTTGATTTCTTTAAAGGTACATTTTTTTCTAAACAATTATTAAAGATCTTATAGAAATTTGAAACTGCTTCGTCAATATTAGAAAATGCTAAAGTATCAGCAATTCCAGAAGTGATTAAATCTTCAGACAACAACTGGAAATTAGCTTTTCTGAAGTCAAAATTATATAAGCAATCAAAGGAATTACTGTGTTCAGTAAGGTGATTACTTAAGTCAAAAAAAATGTCCAAGGGGGGGTGATATTTATCAATATTAGTAATTCCTGATCTAGATTCTAGAACAAGAGTACTAATAGCGTCAGAAGAAAAGACTAAATCGAGAATTCGATTTTTTGAGTTTTTAATACAGCTTGTTTGCTGTAAGTCAGTAAAGAGGGTTTTATCGAGAAAAGATAGTTCCAATTGTGAAGAAGAGAGAGAGGCTTCAAAGTAAGATTCAATGTGTGGTAAATTAAAGTCACCTAGAAGTAATATATTGGTGTCAGAGCAGGACAAACTGATAACAAAGTCTAATGCCAAGGAGAGTTCGCTATAAACAGACTCTAAACTTTTTGGAGGAATATAAACGTTTAAAATGAAAATAGTCTTAGTCTGTACCATTAACTTTACACAGACCAGTTCAATTGATAGTTCAAACGGAAAAGATACAGACGAAGAGAGATATGTATTTTTTACCGCTATGAGATTGAGAACACCTCCACCTTAATCCTTTGCATTACCAACATGACGATCATTTCTGTAAACTTCGAACTCTTGACTGAAAAGTTCTTTGTCGGAAAAGCTTGAATTAAGCCAAGTTTCTGTCAAAACGAATACGTCATGTGGAAATGATTGGGAGTTAAGAAAAACGTCAGCAGTCTTACTACGAAGTCCCCTTACGTTTTGGTAGAAGAGGGCAAGCCTGTTGAGTTTTTTGGCTTGGTTTTCATAGAAACATCTCGTTTGTGACTTTGTGAAAATTCTTTGACCAAAGTCTCAGCGGGCCATATATTAGTATTGCAAATGGGATCGAAGAACGTGGGATTCGTTACTATTTTAAAAGAGGAAACAAAGCTGTTTGGTTTACTTATCTTAGAACACCTAATGGATGAGCTACAAGGTATGCTCTTGGTAGATACTTAAGTAAAGAACTAAATTTAGCACAGAATGCTATCATATCATTTTGAAGTCATAATCTTCATTACTATTTACGAGAAATCAAGAATCGAACACCAATTTTTACCAATTTTGTGTAATGTTTGTTGAAGATTTTAATTTTTAAGAAAAAATTGACGGTTAGATTTATATACAAATTTAACTGAATGTTAAAAACAACATTTTCTAAAAGGTGAAATTAGTTTGAAGCCAATATCTTTAATATATAATATTTGAGACGAAAAGCAATTTTTACTAGTAGTGTTTTTTTTTTTAGGTTTTTATTAAAAGAAATCGTTACTTCGATTTTTCTCAAAATTTTACCAGATTTCAAAAACGTTATTCTCTGTTACATACAATTATTTTGGAGGTAAAATCATTTTTTGTTCATAAAATATTCGAGTTGACAGTTATTTTTTGTCAATTTTTTGATTTATCAAAAACCGAAATTATTATAGTTTGGTATCACATCACATTATGCAAGGTTATCATTTTGCGGTTTCAAAAGTCAACGTTAATTAAACACATATAAAATATTATTTTTCATGATATTTCTTTTTTTTTTCATGATATTTCTTTTTTATTATAAAGTTTAAAAGTTAACCTTGTGTGTTAATTTTTGACACATATTGGGCGGTATGTCAGCCATAACTTGACGAATGTTAGTTTTTAAGTGGTCAAGAGTTAAAGGTTTATCGTTTATCTGCATAAACACGGTCTTCGGCATAGCCCCACAAAAAAAGTCCAGCGGTGGCCAGTTGATATCGCCACGACTCGGCCATGAAATGTCTCTTGCAATAAAGTTATATTCGCTCGAGCTGTGTGGCAATTGGCACCGTCTTGTTGAAACCATATACTCTCAAAGTCGTATTCTTAAATAGCAGGCAAAAAAAGTAGGTTATCATATGCCCAAACCTCTCCGAATTGTCGATGATAGTCGTTCCATCTTCGTTTTCGAAGTAGTAAGGTCCAAAAACACCTCCTCGCCAGACCAAAGAGCGCACCAAACAGTGACTTTTTGTGGATGTAATGACCTCTTTTCAATTACTTAAGGATTCTCAGAATCCCAAATACGACAATTTTGTTTACTAACACAGCCACCGAGTGAGAAATGTGCTTCGTCACTGAAGAAAATTTTGTTCGAAAAATCGCCGTCCACTGCCTGTTGTTCGAGCACCCATTCGACGTATCTACGACGCACGTTGTGAATGGTCAGCTGGCTTCAGTTGTTGTATGAACTGCTCTTTATATGATGATGTTATATGTAAGACAGTCCTAATTCCTGAGAACGACGAGGAGTTAACACATTCGGGTCTTCGGCAACACTGTCACTTACAGCAGCCATATTTTCAGTGGTACGAGCGAAACGATGATGCACGGGGCTTACAATAACTGTAATCAATCCAGTCTCTTCAAATTTCTTCACAATTTTTGAGTAGTTGGACGATTATATAAACCATAATCTCCTCTTAAAGCACGATATGTAGCTGTGGCAGAATCACCATTTTTATATTAGGTTTTATCAATTTTTTTACGTTGTGCAATAGTAAAGCGATCCATTTTCGGAAATGTCAGGCTTTCAACTTGAAAAAAAAAAAAAATTGGTTTAACAACTTAGTTTGACAGATGTCGAATTTCAGCCCTATACTTTTGAAGCCGCAAAATGGATAACCCGTTATAATATACAATTTTATTGAAGTCGATAATGTTATTAGTTTGTTTAAATTGCTTTAGTAAAAAACCACCCGCTTAATTTTTTTGAAAGTTCTTTTTACATCTTTCTGTATTATTATCTGTATTGCAAAAGTTATTTGAAGTCGAGTAAAGGTACTGGTTCCTTTGATATAGAAAACGAAAAAATCTTCCCGAACGTGCGGACTTTTCTAGGGACTTCGAAACGTCGAGAAATGTCAAAATCGGACAGATCGGACCGATTACAAAAATTTCCTATTTGAAGTTGATAAGTATAAATCATTAGGAACAAACTCAATTTTGGTCGGCAGAAAGATTCAAAACTGCTTATTTTTTTTATAAGAGCTAATTTTAGAATCGACTTTTTTTAAAAATAGTTTCCTAATGCGATTTTTATCAAAGCTTCATTTTAAATCTTTGCTGTTTTGGCAAACTTGTAAAACATTATGTTTTTTAATAACCATAATTTTCTTAAGACAGCAACAATTGATCAAACCTGACAATTGTACAAAAAAGTATTGAAAGTTGAAACACTATCGACAACGACGCACGATATCATAACAAAAGCCGGCGACATATCGCTTTAGTGTTCTACACACATCCATATAAGTACGTATTTTTGTTTATAAATGTATTTTGTGTGATTTTATTACATAATTTCTTGTTTTGTCTGTTTTTCTTTTTTGTTTTTCATACAAAAAAAGACAAACAAAATTGTCTGATGTGTCGCTGCCGATTTGGTTTCGGTGTTGGCTGAAAAATAATACCCGAAAATGCAATAAATCTACAAATACACACACACACCCAAGAGAAAAAAAACACCCACTACCTAAAAGGGATGAATACATCATCATCATCATCTTCATTATCATCATCACAGAGAAACAGAGAGAGAAACATAGAGAGAGATAGAGAGAGGAGCAAAAAGGACCCTTTTTTCTGGTTATATTGACGTCATTTATTCTCAAAGATTCCCTTATATTATTACATGCTTAACCCAGGATTGTAGTAGTTGTACAGAATAATATAATGATTGTATGCTTCACGTGCCGACCTTGCGCAACTTTTTTATTTTGTCCTATTTTTGCCCTGGATTTCGGAGCTTAAAGAGTGTATGTACAATGTATATACAGTATACACATAGTAGACAGTAGGCTTAATTGATTTATAAGTTGGGATATTTTAAAAAGGTCCTAATTGAATTGTAAATATTATTGCATTTAACTTGTTGAAACTATCAGGTCGATTTGTTAAGTCAAAAAGGTTTCATTTTGATATTTAAAAAAAAAAAGATTGTAAAGAGAAAAGCTGCAAGTCCTCGATATCTTGACGTATTCTATTTTTATGCTCATAAATGGATTGTGGAGCATTAACAAGTATACAATCCTTCCAGTGGGCCACAATGAAAACAATCGAAAAGATGTAGTCACAAGATCTCAGTGGCTAATTATGATCACCTTTTCGAGAAATAATACCTTCAGGTATTTTTTTTAGTTGCTTCTGGGGCACGTAGCGTACAGCTCTCCTAATTGGGGGTTATTTAAAAAGAAACCTTCTATTAAAAAACCCTGTGTTTATCCTCTCTTCCGCTGACAATTCATGCCTATCTTTTAGGAACCAAAGCTCGGATTTATCGATTTTTAGATCGTAATACACACAAAGTTGTGTAACGTCATACATGGTTGTGAATCAAACGAATTCAAAGTTAACTCTGGAATTCCACAAGGTATGCATTAAGGCCTTATTCTCTTTATTTTATTCAAAAACAATTTACCGTCTGTGTTAAAACACTGTAAGCGCATCATTTACCAACGATGTTGAAATTTATTTTTCAAAACTGTTTCAAGTTCTCGTGACTGTGAAGAATTGCAATGTGATCTTAACTCGTATTTTGTATTGGTGGTTTCGTTACTGTCTGCTTCTTAATGTTGATAAATGTAAAACTATGAGCTTTACGAGAAAGCTTTCATTTTCTCGTGTCATTAAGTCAATTAATTAAGTCAATAACTAAGGCTAATTCAATTCTTTGCTGGATTACGAGGAAATCGAAACAATTTTCTGATCCTTATGTAATAAAGCAGGGTTTTATAACATTTGTTCGCTTGTAAGGTCTGAGAGTAGACTAGAACTGGGGCCTATTTCTTAAACAATAATAATTTCGACAGGTGACAACTTGTTAATTTACAACATGACAATTGTCAAAATCTAAATAATTTGACAATTTTGTAGAACTGTAGGAAAATAATTGTCATCTTTTCGTTTCATAATGAAATTGTCATGACAATGAATTGTCAAGTATTTTTTCACAATTGTCTTCCGACAAATTTGTACTGACAATTCTTTTATGAAATGAAAAATTACTCTTTGGATGCTAAAACCCAACTTTTATGTGCATCACATTTTCTTGGAAGTGGAACTCAGTACTAAGTAGATGTCGATGGACAGGATGTTTCTTAATCATCAATTCATCGGTGTGTCAGAAGTAGGTATTTGTAATTTAATGGCAGAACATCTGTTGGAAGAAGAAATTCGCTGGCCAGAAAATATAACTTCCGTATACCACAACGTTTCAGGGGTTTTGCAAATTTTTCATGTGTTGCTGGAATTTTAGATGGTTCTTGAGTAAGAATTAATGCACCAACAGAAAATGAAGAAGCGTTTGTGGATAGAAATAGTGACCGTTTAATTAATCCCATCGTTACATGCGGTCCAAAATTGTTATTCTTTTATTTTTCTGCCCGGTAGCCAGGATCCGTCCACGATGCTAGGCTTCTCAGAAACAGTTAATTAGCAAAAAGATGTTTTACTATGTTTTATGTACGTATCTTTTTAATAATTAACACGATTTTGCAAACTGAAATTTTAAAATTAAAAGAGTGCCAGCGATCTGTTACTTTCTAACATCGGAAAAAGAATGCAAAGGTTTCGTTCCATATTTCATCATTTTTCGATCAAAACACATTTCAAGATTACCTTTACCATGAAATTGTCACGACAATTTTGTGAGTATATGACAAATGCAAAATGGTCATGACAAATTTATTATTGTATTTTTCTGACAAATTTGTGAGACAATTCTGACAAATTTGTAGAATTGTCAATTGCAATTTTGTAAGAAATACGGCCCTGGTGCAAAAAAGTTTCTTCAGATTTCCGCTTAGGGGGTTAAGATCAACTAATTCCTAAGATTCTTATGAGGACAAACTAAAATATTGACTCTTTGCGTCTTACGTCTCGTATTAACTTTAATATTCCCCAAAGAAACCTGAAGAATTTAACCAATATACGCATTTCAATCTGTCTGACTAAATTATTTAGTAACATTAATTTTAAATCTATCAGTTTGTTTGACCATGGAATGAATTTATCAAGTAAATAAAAATCAACTTTTTTAGACAGTTAATCTATGGATTGTTTTAGGCCAAATACGGAAAAAATAAAATGCAATTTTCGAAAAAAATCTGGCACCGTTTCCCGAACTCAATTCGAAAATGTATGACATATAAGGCTACTATGAATACAATTAGTATATAAACCGGAAGTTAAGGGATTTTCCATTTTGCGGTTTCAAAAGTATAGCTCTGGAATTCAACTTCTGTCAAACTAAGTTGTTAAAATGGATCGTTTAACTATCTCACAACGCATAAAAGTTGTTAAACCTTACAAAAATGGTGATTCTACCACAGCCACATATCGTGCTTCAAGAGGAGATTATGGTTTACATAATCATCCAACTATACGCAAGCAAGTGGCAAAATTGTGAAGAAATTTGAAGAGACTGGATTAATTACAGAAATTGTTAGGCCTGTGCATCATCGTTTCGCTCGTACCACAGAATATATCACTGCTGTAAGTGAAAGTGTTGCCGAAGACGGGAATGTGTCGATTCCTCGTCGTTCTCAGGAATTAGGACTGTCTTACGGCACATTATAACTTATTTTGCATTAGGATCTACACCTACATCCATATAAAGTCTAGCTCACACAACAACTGAAGCCAGCAGTGGACGGCGATTTTCTTCAGCGACGAAGACCATTTCTCACTGCGCACTGTGGGTATGTTAATAAACAAAATTGTCGTATTTGAGGTTCTGATAATCCTCAAGTAATTGAAGAGGGGCCATTACATCCACAAAAAGTAACTGTTTGGTGTGGTTTTTGGTCCGGAAGTGTGATTGGACCTTACTTCTTCGAAAACGACGTTGGAACAACTGGCACCGTCAATTCGGAGCGTTATGTTCATGTGATAACCCACTTTTTTTTGCCTGCTTTTTAAAGAATACGATTTTGAAAATATGTGGTTTCAACAAGACGGTGCAACATGCATCACAACTCGAGCGAATATGGCCTTATTGCAAGAGACATTCCATGGCCGCGTAATTTCTCGTCGTGGCGATATCAACTTGCAACAATTCGCGTGGTAGTCATTTGAATGATGTAGTATTTAACACATAATCTCGACGTTCAAACTTTATAGTTAAAAGAATTATCATGAAAAATAGTATTTTATATTTTTTTAATTTACGTTTACTTTTGAAACCGCAAAATGGATAACTCTGTATATCGGGAACTAAGTTTCTAGGCTCTTTAAGCCAACAGAGAATATAAAAAAATTAGGGAAATTCCCAAATGATGCTCATCTGGCTTCAGTTCTTACGTCAACACATTGTTATACAGATGAAGGCATTAATCAGTTCAAACATGTAACACATACTACGAGTATCTTAGCTAGTTACCTTTAATTTGACTCACATTGCAGCATTGTAGTTTTATTTTTATAAATTTAAGTTTCTATTTAGGATTTACTTGTCCCACTGTTTAACCTTTTGTCCTGAAATATACAAATTCCTCGTCTACTTTCAGGATTCTCTATTAGGATTCTTTTGACGTATTTTTATTTTCCCAGAATATTCACTAAAGGTGTGGAATAATAGTCTTTTTCTTCTTTATAGAGAGTTTTTTCTTCAAAACATTGGTTGGAAGGCGAGTCTTTTGGTGAGATGTAATGTTTTCTTTCTTTGTTTGTTTCCTAAACTGTAACCATTCTGTATATACGCAATACGCACACTTTTTCCCATTACTTCCTAGCTATTGTTTTTCTTTTTTTTTACTCGTACAAAAATTTAAATTTTTCAAAAAATAAATAAAATGAAATATTACTATAGGTTACCTGTGCGAGTTGTGAGCGCTGCGCCGCTGTGTTAGGTATTCAAGGAACTCGAAAAAATAAATAATTCCCAAAACCCATCTCAAGCCCAAATCTGTCCTGCACAAAAAGTGATATATAGTTAGAGAGATAAATGAAATAAAAAGAAAATAACGAAATAAACTTGTGGAGTCGTTATGGTTGGTTTGTTATTTTGCTTCGTTTCGTCCTCGGTGGCGTAGTTTTTCGTCCTTATTTTTGTTTTGGGTTAAGGAATTCAATATCTAGATATACATTCACACACATAGATACTAATACTTATGTACATATGTATATTTACACATACTTCAAAATAATCCAAAATGATTGCTATATAATGTCGGTATGTAATTCTATATTTGGTGGGTGTTACTGCGGGAAATTTTGTATAAGAACGGATATTTGTTTTCATTCTTCGATGAGTATGTTGTTATTCTCAGGCTTCAATTTATTGTTATATTTTGTATTTTATTTGTATGTTATTTTGATTTATTTCATTTTTTGTTGTATAAATAAAAATGTGGCCAATACATGAAATGAGATTTGTAGTTTGTTTACAGTTTATGTACCAAAAAACAACCAAACTAACAAAACTGAAATAATATTTATTTAAGTTTATTGTTTCAAGTACGCATTTTTTTATTTGTGTGTTGAAGTGATTTTCGATTTTATCCTTATACCTAGTAAAATTAATTTGGTTATGTGGTCATTGATTGCGACCTGGTATGGTTTATTTATATATGTAATTCAATTTTGCACGATTAAAACAATAAAATTATAGGTATGTAAGCACATGCAAATTGTATCATTTATACATATCGTTTTTACAATTTCTTAGGCTGGAGCAATTTCAGTGCGCTGGACTGTCATGCCAGAGGTCTTGCGTCCAATCCCTGTCTGTGCCCTCTAAAGTTTTTTTCACGGGTACTGCCTCTTGCGAGGAATTGACAACTTCTCCAAGAGTAATTCTTGTCGTGAAAAGGCTTAAAATTGTAGGTCCCCTCCATCTCTGGCAACAGTACTCGTACACAGCAATGGTTGAGACTTGTAAGTCACTAGGCCCTAGTTCTCCACGGACTGTTGCGCCACCCAATTTATTTATTTTTATTCTGGTCTGAATTTCGGTATTTTTTTTTATAATTTTGTTAAAAATAATTCTGACAAATGTTCAATAGTATCAGTTTTAAAATATTAAACACTTAATTTATCATAATCCTATACTCAAAATACTACATTACCATATTACGTATTTACAAAATAAAATAAGGTCAAATTATGTGTTTTAAAATTTTAGCTGATATATGTATTCTGTTTTCGATTTCTGAGGCCTCTATACGTGACAATATTTTAAACCTAAATAATTTTTTCAGTCGTGGCCGTGATTGTATACTCGTACTATCATTTATGTATGTTGAAAAAATGTGTATCTTATATTTCATATCCATTGTTCCTTCTTTTCAACGAATCCCTGATATGTTCTAAGTTCTCAGATCTTTGGAAATATTCAAACCTAAATCCATAAAAAAGGTTCTATAGATTAAGTTATGGAATATCGTCCCATATCGAAATTATGTGCTTTTCTCAAATTGTTTGAATCCCTTGTCCGTGACTTCTGTTATATGTGAAATTCAACATGGGTTTGGGAACAAAATTTAAAATTGTGAATATATTGTTTTTGCTTTTTGTTTTGATGCATTCGAAAAACACTCTCAAGTCGATTGCATCCTTACAGACTTAAGTCTTAAAAAATTCTTCTTATAATGAAGTAAGAAAAATTGGTCTCAACAACCTTTTTGTTATATTGACTTCGTCCTATCTTAAAGACAGATATTATAGTGTCAAAGTCAATTCTGGTGTACCTCTAGGGAGGCAACTTGGTCCATTGATGTTTATTTTAATTATTAATGATTTGCCTTCTATTTTAAATAATTCTGCTTCGCTAATCTGTGCAGATGATGTTAAAATTTGTTAAATTATTAACTCCAAAAAGGTTTTTAAAGAGCTACAAGAAGATATATGTATGTAAATCAATTTTGGGAATGGTGCTGTAAAAATCGTTTGATTTAGAATATTGACAAATGTAAGACAATGTGTTTTACACGAAAACGTAATATAAATAATTGTGACTATTACTGAATTTGTCACGAATAGTAAATAGTTAAGAATAGTGAATAGTTAGTCCAGTTTTCTGACCTTGTTGTTTTACTAGATTCAAAAGTAACGTTTACTATAATTAAAATATAAAAAAGCTAACAAAACACTTGGTTTCGTCAAAAGATAGAATATAAATCTAGCTTGATAAATCTCCCACCTCTTTCTGGTCATAGAAAGTATTTCCAGGTTTGCTTTATACCTGGTGTATTGAATAGAACGATTTCATGTCCATCTATTCTTTGTCGATTGAATTTTAATCTGAGTCAAGCTAGATGAAGAAGGAATTTACCCCTTAGAACTATTTTTAGCAGATCGAACTATGGTATTTTATAGTCTTCTTAATCAATCAATCATTAAATTTAACAAATTTTCATTGGCTCTACAAATGACAATCTCAAACTTTAAATTTAATCTTTTTGCTATAAGTAGTTGAAATTATGTTAATTTTAAGATTCGATTTAAGTCAATATTGTTAATTACCGTTAGCATTTGAGGTATTTAAATAAATACTAATTTCACATTATTGTTAGTTTACATATGAAAATCCTGTCATAATACGTTACTTACATAAAGCTCATTTTGTTTTTTAAAAATTCATTTTTAAAGAAACAATATTTAAAAATACCTATTTTTAACTAAACTAAAATTTCGTCAAAAAATAATTTTACTTTACCATTATGAGTAAAATAAATTAACAATCTAAGATTTTTATAACCTGCAAAGAAATGTGTTAAAGAAGCAGTTAATAAATTGTTGAATAATTTCAATTATTTTTCAATATACATATGTATATTACATACATATGTTTATATTACATAATATATATTGGTATGTTTAAAACTCCAAACCTTTCCCAATATTAAAAAAGTTAAACTTCTAATTCCAGCTTAATTTCCGATTTAAAATAAATGAAGAAAATTAACAATGTGATGTCTCATCCAAACAACTTAAAGAAACACTTTTTCATGTTAAATAAAGACAGTTCCCGTGAAATAACATCTACATTATACAAGCCGAGGTTGACCTCAAACCAAAGTTATATCAAAATTCAAAGTGTGACTATATATTCCCAGAAATGCATTGACAGTCCAATGGCATTTTAAATATTGCATTGGCCTTACAATTCACCACAAATCTGGAAATGTAGAGAATGTAGAATATTGTGAAAAATTAGTTACAATATCTTTGAAAACAAATGCATTTTTTGAAAAAAAGACTAAGAAGCAAATTTATTTATGAAAACCGTTTTGTTTTTGACAAAGACAAGAAACAGTGTCTGGTTTTTATTTTATTCTTACCAAACAAATTTAAAGAAACACTCATCTTCAAAAAAATCCTAAGTAATAAATCGATTAAAATCTTATTTATGTATGTATTTCATCCTTCTAGTACATAAAATAGGCATATACAACAGGATTAAAAGATATAATACACATAATCTAAAATTGACTTTCTTCTTCGTCCTGTTCTGTGTTTTCTTAGTTTGAGAACAAAATTTAATTGGTTTTCTTAATTCAAAGATGCAACTCATTTTTTTTTTATAACATCAATCTACAATCCATACATACATATATATATTTTATATAAGTATTTATGTATACCTACATTTCCATGTAGACTAGACCTTCTGCAACTATTTACTGAATTTAATTACTTTCTGATTATGCCTTTACCTTTTAGATATACTTAAGAAATCGATTATTTCATTAGGTACTTTATAATGTAGGACAAAGCTTTTACCTACCTTCAAACATAAATATATAAATTCTAGGGAGCTACTGTCATCGTTTTTTCTTTAATGTAAGAATTGCAGAATTCTGTCTTATATGTGTGTGTCGAGTATTTAAGTTCATTTTTTTAATTATGTGTTTTTAAAACTCTTTTTGATACCAATTTATTATTTCACTTTTGTTGTCATTGATTTACAATGAAATCTTATGATGATGATTCTACATACATAACACGAACCTTATTATTTAAATTCCTACAATAAGTTTAAATAAATAAAATTCCAGAGTTGTGTTTCCATTTCCAATGAAAATGACGAGCGAACATCTCATTGGGGTTTACTCTCTATGATAAATTGTTAACGAAACTTTTTCCATCTTTTATTTGATAGCTGGGGATGTTTCATCAAATGATTTCTAGTGTTTTTTTATTTTATTTATTTTTTGAGGATAAAAATAAACTTCATTATGTTAGAGAAGTGCTAAAAATTAAAAAAAAAAAACAAACAAACAAAATAAGCTTCACTTAGTTGAATTCTTCTTTTTTCACCTTAAAAAATGAAAACATTTTTCTATTAAATTCGTATTTTCTTTGAATAGAAGAAAACAGAAAAAAATAAGACAATGCAAAATTATACGTACTTTACTTAAGAGGATTTGAAAAATTATAAACATTTTTGTCTATTATTAGAATAGATGCAATTGGTTTAGAGTAAACATTTTTGTGTTTGAATTTACTTCTTTTGATAAAATAATAATATAAGTGGATTTTCCGAAAGGATATTTTGTCCGATATTTATGTAACAACACTATCAAAAATTGGTATTATTGATTTTCGTGAGAATGAGGATAGGGACAGAATCATCGCAAAAAACATAAAAGGGTTTTTAAGATATGCAGAAAAACACTAAGTCAAAAGGGCGTAAGGACATTCAGACGTCCCTCTAGTATGTATGTAAGTTTGAAGATAATAATAATAAGTAGTACAGAGATCATTTTGTATTCAGTGATACTTAATTAATTCTGTTAGAAAATAAACTTATTGGGAGTTAATTAGACAAAATGGAAAACAAATGTTCAGGATGGCGACATTTCCTTTACTGATTTTCACCACACACATGTTTTGGACTGGTTTTTTCCAAATCTATCAATTGTATTGAAAAAGTTTTTATAATCTTTTTTTTTTGTGAAAACTGCATGAACTACAATGCGAAGCCCCTTTTTCAAAGAAACTTACATAGTTTTCAAATAGTAGCTAATATCAAACCAAAACGATGCAGCGTTTTTTTCATTTAGAGGTTTCATTTTTTTAAATAGGTTTTTCGTCAAAAATCTATCAAAAATTGGTATTTTTGATTTTGGTGAGGATGAGGATAGGGACAGAATCGTTTTGGTTAGTGAAGGAATCAATAAATTTGATTCAATTCACAAATTATATTATTTTGAATTTGGAGAGAACATAATTCGTTTGCTATTCAAATTTTGAGCTATATTTAAGAGAATTCTATTGATGATCAGTTAATTTATAAAATTTGGAAGGTAATGGAATGTATCCAAATGATAAGTCAACAGGTATTTTGCTATTGCCAATATCGAGAAATAGTTTGAAAACATTTCTCTAAATTGGTCGTTTTGCAATTTGACTTTTTGGTTCATATTTAATTTGGGTGTTTTATCATACTTTCATAAAAGGTAGACTTTAAACATGGCGTTAATTTCGTCGATTGTCGTATTGATATTACTGTTAATTTCTGGCGAAAATCATCTGCCAATAAAATAATTCCCTAAGCTAACTGGTTTTATTTTCTTTGTAAAACTTGTAAAGTCCAGTCTAAAGCTTTTGTGCCATTGTGCACTTAACCAAAAACTACATATTTACTTTATTGAAATCAATTTTAAATATTAGTGGCAAGTGGTCACTCTTAAAAAATTGATTTAGGACCGATCCTCAGACCCAACAAATATACTCAAACATTTTCATATGAATCGATCAATCGGAATATTTTGGCCCCTAACACTGTGACACGAGAATTGTATGTATTATAGAGATACCTGTGTTTCATAATAAAAATCAAATAATTTGTATTTCATTTCAGTTAGGAAGGTATGCCATTATAGAAAACAAAAATTGCGTTAAAATTTTTTTCAAGAAATGCTCAAGACCAATTCTCAAATCTGCTTTTGTATGGAGTCGATAACTTAACGATTACCATCTTCCAGAAAAAGTCTAAAAGTATTAAATCAAAAGATCTTGGTAGCAAATTTTAATAACCATTTCGAAAAATAAAGCAATCAGGAAATGTCAATGTATTATTGAAACGTGTATCCCTTTGCTTTTAAAACTGGCGTAGTTTTTACAAGTCAAATATCAAAAGACAAAAGTTTTCAAAAGTGACAGCGGCCCATACAGCGAGTTATTCAAGATTAAACACCTCCAAAAAAAACAAAAGTTGATGAAACAGGGAAGATATGTCGAATTCTTTACAAATTTTAATAGGAACCGAGAGTGTCTATAAAAATCTACACTAATATTATAAAGAGGAAAGATTTGTATTTTTGTATGTAACGAATAAACTCAAAAAGTACTGGACCGATTTTAATAATTCTTTTTTCATTGGAAAGCTACATTATCACTGAGTAACATAAGCTATATTAAGTACTAGATTACTATAGAAATCTTTAGAAATTCCTATTAAAACCAACCGAAGGTGTAAAAAAATTAGCCATAAAATGTCTTTCATCGCATACGCTGCGAAGAGTATGATATGATGGGACAAAAAAATGTTTTCTAATTTAATGATTCATGGTCGTTTTAATTAGCATGCTTATAACTTAAATATCTGTACCTATTTATGTCTACCCGTGCGAAGCCGGGACGGGGCTAGTATCTAATAAGAATAAACAGGCGATTTTTTTGCGTCAGAGAAAGAGAAAGCTGTTAAATTTTCTCGAAACTGTAGATATTTTTATAATTGTTTGATTATTTGTAAGTACTAAGAGCCAAAAAAGTCATTTATAAGCTTGTTCAGTTCTGAAAATACAGTAATGTATGCCTTAGAAAAACAAAACTTTTCCCAACTTAACATTTATCAAATAATTTTGATAAAACTGCAATTCAGCCCATCTCACTTTCTCACAAAAAATTATTGCTCCACTCAAAATGTATAGCACTTTTAAGGAAGTGTCAATAAATCTATCCAATGAAATTCAGCTTTGTTGAAATATGTTCGACGTAAATATGTAATTTTCTTGAACTCTTATTAACTCCCCATGGGAAGTTATTGTAATGGGTCCGATTTGTCAAATTGAAAATTTTGACATTTCTCGACGTTTCAAGGTCCGTAGAGTCGAAATAAAAGATTTTTAGAAAGATGTCTGTGCGTGTCCGTATGTCCGTACGTCCGTACGTTCACAACGTTTTTTTCGTCGTCCATAGCTCAAGAACCAGAAGAGATATCGACTTCAAATAAATTTTGTTATACAGACAATAAGCCAGAAAGATGCAGAAAGAGCTCTCAAGAAAATTGCGTGGGTGGTTTTTTTACCATAGCAGTTTAAAAAAAAGGTGAACATTTTGGTTAACCCTAAATATCTCATGAACCAATAACGCTAGTAACGTGATACCAAACAAATATATTTTTGGAAAAAAATCCAATTAACGGTTTTTCTTATAAATCAAAAAAAAACTGAAAAAAAAAATGTGTAACCTCGAAAATTTTACGACTAAAATATGATTTCATCTCCAAAACAATTGTGTGCAACGAAGAATAATGTTTTTGATATCTGATAAAATTTTGAAAAAAATCTAATTGACAGTTTTTTTATAAAAAAATAAAAACCTAAAAAAATCATTACTCAAAGTTGGTAAAAACTGAATTTCGACTCAAATATCTTTTCAAAAAATTCAAACTTATTTTATCTTATAAGAAATATTGTTGCCAACGTTCAGACAAATTTAAAAAAAAAAAGAATTGACAGTTTTTTTTACAAACAATAAAAACATAAACAAAAAATTAATAAAAGTTGTTAAAAATTGATTTTCGACTCAAATAGCTTTTCAAAACTTTAAGATATTGGCTTTAAACTACTTTTAGCTTTCAAGAAATATTCTTGCCAACATTCAGTAAAATTTTGAAAAAAATCGAATTGACAGTTTTTGTACAAAAAATTAAAAACCTAAAAAAAAAATTAACAAAAGTTGGTCAAAATTGATTTTCGACTCAAATATCTTTTCAAAAATATGAGATAATGGCTTCCAACTAATTTTAACTTATAAGAAATATTGTTTTCGACTTTAGGAAAAATTTAAAAAAAAATCGAATTGACAGTTTTTCTACAACAAATAAAAACCTAAAAAAATATTTGTAAAAGTTGGTAAAAACTGAATTTCGACTCAAATATCTTTTCAAAAACTTGAGATTAAGGCTTCAAACTTATTTTATCTTATAAGTATTATAAATATTATTTTAAACATTCAGTAAAATTTTGAAAAAAATCGAACCGACAGTTGTTTTTACAAAAAATTAAAAACCTAAAAAAAAAACAATACTAAAACTTGGTAAAAATTTACTTTCGACTCAATTATCTTTTTTAAAATTAAAAATATTAGCTTCAAATTAATTTTATCTTATACGAAATATTGTTTTAAGCATTCGATAAAATTTTGAGAAAAATCAAACTGATAGTTTTTTAACAAAAAATAAATATCTTAAAAAAACAATACTAAAAGTTCGTAAAAATTGATTTTCGACTCAGATATCTTTTTTAAAATTAAAAATATTGGCTCTTTTACTCACAGCAAATATACATTTCAACATTCAGTATATTTTTTTCAAATCCAACAGGCAGTTCTTTCATAAAAAAAAATTAAATCTATAAAAAATAGTACGCAAATTTGGTAAAAAATTATGTTCGGTTCTCGATATCTCGTGAAAAATAGATGGTATCGACTGCGAATTCATTTCATTCATTCAATTTGCATTTGTTTATTTAAGAAATAAAAACTTTTAAGAAATGCTACTAAAATTGGTAAAAATTGGTTTTTGATTTGGTTTTGATTTTGAAATCAAATTATTTGATTATATGCAAAATATTGTTGGTAATTTTTAAATTGTTAAGAAACAAAACACGAAACCCTACAAACTTTTAAGCAAGACAAATCGACAGACGGGATGGGAAGTTATCAGTGTGAGTCGCATCCCAGCCTCTTTTTTTCGTATTTTCCCCGCAAAAACTTTTGAAAGCTAATTTTACTTTTTCGATTTTGAATTGTTGTCCTTAACATCACCCATCCTTGCGTATTATATTTCAATTAAAAAATATAAGAGCTAGTGTAAATATGAAGACTACGGCCGGCGTATGAGCAATATTTTTTCCCCTGATTAAATACCTAATTTATTTGAGTAAGATTAAAATTTATTAACCCTTTGTAGCCCAAGATAAGAAAAAGAATACATTTATTTTGAAAAACCACAGAGTTAGAAATATAAAAACAAACACGTATTGTCCCAATTTTAAAAATTAATGTAACCAATATTTAATTTAATGTTTAAGGGTGCGTGACATAACTGTAACATTGAGGTTAAAGTAAAAAAAAAATATTTATGCAATTGTGAAACGATCTAAAATAGTTTTTTTTTGTTTATTATTTGAAACATATGTATACTCGAAAAACACTCTCAAGTCGATCGCATCCTTACAGAAAACAAGGCATTTTACATTTTGACTTATCGACCGTTTCATTATGTTGATTTTGTCATAACTTAAAGATATATAAACATCTCATGCCAATATTAAGTCAGTTCTGGTGTACCTCAAGGGAGTAACCTTGGTCCAAAGCTGTTTATTTTATTTATAAATGATTTTATTCTGTTTAAAATAATACTATATCACTTATCGTTGCAGATGACCTTAAAATGTTTCTATTATTATTAACTCCGACAAGGATTGGTAGAGCTACAAGAAGATCTAAATCAATTTTGGGAATGGTGCAGAATCGTTTGATTTTAAATACAAACAAATGTAAGACTTATGTCCGATTTCATAAACAAACACTAAAAGCACTTTTATCTAAAAGCTTTTTAAATTTTATCAGGCCTTTAAATTTTTTCAGTTTCACCAAGCTTGAAATGGGAAATTTCAGGGATATTTTTGTTAAAATAGAGTTTTCTTCACAACCCTGTAAAAATAAAACCCCTTTTTTCTTTCTATTAAGCGAATTGTGTGAGAAAAAATGAGAAAGCATTATATGTTGAAATAAATGACAAGAATCCCAAAATACAACAGTCAGTGTAAACTTCTTCAAAATCAAAAATGAAAATGGATTCTTGTGAACGCGGAATACTCTTGAGCGGCGAATAACTATATGTTGTTCTTCTTCGTCGCATGAAGATGACCAATCTAATATTCTCATTAAAAATTAAAAACATAAAAATGATATTATAAATGCAATGTCGAATTTGTTTACCTATTCATTCTGTACATATCTCCAAATATTGAGAATACAAATTTTACAAAACAAAACATCAGCTGTCAATCTGTCATATTCATTTTTTAATGACACTTTTAAAATTTAATGAGCCAAAAATGGACATTTATTTTTAAAAGGTGTTTAAAAGCTTGTTTACTTTAAAAACGCTTGGTGAAACCAAAATATCACATTTCACAGTTTAAAATCCTGTTAAATGTATAAAAGTTGTTGCTTTTCTCCAGGATCTGCCGTAATCTGAATATTTGATCGACTGTGGACTTTCCTGGTCTAAAACCACACTGATAAGGACCTATCAGGTTGTTGACGATGGACTTTAAACGTTCACATATTACGGCAGAGAAGATTTTGTAAGCGATGTTAAGTAGACTGATTCCTCTATAGTTCGTGCAGTTAAGAGTGTCTCCTTTTTACAGAATCGGGCAAACAATACTGAGGTTCCATTCATCGGGCATGCTTTCTTCCGACCATATCTTACAGATAAGTTGGTGCATGCTCCTAACCAATTTATCTCCAGCTGCCGTTATACAGTCTGTAGAAGTGGTCCTTCCATATCCTCAGCATTGACTGCGATTCCACTATGATGTTTCCACTTTCGTCTTTGCAGCCTTCGGTTCGGTGACTTGTGAACTATATGGTCATATAGTTCACGGAAACATTGAACATTTGAAATCGGATGTTATTTTTGACATCCTATTTATGACTGTTTGGCAACATTCATATAAAATATTTTATTTTAAATTTGAATCTACAGTCAAAATTTTTTCTATTCTTTGTAAAAGGAAACCTGAAAATGTATTTCCATTGCACATTAAATGTTCTTATATTTAAATGAAGTCATTTGAAGAAGTAAAAACATTGATAAAATGAGTTCAAATATATCCTACACCGCCAATTTGAGGGTCTAATAAATCGAAGTTCTAACTCTAACTGAAATTCAAACTAGAACTCTAACGCCTTAGAAATGAGAATTTTTCGAAAAAAAACTGAGTTTTAGAGATAAGAAATTTGTGAAAAAAGTTGACCAAGTATTTTTGTTCCCTCAAACTATCTGATTACATACTTTTCAAAATTATAAAAAAGGCAGCAATGAGTTTAAATAATAATGTTGTATGACCTATACCCTAATGTATGTATGCTATTGTCTATAGATCAGTCAATATTAGGCAAAATTTAACCTTTATAACACATATTTAAGATAATTGAAATTTAAACGCACTAAACTATAAATCAAGCGTGTTTGCTACGCGTGGGTGTCGAAAACCATATATTCTACTATTTATGATGCGTAAAGATTGTGGGAAACAGAGCCTACAGTAGTTACACAAACTGTTGGTTGCATGTTAACTAATTAAGTTTATTTGACAATTTCAAATCTGCAAGCTTTAAATTTATTTGTTTTGCTATAAGTTGAAATAATGTTTGTTTAAAGTTTAGATCTAAGTAAATATTGTAACTTAACGTTAGCATTTAACTTACTCAAATCCTACATTTAGTTTTACAATTGTCAAAATGATGGTCTATCTAACTTTAGAATCCTAAGTAACCATGGAGACCTACAATCGATTATAAAAATAAATTTTCAAGTTCAACAAAAAAACCTTCAACTATTTTAGCAAAAACAAAACAAACAAAAAAGCACTGCAGAACCATATTGTTGTCCAGGTCAAAAATGTTTATCAAAAGCTAAACGAAAAAAAATATCTACCGATAGTCACACATAATAAAATTAAATTGTTGATATGCTTCGCATAATAAAAAGCTCCTATAGTACTTCTTTTTTGGTAAAGTTGACAATGAAAAAATAAAACTATGATGGAAACTTTGTTCAATTACATTTTTAAATTTTCGACTAACTAACGCCTAAAATGTTTTCTAACTTTGTAAACAGCAATTTAAAGAGCAAATAAAAAGATCATCAAAAAATATAAAAATACAATAAAAGAAAAAATCAAATCTGTGTGTGCCGTCTTTTTAAATTGCATCAAATTAAAGAGAATGCATTTCTAGTTAAAATTGACGCAAAGTGGCAATGAATTTACACGACTCCGTGTATAGTCACTATGGCTATGCGAAATTATTTTATTTTATTGCATGTTGATTTTTGTTGGTGTTGTTGTTGTTGTTTTTTCACTAGCTATTTTATCACTTGTTTCTTTTTTTTTAGTTTCTGTTTGTGTTTTTCTTTTTTGATTCAATAATTTAATTCAATGTTGTTTGTGTGTGTGTGTTAGTTTGAAAATTGTAAGTGCACTATGTAGAAACGTCAATATCCAGGTCAGCAATGCTACTGGTGCATGATGTTGATGATGATGATGATGATGGAGACGAGAGGTACACAGATAAAGGGTGTTTCCATAGATAAAAATAGTATAATTGTAAATTATGTATTGTTTTATTAATAATTGTGAATTAAATAACAATTTGACATTTGAGCTTTGATAATTTTAAAACGATGAAAGTTGAATGATGGGGTAACTAGTTTGATGTAAATTAACTTCAAAGAGATGTTTAGCTGTTGCGTTGTGTAAACGCGTTTCATCGATTAATAACCTTTTTCAATAGATTGTTGGATGACGAATGGAAATACATTACTGTTTACATGTTCAAATAAGAATGATGATTTGACAGAATGTTGAACTAATACGATGACAGCTGTGAAGACTAATTTAAAAACAAAAGTATATCTTTAGCTGAACACATTATCCACAAGTAGGCTTATAGGCTTTTCACACCACCCGCAACCTGGTTTTCGCGAAATTATTGGTTTTGGCCGAAAACCTACATCGAAAACTCAAGTTTTCTTATACATATATATATATTTGTAAGGCACAAGTTTTCCTAAGCAACAAGTTTTATATAAAACATGTCGAAAACTAATATCAATTCAAAAAATGAACTAAACAAACAAACCTTTTGAAACATTCAGCGCTACATTAAATGTCAACAAAACAGCTGCTGTCAAAAAGAATATTACACTTTGATACACGACTCCAGAGGTTTGAATTACCATAAACCTTGATTTTGTTGTGGACGACTGTTGTCCTTCAGGTAAAGTTTTAAATAAATAAAAAAAACAATGTAGTATTACAATGCACAATATGTATATTTTCATATCCACTTTAAATTTTAGAGATATCAATAGATATGTTTCCGGGATCTGGTCCATGGAGTTTGTAAAAGACACACAAATGTTTAATGAAAATATTTGAAAAAATAATATCAAAAAAAGTTTTCCCCCCGAAGATAGCTGAAATTGTCCTATATTCAGAGGCTGTCCCCTGAAATGTCTATTTTTTGTAATGGTATACACTTCCTTAGGTTTGTAGCTTGTATTTCCAGATCATTTAGTTCATTGCAGAGTAGGTATATATCAAAAGTTCTGCGGCTCATTTTGAAATGTTGTTTAAAATATTTATCACTGTTTGCCAACATTTCATGTTCCTGAAAAGTGATCGTACGAATCATCAGAAAATATTAAGGTACATATTTTCCTTTTAACTGAATTGTTATAACAAGCTTAGTAAAATATTTGACAGTGGATGTTGCAAAAATTGAAATGTCAAACGAAAACGTGTAACTGTTCAATGTGAAAGATTTGGGTTTGATGTGAAAAGGCTATTACCACGAAATCAAATATTTTGGTCGAAAAATATCCGCCTCTTGTAAGCATTAATCTCTATTTTTTATAAACACGTGTCTTGTGTTTACTAGAGATAATTAAATTTATAATCTCGTCTCGTAATAATTTGTCAGAGGTTTAAAAGTTCATCAAAGCCAAAACTATTCCAGTTTATAATGCGAAAGATAGCAAATCATACTTTGACAAATTTGCGGATGACTTTAATTTTTGATAGTGAAAAATTCTGGATACTCAGAGATTCTTGAACACATAGGAAGCATACGAAAATATATAATTTTATAAATGTATGTCTACTAAACATTTTTATTATGCTAAAGAATTTATACCTTAAAAAACATCAAAAACAGTAAGAGTCTCGGAAGATATATATATATATATATATTATATATATATATTTTATATCATGAATTATGTGTAGGTAATTTGGATTTTATGCGACAAGACTGAGACGAGATCGAGACTTGTCTCATACCGTGACCAGGGGCCTATTTCACCAAACTATTTTCACTTTGCAGAAAAATAATAATAAGTGCAGTGCTTCAAACAATTTGCAAAATAGAAAGACTTTTCACTTTTCAATTTTTCAGACTTTATTTAAAAAGTGAAAATAAAAGTGTTTCACCAATGCAAAAAACAACTTTGCAATTAACTCGTATTTTAAAAAATTGCAAAGTAAATCTTAAAATGTATTTATTATGATCTTAATATACATTAAAAAAAATTGGTGAATCTAAATCCTCTAAATCCTTTTTGAGAAAAAATTGCCAGACTATGTCTAAAAAATGTTGTGCCCAGCAAATGGTGTTGCAGAGAAATTCATCAATGATAATATTCGAAACCCAACGAACTACTCTGCAGGCGGTTGCTTTGCTTATTCCTTGCATAGATGCAACATCGTGATATTGGGCTCTATTCTCCGCCCAATGTAGCATACATAAAAGTTGTTGCAAGAGATTTAATTGTAGTTAACTTATAAAGGGTGATTTCTTAGCTATTATCTTTTTCGCAACACTGGTTTAAACAGCTGACGCACGTTTCGTGGTTTATTTCACTGTCAAACATCTTCAGTTTGGTCTATATAATTTAACCATGAATCGTCTTACAAACGAACAACCCTTGTAAATTATTAAATTTTATTATCAAAATGCGTGCGCTGTTAAGAAAGTTCATCGCGCGCTTCTTCCATTTTATGGTCAGTTTAATCGACCCACTGAAGCGGCTATTCGGGCTATTGCGACTAAATTTCGCACCAAATTTACATTGTTGGACATTAAACCACCAACACGCTTACGTAGAGTGCGAACTGAAGAAAACATCGCAGCTGTATCGGCCAGTGTTAATGATGACCATCAATTATCGATTAGTCGCCGTTCGCAGCAATTGGGCCTCTGTTACTCAACAACGTGGACAATTTTGAGGAAGGATTTAGGTGTGATGCCTTTCAAAATACAGCTGGTACAAGAATTGAAGCCGAACGACCTACTGCAACGTAAAATTTTTGGTGAATGGGCTCTTGGAAAGTTGGCCGAAGATCCACTTTTTTACCGAAAAATTGTGTTCAGCGACGAAGCTCATTTTTGTCTCAATGCGTACGTAAATAAGCAGAATTGTCGATTTTGGGGTGAATATCAGCCAGAAGCAAGAAGCAAGAGCTACCAATGCATCCAGAAAAAGTCACAGTTTGGTGCGGTTTATGGGCTGGTGGCATCATTGGACCGTACTTCTTCAAAGATGATGCGAATCGTAACGTAACTGTGAATGGTGAGCGCTACCGTGAGATGATATAAAACTTTTTTTTTTGCCCAAAATGCAAGGACTTGACTTGCATGACATGTGGTTTCAACAAGACGGTGCCACATGCCACACAGCACGCGCGACAATGGACTTACTGAGAGGCGAGTTCGGTGAACATTTTATTTCATGTTCGGCACGAGTCATTTGGCCGCCTAGATCGTGCGATTTAACGCCTTTAGACTATTTTTTGTGAGGCTATTTTAAAGCTCATGTCTATGCAGACAAGCCCGCTTCAATTGACGCATTGGAAGACAACATTGAAGCTTTTTTTGTAAGATACCGACATATTTTAAATTGAGAAAAAAAATTGAGAATAAAATAAAAAAGAAAATAAATACAAATCAAAATTCATGTTCTTTGGTTTTGTTAACTAATATTTACATCAAAAGATTTTCAAAATTCTAAAATAAGTTGCAAGGTTTTGTGTTTGGTGAAACAAAAAGAAAACAAAACTTTGCAAAATAACAAAACTTTTCACTTTTTCAAAAAAGGTGAAACGTAATTTGCAACGTAAAAGTGCAAAGTTGCAAAGTGAAAATCGTTTGGTGAAATAGGCCATAGTTCTACATTTCCATCTCATTTTATGAATTCAATTGTAGTGAATTAGTTATTTAAAAAATAATCGTAAACTAGACGTTAATACGTAGCAAGTAAATTTAACTATTTTATAGTTTGCGAAACACCCGTTTGTTCAGTAAGTTTAGTGAAGCATGCATAGTTGACAGTTGTTTGAAGAGTAATGAACACTAGTTATAGAGTATCTGGATCTGCAGTGCACTTTGGTACAAACTTAATTGCACTTCTTTTATTATCAGGGTGTATTTTTTCTTTCTATTTTATATTACCTACCTACATACATGAAAAATTAAATATTGGCATTTGGGAATAGAGTAAAATATATACAATTTTTGTATTCCTTTTAAAGTATCAATTATTAATTTCAAACAGAGAAAGAATCGAATTTTATATTTATTTAAACAAAAATAATGTTACTCATACGTCACAGTGAACATTTTTGTATTAGGTGCATATTCAACACGTTTTGGAAATAAGTTTAATATTTTAAACTCTAGATTGGGATATTATTTTGATACAATTTTTGGGTACCATAAAGACAACCCATGGAACCCATGGAACAGTAATCTCAAAAACACAATGAAATTAGCCGCCATTTGTAATAATTTCATTAAGGTTATGTTCTGTCAAAGTGCACATGCAAAAACTTAATTGAAGTATAATATTTGGCCAATGTCATTACTTTTGCCCCACCTTTAGTATTCAAAGCTTCATAATCAAGTGGAACCTTAACACAGATAAAATAATTTAGTTTTTGATAGAATTGTTAACTTGAATATAAAAAGAACATTATAACATAAAAAGGTTGTTGATGGATAAATTTAAAAACAGTTTACATTTGTAAGTTTAAAGAGTGGGGAAATTGGCTTTCAGACTTGTCTTTTTCAACAATTTAATGTTTACATGTGTTTTTAATGTTCTAAACCTTTTTATATTGTGCGTATACCTTTCCTATTTAAGTACACATGTAGATACTTTTGTGTTCTATCAAATTAAATGAATTCAACACACTTGTGTCATCCAAGATTCTTTCTCAGCAGATAGTCAAAAGCAAAGGGTTGGAAAATAGTTACGTTTTTCTTTTGTTCTTTTTTTTTAAATGATATCATTTCTTTGAAACATTAAAAGTTACCTATACATAGTTAAAATGACAAGAAAACAAACAAAACCTAACGTAACAACCCGCATTATATTACATCAATATACTGAAAAGCTCTTACATTTCTGACGTGGGTTTTTTAAAATGGATTGGATTGGATGTGTTGAATAATAATAAAACTTTGCACCAGACATAATTAGAGTTGGCTTTGTTGTCAAATGATAACAAGACCCGCTTATTTGTTTTGTTTTTGTTACTGATGATGATAGTAAAACAATAGGTTTGATTAAAATTTGTGTATATAAATGTACGTGTTCCACTGTACATATAAAAGATAGTCATATATGGATCACGTACATACATACATAAATGAATAAATCAAGATTAGGACTATTATCTACTTCAATAGTTGAAATAGAAATGAAATTTGGTTATTTTAATCTTATCTTTGTTCTTATCTATAATATTGCCGACAACGTCTGCTGCTGGCGCTGCTGTACCTCGTTTACCTTAATTTGATTTTGTTCTCGTTTTTTTTTTTTTTTAAAAGGTGACAAAATACGTAACATAACTAGGTAGGCACATATGTACTCGTACATATGTTTTGAAAATATTACTAAGTATTGTTTTGAATAATTATTGCTTCTTTCTTAGCTGGTTTTCATATGTTTGTTCAATTATTTTAACTTGAAGACTTTTGAATGATAACATCTAATTGAGATACTAAATTTGTACTTTGGTAAAAAAATTATTCAATGCAAATCTACTTTATTTTAAAAAATTAGAAAAAACATATTTTTTGAGAAAGAATTATGGTGACAATAGAAACAAATGTCTTTTATTATTTGTATTACAATTTTAAGCTTATTGGGAACAGTTTGCTACCCATACTGATAAATTCAATTTGGTGCAGTTAAAATTATGATATTTTATGTAAATTAAAATTAAAAGAACTTCAAACAGCATCTAGTCAAAAATTGAAATTTAGTTTTAGATATTCGTGACCTTAAATCAATTTAGTAGATATGTTATTTTTGGTTGAGCTTCAATTTTTGTATAAAAATAAATGCTGTTAACTGGATTTTTTCTTTAATTTGACCAAATATTAAAAAATATTTTTTTACATGGTTATCCATTTTGAAGTTTCAAAAGTAAACGTAAATCAAACACATATATTATAAAGTTTGAACGTTGACATTTTGTGTGAAACACTACATCATTTAAATGAGCACCACCCGAATTGTTGCAAGCATCGATTCTTTTGAGGTAATTTTCGACACATATTGGGCGGTATCGCAGCCATAACTTGACGAATGTTGGTTTTTAAGTGCTCAAGAGTTAAAGGTTTATCTGCATAAACACGGACTTTCGCGTAGCCCCACAAAAAAAGTTCAGCGGTATCAAATCGCATGATTTTGGTGGCCAGTTGATATTGCCACGACGAGAAATTACGCGGCCAGGAAATGTCTCTTGCAATAAAGCCATATTCGCTCGAGTTGTGTGGCAAGTGGCACCGTCTTGCTAAAACCACATACTCTCCAGGAATTAAAAAGCCGCTTATCATATCACCATAACGCTCTGAATTGCCGGACCAAAGAGCACACCAAACAGTGACTTTTTCTTTTCAATTACTTGATAACTCTCAGAACCCCTAATACCAGATCCCCATCGAGTGAGAAATGTGCTTCGTCGCTGAAGAAAATTTTGTTCGAAAAATCGCCGTCCACCGCCTGTTGTTCAAGCACCCATTCGACGTATCTACGACGCGACTTTGTGAATGGTCAGGTACTTACTTACTTACTTAGGTCCTCAGACCTGTTAAGTCCGTTGGAAACCCCTTAAGGGACATAGGGCCTCTACTACGCCTACGCGCCATCGTGTACGGTTTCCGGAGATGTGTTTCAGCTCCCTCCAACTCTTGCCTAGTGACGCTGATTCCGCCTCGACTGTCCTACGCCATGTGCTTCTCGGTCGTCCAGCTCTTTTTCCTTCTTGTGTGAGCGGATTCTACTGCATTGATTGGCCTGCAATGCAGTCGTTACCTTTTCGAAGCGTATGTCCAATCCATTACCACTTATCCCTTCGTATTATAGAGTCTATAGGTTCCTGACCTGTACTTCTATGAAGGACCTCATTTGATGTACGGTTTGGCCAGAAAATCCTTAGGATATTACGAAGACATCACGAAGGTTTGCAGCTTTCTTGTTATGGCTGAAGTAACCTTCCAAGTGCTGTACCCATAAAGAAGCACAGATTTGACATTTAAGCGAAACAGTCGTAGCTTTGTTCTTAAGCTGATAGAGTTATTCCTCCAAATTTTCGACAGCACACCGAACGCCGCTTTTGCTTTGCCGATGCGTCAAATTCCAGCCCTACACTTTTGAAAATCCAGAGATGAACCTCACAAAAAACGTCCTAAGAGTATAAAACGTTTGAGAAACGACTTCAAATTTAGGCATACTCATCCCAGAGAATTAAAATAATAAAACCTATGAAATGGAGCTTTTAACAGGTGTTTCATTTTATTCTTAGAAACAAAAATCTTGAAACAAGCAGTAATTGGGTCAATCGATAATAATTGCTTCGATTACATTAACACTTTAAAAGTCTTTACTTTGATGAAATGGAACAACAAAAATTGCTTCAAACCCATTTACTACTTACTCTCTAAGAAATCAGCTTACACATACCTTTTTTTTGGGCAAACATAGAGTTTACGATAATATTCTTGTTGTTGAAAGAACATTCAACTAACGAAAGAAAACTACTGCCTTTGAGGATGTTTTACAGGTTATTATTATTACTGCTTTTTCCTCAAATTGGTTCACTATGGCGTATGTGTAACCTTTTTTCGAAAGTGACTTGGTTTGCGTTTGTGTTCGATGCATGAGAATAATTGAAGCATTACTAAGTCTTTTGGATCCAATGTTAAATGTTAAGATTGTTTACCGCTCTAAGTTATGATTGAAAGTTAATTCAAATCAAACAAAAACTTTTATTTCCTTAATGCCTCAATAAACAAATCTGAAATTTTTCAATAAAATCTAACAATATTGCTTATTCTATACATAATTATTCATTTGCCAAGAAAGCAGGTACTCCCACTCAGTGGAACCCTTAAGAATTATTCA
The DNA here is from genome assembly GCA_951509635.1 of Eupeodes luniger. Classification (NCBI taxonomy): domain Eukaryota; kingdom Metazoa; phylum Arthropoda; class Insecta; order Diptera; family Syrphidae; genus Eupeodes; species Eupeodes luniger. The sequence goes on along the minus strand of OX608073.1, from coordinate 99,899,431 downwards.
ATCAATATGCAACATGTGAATATACCTTTACGTAACATATCGTTTTCTAATTCCTTTTTATAGGCTCGTTATTCAATTTATATTTAAACACCTGTTTTTTTTTTATAAATTTAATTTTAACTCCAATTTATTGGATTGATTTTTATGTGACTTACAATAACAATTGCTTACGGGTATCAGAATGTACATATGTACATATGTTCCTATGTGAACGAAGGTGTACATAATATCATAAAATTAGAATTTTTCCTCAAAACAACACAGATGTTATGTGATATGTGTTGTGGGAAACAAACTACGCGTAACAATTGTGATTTTCTAATCAACATTCTGGAATATTGATTAATAATAAAATGAAACATATATTCAATGATTGGGTTTTTATGTTGAATGAAGAAAATAAATATATACTTGTACGTATGTACACACATAAGAAATACATGTAGGGCTTATATAAAAATTTCTCATACCTTACATTAAGAACACAAGGTTTCAGGGGGGAATTCAAAAATTGCTTGGCATTATTATTGTGGAACCTGATTTTTATAATAACTTAAGATGCTCAAAGCTGTATATTTTATATATCTATATGTTAAGGAAATGACAGAGGTTCCTTATAAGAGAAAGGTTAAATGAAGGATAGATAAATTTTGGACAAAAGACGAAAATGTTGATATTATAAAGGAGGATTTCTAAGCAGAAGTGATTCTTTCTTAATTTCTGTTGTCAAGAAAACAGTTGTGGTCAACAACTACGGTTGAAATGCTTAAAATTAACACAGTGTCAGAGTAAATCTTGTCAACTTTGAAACACACATACTTTTTAAGTACATTTTAAAATGTTTACCATAATTGAATTAGGAAACGTATGACTTCTGGAAAAATTTAAATTAAAGATGTTTTCACCTTAAGTTCTTTATTAAAGAGTTGGCCGTTTATATGTCTGGCCTTGGTAAAACGAAGTGTTTGTCAGTTTTGAGAATTTCTTTCTGTTTTTTTTTTATTTGAGAATAGTTTAGTATATTGATTCAATTTAGTATTTATTTGGACAACCTTTCAGTTTGAAATCTAGTTTATTTACAAATATATTTTATACAAACAAGGAGATAATTACATTGACAACTTCGTGCCGTATTTCGCTAAAATTTGTATCCAATTTATTTATTTTCTTTTCAAAGTTTCTTGACCAGCTTTTGATCACCATTAGTAAGTTCACTTTAAGCAGCTTGTCATTTCTTGTTAGCATAATGTTTTCTCTTTTGTTTTTCTATTGCATTTTTGTTCATAATTTCTTGATTAAAACCTTTATCTTGATTGATAATTAGTGACAAAATTTAATTCTTGAGAAGCCTTGCGTTGAAGAGTTCAGCTGGGGCTTTCCCTATAGTTGAATGTGGGGTATTGTGATACATAAGGAAATAATAAGAGGCCAATACGCAATTGTATTATACAATTTGTTTTAAAAACTTCGCAAAGATCTTTGAATTCTTTACTAGAGAATTGTTTGCAGCTATCTGCAGTTATTGTTTGAGGATATCCTAATCTGGTAAATATTTTTTTTAGAGAACTTATAGCTGATGTTGAAGTTATATTTCTTGTTCGGCGTTTTATCGGTTCAGGAACAGTAAGTGCTAAAATAAGGAGACAAACCTTGCAGTTCTTCACACAATTGTGGGCAGCTTGGTCACCAGTTTTTACGAAGCTATTGCGGAGTTACAATTTTTGTTTGCTGTAGCAGAATGTTTCTAAAAAACAGAGTTCATGTTAAAATCATTTGAATGGAAATCCTGCCAATTATACAAGTGATTTCATCTTCCTTTCGATTTTCGAAATTAAAAATAAGCTCTTCGTTTTCCAACTCATCAACAGATTATAAGTTTTGCCTTGATTTATTGTGACATCTGGATTCGAAATGACATTTTAATCCACATTTGTCATAGTTCTTAATTTTTGCAGGACATTTTGAGTCTTGAGCGGAATGTTCTTTTCAACCACATCAAAAGCTCTCAAATTTTTAAGACGGATATTTAATAATTTCATTAATTTCTATGATCTTATTATTCTGTTTGCTATTTAAATTTTCCATTCGAATATTAAGTGTTTTTTAAGAATTCGCCAGAAAAATAACATCATTTAATCTCTTAGAATTATCCAAAAACAATTTTTCAATCACTTGGTCTTTGATGAAAATCAAAGTTAGTGAAGTTCGTCATAAATCAATTATTGTTAAATTTCAGCCGAATCAGGTTCGTAGTCTTGTTTTGACCAAACGTAAAAATGGACGTTTTCGCGAATTCAAGTAAAATCGAAAAAGAACAATATCGTTCGGTGATTCAATTTTTGTTTTTAGAAGGTAAATCAAGAACGCTTAAATGCTCTCTACGGCAACTCTTCGCCTTTGATGGCAACCGTCAAAAATTGGTATAACGTGTCTCAGCGTGGTCGCACATCGGTTTTTGATGAGCTATACCCAGGTGGCCCGAAATAGGCTGCCTCATAGGATTCACGACTTCGTATTGGCAGACCGCTAATGGAAGGTACGCGAAATAGTTGAGACAGTAGGCATCTCAAACGACCTATGACCCATGCGGTCGTTTGAGATGCCTACTGTCTCAACTATGTAATTTTAGTTATGAGATAGCTGTCGGGGAGATGGGTGCCACGTTTGCTCACTCCGGACAACAAGTACAACCGTGAGATCACTTCAGAGCAGTGTTTGACACTGTTTAAGCGCAATCCAAAGAAGTTTCTGCATCGTTTTGTGACCATCTATGAGACATGGATACACTGGTACACGCTAGCGACCAAGGAACACTCGAAAAAATGGACTTCACCCTGCGAACATACTCCTAAGAAGGAGACACTGCCATATCAGTGCGTCGAATGAGGAGGTCATTGCCACTACCGATGCCTCCTTTGCAGACCTTAAGAAAATCTTTTTTAAACGGGTTAAAGAAATTGGAGCACAAACTTCTTCGTTTTTTTGTACGCTAAGTATTTATCGGACCGTTTATCGGGTGTTTTAAAAACGAACCAAATGCAACAAATATTGTTTGTGCTCAAAGCAATTCCAAACAAATGGTCGTCTGTTTCTTTGCCATAGCAAGAAATATGGCCGCCACCTTGACAAGGAATAGAAATTTGTAATGGGATGCAAGAATTTTTGTTTTCTAAAAATCTTTGCTGAAATGTGGAAACAATTAAAAAAATTGAATTAGCCATCATAATTAAAACCGAAACCATCATAAATCTCTTGAAATGATTTCAAAACCTTGAATGGATGGGTCATCCGCTATACAGCCTTTAATTTAAAAATAAATATTGCATGGAACATTTTTTTAAAGTCTCTTATTATTAAAATTTTTCGAAAATGTCTGAAAATGCAGGAAAAATGGAAGTTTTTCAAAACAAATTGTAAATGACAAAGTGTTGGCTTTGTTAGTTTGGAAATAACAATATTGTTGCAATAAAATATATATCACCTTAATTTTCTATTTTCAATTTTCTCCAATATTTTTTAGCACCGATGTATTAGATTAAATAATGTAAATCAAATTCGTCAATAAGTGATTATTTTTGACTTACATACATTAAATATACACATACATATGTCGCTATCTTTCCTACCTAATTACGAAATAATGAAAAATGAAACAAGCATCTATCTTACTTTATGGACATTCATAGAATGTTTTGCCTTCGCAAAACTGTTCTGACCAATTATGGAGGTTGGTCTGTTCATAGTAGATGCAGTATCTCTATTAAAACCACAAACTTCATCAGCAGCAGCCGCAATCGATGCACAAATAATATAAATAAAAAAAAAATGAATTTATAAAGTCATAAGCAGAACTTATGTTATTTTTCTATTTACATTTTTTTTTATAAACAACAAAAATATCTTAGAGATAAAATAAAAAGATACAAAACTTAACAAATACCACAATTATTGAAATTCAAGTGGTGTATACTGTAATATACATTTATGAGTCTACTACTTATGTATGTTCGAAATGTAATAAGTTGTAGATTTTAATTTGAAGTTGTTTTTGCGTTCGGGAATACTTGATATACTTTTCTTACTTACATACATAGATCGTGTTAAAATGATTTTATTGAAATATTGAAATACAATCAATTAAAAATACGTTTTTAAATCAAAAAAATTGTATGGGGATCAGAGATGTCGTATTAAAGGCAAACGGGGTGTTTGTAATTTTTAATTTTCAATTGATATAACAACAAGATGTGCAGAAATGACTTTCAATAAAAATAATTTTGCTTTAAATTTATTTTTAAACATTATTTTTAATTTGAATAACATTTAAATTTAATTTTACTCATTATAACAACGTTTACAATTTGTACGCATTTAAAACATATTTGAAGGTTTTTATATACGAAAACTGAAAAAAAAAATTGTCAAATTAGCTTTAGAATAATAACAGAAAATAAGGTTTTTGATATGTAGTGAAATTTTTAGAAAAGTCCAATTGATATCTTAAATATAATGCACGACTGCATCGCACGAATTTGCTCCTATCTCCAAAGAGTCTGTTTAAAAATAGTACCTATAATTTGAGGTTTAAAAATATACCTTCAAAATAAGTTTGTCATCAACAATTTAAAAGCCATTTTATTTCTCAAAAAAACTTTCATTTTTCAGATTTTTTATTTGAAAATCGTTAGAGCGTTTTTTTTTTTTAATTAATTTTGTATGTATACAATTTTTCAATTTTTGTTTAAAAACATTTTTGGTATGCAGTTATATAGAATATATTTATTTACATTTTATATTTGATTTTCGTAAAAAAATGTTGATCCGTTTCCAAGATATCGAATTTTGAAAAAAAGTGTAATATTTTAATAAAAATCCAAAAAATAAACGATTACATTTTCAATCATCAAATATTATTAATACAGTAATAGAGCTTATGCAGAGACAAAATGATTGAAATCGTTATTTCCTGAGAAAACTTAAAAACAACATAATGGTTCTATAGGGGTACCCTTGTGGATCAATACAAAAATAGTTTTTTTTTTTATTGAAATTTAAGAAAAAATTGGTTCGTTTTTGAAAAAAATCAATTTTTTATTTTTCACACAAAAACTTTGTATGAGGACTACTGTTATTTTAGGACTTACACAAAATGAGAGAAACGCCTAACTCCAGTCTGCTTAAATCCTTAATTTCCAAATTTGAACTCAATCGACTTAATGTTTTAGATTGTAGGGGAGAGGACTGACAGACAGGCGCATTGAATTCGGGAGCCCACTTTTTTCAGTCAGGTTTGATTAAAATCTCGAATTCGAAATTGGTTACGAGTGGAAAACTTGACGAATAGTTCCTGGAAGTCGCAAGTAGAAAGGGTTTGGCATTTTTTTAAAAATGATATCGGGCAAATGGCCACCGCGGAAGGCTCAATTAAATTCTAGTTTAAAAGAACTCTTTTTGTAGCAATGGGGGCCATATGTCAGCAATAACTCAACGAATATTCTCTCCCAAGACGTAAATCTTCCGGGGTAGACAAGCGGCTTCACATAGCCCTACACAAAGTAGTCCAGCGGTGTTAAATCGCACGAACATGGAGGTCCCCGACGCAGGCACAAAAGTCATTAACGGCTCTAAAGCGTTCCCCATTTACAGTAACATTATACCCGGCTTCAGTTTAGAAGAAATATAACGGCGGCGGCGGCCGGCGGCGGCGTCTCAACAATGGCGTAAGGATTATGATTACAATACGAAAATTTTAGCTTAGCCATTCAACCAAAAATGAGTTTTATCACTGAACGCAATTTTCTTATGTAAATCGGAATCGGTGACCATCTCGTTTTTGGCATATTCACCCAACGTGTGACGCGTAGATGGTCGTTCAGCATCTGTGAAAACGATCCATATCGACTCTGCTGGCCGATTATGTCAACTGAATATTGGTTACAGCACGCGTTGTGCACTGAACAACTAATTTGTTAATAAACTAGCGACCCGCCCCGGCTTCGCACGGGTGCAATGCTGATATACTAAATACGCTACAGAAAAACTGTGAACGTTGTTTATAAAAAAACATAGCGGCCCGCTCCGGCTTTGCACGGGTTTAAAATATGTAACTCACTGAAAAAATGATAAAATCAATCCAGTAGATTTGATTTATTCATTTACTGGCCGTAGCCCGCACGCGTTTTTGGAGTACTTAAAACAATTCCCCTTTCCTTATCTTTGGAATATCTTTTATACACAATTCTCTGTCCCTCTGCACTGTATGCCTATCTCGATCCCGACGGCGGCTAATCTCACGCTCTGCTGAAGATTCTCTCTCTCTCTCAGCTCTATAATTATCCCGAAGCTGACTGAGTCGAGCCTCACGTTCCGTTGATTGTTATTTTCCTCGCTACAAAACTCCGATAACGCGTCCGATCGCTGCTAAATTCAATGTGCTATAAGGAAATCCGCGGCCTCCGACGCGCTATTTATAGGCACGCTGCCGCCGCGCCGCGTCGCCGTAAACGCTACGTTCCGCAATTTTTAAATCTGTACATCTTCAAAAATATTGATTTAAATCAGATGCTGTAAAAGGCCAAATAGATCTATATTAAATCAACAATGTATTTAAGGTATTTAATTGGATAAGGATTAATGCTGTATTGGTTAAAATCGCTTCGAATATTAGTCATTATTTGTCGTAAAAAGTAAATGACAAAAAAATGTTATTGTTTGATATCCATAAGAGATAGACATATACCATCGCGGAGTTTTCTGTAGACCTTTTCATTGTGTACAATACTTAGTACATTATTATTTTGATAAATCTCGTAGGATTCAGCCTGCGTTTGCAATGTAAGCGGAAAAAATGTAATTATTTGCGACATCACATTAGAAACCTCAAAAATAACAGTATTTGTCCACTATTTAATGGATGATATTATACATAAAAACCTTCCTCATGAGTTACTCTATCTATTAAAAAAAACCGCATCAAAATCCGTTGCGTAGTTTTAAAGATTTAAGCGTTCATAGGGACATACAACATACATGACAGAAAAAGCGACTTTGTTTTATACTATGTAGTGATTTGCATGAACGTTTTTCAAGAGTGGCAAACCAAACTGAGCATAAATCAAGTATCAGCTATCAAACAGACTTACTCTTAAAAACGTGTTGCCAAATTCAAAACCACACGTCTAAAAAAACACTCATTACTATTTTACTTATTTTTTATAAATTTTAGGCGGACACAAAAAGGGTTTCGACTACATTTTAAAAGGTTCTAAGCTTAACCATATTTTCGAAGATGAGAAATGTTGGGCACATTAGTTTTAAAGTTTTGAATATCAAAATTATAAGGAAAACAGAGTTGAGTTAAGCTTTTCACATGCTTTACAGTACGAGTATGTTCAAAATTGGGCTTAAGTGCAAACTAATAGGCATTCTTTGAAGTACAAGCAAGTTATTTTTGTAAGATTTAAAAATTGTCTTACTTAAAATTATTCATCAAATTAAATCCGATTTGATTGTATATGATTGTTCAGAAATATAAAACACTTATCGATTTACTGACTAAATTTCTTCGTTTTTAGAATTTTTTGAACCTGCACGAAATATTGTGATTTAAAAACTTTGTGATAAAATCCATTGATCTTTTTCCAAAATGAAATAGATTCTTTATTTTAAATTGACAAGTTTAATTTAGTAATTCAACAGAGACATTTACCTAATACCAAATTACCAATTATCTTGTTTCAGTTGTAATAAGTATTTAAATATCTCTAAATATTGCAATACTTTACAATTCCAAATTTTTTTTTCAAATTCTTGACTCGTCCAAAAATGTTTGAAATATTTTAACACACATATTTTTGTTTGCCATTCGTCTTTTAGAGTTTTAACTGTGTTATAATAATTTTATTTAAAATTTTTCTTTTACATTATTTATTTTTTTTTTTCAAGTTTTATTTGTTTAACACTTGTTAGGTATACGAGTATTGACTATGCCTTCTATATGGAGTTTTGAATGTTAAAAATAAAATCATTGGAACTCGTATTTGTATGTTATTTATTTTTTTACTTTTTTTCATATTTTAATTTTAATCCAGGCACGTATCTTTTATGCATACATACAAGGTCATGCTACGCGTCTCCTAATCTTATCTGTAGCGAAGTGTTACTTTATTATTTTTTGTCTTGTCTTTTGAAACCATACGCGAGAGACATGGTCTTGAAAGAGGTTATTTCTGTCTTCTAATGCTACACAATATTATTATTATTTTGTTTATAGTTTAAATTTAAGAATTCATCGAATTTTGTTGACTCATGTATGTAGGTATGTATTTGTATTTTATTTTAATATTAAAAAGATCATCACTTATTCAATAATTCAAGAAAATTCTCTCTTAGACTTATCTTATCTGTGGATTGCACTTGAAAACATGGGGAACTTTTTATTTAAAATTAATGCAAAATGGATATACTATTCCATTGAAGTTAGTGTCGTGGACTTATGGTCGTATATGATGAATTTATTAGATATTTAATAATAAATATTTGTAATCTAATGCCCCACTTCACTTTTGAAGCAAACAAATTGAAAATCAAAGAGAAATTAAGTACCTTGTTGAATGATTTTTACTATAGATAAAAACTTAAATAATTGCATGTCAACTTTAAGATATAATTTTCAATTCAATGTCTACTTTTTTTCTGATATTTGACTTTCGAAGTGGGGGGTTACAAAAATTATAGATTTTAATTTTCTTATTGGATGAATTGTACATACATTTGTCTTGATCACAGATGTCCAATTGGAAAAAAGTACAAAGTTTAATAAATACAGGGTTTTCCCATAAGATGGTTCTTACTGATATTTAAAAAAAAACGGTAATACTTTGAGAGAAATAAATTGATCTTATTTCATTTTAAAGAAGAAAGTATGCCATTTACTGGTAGATAATAATATCAGACAAATGGGCGCCATAGCTTCGGTGCCAGAACCATATCCTTTTCCTAAAATATATATGTATTAGGTAATTGAACAGTTCGCAAAATTTACTTTTGTATGTAATCGATAATATCACAAATTTCATCTTTAAGGTTCCAGGCGAACTTTGAATTTTCAAAAATCTCCAAAGTGTTATACACCAACATGGAAAAATCTTAAAGTAGGTACTCAGTTTTTAAATTTGAGTATTAAAGGTTTTACTCATTATTTTCGTCTACACAAAACATCAACCCCGTTAATGTCACATTTTTCAAAACTTGACCCCACTAAGAAGTATTAACGTGGCAAGTTTTGTATTCGTAGGAATTTCGAATTGTGGATTTTAATCAAACCTGACATCACGATGGTAGAGAAGTCTAAAAAATTGGGACCCTCAATTCCGTCCGTCTGTCTGTCCACGCTACTACAGCTCAAACCATTGAGTCGATTGAGTTCAAACTTTTAAATTAAAGTTTTAAGCAGATTCGCGTTAGGCTTTTTAAATTCCTATAGGAAGTTATTCTTTTCGATCCAATTTTTCAAATTGAAAATTCTGACAATTCTCGACGTTTCAAGGTCCCTAGAACCTTAATAAAAGATTTTTAGGTGTGTGTGTGTACGTTTGTACGTTCAGGATGGTTTTTCGTACTCAAGAACCAGTAGAGATATCGACTTTAAATAAATTTTGTTATACAGATAATAATGCAGAAAGATGCAAAAAGGACTCTCAAAAAATTGTGTGGGTGGGTTTTTAACTATATAGCAATTTAAAAAAAGAGTGATCATTTCGGTTGACCCAAAATATATCACGAACCAGTTACGCTAGCGACTTCAATTAAATTTTATATTATATGATGTGACAAGATACAAAACTTGTATAATTTTAAAAATTAAAATTGTTAAAATTAAGGAACTGTTTTTTATAATTTAAAACAACAAAATAATTGTATGCAACGAAGAATGACGTTTTTGATATCTGGTAAAATTTTGAGAAAAATCGAATTGACAGTTTTTTTTTACAAAAAAAAAAACTCAAAAAAAACATTTCTATCAGTTGGTAAAAATTGAGTTTGACTTCAAACTAACTTCATTTTATATAAAATATTTTGTTCAACATTCAGTAAATTGTTTATAAAAATCCGACAGTCAGTTTTTTTTCATAAAAATTAAGATCTAAAAAAATAGTACGCAAAATTGGTGCAAAACTGATGTTCGATTCTCGATATCCGGTAAATAAATAAAGGTATTGACTTTAAAATCATTTCATTGTGTGCTAAATTTTCTTAAAAAATTTCCATATTTATTTTTTACATTAAAAAAAAACTTTTAACAAATGCTACTAAAATTGGTAAGAACTGGGCTTCGACTAAAACTCTCGTTAAAAAATAGATTTGGAAATCAAACTGTTTCATCATATGCAAAATATTGTTGTAATTTTTAGTTAATTTGATCAAAATTTTTTTTAACAAAATACAAAAACGACAAAAAACTGATTAGAAATGGTTCTCGACTCAAGTATTAAGAGAACAAAAAAAAGTATTGAATTAATGAACCGATTTCAATAATTTTTTGTTTGCATAAGCTCTTATACTGTGTTAATATTATTCGGTGGTCAAAAATGTCATCGTTTATTTTTTGGATTTAAAAAAGAAATCTTAAACATTTTTGTTAACGAAAATAAAATGTAAAATGTGTATTAATAAGTTTTAAATATCTTCGTACTAAGAAAACGTTTAAACTAAAATTGAAAAATGTATATACAAAATTAATTTAAAAAAAGACCTAACGATTTCGAAAACAAAAAATTAAAAAATCAAGGTTTTTCCAATTGCTTTTTTTATTGGCGTTTAAATTTTTGAACAAAAACTGATTTTATATTTAAATTTTTAGATTTTAAAATAAAAGTTCTGTTTTCAAACAGAGTCTTATGATTCAAGAGCAAGTTCGTGCCACCTAGTAGTGCACTCTATTTTTATAATAGAGCTAAATTCTTGGCCATATCATTAAATTATATGCGTTTTCTTTCTTCTTGAAAACCTCACATTTAAAAAGAACACCCTTTGTACATAAAATGGTTTAAATATTTACGCAAAATCATCTCGAAAAGTAATCTGGATGCCGGCTAGTTACAAAAATAATTCAGATTTTTGTAATACATACAAGTTTACTTTTGGACATCAACTATGAGGGTAGGAAATTTGTGTTTTATTTTATACCTCGGATATTATGTATTTTACATAAAGCCTTTTAAGAAAAGAACTTGCACTCAATCTAAGAATTATTTTATTTATATTAAGGAGATTAATTTGTTTCAAATTCATGAATATGATGCTGCAAAAATTAGTTATTTTACTGTAAACATACTCGTATATCTCTAACGACATCCATTAACAAATAATAAGAACAAAATTAATCATGGTACGATAACGAAACAATTACCAATAGAACGTCTGAAAATTAATTCAATTTGATTTTTTTCGATGACGCTGATGTGATAATGGTGTCTGGCTGTCCCGGTCCATATATCTAATCCACATATACCTACGTTAAACTCCCACACTTAGTTTTAACCAACATACAAAAATCAGAAAATATTTAATTAGAAAAGCTAAATGCAGACGCCCGCCCGCCATCGGTTTGAATTCGCAACTTATTTTGATGTAGGCCGCTGCGACACCGCAACATTCTAAAAACAAACACAATAAATCAAAACGAAATTTTTGCACAGTGTGGCCCGGTCAATATGGTGGTTGACTGCGCGTCAACTGTAAGTAGCCTATGCCAACGTATTTTGTAAGTCACAGACTGTGACAAAATTTTTACGGTCTTCGATGTAGTATTATGTCAATAATTAATAGTTTTCCAATTTATGGACAAAAGAAGATAGCAAACAAACCAAAACAAAACTATACAACTTCACTGTGTTGCATGTACTTGTTGTTATGTCCTTTACCGGTGCACATATGGTCTTTAAGTTTTGAATATAAAAACGGGAGTTAAAAACGGAGTTGGCCAAAGCATTCCACATTCTTGATGTGCGGTTTAAAAAGAATAGCCATACTTGACAGTACCCCCGAAAATGAGCTCAAGGGCAAAACTAATAAGCATTCCTGGAAGTGCGAGTATTACGGCTGAATTGTTTAGGGGTTGGAATCCAACTGGCTAATTCGACAAAACATTGTTTGTAAAACAACGAAAGAAATGAAACATTGCAGCGATATTCGATGGATTTAAATGTTTTGATTGTAGTTCTATCGCCTATCATTTTTAAAGACCTTTTTTGATTCTTATCTGTCGCTGAAAACATAAACCTCTTTTTAGATTATCCAAACGAAATAATTCTCGACAGAAAGAAAAAAGGATCAAATCATTTGTAGATACATAATTCATCACAGTATTAGAAACTCTGTCTAGAGTTTAATTAAAATCACCTTTTTTTTTGAGAACATTATACCTGGCCTTTAATTCGAGTTGAAAAAGAATGCACTTCTTGTGAGAAGACAGAAATATTACACATAATCTACAATATTTTTTTTTCGACTTATTCTTAGAAGTGGGCTGATCTGTTTGAAAATCTTAAACACCAAGCCAGCAGCAGCAACCCATTTCGGGCAGTTTCAAGTTCTAAAACTCCGCTTTGAAACTTTTTAGTCTTGTTTTTAACTACGAAATGTGCACAGAATATGACGGCAGGTGCAGCGGTGCAGTACTACGCGACGATGGCGTCGAGTCGCGTCGGGCGGTGGAGTATGTTACGCTTACTAAAATGACAACTTGCAACAAGTGGAATGTATGTATATCTTTATTTTTGTTTGTATGTATTTCAGTTTTTGCTCGTTCTGTGCAATAATTTAGTAGGGGGTTATTACTCAATCACAGCGTGTCAGCATCATTTTTATTTGTTTGTTTATTTATTTATTTGCCAGATACGACGATATACTGGCCAGATGTTGTTTTGCCCACAGGGACATGCATTTTAAAAGTGAAAGCCATCAGTAGCTGGCCGGCCATATTGCTATAATATATATGTAGGTACAATCATAGCTTTGATGGTGGATGGTGGAGTGGGCTTGAGGCGGTAAAGTTGGGGCTTGATGAAGTCCATAGGTTGTTGATCTAGTTAGCCGGCAAGTTCTTGCATATATATATGTTTATAAAAAAAATACCATGGTTATGCGTATAAATATAGAGACAAAAAGAGAATATTAAAGTTGAGGTAGGCATTTTGAATGGACCTAATGACTTAAGATTATAAATACTTACAAAGTATCAACGTTACCCGATGGAAGGTTACAATCACGTGCAAATGTAATAATTATAATAAATCCAACGAAAGTTTCATACTCAAACTTAAGTCAAATTAATCATAATGCTGTCAGAAAGACCGCACACTGTGTCTCATAATAAATGATTAAGCGGCACATTGACCTATTCCAAGGAGGTTTAGCGTTATCATAATTTATTTAAAAAAATGAATAAAAAACTAGAAAATAACACAGAGTAAACTCATAGCTTGGTCGCAAGTAGCTACTCAATATTATATTTAGGTCATTTCATTACCATCACATACAAACATTTTAGGAAACTTAATTTGATGATTAAGTCCTATTCAATCTTAAGGAGGCATTTTTTGTCTTTGAAGATACAAGAAAACGCAAAAGTTCAACTTTGATATTTTTGGAATTAATATAAATCAAAAGACAGTGAGACTTCTGAGGTGACTCATTTTGACGGTTTATCATTTCATAATATAAATATAAATATCAAAATTTCTGTTTTACTTCAAAATCACTTTTTAACCCTTAAATGGGAAAATCTTAACCAAGCAAAAAATAATAAAGTTCCCTTAAAAATAGAGAACATTTGAATTTGTAAGGATTTTCACAGCATCACAACAGAGCACAGTTTTATCCATATTAGCCTGCATTGTTATTGCTTTCTGGAAGGATCGGATTTGACCAAGACAATTTCTCTTTCAATCTAAACACAAGTTTTTAAGTCGAAAGAATCAAAAATGACATATGTACATATGTATGTGTCTAGCTAAGAAGTAAAATCTTTAAAAAATTGTCAAATTTACTTAAAATCGGTGTCTACCATTTCTGGGCCTATTTCATAAACATTTATAATTTTGACAGGTGACAATTTGTTGGTTTAAAACTTGACAATTGTCAAAATCTGTTCCATAAATAATTTGACAATTTTCTAGAATTGTAGAATTTCGTTTCATAAAGAAATTATCATGTATTTTTCCACAATTCTCAGGAATCTTACCGACAAATGTGTACTGACAATTCTTTTATGGAATAAAAAACAAAATTACAATTAACATATTTGTCAGTATTTAATTGACAATTGCGACAGTGAAAATGACTTTTAATGATAAACGATACATTTTCAAGTGAATGTGATGACGATTCTCAGTGGGCTTTCGATATAATACATCGCTGGTATTTTAAACAAAGGATAAATAATGATTTGAATCGTTAATTGGCCTATAATTTAAAGAAAAATTCTTAAAACTCTTATTTTGAGAATGTTATTGATTTTAAAACTCTCGATTTTTATTATGTTTTATGTATGTACATACATACATACATACCTCACTTTTAAATAATAAAAGATGATTTAAAAATTGTGACATTTTAAAATTTAAAGAGTGCCAGCGTTCTTTTACTTCTAACATCGAAAAAATTGGTCGAGAAACGATGAAAATTGTCATGACAAATGTGTCATTGTATTTTTCTGACAAACTTGTCACCTGTCAATGTTTTATGAAATAAAGATAATTAAATAAATTATAAATTATTAAATAAGGCCCTGAAGTCGAGATTTGATAATTGCTGACAATTTCTTCATTTTAATAATGTAATAAACTTTCTGCTGTAAAGCAAAATTAAAACATCTGCATATCTGACAGTCAAATTATAAGATTGATCCAATTTTTCACTGATATGTAATTAGTTATTGTCAGCTCATTGGCAGTCATTGTCAGAGTACTGACTAATCTGCCAGTGTTGTAAAATTTGATAATCCACTATTTGTTTGGGTATAGATTTAGGTGTTAGATTGTACTACTTTTTTCTTCTTATTTTTGACCAACCATTAACTTAACCCTCAGGCTTATTTTCTTCAATAAAAAAAATTGTGGTTGACATTTTAAACATTTGTCTTTTCCGATAAATCCCAAGATTAATAAAGGAATGTAATTATCTCATTTAATTATTTGACCCTTTGTCTAAGGTTTTAATTGAAATATTTGAATATTTTAAGGAATCAATGTTAAAGGATAAAGGGGGAAAACTGTCTCCACATTATATTTCAATAATTCATCTTCTTTGTTTGTTTTATTTTAGAATGTTTTTTTTTTTTGCTAATCACTTAATACTTGCTTGACGTGAAAATGACGATAAAATGTTTTTAAATACGAAAAAGAGTTTTTGAATATTTCATACACAGAAAGTACGTAATATTTGCCTTCCTTCTTAGATATTCTAATATCTCCAAAAACTGTGTTCAATCTATCAACTAATGGCTGACATTGTTAAGATAAAAAAAATTTCTTAAAAATAAAAGTCACTGCTTTCTTGAATTTACTTGGAATCTGGACATTATCATTTAATTGCAACTTATGGACTTAAAGAATCTTAAATATCAAACTTTTCGTTTCCCTTTTTTTCTAAAAACAATTAGGCACTTCCAATGTTTCGGTCTACATTTCATGAATTGAGCATTTTTTGAGCTTTGGAACGTTTTCATTTGCGAATATATATATGTATATACAAAGGTTAGACATTTTGGAGAATATTCAGTAAAATTGCTGGTTGCATAGAAAAACTACTCAAAATAAGTCGAGTGAAAAGAGTCCCATGTGAACAATGTAAAATAAATTAAATGTACATGAAGTCTTGTTTCAAAAACACCTTAGGCCGATTTTGTTCAGTCAAACAAGAACATAACTTTAATATCAACTCGTGATTTTGATTTTATTCACTTTGACGTTTTCAACTATCGATTTCCAAATTTAGAGTTCATCAACTTTAGGATGATATCTTCCACTGTTGCTTAACTTAAAGCAAACTCTGATGTCGATCAAAAACTCTAGTGTTGAAACACAAGTTGACATTTTTTTTTATTCACTCGCTTGTTGAAAATCTTAAGGGGGCCGTCTACCTTCGCGGTTTGAAATGTTTGTTTACATATTTCTAATGTAGACATAACTAAAAACATGCAGTTGCAAGAGTAAAGAAAAACCTTGACATACACAAATCCGCTGGCCCGGATAGTATCTCCCCTTCTGAAGAAGTGTTCTTCAACGCTGGCAAAACCACTGCGTAAACTTTTCCATCTTTCCTACACTACAGGTCTCCGAGTGGATGGAAAATAGCATTTGTCCACCTTGTCCTAAAAAAGGCAAATCCTCCTCTCCCCCCAACTATCGTCCAATAGCACTCACGTCCCTTCTTTCCAAGGTCATGGAAACGCTGATAAATTATCAGCTTAAGAAATATCTTGAAGAACGGAAGCTTCTTAATGACCGACAGTATGGCTTTCGTAGCAATAGGTCCACAGGTGATCTCATGGTTTATCTCACCGAACAGTGGAACAAATCTTTACATCGTATTGGAGAAAGTAAGATTATTGCACTTGATATTAAAAAAGAATTTGATAGGGTTTGGCATCAGGCTCTCTTATCGAAAATGCGTGCTTTTGGTATTGATGAATCTCTTCTTTGTTGGGTTAAAAATTACCTTTCTAACCGTTCAATACAAGTTGTATTGGATGGTTTCAAGTCTGAAATTCATAAAATAAATGCTGGTGCCCCCAGGGCCCCGTTTTGTCTCTGAATCTCTTCCTTATTTCATAAATGATCTTTTGTCTGCCACTTCTAATCCATTAAACTGTTTCGCCGACGACAGTACCCTCAGCTTTTCATATTCGTTTCTAGATTCACATCCTTGTCCTTAGGATGTGGATTTTCGACGGCAGCGTATGGTAAGCTCATTAAATTCTGATCTTAACAGCATTGCTCAATGGGGAATTAAAAACCGAGTAGAATTTAATCCGTGTAGAATTTAATGCTTCGAAAACTCAATGCTGTCTCCTGTCGCTAAATCGTAACACACCCCGATGCCGCTACCTATGAGTTGCACTTGCATCCAGGAAACTAATCAACTTTCAGTACTCGGTATGTGTATCACAGATCACTTCTTATGGAATGATCACATATTTGACATTGCCAAAAATGCTTAGGATTTCTCCGAACGGTGCAAGAAATTTTTCACCCCTTCTGATCTGGCTTTAACTTACAAAGCCTTTATCCGTCCAAAGCTTGAATATAATTCGCATATCGGGGCAGGTGCCCCTAAAACAAGTTTATATCTCTTGGATAGAATTCAAAAAAGGGCTTTAAAAATGATAGGCGATAGAACTATAATCGAAACATTTACATCGCTATTTTCCTAACGCTCGCGCTGTGTTTAAATATAAACATATAAAGGGTACTAATAACCCCTGGAATGCCTGTAAATTATAAAAAAAAAACGTCATATTAACTGATATTTAATTTTGAAACTGACAGTTTCTGCTTCATTTTCAGGTGTATTTTTAAAGTCTAAAGCAGGCCCAGTTTTCGATTTTATACAAGGGAGTTAAGAAATAAATTAGTGAATAAAAGGAAATTTCAATTTGCTTTCTTACTCTAGATTTGTAATGAACTCTGAAGTTAATCAGCTAGAAAGTTTGCCTCAAGTTAAGCAATAATGAAAGAAATCGCCCTTAACTTCAAATTTTGTATCCCCCGACGATTTTCATTTTGGACTCTTTTGAGGCAACTTTTTTTGACGTTTTATTATTATATCTTCTTATCATTTATGAAAAAAAAAATAAAATTTGTCTGTATCACTTTTCCATACCTTTTATGTAACTTTTTATCTCAAGTGAGAGGGAGTTAAAACGATAAGTCCACAAAATAAGTTCTCTCACAAGAGTGCAGTGTTTACATACATACGTACTTCAAATATGAAAACGAGAATCTATTTACATAAGTCTTATTTGAAAATGACAAATCTCAATCTTAGCTCAAAACAGAGTGTTTTAAATAGTTTATTTTTGAGAAAGAATTCGTTTTCGTAAATATCAATGTATGTTAAAAATTATCATCTTATCATTGATAAAGTAAACGTGAAATACGCAACCAGGTTACGTAAATCTTTTTTTCTACACAAATTATTTTTACAAAATTATATGTTACCTGTCTAACATGCAAGCCTTAGTGAAAAAAGAGCGTTTTTAATCGTGCGTCAAATAAGAAATCAATAGGTATGGAAGATACTTTTTTTTTTAATTTGTTACTAACTTAAAAACATTATTATTTGTAATTGAAAAATCTACTTGCATTCAGGAGGTGTATCAGACTTAATATTTCATTAGCATGTTCTATATACCCCTTCGTACAACCATTGGACAAACAAAAACCAATAATAATTACAGTTCATTGTTATTTTAATAGGGATGTCTATATTAACGACCATGTATTCACGGCATGCATTTAATTTATAATTATTTTTTCTATTATTTGAAGTTTTATCTCTTTTCATATCGCAGTTGTGGGATAAGACCATTGAATAAAAAAATATATATGAACTCGAATAAGGTGAGAATTATCTCAAGGCCAGTGCCACGTGAGATGACAAATCTCATCCATACAGTGAAAACACTAAATTACCGACGACGCACGGCGACGTAAAGTGACAGACGGGCAAATAGACATCCGAATAACCCAAACAGAGAGGAACTAATTGGATAACAATGTCCAAAGTAATCATGACTTTTGAGTGATCTTATTATTAATAAAGATGATTTTGAACGTTATGTTTGCATGTAATAAATTCTTAAAGGTACAATGTACACATAATATATTAAATACCTAAATTCTTCATATACGAGTAGATAAAGGTGCAAAATATTTATGTATGTTAGTTTTGTATTTTTGTTAGAATACCTATCAAACACTTTATGTCACATGATTTGACTTTTGTATAAAACTATACATCACGCAAAACAAAGTTATCACATAAGTACATTCATAGTTTACTATTATGGCTGAGCATTACAAAGGAAGAAAGTTTGAACTTAATTTTCACTCCGGAAAAAGCCGGTTTTAGAGCTTTAGAGTACCTTTTGTTATATCGGTGTTAAAAAATTCATTAATCTGTCAAATTTTCATTGAATAGTGGCAATAATCTCGATAGATTAAAAAAATCTTTAAATTTAGAAATTGTTGCTTGGAAAATCCTAACAGAAAATCCTAAACTTTTTATATAAATTTATTAGTATTTTTGGTAGGACTTTTATTTTTGTAAAACACAGTCGTTTGTTTTTTTTAATTTTACCAAATGATAACAATGTTTTGTAGAAGATAAAATAATTATCTTTATTCAAATTTTCTTTATTCCTGTTTCATGACATTTATTTATATTTTGTATATTTTTTGACACTTAACTTGTATACATTTTTTGAAGCATGTTTTATTGTTAATCAACATTTTAATGATTTGAACCGTCTTTTTCAAAACTTTTACACTCAATTTCTTTACATTAGTCTGATACGCAGCACTAACAAAAAACTAGTGCCCCTGTATTTCTCAAAATCAGTAGTATCCGATCTTATTTAACAACTCCGAACTAAAAGAAGTAATCCGTCTAAAACTCGCCTAATTTTCATTTTGACACCGAATTAGCATTTCAAATATTAGTTTTATACTTATTTGGTATTTGCAATCATACACAGATATCAACATTTATAACAGGTTATCCATTCATTTTGCGGTTTCAAAATTAAAGGGCTCGAATTCGACATTTGTCAAACTAAGTTGTTAAACAATTTTTTTTTTCAGAAGAAATTTAAAGAGACCGGATTGGTTACAGATATTGTAAGGCCTGTACATCATCGTTTCGCTCGTACCACTGAAAATATCGCTGTTGTAAGTAAAAGTGTTGCCGAAGACCCGAATGTGTCAATTCCTTGTTGTTCTCAGGAATAAGGACTGTCTTACGGCACATTTTGGCGTATTTTGCATTTGGATCTACACCTACAACCATATAAAGTCCAGCTCACACAACAACTGAAGCCAGCTAACCATTCACAACATCGTAGATACGTTGAATGGGCGCTCGAACAACAGGCGTTGGACGGCGATTTTTCTAACACAATTTTCTTCAGCGACGAAGCACATTTCTCACTCGTTAAGTATGTTAATAAACAAAATTGTCGTGTTTGGGGTTCTGGGAATCCTCAAGTAATTGAAGAGTGGCCATTATATCCACAAAAAATAACTATTTGGTGCGCTCTTTGGTCCGGAGGTGTGATTGGACCCTACTTCTTCGAAAGCGACGATATGGAACGACTGTCACCGTCAATTCGGAGCGTTATGGTCATGTGATAACCAACTATTTTTTGCCTGTTAATGAAGAATACGACTTTGAAAATATGAGGTTTCAACAAGACGGTGCCAAATGCCACACAACTCGAGCGAATATAGCTTTTTTGCAAGAGACATTTCCTGGCCCCGTAATTTTTCGTCGTCGCGATATCAACGGGAAACCAAGATCATGCGATTTGACACCGCTGGACTTTTTGTTTTATGGAGCTACGAGAAATACCGTGTTTATACAGATAAACCTTTAAGTATTGAGCACTTAAAAACCAACATTCGTCAAGTTATGGCTGAGATACCGACCAATATGTTTCAAAAAGTGGTCGAAAATTACATCAAAAGAATCGGATGCTTGCAACAATTTAAATGATGTAGTGTTTCACGCATAATGTTAACGTTCAAACTTTATAATAAACAAAAAATATCATAAAAAGAAATATTTTATATGTTTTTTATTTATGTACATTTACTTTTGAAACCGCGAAATGGATAACCCTGTATGTTTATATTAAAGGATTCAAGAGGAGATACCGTGCACATTGGCCTTAAAATTCTGAATATCAAAATGGGAGGAACAAACAGAGTTGGGCAAAACATTCCACATTCTCGATGTGCGGTTTAAAAAAGAATATCTATACTTAACAGTACGTCCAAAATTGAGTTCAGGGGTAAACTGATGAGCGTTCTTAGAAGTGCAAGTATTACGACTGAATTGTTTAAGGGGAATGCAACTAGCCTGTCTTCTTTTGAATTCTATCCAAGAGATTTAAACTTGCTTTTGGGGCACCTGCCCTGATATGCAAGTTATATTAAAAGATTTGGACTAGTGGAGGCTTTGTAAATTTCAGCCAGATCAGAAGGGATGAAAAATGTCTTGGACCGTCGGAAAAATCTTGAGCACCTAGCAGCATTTTTGGCAATTTCGAATATTGGATCATTCCATAAGAGGTGATCTGTAATACACATACCGAGCACTCAAAGTTTTTTAGTTTAGTTTGCAAGTGCCACTCATGAATAGTGGCATCGAGGATGGGTTACCCTTAAAAGGCAGATGACAGCATTAAGTTTTGGAAGCATTAAATTGTACACGGGTAATAATTCCAAATTGAACAATGCTGTCCAGATAGGAATTTAATGAGCTTAACATACGGTGCCGTTGAAGTTCCACATTCAAAGGAAAACATATGAATCTAGAAACAAATATGAAAGGCAGGGGGTACTGTCGTCAGCGAAAGAGTTTAATGGATTAGAAATGGCAGACAAGAGATCTTTTATGAATATAAGAAAGAGAGTCGGAGACAAACGGAGACTTTGGGAATACCAGCATTTATTCTATGAATTTCAGACTTAAAACCATCCAATAGTACTGAAAAAGAACGGTTAGAAAGGTAATTTCCAAAGCACGCATTTTCGATAAAAGAGTTTGATGCCAAAACTCTATCAAAAGATTTTGAAATATAAAGTGCAATAATCTTTCCAGCCCAAAATTATCCACACCTGAACTCACTTGACTTGACAATATGTGAGGATTCAATTGTTCGTTGTGTCTCAGAACTTGATGACTGTTTTCACCCTGGCCCTGATGGAGTACCTTCATGTGTTTTAAAAAAATGTGTGTCTCATTTATCGTACCCTCTGTTTGTTTTGTTCAATGAATCTCTTAGAAGCTCAATTTTCCCACTATTATGGAAAAGTGCATTTATAACTCCGATTCATAAAAAAGGGTCTAAGAATGAAATAACGAACTACCGGCCGATTGCCAAACTTTCCGTTATTCCCAAACTATTTGAGTCCATTATCTGTAAGATGTTATCCTTTAATTGTAAATCAATTGTATGTGAAAATCAACATGGTTTCGTCCAGAATAAATCAACAATTACAAACCTACTTCACTTCACTTCTTTCTGCCTTGACTCCTTCGAAGATCGTAAGCAAGTAGATTGCGTATTCACAGATTTCAGTAAAGCCTTTGACAAATTGTGTCACAAGACTTTAGTCCATAAACTTAAGGCCTTAGGGTTTAACGACAAATTCTTGACGTGGATCTCGTCTTATCTTAAGAACAGAAGTTATAGCGTTATATTCAGAAATGAACTCTCCGACCAATTTTACGTCAACTCTGGTGTTCCACAGGGTAGCCATTTAGGTCCTTTATTATTTATCTTATATATAAATGACATAACATCCGTTATAAAAAACTCCTCCGTTTTAATATACGCTGATGACATTAAAATTTTCAAATCTATTAGTTCAATTAATGACTGCTCACAGCTTCAAGAAGATCTTCATAGTTTTAGGGAATGGTGCAATACAAACCGACTTTTATTGAATATTGACAAATGTAAAACTATGTGTTTTACACGCAAAAAAACAATTATAGATTACAACTATTTATTAGATTCTTCCTCCCTTTGTAAGCTTTCCGTTTTCTCTGATTTAGGTGTTATTCTTGACAGTAAATTAACGTTCTGTGACCATTATAACTTTATAGTTAAAAAAGCTAACAAGATTTTAGGTTTTATTAAACGTTTTTCTCGTGACTTTCGTGACCCCTACGTCTTAAAACTTCTTTATGTATCATTTGTCAGGCCAATACTTGAATACGGCTGTATTATATGGGCACCATACTATTCAGTCCATATAGACAGACTTGAAAGTATCCAAAAAAGGTTTATGCGTTTTTGTCTTCGTTTTCTTCCGTTTTCCCAAATATTCACACCACCTCCTTATTCTCAGAGACTTTTGCTAATAAACCTCCCTACACTTTCACAACATAGACAATATCTCCAATTTTGTTTTATTTTAAAATTAATTAATGGTTCTATTATATCCGCAACAGCTCTG
The DNA here is from genome assembly GCA_951509635.1 of Eupeodes luniger. Classification (NCBI taxonomy): domain Eukaryota; kingdom Metazoa; phylum Arthropoda; class Insecta; order Diptera; family Syrphidae; genus Eupeodes; species Eupeodes luniger. The sequence continues at coordinate 99,876,179 of OX608073.1, read as the reverse complement.
AATCGTCTAAATTTTAGCTATAGTCAAACTAGCATAAGAAGACAGATACCTTTATGTCCGATCTTTAGCAGAACTAACTATGGTATGAATAGCCCTTTAAATCAATTGATTTCAGTCTTCAATAAATTTTATAATTTAATTTCATCTGTTAATGACAATGTTAAAAGTAAACAATTTAAAGAAACCTTTTTTAATATGTTATAGTAATTATTTATTTCTATGTTAATTTAAAATTTCAAATTAAAAATTATGTAAATAGCTATAAGTTTATATTAACGTTAGATAATTAACGGATTAAATAAATAAATAATCTTACTTTTTCAAAAACGGTGTTAAGATTTGTTCCACTGTTCAGTTAGATAAACCATCAAACCACCGGTCATTAAAAAGCTTTTGTTCTTCGAAATATTTCTTAAGCTGATAATTAATCAGGTTTCCATGACCTTGAAAACAATATTAATTGCTAATGGAAACGATTGAGATACGTATTTGCATTTTGAATCAATATTTTGAACAAGTTAAGATTATAAGTAGGTGGTATATTTTTAACAATATTATGTAGTCATTTGGAAATTTTTGTTCTTAGAACCTGAAGAAGAAGTCGTCTCCTTTTAATCTTAATCACTTAAATTGAAGATAATTTGTATGTTTTCAATTGAATTTTGTGAAGTTTTTTTTGTGAAAAAATTGTATTATGGATATTTTTAAAAATATTTCCAAATATCAAAAACAGTCATCTTCTCAGTATAAGCTTGTTCTGTAGATTATAATAATTTGTGTTGGTATAGGATATTCGAGATGACAAATATTTAATTTCATATTTCAATTATTCAATTCGACAAATCGTGTCGATTTCAAGTTCATACAATTTAGTAAAAGTGACTAATTGGGTAATATATGTATGTAGGTAATGAAGGAACGTCAAACTGAGTTGTTAGTTAATATGTGAATTCCATTTGCAAAGGTGATTTGACTATGTTACCTTCCGCTTTTATAATTCTTTGCGAAGAAAGAAAATGCAAAAATTAGTAAAACCCCAATCAAGCGACCTTGACTGTGTGGTATTTGTTTTAATGAAAGCAAAAGCATCCCTCTATCACGGGAGATACATTAAATGTATATCATGATGATGTTGAATTTGATATTATGGCCGAGTGAGGGTGCACAGCTTGGAGATAGGTACCTACATTTCATCAAAGCATCACCACTGGAATACCGACCCACAGACCCACCGACCAACCGACCGACCGACCAGAACATACAAAAACCAACCAACCAACGCACGACGACGACCAACCGACAGACAGACCGACCGGTATCCATTTTGAAAGCTGAGTTGAGATGTAAATTGAAGCCATGAGTTGTTGTGGGTTTTCTATTACCTCGTGGTGTCCTATTGCGCGTTGGTTTTCTTAACATTGATTATGTTTATTTTAAGTCATGTCATCATGTGTGGTGTACTATAAACCTACAAACAAACAAAATATACAACAACAACAAAAAAAAGAAAAATAATACTCAAATACAAATTGTGGGTGGAAAAGCAAAATAAGAAGAAAAGAGGTTGAATTTTGTGTTACGAAGGCAAACGAGAGTTTCTGTCACCACATCATCAGCAGTGCTTTATAGTGTATAGGGTTTCACAATTAGCCGACTATTTGAAATGAAGGGTTTTTTTCAGAACTTGTATATGTACCTCTAGATATTCGTATGCACATATCATATATACCTGACCTGCTGATACTTACTTCATGTAACTGTACCTACTTTTGTATCCTATTTGATCCATGCACAGGGTATATCAAAAGTGATTTCCTGGTGGTGGGAAAAGTTTGGTGAAGTCAAATCCGAAGAACGAATTTTGGAAACTATTAGGTCACGAAAATTTTCATTAGTAGCGCCATTGTTGAGGATTTCCTGGATTTAATTCTTGATAAAATTGGATTGGATGGAAACAGCTACAATTCGATTCTTATATTATTGTCGATGTTTCTGGAATCTATATAACTCTTACAAGAATGCGTTTCACATTCGACAAGTACGAAGTTTCGGCAGTCCGAGCTCTTCGAACTAGAGGAAGATCAATTAAAGCTTCTAGTTGATTTCAGAAATTAACATGACGCCTGACACATGATTGTTTTCAAAATAAAGTTCAATTCAGTTTGGTTCTCCCAAAATATAACAATAATTAAAAATTAGAAACAGAAGAGTTATGTTGTTCACAGAAAAAAGTAACACCACCCTGTTTAAAGACTTCTTTTGAAATGGAGTCTGTATTTTTTGTATGTGTTCTATTGATTTGTTTATGTTTTGGCATTGAATGTTACATAATCTTGACCTTGTCCAGCACTTGTAGTAGAAACACTTAAAACTAAAGCTCGATGTTGATTTGATTTTTAGAAATCTTTAGCAACATGTTTTAAAAAATGAAATTATAGAAACGGTATTGCCACCCCTATTGAGGTAAAGATCAGAAAGAAATGTTCTCTAAATTTATGTACGAATCTTGTATCAACTTAACCGCTCGGATACACAAATCGGAGAAACCTCCGAAATAATTTTTGATGTACCATGTTTGGAATTAGGAGTAAAAAAGCAGTTTTCACAATGTTTTCCGACAAAGCAAAACACTAAGGAAATTTATGTGTCGTAAATTGAGTTGAATAATTATAGAAAAAGAAGTTCAAAAGAAATAAAATGCATTTTTAAAAACTTATGGAAGGAGTGTATTCAAGGCCAGGAATCCTACCAACCGACCGACCGTAGCGTCGAAATGCGCAGTCCGTGTTTATTTTACTATTAACCTTCACAACATTTTTATTTATATAGCTTTATAGCTTTAGAGGTCGGACTACAAAACACTTCTCATAAACACTCTGATCGATTTTATAAAATGTCTACAGAACTTAGTTTTTTTCTAGAAAAAGATTAAAGTTGCATTGATTTCATTCAAGAACATTGGTCATTATTTCTTATGACTAATCTTGTAACGTTTCATAGCTTAGGTGCAGTGAAATTCCGAAGCAAAATTATAGGTGAAGCAATATTTTTATCGAAAGTTTTGTGGGCATTCTTGGTAAACCCAGCGAATTCAAAAATTCAACAAATAAAGATTTACTTGAAGATGATTATTCCTCTGAAGCAGGTGGAATTCCTCCAATTGTCTTAAAAAAATGTAAGTCAGTAGTGGTATCTCTGCTTCTTCGCATCTACCTTCGCAACTATCACGTAAATTCCCAACCATATGGAAGAAGGCATTTATTACACTAGTCTTTAAAAAGTTTAACAAGTCTGACATTAGTAATTACTAGGGCAACCAAAAATATGTTCGAACATATTTTTTGTTAACATCACTATTGACACGAGACTGTGATAGAAATGCGTTTCATTGAAATCTTCGTCTTTTAAACGTCATCTGTTAGGGCATATTTTTGCATATTTCACTGAAAATGCATATTTATGCATTTTTGCTTTCAAAAGGCATATTATTGCATATTTTTCTTTTTTTTGTAAAGGCAAGCAATAAAAACAAAGCATTAATATGAACGAAGAATGAAACGCAACTGTTTTTTGGACAATCTTCGAGTGATTCAAAACATACAGAGTTTGAAAGAGATTTGTGTGGTTCTTTTGTGGGGGCAGATATACCCTTATTCAAAATTCGCAATGAAAGTATTCGTTCTTTTTTGGAAAAATATACCGAGCACAAAATTCCTTCAGAAACAACCCTTCGTTAAAAATATGTACACAATTTGTACAAAAAAACAATCGATACAATCAAAAACAAAATAAAAAATCGATTTTTATGTGTTTCAATGGACGAGACAACAGACGCAGCAAACAGATATGTTGCAAATGTTATCATTGGAATTTTGAATCCAGATAAGACGTTCGCTAAAGAAACATTTGTATTAAATGTAGCTCAACTGGAAATGACAAATCACTCAACCATCATCGCCCGGCTCTTCGATGATTCGGTTAGAATTCTGGGTGAAGATTTTAACAAAGACTCGATCTTACTTTTTGTTATCAGATGCTGCTCCGTATATGGTAAAAGCGGCACAAGCTATGGACTTCACCGAGTATGTAACCAAATTAGGAGTAAATATGCTGACATTGACCGCTTTATAGCAAATGGAAAAAAAGTGTTTTTAAAAGCTTCATCCAGAGTGATAACTCTTAGAGACATAGAACCTGGACTGGAGCTTCCTCCACAACCAATCATAACGCGATGGGGGACCAATCATAGCGGTGAACTACTACGCCAAGCATTTTGAAAAGATTTTTTGGATTTTTGATGCTTTTTTTTTGGCATCAAGTTATGGGTTTCTGGTAACATCAATTTCAAAAATTGGATCGTGTGGTTTATCGCTCAATTCCAGCACACAAATTATAAGTGATGCGGTGAAGACAATCTACAGCATTAACAGCAAGGCTGCAAAATCAGCGAAGAAAAAAATAGAACATGGTAATGGAAAAAAATGCTGGCTTCACAAGACTAAAAATAATTGCAATGGCTTTGCCAGGAGAGAAATCCATAGCAGTTGAAGAATATACAATTGCTGAAGTTTTAGTATTCAAATACGCTCCGATCACTTCTGTGACGTTGAACGGAGCTTTTCCATGTATAAAAGTGTGTTTCAATCAAACAGACAAAACTTAATTCTCAAAAATTTAAGTGAAATGTTAGTTATTTACTGCAACAAAAATTTGCAATACATTTTCTGACTGATCGCTGACATTTAAAAATTCCTTTTATTCAAAAATGAATTTGCTTTGTTAACTTTGTTTTTTTTTTTTTTTTTCTTAAATAATATATGTGTGCGAAGTTTAACTATTCGCCACTAAACAAATTTTGTGGATGTTTTATTTATCTTCAAAAAGTTAGAGTGAAGAAGAATTTTGATTTTGATTTTTTTGATTGGTATTGTTCTTATTAATTGATTTCCTAAAGCAAATAACGCTTCTTATTAACATCTTTTACATTTACTGAGCATATTTTGAGGGCATATATTTGATTTTTAAGGGTATATTATAAGCGCTTAAAACTAGTTTTTTAGGACATATTTTTGGTTGCCCTAGTAATTACAGACAAATATCATAGCTGGTCTGTATTTAAAAAACTTTTTGAACAAGTTGTTTGTGATAGTTTAAATTTTAACTGCATTTTGGCATAATTGCTCAAATACCCTAGAACTCGGTCAAGATCTCGACTATATTTACACTGATTATTCTAAGCTTTTGACCAACTTTCTCATGATATCATCACATTTAAGATGAAGGTAAATGTGTTTCCTCCTTATTTTAGCACATGGATTTCTTTCTATTTTGAAAATAGGTCTTATCAAGTTAAATTCAGAAGTTCGTTCTACAACCCTTTCATTGCCAAATCAGGAGTTCCCCAGGGTAGTCATTTAGGACCTCTATTCTTTTTATTAGCTATCAATGATGTACATTTTTTTGTACGATACAGTAACATTTTGATTTATGCGGATATGGAAATCTTCTAAAGCATAAAATTTATAAACCATCAATTACAACTCTAAGGCCAGTTATAGCTATCATTGGTTTTCATCATTGAAAACAAACATTGGAATTTTGTTGGCAGGTCGTTTATAGCTTTCATTAAAAATGTCTGTCATTGAAAAAAATTTCCTGATTGAAAGCCACCGAAAAATGTTTACTGACAGAAATCTGTCATTGGAATTGTGTGAAATTCGAACACATATCAGTGGAACGATTAGTTTCACTTTTGAACATAAAATTATCAGCTGTTCAGAAAAATGAATTTCCGTACGGAAAATAGAAAAATACATTTTTATAGAAAAATAAATGTGCAATTACATTTTTTTCTCTCAAACAAAATTTTTTGTGTGATTTCCGATCAATCAGTATATAATTTTTATTTCTAATCAAAGGAAAAGACAGTCAAATATCGATTCAAAAGTTTTCCCGGATCGATTTCAATGATGCTGGCTCAAAATCACCAAGGTTGCAAATTTCAAAATTGTTTTTATGACAAAAAAAAATGCAAGCTATAATGATGACTTTTAGTTTATACTGTTGCAAAGTTTGTATATTAATAAACTTTGACAGGGCAGAGCACAGAATTCTATACATTTTTAGTAATATTGCTTAGTAGTGAATATCTTACAGAAACCATCAATTCGGGAACGTTTTTCTAAGTTTGATAAAATCAACAAAAAAAAAACAAAGTACATAATTTAAGCTTTGTTTAATAACATGAGTATAATATTATGTATCTATATTAAATAAGCAATAATAAAAACAATACATACAAAATCTACAAAATCTTTTACAAGTAAAATACGTCAAATCATGTTTTTGTACAAAAAATTAAAAACCTAAAAAAAATTTAACAAAAGTTGGTAAACATTTATTTTTGACTAAAATATCTTTTCAAAAAATTGAGATAATGGCTTCTAACTAATTTTTACATATAAGAAATATTGTTTTCAACATTCTATAAAATTTTGAGAAAAATCGAATTGACAGTTTTTTTACATAAAATAAAAACCTAAAAAAAAATACTAAAACTTGGAAAAAATTTACTTTCGACAGTCCGTTTTTTCATAAAAAAATAAAATCTACAAAAAATAGTACGCAAATTTGGTAAAAATTGATACATATAGACAAACATTTAAGCAAGACAAATCGACAGAAGGGATGGGAAGTTATCAGTGTGGGTCGCATCCCAGCCTCTTTTTTCAATTATATTTTGGACTTGTTGTTGAAGATTGCACATTAGGACACGTTCCCGAAATGATTTTCTATGCGTGTATATTGATTTCATTTAAAATTTACTTTATTAATAAATTATATTGTTTGATGGACACACAACGTAGGTTGGTTTTAGTTTTTTTCTCAATTAAGTCAAGATTTAAGACATTAAATTGCTAGCAAAGCCAGTTCTGCACCTTGATGATTTTAGGCCAGCTATAACTGGCCCCTAAGAGAATATTAACAGTTTTGATATTTGGTGCAAAAAGAATAGGCTAAACCTTAACCCATTAAATGTCAGGCAAGACTTTCTCTTAAAAACTTACTCCTGGTTTGATTGATTAAAAATAGTGCAGCACTCTTTACATCGCGTTCATATTTTTAAAGATTCTGGAGTTCTTTTTAATTCTAATCTCGATTTCACGAAGTATATTAATTCGATCTGTACTAAAGCCAACTCTATGTAAGCATTTGTTAAACGTTGCGTTGATCTAAAGAATTCCATGATCCTTATGTTTTATCTCGCTCTAGATAACAATTTTGTCCGATCACATCTTAAGTACGCACCCCCAGGTATGAACTCCTTTTTCAAGATCCACAAGAACAGGATAGAATTTGTTTAACGCAACTTCATACGTTTCGCCTTAAGAGGGCTACCATGGTCTGATCCTTATAACCTCCCGCCCAGGGCCGGACAAAGCATATGTGCAAGATGTGCAAATGCACAGGGCGCAGAATTCTGGGGGCGCATTGCCAGGAGCAAGAAAATGTAATCTTATCTTGCAAACAAATATGTACTACTACATATTTGCCATTCTTTAACCACAAACATTCTTAAAATAATCTCAAAAAAACATCCATCACAACTGTCCTAAGTTATCTCTTGCGCACTAACTAACATCACTTTCATTGTTGCATTCAATGAAAATTTAACTCAAGATATCGCAGAACTAAAAATTCTACCTACCTCATTTCCAAATATTTCACCCTGTTCGTACAAGAGAAAAAAAGAAAAAAATCTCAACACAAAAAAATTCCATGCAAGAGAAAAGAAGAAAAATCTCAACACAAAAAAGTTCCATGCCACCTCATATGTGCAAGATATATTTTATGCACACCGAGTCCCAAAATTAACATGAGAGTATGACGAAGCAAAATACTTATTCATATTGAATCGTATGGGCTAGAACGTGCAGGTTTTGTATCACGCACAGTACCCTGTATGTGAGACTCACATGAGACATTGTGAGTTTAGACAAGCTTGAATTACATGGAATTTTAATAAGTAACTGTCGAAGCCAAAGTTATGATAATGGTTCGAATATGAAAGGAAAAGAAGCGGGTGTTCAGAATCGAATTCGAACCCTGGAACCAAGAGCATTTTTCGTTCCATGTTGCCCGCATTCCTTAAATTTAGTGGTTAATGATGCTGCTCGCTGCTCATTTTATGCAGTTAAATTTTTCGATACAATTCAATGTTTGTATAACTTTTTTTCAAGTTCCACAACGAGGTGGGATATTTATAAGAAAAAAATTCCAAGTCATACTTTGAAACCCCCTTCTAAGACTAGATGAGAGAGCAGGTTAGATGCATTGAGGCCTTTAAAAACAAATTAAGAAGAAATATATGAAGCCCTTTTAGAATTAAGAAATCTAGAGGCAAAAAACATTGCAGAATCGTTAGGAAATAAAATTTTTGATTTTACATTTATTTGCTGCCTGCTAATTTGGTTTGATATTTTAGAAAATATAAATTAAACTAGTAAATATTTGCAAAGTCCGTCCTTGTCAACTGGCATAACAATTTTAGAAAATACAAAAAACAGTTTGATTTTAATGCGTTCCGATGAAAAATTTAATGAGTAGGTATGTTCAATTAACCGAGCGTATTGCTAGTGCCCTAGAAATACCAAATATGTTTCCTGTAGCTTCATCATTGCGATCTCAACGGAGAAAAATACTTTATGGTGATGAATGTCCTGAAACTATCTATTAGACCCGAAACAAAGATTTAAAGTTGATTTTTTTTTAAATACTTGAAAGGTTTGATACGTATACATAGTATCAATTTTTCATTTTTAAGTAACATAAGCGAATGTTTAAAAAATAAAAATGTACGTGCTTCATGCTTTAATTTGCAGAATGTTTTAACATAAAATAGTTTTAAAGATTTAGATGGAGAAGAATTGTTTCAAGAGCTAACCGTAGGTAATATCCCAGCTTGTTACACCACAAAGCTCAAGTTTAGATGTGTTAAGTTTTATTTTTAGTTCAAACCTTGAAGATTTTGCTCCAAATTTAGTAATTGCTCTCCACATCCTTAATACAATCCCATTCACGGTAGCTTCAGGACAACGTAGTTTTTCTAAACTTAAAATTATTAAAAATTATCTTAGGACAACCATGACTCAAGAGAGATTGGTAGCTTTATCTATAATGTCCATTGAAAAGAAATTATTAAATTCTTTAGACTTTGATGATCTCATTTCTGAATTTGCAAAATGTAAGGGCAGAAAAGTAAGTTTCCAAGTTTAAAAGTTTCCCCTCTGCTCATTTCTTCGCTGCGTTTTAGTTTATTGGTTTAGGCCTCCTGGGGATACCTCAATAAAAAATACTCATTGAAAGTCTACCTCCTGGGTAATCTGGGAAAGGCTTATGCTTGTGTATCAGTTTATGTGTACAAAAAATATAAAAAAAGGGGCGCTTTCTACAAATCTTGCACAGGGCGCAAGTTTGGCTGGGGTCGGCCATGCTCCCGCCTTATAAACATTGGATAAGCCTTATTCAAATGCAGATGTTATTGCCTGGCAATGACTACTAACTGACCAATCAGAGACTCTAGAGAAGTATACAATATTTAGTGCCGAATTAACATAATTTTATCGCATGGAAACCAGCGTCAAATGAGCATGACAAGTCGACCAACTTTATACTTTTGGGTGCAACATTTTCGTTGATTCGCGTTCAACTCAAGGAATGCTGTCATTTCAATTCGACGCAAGTTTACAAAATTCAAAGTTGTCCAAAAGAACTGTAGGCTTATTTAAAACCTTACATAAACGAGTAAGTTGTCAAGATATAATTAGTTAAGAAAAAGTTAATATGTCATTTTTAAACGTTAACCATTTCAGTTTAAAGAAATGTCATTATCGATTTTCTTGGCTATTGTATACCTCTATGAAAATGCTAACTTTAACAATTATTCCAAATGTACATATATATTTGTTTTGATGTCAAATGAACCTGCCAACTATTGCATTTAAATGTAATCGATTTCATTAAAAAAATCTTCTACTGTACCTACAGTGAAACATTTATATTTACATGGAATTCTACATACAAATCTTAGATCATGAATATTGTACAAAGGAGCTGTTGTATCAACAACATACTGTGTATTCAACTATGTACATACATATATCTATATCTATATCTAGTATATACATACTTATGTTTAATACAACAATTCTTTTATTTAAGTGGTGTATATTGTAGTAGTTTGTAGAATCTTATGTACATAGTTCAAGAAGTCATTAGGTCAAAGCAAATGCAAGCAAACAAACTTACTTTTTTCACTTTAATTTTTAGGTATACATATTCTATACATTCTTATGTATGTACAATGTACATGTACAGAGTACATACCTACCTTTTGGAGCATCAAAAGCTTGATAAAAATAAGAATAATGATGAAGAAAACGACAACGATGATGCTGATGACGACTTTGATAACCCTCCCCGACGACTGACGATAGAAGATGTAATGGCTTATGAGTTATGATTGAAAAAAAAAGAAATATTTAAGAAGTGATATAAAATAAATTTTCTTTTGAATTTTATGTTTTTAGCTATAAAAAGAGTTGTGGTGTGATATGCTTATATTTTTATTCCCAGCTTATAAAAGTGCAAAAAAAGTGATGAATATGAGTGTAAAGTTTTCAAATGTTCTATAGCAACATTTTACAATGTACCAGTGTTTATGCAATACGTTGGGAAGAAAATTATTGCAGGTTCATAATTTTCTTTAAAAATTCACAAGAAGTCAATTTATTGTATCTTTGTATCTATTTTATTTTATAGTGGAATGCTGTTTTGTTATGTGGTTGAATAGAAAAAACTTTTGATTAACAAGAAATTATGGAAGAAATGATAGTAACAAAAGCGAACATTTTTAATACTTTGTAAATCAATACATTTTCTCAATGGTCTTTTTCTTTGAAAAATTATTCTTCAAAAATACTGATTTCAAAAAAATTAGGGTGGAGTTATAAATAAAAACCTGTGAAGAAATTTTGGAGACTTCTTAGAAAAATTGTTAAGATAGTTGGAACTCACACAAAAAGGTAGTGAAAAGGAAAGTTCAAAAATTGGGTTGCAGAGTGGAAGAGATTCGAGGCATACGTTCGAAGACCTCCAAATTCCGAACTTAACCCCAAATACACACCAATAAATTACTTAAAATGGAATTTGGATCAGTTTTTGATATAACGGTGTGGAACATCTTTAAGTTAAGATACTTAGTAATAAGATGTTGCCTTGTGCATCTTAGGAGAAATGTTTGAGGATAACAAAATTGATGTCATCAAATGGCTTGCAGAGTCGTAAGACTTAAACTTGATTGAAAATCTTTGGACTCACAAAAAGACGGAAAAGTTTATTGTAAGTAGCTTCTGGCAATCAATTCCTTATGTTAAATGTCACCGGCTTGTAAATTCTATGAAAAGTCGCAGATTTTACAAAATTGATTGAATCACAAACTTAACTAATTGAAATATATGAAAATACAAAATATGTAATTAATTAGGTGGCGAAACAGTCCGTTGAGAACTTGGGCCTAGTGACTCACAACTCTCAACCATCCCTATGTATATGCGAGAAATAATGTCAGGGATGGAGGGGACCTACAGTTTTAAGCCGAATCCAAACGGCTTATTTGAGAAACAATTTTCATGACAAGAATTACTCTTCGAGGATTTGTCAATTCCTTGCAGTACGCAGTACCCGTGAAAAAAACTTTAGATGGCACAGGCAGGGATCGAACCCAAAACATTTGGCATGGCATGTCAGTTCTACGCATCACGCCACGAGAAAAATATCATCATTTATCAATGATGATGATGTTAATGATGTTAAATATCAAAAATTATTTAACAGAGGTGTATTTAAGATTATGTTAGATGTGATTTAGATACGATTCTATTTTATTTGAATGGAAATAATTTGAAAAAAGCCTTTGAAATTTGACATTGTATCTTCAAAAATCAATTGGGCTTGAAAATTAAGACTCAAAAGGTAATTAATTTAACAGGAGCTAACTGTATTCGAAGTTTGAAATTAGATATTTTACTTCATAAAATTGATAATTTGCGGACTGCAGCTTTATATCAAAAACTGAAAATTATCCATAAAGTTGTTTAATATTTTCGTTCCCACTTTATTTTAGAAAGGAAATCACAGAATATACAGTGGGTAACAGATTAAATGATCCAAAGCTATTTGGAAAATACAAAGCTTAGTATCAGAGTTGCAAATAATGCATTGAATTTTATAATGCATTTTGAATAAATTAGAAAATATTTTTCAATTTTTAATTCTATTTTTTTTTAATTATTTATTAAATTTTATTTTTCAATGTTACCGTATGGTATTAATTAATTAATGTTATTTTTTAATTGTGTTCTATCAAATTAAAATACTATTTTCCAATGCAAAACTTTTGAAATAAAAATACGTATTTTTATTTTATTTGGCAGACTTTCGCAATTATTAATTAAAATACTTTAAGTTTCTATTTCCAAAATTTTTAAACTGATTAATGTTATGAATTACGGTAATCACGCAATTATAACACAAAAACCAACAATTATTCAAATATTATAATTTATTATTATTATTGTTCGACCGAAAAACGATTTTTTTTCAAAATTTATTTGTTTATATCGTCAATCTTCAACCTGGGACATTTTTACGTCAAGATTTCGAATATTAACTGAAATAAATGGAAATAATTGAATAAGTTTCCACTAGGCATTGAATTAAAAAATTGTAGCTCATTTTGAATTTAATTCAATTTTAATTTTAATTCAATTAAACTTGCAATAAAATAACATTTATTTACTAATTCAATAAAACTTGCAATAAAATAATTTTTAATTTTTAGTTTAATATTGATGGCAATAAATTAAATTTTTAATGGGTAATTCATAGATGACAATTAGCATTATATATTTTATTTCAGTCAAAGAACAATATCCATTAAAAAAATAAAGAGTAATGCATTGAATTGACATTGGAATTTTTGCAACCTTGCTTAGTATCTTCGAACCTAAATGAAATATTCACTCAATTAAAACTACATAATAAGTTATAGTATCTTGAAAACAGAAATAAAATTACAGCATTTTGAGCTGTTAAACATACAAATTTTATATTACAGCTTATTACGATCCAGATAGATTCATAAGCCTAAGTGGAAGATGGAAAAACTTTTTAAGGTAGGCGTTTTTAAAATTATTTTCGGGATAAGTTTTTTTTTATCAGTTCTAGAAGAATACCTTGCACGAATAATAATTTAAAATGGGTCCGCGAACTTCAATTAGGCAGCGAAAGCTCGTTATAAACTACTTTAGCAACAAAGGACTTTCACGCCGAAAAATTACTGACGCTGACGACATGGCTCCTGCCTTCCATCAACAGATATAAGTATGCGCATATAAACCGTCTAAAAAAAATAGGGAGGAGTGCACCAAAAAAAATATTCACTCCAGCAGATTCTTCAGCAACACAAAATGGTATCAGCTCCAAAGATAGCAGATGCTTGAGGAAGAGGGCAGTGCCCAACCAATACACCCCGTGCTACGAACTTTATGGTCGAGTAGCCCGAAAAAAGCTGTGCATAAATTTAAAAAGAATCAACAGAGTAGATGTAGATGGCTCGCCAAGCAACACGGATTTTAACTTTTGGAACATGATTTTTTTCTCCTACGAGTCCAAATGTAATATTTTGGGCTCAGATGGACTGTCTTTCGCTTTATACAGCCCTAAAAAAAGAAAATGTCAAGCTTAAACACGAAGGGGACAGCGTAATGGTTTGGGCCTGAATGTTCGCTGCAAGTGTTGGTAATTTAAAATTGGACAGAATTGGGATCATGGACAAAACTTTAAACATTTTAAAGAACAATTTGATCCGAACGATTCGAAGCCCATTGCAGGTATTGTACAATCCTGGCTCATATGGAACAATCCTCATCTATAAAACCGCCAGCACAGTCACCGGATATGAACTTCATTGAGTATCTGTGGGCACTGCTAGATAGGAACATACGAAAGCACCAAATATCCAACAGAAATTACTTTGAAAAAAAATGTCTGGATGGTTGGAAAAAGATAACCCCAGAAACCACCCGAAAATTGGTGGAACCAAAAGGCTAAAAGCTATTATAGATAACAAGGACTACCATACCAAAATTTAAATTTTCAATTTGTGGAATAGTAAATGTTAATTTAAATGTTGTTGTTTCATTTTGTTTAATGAGGATCAACTAATCTTTTTGCTTATTTTTCAAAAGAACATACTCCTTTCTAGACTTATCTAATTTATGTATCATATATTTATACAAAATATTCCCATATTTTAAAAATGTTGATGGCTTAAGAAAAAAATATTAAATTAACATAAATTTCCTTTTCAAACGAAACAAAAAAAAAGAAAATCAAAAATTATAATCATTTCTCTTATACCAACATATGTTTGAATGTACCAACAACGACGACGTCTGTGGTACACTCATAAAATTTGTGTTGCCAAAAAATATCCTACAAGGCCAAATGAAATGGACGAATAAAAATATAAAGAATGAATTACTTTTTATTTTTCTTCCATTAGAATTATTACTATAAATAGAGGATACATTCGTATTTTCCTACAGACGACAGACGAATAAAACAAAATTATCCTCAGCTATAATTTAAACAAAAAGTATCTTAACGATTGATGAACTTCTTATATTTAGTAGCAACAACAACAACTGTATTTAATTCTGATACTTATAGAATGTTTCATTACACAAAGAAGTGTGGTAATAACTAATTGATTCGTAATTTTTATTTTTTGAAAAATGAACATTCTAAAAAACAAGAATCAGTTAACCATAAACAAATTTCTACCTACTTTTACTTTATTTCGAGTAAATATAGACAAAAATTAGCAATGACTACTCAAAAGCATTCGTTAATTTTAATTATAGTCTGCCCTCACGTAACGTTTTATCTTATATTTGCAAGAAATCTTTTATTTGATTGATATTTGTTTATTTTTACAATTAGAGATATTTTATTAACCGCCTGCCAGTTCATCTTAAAGATTGTTATAGATTATTTACATAAATACAGACGGACTGAATTGAATAGGTATACAAATGCCTCTATGTTTATGTTTTAGTTAGTTTTGTGTGCAAATTTAGAACGTTCAAAAAAGTTTATGATTTGTATACAGGCTATAGAGGAATATCTTTTCCACTAATGTGACATACACGAAACACGTACCTAATGCTGCTGGCGCATGTATGATGATGCCACTTTAAGTTTTTTTGGTATTCTCCACACGAGTCTTGCGAGGGGTAGACATAGGGAAGCTATTTTTACCCTAGAAAATAATTTAAAAAAAAAAAATAATAATAAACATTTTCATAAATATTCTGCCTTAAAATATTTTTTTAGCGAACATTTTTTCTTCGTTCTGTATTAAAATATTAGTCTTTTAAAGCAATCATGTGAAATGGTGGACTATTTTCATTTTCAAAAGTATTTAGAATCCTTGTTCATTAAATATTATTAACTGAACACAATTTTGGCAAAACGTACAAAAAATTAAGCGGTTTATAGAATTTAAATATTAATAAACATTGAATTTACAAAAAATGGTTATTAAAATGGTAGCTTGTTTCTTTTTTTTATTGCTGATGTGTTCCTTAAATTTTAAACTTTAAGGGCATATTGAGTGCTGAAATTTGGTTTGTCAACTTAATTTGGAAACGTCAATACTATTGCACTGCTCCTTGTTTGGTTTTAAAATGGAAGCGGAGCAGGGGCGGATCCAGACTTTTAATCAGGGGGAGTTCACACCCTTAACATAAAGACGACTTTTTGACTACTTAAGAGCTAAAATATTTACAATAGTTCGGAGGGGTTTTGGGTATATTTCATGCAGAAATGTTAAAAACTTTGTTGAAACGTAACTTTTTTCCAAAAATAATGTAAATAATAAATGCGGAGAACGCTACAAAAATATAGATGCAAAAAGCCAGAAAATGCGAAAGTTTGCCAAATTTGCTTTCCTAGGAAAATAAAACAAAATATGACATGAAAAATTTTCTAGCTTTTGACGTATTTTACTCCAACAAATTTTTCGGAAGGCTATTATTACTACCATTTTTAGTCTGTTTGCTCGAAGATTGCTACTGATGCTGGAAGACAAATTCTAAAAGATTACTGTTTTGCGTGAACCTTTTTCAAATATTTGTATTAAAAGACATATGCATGTATATTTGTTTCTTGAATTTAATGAAATATGTCCATTTAGGTACATAATTTCTTTAAACATTAAAAATAAACAAATTAAGGTAAACAAACGATTTGGGAAGAAACTATAGTGTAGCAATCACAAATTACACGTGGCAGAATTTGTTCTTACTTCAATTCTCGAGAGATTCAAAGATTTTATATTAAATAAATAGATATGAAACGTTCATGTTTTTAAATAATCCATTAGATCAACGAAAGTCTCATTTTGCTGTTTTTGGAACATGTATATTTTTGAGTAAATTAGATTATGCTTTGTCCATTTACGGTTCATGTCCAAAATCAACCAAATCATTGCACCAACATACCACCAAGCTGATAGGAAAATACTTGGTGCTTTCCCAACTTCACCAATTAGAAACATTTTAGCTGAAGCTGGAATTTCAACTATTGATAAGCGATATTTTGAAATCATTGCTAAGCTCAGCCTAAAATTCGTTTTTCAAACAGGTTCAGTGATAGACAAGGGTATTTCGAAAGCAATTTCGCACACACACAGGAGAAGGATCCCATCTGAAATACAACATGTTGTTGATCCTCGAAACAAATTGCAATTATCCTTAACCAGAACAGCAAAGGTAACAACAACATAACTACTTTCCCGATCTACAGGAATTGCAAATAGACAACCCTTGCAACACCATTTTTAAAGATCGATTCCTGGATATCTTCAATGATTTGACGGATAAAGATTTGTACTTTATGTACATAGGCGGCTCTAAAACGGATACGAACACTGCCTTTGCAGTCGTAGACCAAGGCACTAGCTATCCTCAAAGCCTCAAAGAAATGAACCTTAAATAAAGGAAAATGGGCCATATGCTCAGATAGTCTGTCAGTACTAAAGGCCATTGTTAATCCAAGAAATGACACAAATACCATGGCCAAAATTTGGGATACTCTCTCAAAAGGTAAGACAAAAATCAAGCTGAATTGGACCCCGGGTCATGTAGTAATAAAGGGCAATGAACCAGATGTCATAGCTAGAAACGCAACACTTAAAGCCCCCACCTATACTTTCAACTCTTCCTTTCATATTGACTTAAAGAGACACATCAATCTGGAATGTCACACAAATTCTTTGCTGGACTGGGAACACTATAAACACCATTACAGTTTTATTAATCCCTTAAAGATTCAGCCTAAATATCCAACAGGCATCACAAAAATTGACTTCAGAGCCTTTATCCGACTACGCCTTGGCCATACCACAGTCACCCACCAACACCTACTCAAAAAAGAACCTTCACCTACCTGTCCGAATTGCATGAATCCCATTACTGTAAACCACAGTCTAAGCCCATCCTTCTTATCTGGACACCCACATACAAGCGATCACTACCAACTGTAATTTCATGGATTTACTGAAAGAACTAAACAAAAGCAATATTTTTAAAGTTATAGAAATTATTAAAATCCTAAAAATAACTATTTAACTAATTTATTTTATTCCTAGAGCCGATAGCCTTTCCTGCTGTTTGCTCTTCCTTTTTATTAATTGCAATTTTGAATTTTATATAGACACACTAATAAATAAATAAATAATAAAACATTTTTGAATTTCATATTTAAAATCTCAGTTCAAGAGCATCCAAAGCAAGTTCACCTCATAAAGTAGATTTTTTAAATTTATCAAGATCATAAAAGTTTTGTATTTAATAGATAATCAATTCTAAAAGAAAAAACACTTGAAGAAAGCCTAGCACTATTCTGGATCATATGACCCCCACCCCTGGATCCTCCAAAGCAACGGTCAAAAGTTGACGAATTTATGCGGCGCGATTGGAATGGGAATTTCGATTCATAACACTTTTATAGGGGGGGTCATATTCAATAACGAAATACGATCAGGTTGGAATCTCAACGTCAACCTAGACCCCCCCCACTGAAAAATAGCATTAAATAGATTGGAATGGGAATTTCGATTCATAACACTTTTATAGGGGGTCATATTCAATAACGAAATACGATCAGGTTGGAATCTCAACGTCAACCTAGACCCCCCCACTGAAAAATAGCATTGAAGCCAAGTAGCCTTAAAATTTTGGTTGCCAATATAAAATATAAAATATTCTAAGAAATCTAGGGTAGTAAAAATTGTTGTTTTTTTTTTAAATATTGTAGAGCTTTATGGTAGCTATTTATATACATATGTATATAATTAATTCTTTTATGTTTATTCAACTACATTTTTTTCCTAATCGCAGGTTCAAAAAATAAGACCTTGATTGAATGCTAAGTTTTCAGAGAGAAAATTCCAATATTGAACGTAACTCATCAATAAATTTAAAACTATAACAAATATCAAATCATATCTGAAAATCGGGAAATAAATAAAAACTCGTTTTTTATATATTTTTGTT
This sequence comes from Eupeodes luniger, assembly GCA_951509635.1. Lineage (NCBI taxonomy): Eukaryota > Metazoa > Arthropoda > Insecta > Diptera > Syrphidae > Eupeodes > Eupeodes luniger. The sequence continues at coordinate 99,857,496 of OX608073.1, read as the reverse complement.
TGTAATTTTTTTAATTATTTTTCTTGTTTTTTTATCTTTTGGATTTATTTTTATGTGTCTTAATCATAACTTTACATAGCATTTTCTTTATATTTTTTTTTCATTTATTATTAATTAGTTCTTTATGCATTTGTTTTCTTTTGTTTTTATTCAATTACATTTATATGAAATGATAAAATTGTTGCTGATGTTTCATTTTAATTTTTTTTAAACTTATTTTACCTTCACAATGAAATAATTTTGTTTGTTTTGTTTAATTAAATTATTGATTTCATTTCTTTTTGAAAGTTATAATTTATACCTCATACTAATTTTCTTTTTTTTTTAAATACATTAAAAACAAATGTAATAAAAAAAAAGAAAATACGAACTGAAAAACATAAATGAAAAAAAAAAACAAACAAAAATTATACCTAATATAGATATTTATTTTATTAGTTTTATTTTTCAGTTTTTCTTTTTTTATTATTTAATTTAATAATTTAAAATGTTTTATGTTTTTTTTGTCTACATTATTTTTTGTGGTTGTTTCATTTTTTGTTTGTTTTTATTTTATTTATTGTTATAAGTTCTAATTTAAATCTTATTTTACGACAACGACAACTTTTTTGTTCCACTATAATTATTTTTTTTTTGTTTTTTTTTTTTTATTTTTTATTATTGTTTAAATGATTAAATATATATTGTTAGTTATTTTCCTTCAGTTTTACTCTCGGATTGGTGTGTTTTTGTTTTCTGTTTCAGGGGTTTTCTTGTTTTGGTTACCCTGTTTTAGTTTAGGATGATTTTTGTTGTATGTTTTTATTTTTTGTTAATTGCCTATAGGTATGGTTTTTTCTTTTTCTTTTAATTTAAATATAGCAAATATGCAGGGGTTTTTTACGATTTTTATTTTTTGGACTCGACACTACATATCTAGATGATTTTTAGTTATTTTGTTTTTAACTTTTTTTAAATAAGTTGTGTATTTATGTATTTTGTGTAGTTTTTGTTAGTTTTTTTGTTTCAATTTTATACTTACACTGATAATAATTAAAAATTTATCTTTACAATAATAATGATTTAGTAATGACAAAAAATTAACACGAACAAAACAAAAAAGAAGAAAATAAGACAAATATGTAAAATAAAATAAATAACAGCAATAATAATACCTATACATTTACACTTAAAAATCAGTTTTGTATTTTTTTTTTAAACTTTATATTTTTGTTTATTATTCCATTTAAATTTTTAAATCATAAATTACCTATACACCTAGAGCAAAAAATAATATATTTTACACAGTTTAATTTAAATTGTTGAGAAACTATAAAACAGAAACAAAAAAACAAAAAAATATATATAAATAATTTTTAAGAATACAAATACAAAAAAAATGAAGAAGACATTGTGTGACATAAGTAAGAGTTAAAAAATGTTTAAAGCTGAGCGTCTAACATCAGCTTTTGTTGTAATGAAAGACGAGAAACAAAGTCATCATTATAGAGTTTATACTTTGTTTATATTTATTAAATAACTCCTAGTTAAATGTAAATAAATTTGTTTTTTTTTTACGTTTTAATGGATTTTTTGTATTTATATGAATAAATATATAAAAATGTTTTCTTTATTCTGTTTTTTTGTTTTTTCTTTAATATTTATTTTAAATTAAAAAATATTGCATTTTTTTATATTTCATAAATTTGTTTTTTATTTTTATATGTATATATATATATTTATAGTTTCTTTTTTATTTTTGTCTACACATTCACATTGACTTAAAGATGTTTTATTTTTTGTTTTGTTTATACAAAGGGCTATAACATATACATTTATTTATTTATTTTTTATCAATTTTTGTTTTACTTTAAATTTGTTGTTTTGTTTTTAAATTTCATTCAGTTTGGTTTGAAAAGATTTTATCAGTTTTGTTTTTAGTTTCTAGATGAACTCGGACTTTTTTCTCATTATTTTCCTAAATAGATATTTTTGTTTTTTATTTTTATTAAACATTCAAAAAACTTTGACAACAGAAACAAAATCAAATAAAAGAAATGGAAAAATGTTTTTGAAATTTTGTTTTTTTTTTTACTTCTTAAACCTTTATTTCTTATTAATTTATTTATTTAAAATTTTTCTTATATAACATTGCGCAACACTGACATAAGGTAAAATTTTTTTGAAAATTACATACTGGTCGTAAAGAAAGAAACATCCAAAATGCGAGAATAGGAGAAATCCATCAATTTATACAAAGTTTGTTTTTTGTTTTGTTTTGTTGTTCGTCAATAAAAACGTTTATTGCTGGATTTTGTTGTTTTCATGTTTTGTTGAGGCTTTGCTGAAATTATAAAGAAAATAAAAACTGAGTTTATTTTTGGTTTTCAAATTTTATTCATAAACAAATAATTTAAATCAAGCAATGGAAATGTGATTCTTATTTTCAAGGAAATTCAAAATAAAAATTCTTACCTAAGTTGGAAAAGTCATCAAATTCACAAAAGGTAATTTTTTTTAAAAATTAACTGAAGACAAGTGTAAAGCGATATGAAAAAGTTGTTAGCGAATATGACAAATTTGTATTCGGTTCACTTTTTTAAAGAATAATATTCAAATGAAAACAACTGTCAACCAAGAATGAAGTCGATCCGAAACAGTTTTAAAAGCCTTACAACTACATAATCCTTAATAAAGATCAATGATTTTGACAATTTATTTCTGCGATCAGCAAAGCACGCAAATACTCAAACTTAAACTTAAATAAAACAAAGACTGACAGCCATGTCAGTTTTTTTTTTGGTTCCGGTTATAGTGGCATTAACGGAAATGAACGAGCTTGAGTTGGTCTGGCATGAATTGGTACTTCATAGCTCACTTGCGAACAGAGTAAATATTTCTCTTGGCGCTATGAAGGGCAACATCTTCTCAAAGTTTCTGACAGAATCCAACAGCAGGTGTAACAGTCTAACTGACTGTAATATATCTCGGAAGATATGGCATACCTGTTCTTTGAATCTTTTATGAAGGATATAGCCACGGTCACTAAAATATTGGCCAGACACTGGCCAATAGAAGAACACGCAACAAAGTTGGGCATTTCTTAAGATACTCATTGCCTTAGTTGCGGATCCAGACATGAAAATGTAAATGTCCAGTTCTCAAATGTCAACTTTCGGAGGGGCATTCCTTAACTATCTTGATGAACTTTCTGAAATGAAAATCAAAGGCCTGGGGCCTGTTTCACCAAACAATATTCACTTTGCAGCTTTGTAAAACAATAATATCCTGCAAAGTAAAGGGAGTAGTGTTTCCCAAAATTTTCTTATCATCCACAAACATTAGGATATCTGAGTTTTTTTAATTTAAGACAGACATCGTTAACAGATAAGACGAAGAGTAGAGGGCCAAGGTGACTACCTTGTGGGACTCCAGAAAATGCATTTATGGAACTGGAGATTGAGTTACGGAAGAGGACTCTATAAGTTCGCAAGGTAGGAGCTTATCCAGTTTATAAATATAGATGGAAAGTCTAGGGCTCTAAGTTTGAGATAAATTATCTTATGAGATATTTTATCAAAGGCTTTGCTGTAATCATTGTATACAACATCAACTTCATTGCCATTCTCGAGGGTTGACAAAACTTTGGATATAAATTCAATTAAGTTAGTCGTAGTGGATCTTCCTTTAAGAAAACCATGTTGAGCGGGGGAGAATAAGGGCTTGCAACAGAATAAAACGAAATCACTAAGCTTTCAAAAAGTTTTGGGATGCATGAAGGTTCAGCAATAGGTCTATAATTGTTAATTTCAGTTTTATTGCCTTGTTTATGAATCAGAAATATAAATTAATCTTTCCATGTATGAGGAAACACACCTTGGGAAAGAGGGAGTTCAAAGAGTGCAGTAAGAGACTTTAACAGATAATGCATACATTTTTGTACAACAACTGATGGGACGCCATCAGGACCAGGGCTAAAGTTTTCTTTGAGGCTTACGATTTTGGGAAGTACCATTTCTTCAGTTATTGTAAAAGATGAAAGAGAGGTTTGAGTGCAACCAAGATTTGTTATAGTTGTTGGATCTGAGGAGATTATGTTGGAGAAATTGAGATGAGGAAGATTAAAGTCGGCAAGAACGATGATCAAATCATTAGGTTGCACTTGTTCAGGCAGATAATCAATGGCATTAACAGCAGCTTGGTAAGATTTCATTGGTTGGGCCAGTCGAGTATAACAACAAAGGACAAAAAGACAAAACTTAGGGAGTGTAACCTTAGCTGATACACCTTCGAATTCGATTAAAGTAGGAATATGGAGTAATGAACTTTTAAAATTACTATTGATAGCTAAAAGCACACCACGGCTTAGATTGTGTTTATTAAGATCAATTATACATTGCAAAAAATTGGTGAATCAATATCTATCATACTACAGTAAACGCTTCCAGCTAAATAAGAAAATCCTCCTTGAGAAAAAATTGCGAACAATTTTGTGCCCAGTTAAATAGTGTTAGAGAGAAATTCATCAATGATAATATTCGACACTCGATGAACTACTTTGCAGACAGTTCCTTTCCTTATTCCGTGCATACATCCAACACCGTGATATTGGGCTCCATTCCCAGCCCAATGTAGTGTACACAAAAGTTCCTGCAAGTTACTTAAGCACACATTCCTTTGGCTTTTGAATTGTAAGTGTCTTTATAATTTTAGACATCACAAATTCGATGGTGATTTTCGTCAATCAAAAACTCTGTTTTGTCGAAAAATCATTTACGATATCGAAGTTAGTTCTTAGTTTCATTTCTCTTTGGTCACTGTTTATTATTTCTTCATTATTTCAGAAAAACTTTAGCACTTTGCACTTTGCCAATTTGAGTTTGGTGAAACGTGTTTTGCAATAAGGAGTATTCAGTAATTTCTAAATTGCGTTTGGTGAAACGTAATTTGCAAAGTAAAAGTACAAAGTTGCTAAGAGAAAAGTGAAAACTGTTTGGTGAAACAAGGCCTTGATTTATTTTCTGAAAGTGGCGAAATGATTATACCACCGCTGAAATTGTCATTATATAGATCCGGTAATAAATATCTTTTCTCAATTCACAGATCTAACAAGTTAATGGTATCTAAACGCTAATTGAGGTGCGAAACAAAGGCTGCTCCTGAGACCCAAGAGTAAATTAACAAAGTCATAACTCATAACAAATATTTAATGAGGGTTGAAATGCAATTGGCAATCAGAGCGCATATGGTTGTCGAATGTGACAATTTGAAAAAATATAGATTAGAAACACAATAGAGGCATACATATTTGTAATTAATTTTATTAATTTTCGTGATTTTATTTTATTTATTATTTTATTAATGCATTGAGAATTTGGCGATTTAAATTTGATTTCCCTTATAAAACCTGACTACTGTGAGTACTGGGCATTTATTTACAACATTCAAAGATGTTTTCCAGGAATTTTGATCCATCTTTGTTTTTTTCATCTTCGCAAATTTCAAATTTTTATTTTTTGAACTAAAAAAGAAAAACAGGTTATTTGAAAATTGACTTTCAATTCTAAACTTCATAGATCAATAAACTTATTCTAGTTCTGTATGCAAAGTAAGGAATATGGTGATGGATTTGAGTTTTTTTAAAGATATTTATTGCGACTGGCAATAAGTAAAATGCACACCATATTAGTCAGTGATTAAAATCAGTCTTGTCGACATCAAATCATCACTCACCAGTTAATATTATGTCATTATAATTTAAAGTTGAATTTAAGTCAAAAAACGTAATTATTAAAAAAAAAAACGTCAATTACTCCAAAGGTAAATAAAGAATGTTAAAAAAAACTTAACAATATTGTTGTTAGCTGATAATGAAATAAAAAAAAAAACACATAATACTTGTCTAATTCAGTTAAACTAATTTAAAATTAATTTTAATTCAAATTTATTGTTACTTTTTTGTTTCATCTAAATTAGCTGTGTATTTTTTAGCTGATTACCAACATACGCGTGATTGTTTTTGAATTTAATTGGTATTTATGCAGGTGGTGTACTAATTAGTCTGGCTTATGAAAAAGCTAAATTAAATTTTATTATTTTGGAATAAGTTATTCTTGTATAGTCCTTGTCATGTTATTATAATAGAGTTGAAAAAAAAATAAAACATATCTGGCATCAATTTTGTGTCATTATAAAAAGACAATAATAATATTTATTATTATTTGTATCTTTCAATGGACAAATACATACAAAATTTGGAAATCCAAATGGAAAGTTGTTGTATCTTTTTGTATAAAAATAATTTGTGAAAACGAAAGAGAAACGAAAAAAAGAGTTATAAAAAAACCATTTAGTATTTTTTATTGAACATCAAGTTTGACTCTTGTTTTCTTTCAAAAATTCAAATGGTTGGCAAAATTAGTTTTTGTCTGTATTTTATTGTGTTTTAAACAAAACTCCAACTTCAGCAATAGTACCGAGGACTCAAACTCAGAAATAACCGTTTTCAACATGATCTTTACATTTTTTGAAATATATTCCAAATACTTATTGTTATAACCTTAAGACTAAGAATTCGTAATGAGAAAAAAAATGGCTTTTCTACCATTTTGCGTTTTTCTATTAAGAACCATCAGCATAAATACTTCAGAGTTCTTTTAAGGTTTATGTGGGACAGGTGTAGTCTATCAACTAATGAGCATTTTTCGAAAAGTAAATTAAGTAAACACAATTATGAAAAGGGATATTGAAGATTGCGATTATTGATTTAGAAAATTATCACAAATGTTTTTGAAAAAACTACATCATGACTCAAAAGCGTAATACATTTTTTTTTTTTAATTTTAAAAGTTTATATGTATATCAAAAACTTGATGCCATAGATTGATATTGAAGTCGTATTTGAACTAAGTCCATCAAAACAATAGGAAAAGTATAAATAGTGTGCCACTTACAAAAGCTTCTTGACGATGAAACTATCTCACTTTGTAAATATTTTATAGTAGAAGAATTTAAAAAATGAAACAAACCATTACGTTCCAAGTTGCAAGTAAAGCCTCTTACTGATAATTTGTCATCGTTTTATCTTAAAGGGTTTTCCTTTTTTCCTTGAATTATTTTTAGTGCACATCATTCCAAATAAGTACACATTACTTTGTGCAATCAAGACAGATTTTTTGACCTTCATGAGACTAACGAACAGTGAACAAAAAAAAAATCTTCCCAATCAACCAACAAAAATAAATTCTTAAAACTGCTGAAATTTGATTAAAGGGAGTTGTTGAAAATTTACCAAAAAAAAAGCTCATAAAGAATTTTTCGTTAAAAAGTTTTATTATAAAAAAGAAAAAACATTTTAAAGTTTTCTTCAATTTATCGCAAGATTGCACACAAATTTATTTTTCAAACATTTTTCATTACTCTAACCTTTATCTAAAGTCCTTACTAAACATGCCTGGTTAGATGGTATGGTATAATATATTGATTAACTTTTTGAGTCACTTAGTTTGAAATTATCCACCACATTAGCTGAGAAGCCGATACACTTATGTATATTATAAATGCTTATAGAAGTACATAATTTTCTTTAACAAAATGCACTTAAAATGAAGAGATGAAGAGAAGATTATCTCAAAAGTTGCTGCTTTATAGATAAAGAATGAAGAAAGTGTTAGTTAATAAATAAATGATTAGTATAATATATGTATTAAGATTTATGTACATACGAACATATTTATGGAAACGAATAAGAGTACATCTGAACACCTTTTGAAGTGTTTAATATCTTTTGAATAATTTTTTGAGTAGATAGGTAAATCCTTTGAAGTTGGAATCTGTTAACTACAGATAAAGTGTATGTAAGCAATATGTACATTATACATATGTATCGTTAAAATGAATTGTATGGAAATTTAAAAAATAAGTTATAACGGGCGACGGAATTCATATGAAATATGTATGTGGTCTTCTACTCTGAACGTCGAACTTGTCGAGTTGTAGAAGCTGAGTAGGGTCAATGATTCTCGAGAATTTTCTCCAGATGAGTCCTGAAACTAAAGGACGTTCTTATCCCTCTACCTTTCCCAAAATCATCATCCATTCCCACATAAACAAGGCATACCAGCCTATGTTTATGTCACCAACTCCCATCCCACCTCCCACGTTGTAATGGCGAAAAAGCTAGACAGCGCTCCTATCTCCTATGCTCCTTCTCACTCTAGGTAAATAAGCTGAATTGCTGTTACCGAATCCCAATCTTTTCCTCCCATATCAGAATGATGAATTAACATCTACTGATTCCTCACCCTATCTCTTCCTTCCCTACAACCTCTTATCTTTATTGGGCTGGATCTAAGGTGTTAAACGACCCGTGCCGATGATCAGCCTGGCTGGGGGCCCAATTTAAAAATAGCCCAGTCTCTAACGGAGTATCCGGATACCTGGCGACCTCCGGATTAACTAGCCTTATCTGTACATGCGAATCTCTGTGCAGACGGACCTCTTTTCTTCGCAACTCGTGGGAATAAGATGAACAAAACTAAAAACAAAAATTTAAAGGATGATGAGACCGGTATCTCTTTAGGACCGGGCGGCAATTTGGCGTCAAAGCCTGTTGCCGTTTCTCTTGCGGCCAGCACAGAGAAGGGAGTAGTGGCTAACCATGGACCCTCCTCTGCAGCTGGCAGCAACGAGGATAGGAAGGTAGTGATACCTAATTTCAGTGGAAGGGTTGTGAAAAATGGCCCTACCACTACTAATGAGAGAAAGGGGAAACTCTCGAAAAGCCAATATAGGCAAAGGCGGCAAGCGACGAAAATCCTGAAGGCCTCTGGTGCATCATGGGGGGCTGAAAGGACACCGCAGCAAACCGCTAGCGTCGTATGGGCTAATAGCATACTTGCTACAACCAAGACCACAAAGGACTCTACGTCCAAACGAGAAAGGTCTCTCGAGGGGGCCGTACCGACACCAAAACGGCCTCGGGTGCACAACACCAGCACTCCCCTCAATCCCATCAAGAAAGCCAGTTTCAGTGACGTCGCGAAGGGCAAAGTCGTGGTTGCGGTCATTGACAGGAGTGATGATGATGGAACAATATCGGCTGATCGTTGGCAGTTGGTCAAGGTTAAGCTCTCGGGTGGCTTTTTAAGCATTTTGAGAGAGCTTCCAGGACCACTTCCTTCCATAAGCGATGGGGGTTGGCATCAAGGCCACGTAAAAATCATGGTTTGTGGCGATCAGAGGTCTTGTGACTTATATAAGCTCGCTGTCAGCCGGTTAGGTGAAGTTTGGCCAGGTGCGAAGCTCGAGGTTGTCGCTAAGGAAGACATTCCTAGCAGACCTAGAGCCCGCATTTGGATCCCAATGGAACCTGCCGGTATCGATGAAATTCTCGAGATGATCAGAGTTTGTAACCCGTCCCTTCCGACTCACAACTGGAAGATAGCCAAGCTGGAGGAGGTAAAGAATCTTTATAGGAGCGCCATTTTGGTACTCAATAAGGAATCTTTGGCTCCTCTAGCCTTAAACGAGGGCTCGATAAACTATGGCTTCGAAACCATTAAAATTCGAGTCTATAAAAAAGATGAGGTTAACGCGGAAAGCGGGCCTCCAAAAACAACCAAGGTTAACGCGGAAAGCGGGCCTCTAAAAACAACCGAGGGTGAACTAGCGGTTGGTGGGCCTGGGACATCGTCTTCTCTCTTAACCGAGGGTGACGATGCACCCATGCCCTCTCCAATAGCTACCCAACCCTCTACAAAAGTCGTAGACAGTCCATCTTTAATGGAGACTGAGGACGACCTCAACATGATCCTTTTGAGCGAGGACGAACTATTGGGTTCATCCTCAGACTCAGAGGATCAGAACAAAACCGTGGTGGAGGTTGATCTGCCTAATTGTAGCCAAAATGCTGCAGTTAGTACAGATTAATCTCCAGCACTCCATAAAGGCCTCGGCCTCACTTCTTCTCCGGCTGGCAAGAAACGGGGAAGATATTGTCCTGATCCAAGAGCCATGGATTGTGAGATCCGTTGTTCGTGGACTCAGGACTCCTGGATACTACATACTGTGTGTGACAGATAAAGGTGAACCTAGATCTTGCATACTAGTGAAACGTAGCATTAATGTATTTTTACTCCATCATTTCAGTGACAAAGATACCACCGCAGCTAGGCTGGAAACATCCAAGGGAAGTTTCTGGATAGTGTCGGCGTATCTTGGCCATGACCACCTTGGCCCTCTCCCTGGAAAAACCCTGGAGAAGATCGTCGCTGAAGCGGAAAGGCAAAGGATCCGCCTAATTATTGGGAGCGATGTCAACGCTCATCATACGGTATGGGGAAGTACCAATATCAACGACAGAGGTGAGTCTCTTTTTGATTATATTCTTGGTACTAACCTCTTAGTAAGTAATGTTGGAAATGAACCAACCTTCATAACTAAAACTCGACAAGAAGTCCTAGACATAACTCTTGTCTCAGATACTGTACACCATATGATCTTGGACTGGAAAGTATCCAAAGAACACTCGTTCTCTGATCATAGATATATCCAGTTCAATATCAATGTGGATGATACCCCGAGTCCATTGACTTTTCGAAATTATCGGAAAACTGATTGGGCCTCTTACAGGAACTCATTACAGAGTTTACTAAAACCTGGACTATCTTGTCCTTCCTCTAACGCTAATGAACTTGACAACAAAGTCAATGATTTTACCTCAGCTATGAACAGATCGCTAGAAATTGCTTGTCCACTTATACACATAAGAGGAAAGAGGAAACCACAATGGTGGGCCTCAGAGCTTGACTCGCTAAGGAAAGAATGCAGGAAACTGTTCAACCGAGCCAAAGCCGCAAGACTAGCCTCTCACTGGGATTCTTACAAAGAATCCTTAAGAATTTACAAGAAAGCACTAAGGAAATCTAAACGATCTTCTTGGCGATCCTTCTGTGGCACGATAGAAGAAACTTCTGAAGCCTCTAGGTTACGGAAAATTCTTTCAACAAATCCAGCGATGCCAAGCTGCTTGAAAAAGGCAGACGGCTCCTGGACAAATTCAAGTAATGAATCGCTGAACTTACTACTGGATACTCATTTTCCTGGAAGTTCTCTTACCGAGACTTGCAACGGTTATATACGTTCAAGTCCCAATACAACATATCCACAAGGTCTGATTACAAGGGACAAGCTACAATGGGCTCTCAACAGCTTCAAACCATTTAAATCTGCAGGACCAGATGGAATAACACCAGCCGAGCTACAAAAGACTTCTGACATAATTGCACCAATCCTTGAGGCAATTTTTACCAGCTGTCTTTACCTGGTCCATGTTCCCTCGGCATGGCGGGAAGTTAAAGTTGTTTTTATACCCAAGGCAGGTAAATGCTCGCAAGTCAACCCTAAAGATCTACGACCTATAAGTCTATCATCATTCCTTCTTAAGACCTTGGAAAGATTGATTGATATCCATTTAAGGGCAAGTATTGATACAAGACTTCTGTCTTCGTCTCAACATGCCTACTGTAAAGGGAAATCGGTGGAAACAGCGTTACACACCTTAGTACGCACCGTCGAATATTCCCTCCATCATAAAGAGTTCACTATGGTTGCTTTCCTTGACATCGAAGGTGCCTTTAACAACGTGGACACATCTGCAATCACATCTGCACTAACATCTCTAAATGTAGAGAGTTCGCTTCGGGAGTTAATTCATTTAATGCTTACTAGCAGGATAATTAACTCAAAACTGGGCAACTCTTCTGGCAGACGATTCGTTAGTAGAGGGACACCGCAAGGTGGTGTTCTATCCCCTCTCCTCTGGAACCTAGTGGTGAATGAAATCCTAACTAGTCTGGATGCGGAGGGTTTCAGAGTGATAGCCTATGCGGACGACGTTGCTATAGCAGTTTCAGGAAAGCATCTTAACACGTTAAAAGAACTCTTACAAAATGCCTTAGACAGACTAATACTTTGGGCTGATCGGTGTGGACTGGGTGTTAACCCACACAAAACCGATTTGGTCTTATTTTCGAGGAGATACAAAATTCCATTTGTCAACCCTCCCCATATTAAAGGAATCCAATTAAAATTCTCAGACGAGGCTAAATACCTGGGTCTTGTCTTAGATAAAAAACTAAATTGGAAACGCAACGTAGAGGAAAGAGTCAAAAAAGCTACTGTAGCTCTCTTTTCTTGCAAAAAAGCCATCGGTAATAAATGGGGCTTACAACCCAGAATCACGCATTGGCTATACACATCGGTAATCAGACCGATTTTAATGTACGGTGTGGCAGTTTGGTGGACTGCTTTAGAAAAAGGTATAAACCGAAATAAATTAAATAAAGTCCAACGTTCAGCTTGCCTATGTATAAGCGGATCGCTTCGCACGACCCCATCTGCGGCACTGGACACCTTACTCTACCTAACACCTCTTGACATTTTTAGCAAACAAATAGCTGCAAGCTCTGCTATCCGCCTCAAAGCTTCGTCGCAGTGGACTAACAACAACATTGGCCACTCCGTTATTCTTACTTATTTAGAATCAATCCCAAAGCACACAGACTACACCATCCCCCAACTACAATTCGAAAGAAACTTCCAGATTTCTATACCTCCCAGATCTTTTTGGGAGGATAGGACATTCCTGGAAGATGAGTCAATCCACTTCTATACAGATGGGTCAAAAACAAAAGAAGGGGTTGGTGGAGGTGTGTACTCTGAACGACTGAAATTAAGTCTCTCATTCCGCCTTCCCAATCATTGTAGCGTGTTCCAGGCGGAACTTTTGGCGATAAAAGAAGTCCTGTCCTGGCTTAAAGAAAACGTGATATCAACATCTGATATCCGTATTTTCTCAGATAGTCAGGCCGCTATCAAATCTCTGGATTCTGTCTCTACAAACTCTATAACAGTCCAGAACTGTCGATCATCTCTAATGGAGATGGCACAACAGTTTAATATTCACCTTTGCTGGGTGCCGGGCCATAGAGACATTCCAGGTAACTGTAAGGCAGATGAACTCGCCAGGAACGGTACAGTACAGCCCATTCTACCACGTTTGGCACGTACTGGTATACCAATCGCTACTTGTAAACTGTTGCTAATGCAAGACGCTGTGAGGAGGGCAGGCACCAGGTGGAACAACATCACCACGTGTCAAGTCACGAAAAGCATCTGGCCAACACTGGATTTAAAACGTTCAAGGTGCTTGCTCTCTCTAAGCAGATCGCATATAAGCTCGATAATAGGTGTCATAACCGGACACTGTCTAATAGGAAAGCACGCCACGAGATTAGGCGTATTCTCAAATGACTTCTGCAGAAGCTGTATGGACGAGGAAGAGGAGGAAACAGTTCTTCATCTTCTCTGCACATGCCCTGCTCTGGCTCGAAAACGCAAGAATTACCTAGGAGAATTCTTCTTTAACGATCTAAACGATCTAAATCATATTGGTATAAGCAGCCTCTCACGTTTTGTAAGAGACTCAAACTGGTTCCATTGAGCTTAGGAAGAAACCTCAAGATTCATGTGGTATCACAATGGGCCATTAAACTGGCCTAAGTGTGTCCGTTTCCATCTTGGACAGCCACTTCAACCTAACCTAACCTAACCATGTATGTGGTCTCATATTAACGATTCATTATATTTTTATCGCACAAGTTGATATCACTTTTAAGGGCGATTTTTGTCACTATTGTGTAACTAAATATTTCTAAGATATTTTTGAAAATGAAGAAGAAACTGTGAGTTTCATAATTAAATTTCTGTTAACATAACGTGATTTTATAAATATTAAGTACTTATCAAGCGAAGATTAAATTAAATTAAATTGGGTGGCGCAACAGTCCGTTGAGAACCAGGGCATAGTGACTTACAACTCTCAACCATTCCTATGTGCAAGTACTGTTGTCAGGGATGGAGAGGACCTACAGTTTTACGCCGAATCCGAACGGCTAATTTGAGAAAGCACTTTTCATGACAAGAATTACTCTTGGAGAATTTGTCAATTCCTCGCAAGAGGCAGTACCCGTGAAAAAAACTTTAGATGACATAGGCAGGGATCGAACCCAAGACCTCTGGCATGACAGTCCAACGCACTAACCATCATGCCACGAGAAGCGAAGATATCGTGTCCAAAAAAACGGGGTTTAATTTTTTTGATTGAGGGATAATTATTAAGCATTATAGGCAATATGCCTTTCAACTACGCCAAAGACTAAAAAGACCCGATATGTACGTGATCGTATCCTTATCATTACCGTTCTCAGTATTTTGGCAGTCACATACTGACTTTGAAGATGGCGCAAGCTGCACAAGAATTTGTTCAAAACACACACTTCATATTAAATATTATTTACAATTTAAAATGCATGGTAACATCTGTCAAACTAAGTTGTTAAACCAATTTTTTTTCTTGAATTGAAAGTCTAACATTTACGAAAATGGAGGGCTTAACTACTTAACTATCGCACAACGCATACAAATTGTTGAAACCTACTACAAAAATCGTGATTCTGCCACAAAAACATTTCGTGCTTTAAGAGGAGATTATGGTTTACATAATCGTCAAACTACGCAAGCAATTGGCAAAATTGTGAAGAAGTTTTAAAAGACTCGATTGGTTACAGATATTGTAAGGCCTGTACATCATCGTTTCGCTAGTACCACTGAAAATATCGCTGCTGGAAGTGAGAGTGTTGCCCAAGACCCGAATGTGTCGATTCCTCGTCGTTCTCAAGAATTAGGACTGTCTTACTGCACATTATGGCGTATTTTGCATTTGGATCTACACCTACATCCATATCAAGTCCAGCTCACACAATAACTGAAGCCAGCTGACCATTCACAAAGTCGCGTCGTAGATACGTCGAATGGGTGCATGAACAACAGGCAGTGAACGGCGATTTTTCGAACAACATTTTCTTCAGCGAAGAAGCACATTTCTCACTCGATGGGTATCTGGTATTTGGGGTTCTGAGAATTATCAAGTATTTGAAAAGAAAAAGTCACTCTTTGGTGCGCTCTTTGGTCCGGAGGTGTGATTGGACCTTACTTCTTCGAAAACGACCATGGAACGACTGTAACCGTCAATTCGGAGCGTTAGGGTCATATTATGATAACAGACTTTTTTTTGTCTAGTATTAAAAAATACTTCCTGAAGAGTATGTGGTTTCAGCAAGACGGTCCCGCATGCCACATAACTGGAGCAAATATGGCTATATTGGAAGAGACATTTCCTGGCAGCGTAGTTTCTCTACGTGGCAATATCAACTGGCCACCAAGATCATGGGATTTGACAACGCTGAACTTTTTTTCGTGGGGCTACGCGAAAGACCTTGTTTATGCAGATAAACGATAAACCTTTAACTCTTGAGTACTTAAAAACCAACATTCGTCAAGTTATGGCTGCGATACCACCCAATATGTGTCAAAAAGAGGTCAACAATTACTTCAAAAGAATCGATGCTTGCAACAATGCGCGTGTTTGGCATTTAAATGATGTAATGTTTCAAACATAATGTCAACGTTCAAACTTCATAATAAAAAGAAATATCATGAAAAAAATATTTTATAAATGGAAAACCCTGTAAAATACAAAATTCGTCAAACCAAACAAGCTAGGCTTTAATTGCACAAGGAAAAAGTAAAATATCATTATGCATTTAACAATTTTTTCCCGAAGGTGTCAAGGTTTCGAAGGTGTTTTCAACAATTGGATTTGGTTTTCATCATGAAACCTATGGGATCATATCAGAAAAGTATCAATTTTGTGGTTCTACGGCTAAACCATTCGGAAGCAAAGGGTTAAAAAAAATAAATGTAGAAGTAGTAAAAAAGGAGACTGAAAAAAGGAGACCCTCTAAACTGCACCAACTATAGAGGCATCAGTCTACTTAACGTCGCTTACAAAATCTTCTCTGCCGTAATATGTGAACGTCTAAAGCCCATCGTCAACAACCTGATAGGTCCTTATCAGTGTGGTTTTAGACCAGGAAAGTCCACAGTCGATCAAATATTCGCATTACAGCAGATCCTGGAAAAAACCCAACCATCTTTTTATCGATTTCAAGTTCTTCGTGTGATCTACGGTGCAGTATGCATCGAAGGGGAGTGGAGGAGAAGATGGAACGACAAGCTGTACGGGCTGTACAGCTGTACAGCGACGTAGACTTAGCCAGAAGGGTAAAAGTCCAACGACTAAGATGGCTGGGTCACGTAGAGCGCATGGAAACCAATGACATGGAAAGTCTTCGAATCCACACCCACAGGACAGCGCAGTAGAGGAAGATCGCGGATCAGGTGGCGCGCACAAGTGGAAAGTGACCTCACCCAACTTGGAGCGCGAAACTGGAGACATCTAGCTAGGGACCGAGCTAGATGGAGAAGTTTGTTGGGTGAGGCCCTAGTTCACACAGGACTGTAGCGCTACCTTAATTAAGTACGAAGTAGCTAAAATGACTACTTATTTTTTTAAGTCAAAAGAAAACAATGAAGAATCAGTTGAAGTTTTGCAAAGTTTAAACTAAAAAAGAAAGAATTCCAAAAAACTGTAATAACTTAAATACGAACCGGAAAGAAAAGAATAATCTCACGCGCTTTTAGGCTTACATTGACCTCTGGAACCCCTTATTATCTTTTATAGCGACACCTTGGGCACCATGTACACTGCCTGATTCTGATTGGTGAGTTTTTTAAAACGAAATCAGTCAAATGTAAGTTAGGTATATATTCATACAGCATAAAAAAAACCGTTATAAGTATGTATACATTTATCTATAAGACCATTCATATCGAGGTACAGTAGTGAGGTAGGCTATTAAACGATGCTGATATTTCTTACGAATATATATTTATAAATACAAGTCGTATTTTTACAGTAGCCGTAAAAGTTATATGTACCTATTTATTGAATAGGGCTTAGTATATCGCTGCACATATATTCATATGTATGATGCTTACTTATACTCGCTTAATGTAAGTGACGTAAAGCGTAAAAATAAAAAAATCAATAAATATTCATAAACAAGCAAGCAATCAAATCAGAAAATCATTTGGAAATTATTTCATTTATACATAAATCAAATTAAATTCACTGAATATACAAATCGTCTCGAGGGATTTCTAAATAAGAAAATAAAAATACAAATCTGCAATGCAAAGGTTTTTATACAAATTTAAATTGATTTAAAATGATTTTGTACGAGTATATAGCTTAAATCAATTATTTAAGTATTTATAATTTAAAAGATTTAAGATAAAGTAAAAAATGTTGTTGAATTATATGTACCTATATCATGAAATTGTTTTCATCTAAAATAGAAGATTTTAACAGGAGTCCAATTTTAGTAGTCCTTAAAACCCCAAATCATTAGATAAATACATATGTACAATGTACATACATACGAGTATATTGACTTTTATGAAACGATAGTTTGTGGTTTTTTAAACTCTTGGAAGATTTGTCTATTTATCAGATGCCCAAAATGTCTGCTTTTGTGTATACTAGTATTGGTAACCTTCAAAGAAGCATCACTCATATAAAAAATATATTTAAAGTTGTCATCTTTTGACAATTGACAAGTTTAAAATGGTATGAAATTTTTAAAATTCAGTGCAAAAATTATGAACATTTTGCAGTCACTGTTCGCGGGTTTGCCACAAAAGTTTACTGACAGTTTCATTTCTCGAAGAGGCGAAAAAGCTCATTTCTATTTCTGTAGAGCAGAGTTATCGTTTCGGATAACTCAAATTCACAAATAACTAAGGAAAAAACTGTATGCCAAAACTTAAGGCCCATTTTCTAAGCGCTATTGTGTAGTGTTTAACGATTTTCTATTTCCTCAATTCCATAAGTTGCAATTTCCAAGAGGCACAACCGAAATTCTATAGGAGATACATTTCCAAGTCGCCTAATGTTTGGTTCTGGCGATTTGCTTTGGTCTACCAGTTGCAGAATTTTTAATTTAAATAATTTAAATAGCTATCAAACACTTTCAAGTTGTCAAAGTAAGCGGTGGCAGAATTGAGAGAAAACCCGATAGATAGATACCGTTTCCTTGACAATATTGAGAAAAATCAAGGCAGTTTTTCATTTATAATAACAAAATCAAGCCACACTTTTTTATGGACTTGTATTAAAATTGCAGTTCCACACCCTGATTCAATGAATTATATCAGCATTTTTAATTTATAGTAGAATTAAATTTACCGAAAATGAGAGTTAAATTGTTATCACTTTGCAGTAAGAAAAGATACAGGTTAATATATTTTTGGGTTTCGAAAGTTAAGCTTACACAGCGATACATTTTCGATGAAAGTTTTATTTCATTATAATGTTTTGAACCTTGCCGTGATATGTAAAAAACAATTTTATTAAATAGCCGCCTAAGGAAGATTCAAAGCATTCAATTCTTTTGAAGTTTTTTTTTTCCTCTTTTTATTCCTTAGCTCGGCCATTACTTAACTATTATTGATTTTAAATGCATCTAGAATTCGGAGATTATTCGCTCAAACACGATCTTTTGCCTTATTCCAAAGACAAATTTAACATTGTCAAATCGCAAAATTTTGATTTCCAAAACATGAAATCATGAGAACGGTGGCTTGTAGCCACGTCTTGTTGCTAAAAGTTGGTTTGACACGTTCGTTTGAGATGATATACAGAAATAGCGACAACAATTACGTTTTCACTCCCTTGAAATTTTGTAAAAAAAATTAGACAGAAAGTCAACTGATTATAAAAAAAGGTGTGAAAGCGAATTCAATTCGTTATTCGTTACTTTTTTAACATTTTGTTACGATTTCGGCAATATTACCGAACTTTTGGGTGTTAAAACTTTGTTGGGTTTTATGACATTCCAAATAAAAAAAGCGTTCGGACTTAATACCTAATAAAATAAAGTCAAACTATTTAAAATGTCATAACGCCCAACAACATTTACAGAATACAATGCCATATTACCCAAATCAATTTAAAAATATCATAACGCCACAATTACTTATTGACATAACGCCCGAAAGATGTCATATGTTTAAACATTTGGGTATTTTGACATTTTTTTTTGTTTATTGTAGGCACTATGACATCGCCGAAACACAAACATTATACGACAAAAATGTCAAATCCCCCAAAAACTCGGAACATCAAGAAAGCGTAACAAATATCTTTGACTTTAATTCACTTTAAGTGAAATAACGATAGAAATCATAACCGTCGCACAATAAATAAAAAAAATGTGTTAATTAGAGGTGAAGTTCACTTTTAATATACGTGTTTTTTAGGAAGTTCGAAAGTCCAGTAGATTAAAAGTTTTGTTCCAGCTGAGTCCGGGTTATAATGTATGTGTCATTTAAATGTGTGTTATGTGTACTCTGTGTTTCTGAAAAAAAAATCCTGCTACTTTTCAACTTTTTGTTATATTTGAATTTTTGTGTAGTAACACTTTTTTTCGTTATTTTAGAACTATCTTCAAATACATTGTTTTTGACAAGAAAAGATCTTATTGCTATAATGAGATGGTCTGGGAGTATTGTAATAGAGGAACAATTCAGTTTCTTAAAAGAAGAATTGATCAAAATGACGAAAAGCTCTGAAAAAAGTCAAATTAAGGTTTTGACGAATATATTTCCGCATTTCAAGGCGGATTTTAAAACGCGGTGGGTTAAAGCTTGAACGATAGAGGAAAAGTAGTTTTTTTTTTAAACTAATGAAAGTTGGCTAAGCACATGTCTAGCTTTCTGAAGAGCACCCGACTCAGCTAAGAAACGAGGTCGTCCAGAAGTAGAGTTTGAAAATTCTTCCCAACGATCGAAAGGGGAAAAAACCCGCGACCTGAGAGATTCTGTACCTCTTGGTGTCCTCAGTTATGCTACCCAAATGAGTCTACGAGCTTCCAGACTGATCCAAGCCTAAAAACTTTTAGAAGAAGTGAGTGGAAGCCCCACTCGGGCTGAAAAATACAGGCGATCTTTTGAAAAATCGCAGTCGAACGAGAGAAGTTGTATGACGGGAGAAGATGCTTTGGCGGTATTAGTTGCAGCGAAACTATCACGGCATCAATATAACATAATAAGAATGAGTGCCCCAGAAAAATGTCCATCTTAAAAAATTGTGCAAAATGCAAAGAAAGCTTACTATCCCGAAAGAAATCCGGTGAAAATCACAGCTACATGTGCCGAAGTGAGTCTTCAAGCTTTGCTTGATATAACATCAAAACGACTTATTTCTATGTTGGATTGTGTTTTTGACACATTGGAAGAAGAAGAGCTTGAGAAATGTTATTTAATATCGAAGTGGGGTTTCGATGGAAGCTCGGGACATAGCTCATATAAACAAGCTTTTCACGGTCCAGAAGCAGACGATTCTTCTGTTTTTATAACGTGTTTAGTCCCTATTCTGCATATAGTATGGCAAAACCCTTCGTCCAGCTTCGACAAAGTATTGCAGACCCCTAAAAAATGAACACACTAAAGAGTCAACTGATGTTTCAAAATCCGAAAAAGCTCGAGTGGATGCAGAAATCCAAAACCTTCAACAAACGTCCATGTTCATCAGTAATAGGTGAGTTAAGGTTCAGCACTCATTAATTTTTTCAATGATAGATGGTAAGGTTTGCAATGCTTTAACCGAGTACACATCAACACATAAATGCTATTTGTGTGGAGCGACTTCGAAAGACTTCAACAATGTCGATGATATGATAATAATACAATAAAAACAGAGCACCTTTCTTTTGGAATGTCTATTCTGCACGGTTGGATACGAATATTCGAATGCCTTGTACATCTAGCGTACAAATTGCCCATTAAAAAATTGGCAAGCGCGTGAAGGTGACAAAGAAGTCGTGGCAGCAAATAAAGCTCGTATTCAAAGGGAGTTCCGAGAACGTTGTGGCTTAATTGTAGATAAATCAAAGCCGGGTTTTAGTAACACAAATTTCAAAACCCTGAACTTTCAGCCGAAATAACTAAATTAGACATGGAACTTATTAAAAAAATGCACACAATTATGAGTCCAGTGGATATGAGATTGATGTTGAAAAGTACAGTGAATTTGCGTTTGACACAGCGAGGTACTTCGTCAATAAATATCCCTGGTATCGTATGCCTCCAACTCGACATAAATATTTCATTCATGGGCCAGAAATGATATCATCTGCACTTTTGCCTATCGGACAACTTTCGGAGGAAGCGCAGGAAGCACGAAACAAAGATTTCAAAATTTCAAATTTAGGTCATTCTACCCCACCGTGCGTCGTAATGCCCAAAATAAATCAAAATACTAACTAATAATTCGGGTGTTTTAAAATTAAAATTTATTTGGGCGTTACGACATTTTCTTTGGGTTTTTTGGCGATTTTTTTTAATTTTTAGGCCTTGTGACCAATTTTGGGCTTTATAACATTTTAGAATTTGACCGTAATGGTTTTGGGCGAAAAGACCTAACGTCGTTAGATGTTATAATATCTATACATTTGTTTTCTTTGGACTGCAAGTTGAATTTTAAGGCACTTCAAATAAAAGTCTTTTTCTGAAAACCTTTAGAGCGGTTTGCAGACAAAATTACAATTTTGGGAATAGTCGTATAAAAGGCTTAAATTTTGGAGCTTAAAAATGAAATAATTGTGTTATCTCTCTAAATTATCTTAAACAGTGTTTTAAACTTCTTAGTACCTACTCATCGCACATTGGCTGGAACTGGAACATAGATCGAAAATTTTATTTTAAAGGAGCCATTATGTCTGCCAAAAGCTTTCTTATTTCAGGCTTTCATTATATGGAATTTCTTTTTCTTTTTTTTTTTTGCATACCTACCTACCCACTCAAGAAAATCATCTCTTGCCACCCGTCGTCGTATGGATACAAAATAATAAAATTTAATTGTTATTCTGTTGCGTTATTGAACCCCATCATACACTATAGCCAATTAGTTCACATTTGGTAGAACATTTTGGACTTGTGCCATTTATTATATCGTAAGTTATAGCTATATATAAACATATATTTCTATAGCATGTATTGTACATAATATATTGTAGATATAAGTGAATTAAATTGAAAACATAATCTAAAATGAAATCCACCTTTTCTATTATGGTACACATAGTGTAGGTATTTGAATTAGTTCACAGGAATGTTTTTTGAAAACATTTTCCAACAAGTGTTAATCTGTGAATCTAAAAATAAATTCACTCAAACGGCATAAAATAAAATATAAAATATTAAAAATATTAACAGCATAAACCATTCGTATACCGAAACACACAAATATGCAAAACAATATTTAAACCCTGTCTCAAAAATAATTTTTAAAAAAATATCAACTACTATATTCTGAAAGCAGAGCACACATCACCGCACCAACTAAGTGGAAAATGTTTTTCCCTAACGAATGTTATTTTCTTTTTTCATTTGACCTCCTCGCAATGACAATTTTTCGTTTTTGTTTTTTAAATTTTTTGTTTCTTTTGTGAATATTAGAGTTTAATTTAATTTTTTATTTGTTTCTTTTTTATTATTTATTTTGCAAAGAAACACACAAAAAATTGTAAAATATTTCGTCGGCAGTCCCATTCGTACACTTCGTGTCACATGAATAGGGACAAGCATTTTTCTTTTTTTGTTTGACGATATTTTTTAAACCTATAGGTTTTTTGGAAAAACCCAAGTGTGGAATGAATGAAGTATGTATTAAGTTTGTATTTCAAAAACAAATTTTGTATATAGTTGATAAATACAAGTTTTATGGCGGTTTTTCCGAAGAAGGTCATAAAAAGTACCTGTTTTTTTTGTGTCACATGAATAGGGACAAGATCTAAATTTACCCTTTAAAGTAAAGAAAATAACAAACAGAAATTGTGTGGTTTAGGTAAGTACTGGTTTTCTTGAATGGATTAAAATAATAATCCTGATCTCTGAATTACTTGAAGTAACCTGTGGTGTATGGATTCATAGTGCTGTCAGATAATTGAGCGAAATTTGGGCGCAGGACCGTTTTATGGCTTCAATAATTTCTTCGGTTTTTTGGTACTGCCGTCCTCATTCGTAGACTTATCTTGAAAGCTATCCCCACACGTTTTCCATGATGTTCAGGTCAGCAAAATAATTAGGCCAAGGTAATAGGTTCACATTTTGCACCCGAATTCAGGCTTTTGTTGACTTTGTATGTATTAGTGCATTATCTTGTTGAAAAGTCCATCGTTGTCCACCAAATAATTCAGAAATGTGTGGAAAAGCTCGTTCCAGAATAGATTTGTAAGTAATTGTCGTCATTTTAGAACTTTGAAAATCCAGCTTCACGGTCCCGTAATAGGTGGTTGCTTCCCATATCATTGCACTGCCTCCTTTGCTGTGCCGTTTTTCAAGATATAATTCTTCATTTCTTAAATCATGGTAATAGCAGCTTTATCCCTCAAGTTTGTCAAAATTAAATATTTTTTCATCGGAAAAAAGGAGGGTTTGCCAAGCATGAGATCCAACCTGATGTGATTTGATGAATTAAGGCGTGGGCTCTTGCGTGCAGCATTTAATGGTGTTTTTTTCTTCATTTTTTGGTGTCGTATCTGCCTTCACTCGAGCAACAGTCGATCTACTAGCATTTACCACAGCTTCTGCCTTGATTTTACTAAAGGAAAGCCTTGAATTTCAAGCAGCAACCCACTATCGCCCGCTTCTCCTGAAATGATGTGGCTTTCTTGGCTCTTCTTTTTTGGTTTTTTTCCATACCTCTCTGGATCCTTGGGTCCTTGAGGTAGTTGTATACAACATTTGAACTTCTTCAAATTTTTCTGGCTATAAAACGAATGGTTTTGTCTATATCCCGGAAAGCTCAAATTTGGCATATTTCCTCCTTGGTTAGACCCTTACCTCTACTCATACTTCTTGCTAAGCTCCCAAACAATCAGAGTGTCTTTTTATCTGATTGAAAACACGCTTAAAGGTAAATTTTAATCTTATCCCTATTCATGTGACACAAACAATCAGGTACCTACTTTTTATAACTTTCTTCGGAAAAACCGCCATAAAACTTGTATTTAACTACTTAATCCAAAAATTTTGTTTGCAATATAAACTTAATACATCCCTCATTTATTCCACATTAGAGTTTTTCTAAAAAACCTTAGGTTTTGTAAAATATGGTCAAATAAAAAAAAGAAAAAATCTTGACCCTATTCATGTGGCACGAAGTGTATTTCGTCGGTGGTATATAGTATAAATATAAATGTGTGTGTTTGTGTAGGTAGTTTATGCAAATATTTAAACTTAATTACATACCAATGCGCTTTTTATTTGCTTTTTATATTTTTATGTTTTCGTTTTTTATTTTTGTTTTCGGTATTTATTTATACACGAGGTGATAAATTTTAAAAAGAAATATTGTGATGCTATTTTTGGTTTATTAATATCCACTCAAAATATATTTTCGACGGTTTTATATTTTATAAATTTTAGTTTAATTTATATCTGTACTGTTCTGATTTTTTTTTTTAATTTTATTTGTTGCATTAAAATTGATGAGCATTGCCAACAAACAGCAGCTTCACTTATTTCTAGCTGCCAGTTGGTTATTTTTATTTTTTGAATACAATTGACGAGCTTGGGATAATTTGTACAATTGTGCGATAATTGGTTTTTGTCGTCGTCGTTGTCGCGTCGGTTGTTGGTCGTTTGGTTGCTTGAATTGATCGTTTTGTTAGGAGAGAAGTTTTTATTTATTTCCATTTCCATTTCAACACACAGAGATTGTAATTTATTCTTACCACAATTACTTGTATAGTTGCACCGCGTATAAAATAGCACAACTAAAGTCACCATCATCGCAATCGCACCGTGAGGCGTTTTGTATTGACATTTTTTGAAATGATTTTTCCAATAGGTACTCGTATATGTGGATATTCGTATCTACATAATATCGGAAGTCGGAATTAAAATCTTTTTGTTTGTTCCTTTTCTTTTCTGTTTTGAATAGTTTGTATAGAATGAGGTGGTAAAGCATGACTTGACTATACGAAAGTAAATAATTGAGTTATACAACATTTCATTCATTGACATTTTAATCAATTTAAACTTTTTCCAGAGACTATTACGTTACGTTCACAGAAGTATAGCATACGTAATAGGCAAGTTTTATGGGTTTTGGAGAACACAACAAAAATAAAAACAAAGTCTCTTGATTTTAATCAAATTGAAAAAAATATAAGTAAATGAAAATTTGCCTTCCTATATTTTTGAGCACCTGTGGGCCCTGTGGCCTTAGTGATTTGATGGGACAGGATTTCTTAATAGAGGGTTTTTAAATTGGCGCCGGTAGATTTTAGAGCACCGTGGCGGTCATTTTGTTTTGGTGGCATCTGTCAAATTGTTTGTTTATTATTCAGGTGTTTATGCCGAATCATCATGGCAAGTTACACTATTGAACAGTACGTTCAAATGATAAAACTTTATAATCCAAATGAGTATTCGTTAACGCAAACGTTGCGCGCTTTGCGCCCATTTTACGATAGACGTGGTGGTCCTTCACAGTGGACTCTTTAACGTTTGGTGGCCAAATTTGAGACGACCGGTTCAGTTAACAATCAGCCAACATCCGTACGTTCAAGGAACGCAAGATCGGAACAACAATTGTCAAAACCATCACAGTGGTAGTAAATTTTACAACGGTTTGTTATTTTTTAGTTAAACAAGCAGGAGCTGCAGTTTTTTAGAAAGGACGATACATTGTGGGGTGGCATATATTCCAAAATTGAGTTGGACCTTGTGAAACAAATACCTATACATTATTTGGTTGTTGTTGCAACGTACAAACCTTTCAAATTTAAAATAAATACATATGGTAGCTCTTCAAGTCGCACGGAACCAGGTATTACCATTTGCCAATTTAATATTTGGGAGAAATGACTGGAAGGCCTTATTTGAGAAGCAATTTTTACATGAGACAAATTATTTGAGGCTTTGTCGATTGCAAAAAACTGTGAACAGTTAAAGCTTGAACTTGAACAGACACACGCATGAACCATGACCATTATAAAAAATAATAAATAAATTAGGTGGCGCAACAGTCCATGAAGAACCAGGGCCTAGTGACTTACAACTCTCAACCATTCCTGTGTGCGAGTAATGTTGTCAGAGATATAAGGGACCTACAGTTTATATACCGAATCCGAACGACTAATTTAAGAAAGCACTTTTCATTTTTTTTTTTTTTATATATAAAGTTACGTGGCACAGGCAGGGATTGAACCTAAGACCCCTTGCATGACAGTCCAACGCACTAACCATCACGCCACGGGTGCTACCATTATAGATTACTTAATTTTATGCTTCCTGTGAAAAATTCAGATCAGTATGACGTTAGAAATAGAATCAATACTTAAAACTTCACCTCTTTTTTATTTCCCCCTGATAGCGTTAGAGGTAAAAGTTTAAGCCCAGACAAATTGGTAAATAACAAATATTTAATCAGGGTTTAATGCTTCGAAGATTTCGTAACAATTTCAATCTGTATCTTTAAATTGTTTCTGCTAACAGTTGGCATTTTAATGTAGCTCTTGTATTATTTAATAAAAATAAATCAATGTAAAGGTTATTTAAGGAAGTGGATTACAGTGAAAAATTAAACATTCAATCTGCAAAGGATTAAGGCCTTAGGCCACACTAGAGATCTTATTTTAAATATCAGTGTCTACGTACAATTAAAAAACGATTTATTCTAAAATAGTGGTTGTCCAGTATTTTTGCGTTTATGTCATCTCTTATATTTCAGTGTCTATTTCTCAATGTCTATTTCTCAACTCAATTTGAACCGTCAACCACAACTCGTTGTCGTGCTCAACACTTGTAACTCTTACGTTCGTCGTTGATAAGCATTTTGCTTAAAGACTTGCATTTACACGCTTACAAGGTGCAATTGACTCAAGAACTAAAGCTTCTTGATCGTTTCAAGCGTCGTAACGTCAATAAGCAGAATAGTTCCAAGAAATGGCAAAGGAAAGGAAAGGCGAACGTCGATAAGCCAGCGAAAATTCAAGACCTAAAAGATAAGATAATTCGGCACGTTAACGGCATAGAACCTCAATTATGCTTTAGCGTCATCTAAACTTTGAACCATCGGATGAAGGTGTTCCGCTGAGGTCGCAGCGGCCATTTGGTCGATATTTTGTTCCATATCTAAATGAACCACACCAATATTTTAATAATAAAACGAAATCAAAGTAATTTCCTAAATAATTTGTGTTTTATTCAAAATCAACATTGGCCCTTTAAATTTAACCATCCTTTATGTATGTAAGTGATTCCAGTTTGATTAGTGAAACAACTTGTATATGTTTTTTAAAACGGGAATGAATTATTAATTTTTACCTACAATTATTTTTACTATCTAACAAAATTATCTTTGGAATGTTTTGTCTTGACGTTCTTTATTATAATAGTTTTATATAGTTTTTTTCTTTCTGTATACTTTCTGTTACAAACATATTCCTGGCAGATGTCACACTGTGGATTTAGTGAATCAGCAGTTTATCAATTCAGTTTCCATTTACTCCTAAATAGAACCTCATTACTTTTAACACGTGTTTTGAGTTTAGAATAATATGGAAATTTAAGTTAACATTTCCCAAAATAACATACAAATTTATATCTGAAACAACATGCTGCAGGATTATTAAAATACAGTTATCACAAATGCCAGCTGTAAAATTTTCAATTCTCTAAACACAAATCGAGATAAGAGATCTCATATATAGTAATCTTAAAATTACCAACTCTAGTTGGAGAAGAGATATTTTCAAAAATCACAAAATGATTTTCTGTTTATCTAAATGTATCCACTACATTACACATTTTCCCTCTCTTCATATTGTATGCATGTGTGTTTTAGTATAGGTTTATATAAAAGACCCCAAAAGACCTACCTGTCTATTTATCTTTGTTTTCGTCAAGGATGTATTTTCAGCACGTGTGCTTATATCCGTAGTTAAACTCTGATAAATTTTATTTACTACTTGAAGGAATATATGACAAACTCGTCACAGTCATCACAATATTGACGGTGAACAATTTCAAGGCACATCTTCAAAATAAATAGTAGATTTATCATTTCAACTGAATTGCATATCGTCTACAGAGTTTTATTCAAATTTATAAACTAACTTATATAGTACGAATGAATAAGGGACGCTCAGTGTCTTCGCCTTTTTAAGAACAAAAAAATATGAAATATTTTGGAAAGCCACCATTTGCCGTTTATAGCGTTGCTTTGGTGAACTCTCACAAACTTTCAGCAGTTAACGACGACGATCGAGAAAGAAAAACCAAAACAAAAAGTACACATATTAAAGATTGTATGGTGGGGCGTATACGCAACCTTTTTTGTTTATTTTCTTCTTTTCTTTACAGGGCGCTGCTAGTAATACGCACTCAAAACACTACACTCAATTGTATGTATGTATATATTTTTTACATATGTATGTGTATATTGATTTTAGCTTAAGAGTGTGAAGAAGTTTATCTTTGTATGAGGTTTAGTACATATTTTGTACGTATATATTTGTATATATTTATTTTGCTGGTTGTAAGCCTAGTTATCATTGGGTCTACAGCAGAGTGTTCGTATTCTCCTTTGCTTCATGTTTACCCATTCAATTTGTTATTAAAACGAGCGCCTGTATATTGGCAGTAGGTAAGGGGCAGCATTGATTGGGGTATATGTGAAGCGATTTTTGTATGCTACACCAACCTGACATTAGCATGTTTATAGGGCGGTTCAAAAAAATGCTTTTGAATTATTGAAATGAAAAATTTTGGCGACTTCTAATTTTTAAGACGCGAAATACAATTCGGAATGATTCTAAATTTGCTAAAGAAAAAGCTTTCCCAAAATTTGAGTGGTATAGTAATTCTAAAAGTAATAACTTGTCAGTTGACAAATTTGTTGGATTAGAGCTATATTTATATACAGTTACTCACAGATTATTTGATAGTGTTTATTTCCAAAATAAAAACAGTATATCTCTTAAGGTAAAATATATATGTCCGAATTTTAAATGTTGGTTTCCAGACCCATGTTCAGAGAGCAATTTGTAATTTTAGAATTCCCAAATTAACGTCCATATTCTTCCTACTAAGAGGAAAACGCAATTTTGATCAAAAAATACCTCACAGCTTTTTTGATACAGCTAACTTAGTGGACCTACGTTCCAAATCTTCACGCAATAGGTTTTTATTTATTTTTATTTTCTGTCGCTAGGTTAGTTCGCGATCAATTTTTCATAATTAATAGTGTGATTTCGTAAGCAAAATAACAAATCAAGTCTTTATTTCAAAATGGGTCGCCGCACAACAATTGAAGTTCACGAATTGGTAATTCACCACCATAAAAATGGACAGTCTATTCGGCAAATTGCAAAATGTGTATGTTTGAGTGCCTCAACAGTGTAGCATATAATAGAGAGATTTATTTATGAAAACCGTATGAAAGACAAGGGAAGAAACGCATCGAACTAAATTTTCAACGTGTGTGATGAAAGATACATTGTTCGAAATATCAAAAATAAACCAAAGTTATCAGTCCCCAAAATTGCTAATGAGAAACAACAAGAACTAGGGAAGACATGCTGTGCTGAAACCATTCGCCGTGTGCTTCGCGAGCATGATTTCAATAGGCGAGTCGCTCGTAAAAAGCCTCTGATCAGTAAGAAAAATCAGAGAAGCCGCCTTGCCTTTGCTAAGGTGCATATTTTGAAGAACTCCGACTTCTGGGACAGTGTGATTTTTGCAGACGAATCTTAATTTAACATTTTAACGACGACGGGATGCCTTACGTCTGGCGAAAGCCAAATACGGAACTCAAAACTAAGAACCTGAAAGCTACAGTGAAGCATGGTGGAGGAAGCGTGATAGTATGGGCTTGTATGTCTGCAGCAGGGGTTGGAACTTTTGAATTCGAAGGGACGATGGACAAAAATATGTATTTAAATATATTAAAAAATAATTCGATGCACAGTGCAGAAAAGTTGGGTATTCGTCAAAATTTCCGATTTTATCAAGATAATGACCCGAAGCATAAGTCAGGAATCGTGCAGACATGGCTTATCTGGAATTGTCCTCACTTGATGACAACCCCGGCGCAGTCACCAGATATGAACGTGATAGAAAATTTCTGGGCTTTGTTGGACATTAATTTACGAAGACATAACATTTCTAACAAAAATGATTTGAAAAAGGCCCTTCTTGAAGAATGGCAGAAAATTACACCGGAAATAACAAAGAAGCTTGTTGATTCCATGCCAAAAAGATAACAAGCTCTTGAAAAGGCAAAAGGGTACCATACTAAGTACTGAAATGTTAAGGATTTTTAAAAATCGCAAGTTTTTTCTAAAACAAATGATCTTGTATCAAATAAGCTTCGGCGTGAAATTTATTGCTTTTTTTAGTTTTTTAGTTGTTACCTTCTTAAATACCAATATTTTTAAATAAACTCTTGTTCTTCGTTGAAGTATATTTGATTTTCTTTGAAATAAAATTGAATTTTTGTAGATAATCCTTCTTGTTTGCAAGCTATGGGAACTTAAGGGGGTATTCTAGTGTAGAATTTTAAAAAAATCAAAAAAAAATGTTTTCATATTTCCAAAGTTTAGACATTCGAGAATATGCGTTTAAAATGATTTTTAAATATTCCTATTATTTCACAAGTTAATTGAAGGTCATAGAAACTGGGTTTGAAGGTCATAGAAACTGTTTTGTCCTTTTAGTTTCATTTTAAGTTACTTTTGTTGCAACCTTTATACTGAGTGGAAGTGCTAGCTCTGACAACGTGTTTAAAAATATGTACGTATTCTGTATCATTCTATAAGTAAAATTGTCGAAAACATGTCTCAAAACTCTGAACGCGTTTTTCTCGAAACTACTTTTTTCGAGCTGGCGGTAAGGATATATCGAGTTCTAATAGACCGATTCACTTCAAATTTGGAGAGGATGTTCTTTATACATCTCTTTATCGTGTGGTCCTTGCCCAAAAATATAACTTTCTTTAGTATTTTTAAAAAATTCGGAATTGTTGAAAAATCACCAGGAGGGTTGGTAGGATGCACGCCAGGACACCCTCTTTTATTTAGACTTTGACTTTGACTGCTTGTAACTTTGTTAATTTAATTTTTTTTTACTATTAATTTTTTTATGTATGAACAACAAATCAATAAACAAATGATACAAAAATTGATGGTAAAAATATTTTTTGTTTCCTTTATACAACGCTTCAAAAACCGGGCGAAATTCATGTCTCTACACTAGAATACCCCCTTAAATTTTAAATCTAACACTGTATCAAATAAGCTGTGAGCCACTGTATTCCTATTCCCATTCGAATTCGGCACAAAAACTGTAGGTCCCCTCCATCTGACATTTCTCGCACAAACGAATGGTTGAGAGTTTTAATTCACTAGGCCCTGGTTCTCTGCGAGTTTTGCGTCATTTAATTTTAATTTTTTTCAAAGTAATAATTTTGTATTTTTATTTATTCTGAAAACTTTTTTTATACCAATCACAATCACCCTGTAGTAAAAATTTTAAAATGACTTTGCAGAAGGGTCAGCTTGACCATCAATATAAATGAAAGGATTAAGTGTTTTGTTTCTTTTACTTCACTGTTTTTATATTTTTTCTTTGGTTTGTTCATTTATTTTTTCTATTTTGTTGTCCATTCTTTTATTTCGTTAAGTGATATAGAGAACATTCTATTTTTCAAGAATGTTCCTTCGTTAGGATTTAGTATCTTGCAGTTCATGAGAATTACTTTTCCAGTATATGTACATATATACAATAAATGTTTCGTAATTGTAACTCTAGCCCTCCGTTTTTATTATTATTTGTACTTGTTGGAAATTTTTTTACATAATAATAATAATTTGTTACAAATAATGATTTCATTGATAATTGTTTGTTAGTTGTTTGCAAATTATGTTTTTTCAATTTGACCTTGAGGTAGGTTAAATAAAAGTGTCTTCATTACTTTTGAATAGTAAAACAATTGGTAGTCTTTATGGCAAGCGATGAACAATACTTTTTTTGCTAAATTATTTCTGTATTTTGAAATAATTTTCTTTGAAAGGTGACTCCGGAGGTTTTTTAGGCTAGGTACAAATTTATCACATACATTTTTAAATCATGTGACTTTTGCAGTGAACAAAAAATATTTAGAATTTCAAGGTGACATTTGTTGTCAATTATTTTAAGCCTATAATTTTCGGCTTTAGGATAGCTGTCAACATCAACACGTCCATCTACTGATAAATAAATCGAGGTTCATTGATGTGTATATGTCTCTTCGGAGTCTTTCTGATCTCTTCGGTGAATTACTTTTGAATATTAGAAGAATCGAAATAATCCCCAAATTGACATTTTATGAAGTCTAAAATTAAGTAACGCTATTGAATTGATGACTTAATTTTTAAAAGATAAGAAAGAGTCCCTTCAGTTAACAGTGAAAAATTGTCAAATCCAATCATCTACCACAAAAGTACGCAATCAATAAGCGCAACATCAGTCAGTCCTAAGAACTATTGGTACGTCAAAAATGTAAAACGAAAAAAAGTTGGATGCCGTGAAATACGATCAAGTGCAATAAGACCGACTTTTAAAACTTGGCCTAGTTACTGTTTACAAAAGTGAAATAAGTCCAATTTTCAGCAGTTGGTCATATTGCACTCTGACAAAGTGAAATAAGGCCAAACTACTTTGAGTAATAAGACCAAGTTACTTTTACGGTGAGGTATGTAACACCCCTGCTGGGAAACACTATAGGATTTGGGGTAGGTGCGAGGTTGAATGATTGCAAAGTTTCTTTGCATTAGTGACAAACCACACCGTTGAAAATGAAATAAAACCAATTTGGCTATATTTCACTTTGTTTAAGTGTAATAAGACCAACGGTTGAAAATTGGCTTTATTACACTTTACAATAGTGCAATAAGGGCAGTTCCTGAAATTTGGCCTTATTTCACTTGGATTTACTTCAAGGCACCCAACAAGGTATTCATTGGGCAAAGCAAAAAAAAAACGAGGAAAGATTGAGAGTGAAACGATTAAAGAGTTTCAATTAAGAGACTAAAATAAATAAAACAAAGAGTTCAAAGCCATTAAAGCACATAGAATACAAGTTTGCTAAATTGGCATTTTTAGAAGAAACAAGAATTAAACTAAATCATCGAAAAGTAAAGAAGGATATTTTTTTAAAGGCATTACTAGGTTCCTCAATATGTTATTTTATAAACTTCAAAACCGATGTCAGTCCCTTAAAGTTCAGTTAAGAGGCTAATGACAACTTGACATATCAGTTCAAATGGATTTTCTTACTGTCTCAAAATTTAAAAAGGAACATTTTTGGACATGCAGGTGATTTCTTAAATTAATTCTGAAAGAAAGAAAGAATCGTAAAAGTTCAAATGAACTTTTTTTGGCTTCACCTTGGTCTTTAGCGAGCAATCAATAAACTTTTAGGAGAAACCTCACTACTGACAGAAACTGATAGATTTTCCATGAATAACACTTAAATGCAGAAATTAAATAGAATTCTATGAGAAATCACTGCTTTATCGAGTTTTTGGAGCAAAATTGATTCAAGAGAAATTATAGGTACATTTTCAAAGCCTAACAAAAAACTATTTCTGATTTATTGTAAATTGCTTTAAATAAGGAAACTGACATTTTTTCGATGAATATTTCTTATTTTTGTTTTCGAGGGGTGAAAAAGTAAAATTCTTTTACTATGATGTTTCACAAAACTTTCTAAACATAAGAAAATCATTTTTTCCGGAAGTTGATACTTTAATGAATTAAGTAACCCTATTAGCTTATACATAAAATATACAAAAAGAATAATGTAGACACTCTAATTAATATTCTTCATAGATATATACTACTTATTTGCCTCTAATTCAAAAAGTGCCAATTTATAAAGTTAAAATGTTTATTTAGACATGATTGCATTTTCCAAATCTCTCTCTCATTTATTTCTAAAGTAATTTATTTATTTAGCTAATTTCTAAGAAAAGAAAACAAAAACCTAAAATTAAAAAAGAAAGAAAAAAAACAATATTTATAAAATTTTAAATTGATTAGACGGAAAATTTTAAAAACCTCCTAAAAGCGCATCCCTCAATCCTCATTAAATCTTTTCACTCATCTTCTTTTTTTCTTCATAGAAGACATCCGCTATAGAGATTTGAAATTCTAAATCTGAATTATTTCTTTTTTTTTTCAACAAATTTTATTATCCGTTTACATACTCGTATGTACATATACGTATAACTATAACTAAATAAATAATTATTGCTGGTTGGTATCTAAATTTTGTATTTACAATTTTTATAAATTCAACCAAATAGCACATAAAGAACTTTTATACCATACATTACGGGTATGGTACGTGGTACGTATAAACATATGCCAGAGTGTTAAAATCAGAGAAGGCACAAGCAGCAAAAATAATAATTGCCATCAATTTCAATTCACTTTACGTTCATTTATTAAGCTAGAGGCAAGGCAGCAGCAGCAGCAGCAGGAGCAGGAGCAACCCCCCTCTTCCATTTTTGGGGTGAACATCTTTTCGTATGAAAAATGTTCATGTGTTCATCAGTATACAGTCTAAGACAAAAGTATTGAACGGTCTGTAATTCACATTTAACTAAACAACATAATTTTTTTTCTCACAAGCATTTTCAAGGGAGTTAAAGTGAAATAGTTTCTAGAGAAAATTGTATTCATACTTTTAAATGAAAATTTTCCTCGAATTTCATTTTGCAAGTGAGAATGACAAAGGGAAAAAACTTAGTTTAAAGTTGAAATGTGTTATTAATGGAATTGGAACTTCTGGAGCAGTCTTTTGTGAAACTCATACGAAATTCCTTCACATGATATTCTGAAAAATCGTTTCTATTTCACATTTAACCATTTATCTTTTAATTTCACAAGAAAAAGTTTAAGGTAGTGTTGCCGCGGGCAACCTGTGGAATACAAAAAGTTCTGGTCTCTAAAACTCAGTTTAATAATAAATTAGAACTCGCTTGAGCTCTAACTCCTTTTTTTCATCAAGCTCTTTTTTTCAAGCTCTACAACTCTAATTTAAATCTCAGTCTGAGATAGAACTTCCATTTAATAGACCCTCAAATTTGGGGGTAAGCCTTACTTTTAGATTCATTCCTATTTTGAATTAAATTTCAGAAATATTTTTAGACAGTTTGCAAAAAAGTCATAAATATTAGCGGCATAATGTAAAATGTTGTGGATGCTGAAATTTTCATAAAGTGTAAGTTGTATACGGTCCGCCATCTAACGTTTTTTTCTTCAACTAGTGCTTATTTCGTGAACGGTAACACTTAGCTCATGATGATTTGACAGATAATTAGTTTTATCCGTCCGCTGAACGAATATGGTTGTGTATACGCTTGAACAACGCTGGGAACAACGCTTATAGAAAAGATGCCGATTTTGCCAAAAAAAAAATCATCTTTTCAGATGAAGCTCATTTTGATCTTGGCGGGTATGTAAACAAGCAAAATTGTCGCATTTGGGGCATAGAAAACCCGCACGCATACATTGAAAAGCCGATTCACCCAAAACGAGTCACTCTTTGGTGCGGATTTTGGTCCAGAGACATAATTGGGCCATTTTTCTTCGAAAATGAGCAAGGAGTGGCCGTTACAGTCAATGGCGATCGTTATCGGGCCATGTTGAACGAATTTTTGTTCACAAAAGGTAGAGGAGGATATTGGCAACATTTGGTTTCAACAGGAAGGCGCTACGTGCCACACAGCCGAAGCTACACTCGATGTTTTTATAGCATTTTCAAAAAAAAAAGTTATTTGGCGGACACTTTAAATGCATTTAAGCCTATCACTTATTTACTTTTCGTGCGCTTTTTTCACATTAATGGGTGGGAGGACATTATACATATTAGCTTTTAAAATGACCATGAGTTTTGAGTCTGTACAAATAGACATAAGAGCTATTTAAATTATTCCGAGAAAAAATATAAAATCTAACCAGATAAAAGTTAAGATAAAATGTTTATAGAAGACAAGACGCCCGTTTTGACATTATGTGCATTTGAAGAAATATTTAAAAAATACTAAACTTTTATCAACGTGAAACTTTTCAATATAATAGTTTCTATCATTAAAATTATATGCATCATATGATATTGTAGAGATTATTAGATTACAGACTTTAATATCTGAATAAATGGTTCAAGTTTTCAAGAAACAACAGAAAAAATAAAATCGATACCAATTAACATTTTTTTTTTGTAAAACATCAGAATTTTGAGTCAGAAACTGAGATTTGAAATTCCTAGAACTCAAAAATAACGCAGTTCTACTGATATAATTCGATGTAAAGAAAAGCTCGAGTTCAAAATGTTTTTAAAATGAAGTTTCTAAGATAAACCGAGAATTAATAGATCGAGTTTTTTTATTTATTCTAAAACTTCGTCAAAAATTTGGTCGCAAGTATTTCCACTTAAATATGATTTATAAGCTTTAAAGATACAAAAATTAAGAGCTTTTCCAAAGCCATATGAAAAGTTGTGGAACTTGTTGTTCATTTTTCACTCCATAGATAAAAACCAGCAAAATTATATTTACTTTTACTCTTTACCTTTGATTAAGACTGTAGTAAAAATACGTTTAGCTTCAAAAATTTTAATGTAAGAGCGCTTGAATTCAATTCGTGGCCTTTAAACAAGTGTGGAATTAACCGTCTGCTTGCCGAAATATTTACCATCCATCAGTGATATATGTATATATACAAATATTCACACATAAAGCAAGAGAGGTGGAGAAACAGTAACGATGACGACGAAAACGAAAACGAATACGAATACGGAATAACTACTTCATGGATATCGTCTATGTCCGTCGTCGCTCGTAGTCGTCGTTGATTCAATGGTTGAGGGCAGATGATTTCAAATTCGACGGCAATGGCCATCAACCAGCCACAATTTGCTATTAATTCCGAAATCAATTTTAATTTGTGAAATTCAAATAAATTTTGACAGAGCAAACGATGGACGCCTTTATACTGTTGGTTGATATAGGTTATACATAGACCATACATATATTTGAATATTTATTTGGTTTTTGAAACGAAAGGCAAACAAAATATAAAAATAAAAAGTAAACTGATTGAAAGGAAATGGATGAACGCGGACGACAGACGACTGACGACAGAAAATTAATGCGACAGTCTGTGTGCAATGAGGCTTTAAGAGGTGCGCGCTACCACGTAAAGCGATTCAATTAATCGCTGCGTTCAAAAGTTTGTATATTATGTACTTACATATATAAATATACTACTAACAGGTATTCCTTATTCGCTATCATTTGCAATCGTCTCATGTTCAACCATCAGCACCATTTACCACTCCCAGATGTAAAACAAAAACTGCGAAAACCATTTGTTTGGCGGTGTGGCAGCGCTGAGCGCGGCGTAGCGCGGTGGCTGATAGTGAAATGAAATTCCAGGAGTACCTACCTAGGTACTCCTAGAGCGACACACCTTTTTTTAATCATAAATATTTTCATTCTAGAGGGTTCTTCTGGGTTGACACAAACTCAAAATACACGCAGCTCCATCGCCATCGCTATCCAGGTTAAAATAACGGCGGTCCTCGCCTCGCAGCTCTTTACATAGCTAAATATCCTTTATAATATGTATGTACGAGTATGTACCTATTTTAGAGTATACAACATCCTACATAGCTTAAGGTACTAGTTACGAAGCGCAAAATTATTTTCACCCTGCGTACTTGCCTCTTCTATCTTTTTGTCTCTGTGATTATGACCGCGCTTGCTGTACCTACATTTGTATAACCCTTAAGTTATTAAGTTTTCGTTGACTATGATGAGAGCTTAAATGGCATGAAAACACAACACCAACGACAACGACAACGGCAACAACGACGACGACGATAAAGGGGAGGTATGAATCCCTTGATGGAAAGTTGACATTTTATTTTATTAACCAGTGTGACCATTTTAATTTGTTTTTGACACTTGACAAAGAAACTCTACTTTCATTGATACAAGTTGTGGATTTTAAAATATGACAATTAAGTCCCGTAGATCCATGTTTATTGCAATTATTGGGAAAGACAGAGTGTGGTAAGGCATTCGACATTCGTGTAGTACGGTAAAGAACGAATCTCTGTACTTGACAGTACGACCTAAGTTGGGCTCGAGGGTATAATGATAACTATTCCTAGAAGCGCAAGTATTACGGTTGAACTGTTTAAGGGAAGGAATGTAACCGGCAATTTCTCTAGGGCATAAACCCTTAAAATAACGGTAAAAAAGGGTAAGGCAAGAAACTTTACGACATTATTCAATCGACGAAAATAAACCAATAATGATGCTGTCACAAATCAATTTAAATGCTCTCCCTTCAATATTGCCTCAAGCTTTGGACGTATATAAGCCTTATAGATAATAGCCAGATCAGAAGGGGAGACAAATTTCTTGCATCGCCCTAGGAAACCCAAACACCTTGCGAAATTCTTGGCGACATCGCAAGACAGCATTGGGTTTTCGAAGCATCAAATTCCATGCGGTTTTTTATTTCCAATTGTACAATGCTGTTTAGGTCGGAATTTAATGGCTTGCCATATTTTGTCTACACTATCATCAGCGAAACATTGTATTGGATTAAAAGTTGCAGATAGGGGATCATTAATACAAATGAGAAAGAGTCTTGGAGATAGAACAGAGCCCTGTGGCACACTAGTATTTATTTTCTGGTTTTCACACTTGAACCCATCCTATACTACTTGTATTCAACGCTCCGAAAGTTAATTACTAATCCAATAAAGGAAGGATTCATGAAAACCGAAAGCACGCATTTTCAGTAAGAGACCCTGATATCAAACCCTATTAAATGCTTTTGAAATATCAAGTGCAATAATCTTACTCAAAACGATGCATGTAAAGATTTGTTTCCATGTTCGTGATATGAACCATGAGACCATTAATGGATCTTTTGCTGCGTTGAAGAACACCTCTTCAGAATAAAAGCGGGGATACCATCCTGACTATTAAAGATGTTTAGCAACATTCTGTGGAGTAATGAAACAAAAATCTAGAGCTATTTACCTTACAGCTTTTACAGATTTTCTTTTACATTTGCCTTAAAGGTTGGTCACACTTTTTATTTCACTTTGTCTGATACTGTGGTTTATTTGGGGATATGATAAAAAAAAAGAGAGAGGGAAAAAGGGATGAGCCTTTCGACCCAGAAGACACAACAGATGAGCCTTGTGCATAATTAGACAACCATGTTTCTTCTACTGTTGCTTAATACTGTTTTAGAATTTTTTGTTTTTGATGTTGCTTGTATCTGTACCTAGTTTTTATTTTAAGTCACAACCCTTTTCATTTACCAAATTCGTTCAAAGTTAATTGAATCAACAAAAGAAATGGAAAAAATTGACAGAAAAAAGTTGCCTACAAAAATCAATCAGAATATTAAACAAATAGGGGCATATTCATAGATGTTTACTAAACTCTTGCTAAGTTGTTACTAAGCAAGTCCAGAGTTTAGGCTATTCATAAATAAATTTAAACCTAAGTTTAGGGCTAAACCTGTGGTTTAACTATAAACACAGGAAATGCTTTGTTTAAGTAGTTATTATCACAGCCAAATGTCACATTTTATTTTCATTTGTAAATTGAAAAAGTAAATCATATAAAATAAATTTTACGTCAACTTGCTGACAAGAAAAATGTCGATTGATACCGCAATTGAAGACCAGTTTTCCTGCCGTTCGCCTTTTATATTTTCCTTGTTGGTCATCTAAAATATTATAGAACGTTGTTTGTTGCTATTTTTTATTAATTAGTTTTGTTTTACTTACTTTTTTCGACATCCAATTTGAGGAATGACAGCACAAAATAAAAACATTGAAAATATAAAAGTATTTTTTTGCTTTGCCCTGTCATTTGAAGTATAATTGTAGTAGAATACAACCTTAAACTGGGGTTTTACTAAACAGATAAGGAAAATTGACTATGAATAAGAGCTGTGTTTATTTAATCAACAAGCCTTAAACTATAGATCAAGAAATAACGACTTTAGTAAATCTCTATGAATACGCCCCATAATGTTTAAATTTTGTAAGCTGACTTAGAAGACAATACTTTATTTTCTAGTAGTTGGTTAAAATTTATATCAAAACAATTTATAAAGTTCTCCATCAGCTATATTTAGAAAATATAAACAAAGTTTGAATGCAGTTTTTGTTGCTATCATCATCGTCGTCTTCGTCATCGTTGCAATCATCTTATTCGCGTTTGTCGCGCGGATGATAGCGCATGTTTCAAAATCACCTGCTGCAGGGCTTTGAAGAAATGACCTTGTTACCATCAGAACACAATCATCATCACCCTATTAACCATCATGTCCTTCGCTCGTCTTCACCATCATCTTCATCATGAAGAAATAGAGAGAGCGAAAGCCTTAAAGCTGCAATGATGATGATAGCAATATTGTAATCTAATGAATTATGCTTGATTTTCTATAATAATCGAAAAATAATTGAATTTATCTTTTGAATTCAATTTATAGATAACATTTTTCTTGAAGGTTTTCTTTCTTCTTTTTTTTCCCTTTAAAAATTAAGTCGGATAATTTTGGGGAATTTGGGTCGATTTTTACTTTTTCTTTTTTTGCAAGTATAGTTGTTATTTTATTGTTTTGGGAACAAAAATGGAATTGGTTTCAATTTATTTCATGTTCTTTACCCGAGCTGTGAAATTAGATTGGGAAAGACGTGTTAAGGCGTCCAGACAGACAACAAATTCAAATGTAGTCCTGAAGTAAGAAATTATTTAAGGTAATTTTTTATATACCTAC
This sequence comes from Eupeodes luniger, assembly GCA_951509635.1. Classification (NCBI taxonomy): domain Eukaryota; kingdom Metazoa; phylum Arthropoda; class Insecta; order Diptera; family Syrphidae; genus Eupeodes; species Eupeodes luniger. The sequence continues at coordinate 99,816,618 of OX608073.1, read as the reverse complement.
GTGCTGTACATTTATAGCATTTTTTGTCTGTTACCCAGAGGAAGATGGGATCACGAAGTGAAAAATGGTATTTCTGCATTTACGGATCAAAACCCAAAAAGGTTTACCTACTTTTCTAAGCATTTTATTTTGTTTCTTTTTTAATTCTTACCCGAAATTAACTATACAAATTACAATTTACAACTAGCTGTTAAAGTCTCTTGGTAGGTGTGAATAAGGAATCCGAACTTTGAAAGGCAAATTCGAATGCTAAGTGGAAGTCATGAAATGCAAAACTCGAAAAAAGATAAGCAAACTGCGTTATCGAAAACAATTCTTTAACATAATAATTTAATTTTAGGTTTTTCTAACATTTGACGTTTAAGACCATGATGTAAAATTTCAACGATTTATTAAAATGTTAAGGCCATTTAATTAAGTTAAGTTTCACAATATACTAACTTTAAAATGACGAAATGAATTTTTTGGCGTTTAGTAAATCCATGATAACTTCTAAATTTCTGACACTTCAAATTTATGCGTCTATTAGCCAGGCTTAGGTTTGGCTGCTTTTGTTCAGAACCAACGCTTTTAATAAAAGGCAAAAAGAAAAAAAGAATAAAATTTTGGAATAACTAATCAAATTTCCTAGTACATATTTAGAATATTTCTAACTAATGTAATGTTAAACTCTTTACAATAGGTTGTATATAAACAATAATAAAAATATAATAATAAAACTAAAAATTTTCTTTCAGGCAACATTTTCTAATATCCACATATTTACAACTGCCTTAACCTAGAAGCATTAGCAGTCATTTTTACACCTTTTAAGAGTACCGACACCAGGACACCTCTTTTCAAAAATTAGTCGATTTGGACACTTTTTATAAATCTAGCTGTTCGAAAATGGAACGCAACATAAAATAGACCATAAGACTGAAACAAAATTAAAAAAGAGCCTCTCTCGACTTGTTTTGCTTAAAAGGGTCGTCTATCTTCGCGCTCAAATTTCGGGCCTATTATTCAAGGATGGATTGCAAAAAAACTACACATGATATTTGAACAAGATTTTTTTTTTATTTGATTAGTCAATTCTTGAACTTTAATGAAAAACAAAAAAAGGATGATTTTTTTTTTAAATTTTGCCCTTGACGCGTCGTTGAATGCACTACTGACGGAGTAGAACAGCTGACACGATATCTCAGTTTCAGAACCTTGAAGCAACCAAAAAAAAAAATTAACTTAATTTTTAGAACGTTGATTAGGTCTAGACACAAGCTTTTTTGAATGTTTGAAAAATATCACAAAATGGCAGCGATTTGAAAAAAAAATTGCATTTTTGACCATGTTTTTCAATTTTTTTTTTTTTGGAAAGAAGCTTGTGTCTAGACCTATCGAGATGTTTTGTGAATAAGTAACGCTTTACAGATTTAGGATATCTTCTATAGTTTCGTTAAAATCGTGCCAACAGTTTTGAAAAACTACTTTTGGGAAAACGCGTTTAAAGATAAATGTTAAAATTAAACACGATTGGCCGAACTTTGTTTGAGGTTCGATATCTCGTAAACCAACATGCTTTCGATCAAATCCTTCACAATGCATGTTTTTAGTTATGTCTATGTCTACATTAGAAATATGCATACAAATAAATCGATTTTTTCAAACCACGAAGGTAGACGGCCCCTTAAAACTTAACTAAAACAAAGTATTCACAACAATAGTTTGTGCGATATAAATAATTTGAAGTCAATATCTTTCTTTGTTCTCCTAATTCTTGAGTCGAAAACCATTTCTTGTCAGTTTTTGTTGGTTTTCCTGATTTTTTTTTATAAAAGCTGACAGTTGGTTTTCCTATAAAATTAACTTAAAATTACCAACAATATACTTCATATGATGAAATAGTTTGATTTCAAAATCTTTTTTTGTTAACGAGATCTTTAGTTGAAAACCAATTTTTACACCAAGTTTTAGTAATGTCAAAATTGTCAATTCGATCTTTCTTCAAATTTTAGTGAATTTTAAGAACTATTAGTTTGAAGCCAAATTCTCGAATTTTTAAAAAGATATTTGAAAGATACTGTCAATTTGATCTTTTCCAAAATTTTTACTGAATGCTGAAAACTATATTTATCATAAGATGAAAGGAGTTTGAAGTCAATATCCTTAATTTTTAAAAAGATATTAAAGTCGAAAATCAATTTTTACCAACTTTTAGTAATGAACACAAAGTTCTTTCAATTAAAATTAACATTTTGAAATATTATTAATTGATATGTGATCAAATCACAGCTAGGATTATTATTAATAATACAAAGGTATCTTTGTTACGTTTCTTGGACCCAGAAGTTATAAAATTGGGAAATGAATTTAATTATTTTAATTTGGTTTCAGAATTTGAAAATTTAATTTCTAATCCCAAAAAATGAATAGAAGATTATAAAGATTTAAAGTTAAAAGCTAATGATGCTGATTTTGAGAGTATTTTTAAAATAAAAAATACAGAACAATTTTGGCTTAAAATAGGAAACTTAAAATAAAAACTTTTAAGTGAATTTATGCAAATTTGTAAAAAAAAAAAAAAATAATGACTTTGCATATGTTGAGCGAATATAATCCAAGCTTACACTTATGTATGAAAAACAAAGTTAGTAATGATAATGAATTAAAAATTGAAACGTTTCATTCAATGTTTTCAGCTTTAAATGTTTTAAGAGTCAAAGATTTTGAGTTAGAGGTAGAAGAATGGGTTCCTAGTAATGTTCTTATACAAAAGTATAGAGAACGAAATATTAAAGGAATAATTTGATGTCAATTACGAAGACTTTTTAAAGTTGTTTCTTAACAATTTTTCTAATTGTTAATCGCTTATGGTATCTGATTGTATGCAATATTTTTTTGTTCTTAATTGTTATAATAAAAACTTAAATTTAACCTGTATTTCAAATGATATTTCTGTGGGACACCTATTTTACTCTCGGATATCTTTTTAGACACTTTATGCAATTTTTTTGATTTAAGGTAAAACTGCCTACTAAATCAACAATAAAGAAATGTCATCCTTGAAAAAATGTACAAGAAGTAGTTCCTTGCTATAAAACGCAAGGAATTTGAATACAATAATAGTAAATTGTTTAAAATTTAAATAGTTAGTTTATTTATAGCTTTTACAAATTTTGTAATTTTATTATGTTTGTCTAAAGAATTAACTTGAATCAACTTATTTGTGATTTGTTCCATTTGTTTGTTCGTCACTTCAGTGCATTACTCTTTTTTATTTAACATTTAAATTTTATTATCTCTAGATATATAAATCAATTAATCAAATAAATGTTAAATAAGGAGATTTGTAATAAATTATCAATGAACATGTACAGTACATTAAATGATTGGAGAAAAGAAAATTTATTCTGAGGACTTAATATATGAATGTCATTGTGAATCAGCTTCAAAATCATAATTATAAATTGCTAAAATAACAAGATTATGGACTTGAAAAGAAGAAATAAGATAAATGCATGATAATGTTTATCAAAGATAAAGCGTATTTTGACTATATGCTCTTGACATCAAAAGATTAGAAATATAAAATATTAAAAAAAAATTAAGCTTATCTGTTAAAATATACATACTAATTCGTTTTTCGATACTTTATTGGTAAGTATTTGCAAATAAAATGTGCGTTATCTTCTTATTTTTCAAGATATATTTTTTGTCAAATTTCCTATGAAAACTCGTTTCTAGTATAACATTCGTTTGACGACGACATGCAGAAAATTGATTTTCAAGACTCTGAACGCTAGAACTCAACTAGATAGATAGATTAGATTGATTTTATTTTCATTATTTCTTTACATATTTATAGATTAACAAAATCACAATTAGCATGGCAATGCCGTCTGCCAGGTTGACAAAACAAAATTAATATAATTTAAAGCTTATTGGTTCAATGGTTGTATAAAATCAAGAATTATTGTTAAAAAAAAGATATCTATCTATGTATATTTTATTTTAAAATCAAAATAAATATTTTACTTCGGTGCATTTTCAAAAGCTTTCGCAGATTATTCTGTCCCGGTATGATTTAGCCACTTTGCAGTACATAAAGAGTTTTTCCACCGTCATCTCATTTAAGAGTCTTATCATCTCCTCTTCCGAAAGGTAATTAGATCCAAGGAAGGCTCTCCTACTTTCTACTAGCACCTAAGAAGTGAAAAACATCTTCTCTTTCTCTTCGGTTACATAAACTGCATTCCCCGGGTCGATCCTCTCTATGTGGTACATAGTTGAGATGCAGGAGCTCGCCTCGAAGTCTCAGCATCATAGAAATAACCTCCACACTGTTCTCATCTCTGAAATAGTTATTTTGACCAAGGTTATGACAGAGATGTTTGTAGATTAATCTATGAGTTGAATTCGAGGCTTCTTCTATACAGCGACTACGGAGTTTTTCATCAACCCTTGCAATTAATTTATACAGTTTAACCCTGCAATCATCAACGTTACCGAAATCCAGATCCAGTGACATTTCACACCACAAAGCCAGCTCGTGCCATTCTGCGTACCAACTACTTCTTTGATTGATTGCATAGAGGGCTGCTTTCTTTGGTAATCTTTCATTATGCATTTGCAGAACTTTGATGATATAGTCTATATGTAGTTTGAGGGTTTGAATAAAAAGCGGCGATAGTCCAGTTTCCAGCAGAACCATGTAGTTTGGTGTGTTGTAGGGGAGATGAAATATTCTTTTGATAAAGAATCTTAGGAGTTTTTCCACACTTTCGTATTGCTTGTATCCCCAAGCCTGTGCTGCGTAAAGCATAATAGACCTAGACACAGCTTCAAACACACGAAATTTGCTGCTATGTGCTATGTTCTTGTTTGAGAGACACTTTGCCCAGGAGGTTCCAATTGCACTTTTTGCTTTCATAAGTTTTTCACTAAGGTGTTTTTCCATACTAAGATTCTTTGTGAAGCACACTCCTAGATAATTGAATTCTCTAACCACCTCAATCGAGTTTGAATCGTAGCTCCATCTTTCATTTGAGCAATTTCTTCCACCTCCGTTCTTGAAAATCATTATTTTAGATTTACTTAAATTGACCTTTAGATTCCACGTTACACAGTATCTATGCAATTGGTTTATCATCAGTTGCAGTGATTGGGGTGAGTTAGAAAACAGCACAATGTCATCGGCATAGAATAGTGCTTTGATCGTTGTCCCGGCGAATTCCACTCCTCCACCAATGTTGTCGGTAAGGTCATCCACAAAGAGCGCAAATAAAAGAGGACTCAACGCACACCCCTGCCGTACGCCTTTTTCAGTCTGAAACCATTCAGAGATTTCCTCTCCATTCCAAACCGCGGCTTTAGTATCATTGTATATATTTTTGACGACTTTACCAAATTTCCTGGACATCCCTAGGCCATAAAGCTTATATATGAGCGCATTTCTGTCCAATGCATCAAACGCTGCTTTAAAATCAACGAAGAAGCAATAAAGTTTCTTTTTGCTTCGTAGGTAGTTCTCGGCAATACTCTTAAGGACAAAAATTTGGTCGACCGTGGAGTAACCGGATCTGAAACCTGCTTGAAACTCCTTCAATAATCCATTCTGTGTAATCCACAAATTAAGTCGTCGTTGCAAAATCGCCGTAAAAATTTTGTATGAGGCGTTCAAAAAACTTATTCCACGATAATTGTCTGGATTTTGAGTACTTCCTTTTTTGTGGATAGGAAAGATTAAGGACTCCTTAAACCCTTCTGGAATAGATCCACTATCCAAAATATGGTTAAACTCCGAAGTAATCTTATTTATCAACTCATTTGTGCCGTACTTGTAGAATTCAACTGGAATTCCGTCGGACCCAGCCGCTTTGCCATCCTGTAAAATTTTTAAAGTATTTAAAACTTCTTCAGTAGTTATTATCGCATCTAAAGTACTATTTTCAGTGCATGGCTCTGCATAGGACACTGTTGCATTGACGGTTAAGGGATTCAAAAGCTCTTTAAAATGCGACAAAAGAACGTCAGGTGTTAAGTCTCTGTGAATCTTATACTCAAATCCATTCAATCTTTTCACCGCTTTCCAAAAATCTGATGAATTCTTACATTGTGCTAGTCGCCTAGCCTCTTCATTAAAAAAATTACTTCTTTTAGTCCTGCATATGTTTTTGAACTCCATATTCGCTTCCAGATACCTGCTCTTAATATAGTGACTTCCATAAACACGAAATGACTTTAACCACGCAAATGACCTCTGTCTGGCACGTCTACAGTCATCGTCAAACCATTGTTCTACAGGGATGAACTTTTTGTTGTTATTGTTGCTTGCCGGATACGCCGATATTATGCAATTTGTAATAGCACTCACACCAGAATTGATTCCCCGACTTAGCGAAAGGTTGAGGTTTCTCTGATATACAGCTGCCTTGTTAAAATTCCATAATCATTGGTAACGCCTTGCATCATCATATTGATGGGTAAATGATCCGAGAATGGAATCGCGTCTACTTTGAAGTCGAGAATACACTCCACTATTGCTCCTCCAGCTAAACTGTAATCTATTACTGAGCTGCCTTGACTTCCCACAAAAGTGAATTCACCATCCTTATCTGATGTGGAAGTTCCATTCAAAATTCTAAGTCCAAATGTATTACACAGGTCAAGAAATTGTTTTCCTCGTGCATTGCAAATCTCATCCTTTGATTGACGTGCTATTTCCACTACCTCATTTTCATACCCCGCTTCAGCCGCAGTCCTTGCGTTGCAGTCACCTACTACCAGCACATTTGGGTTGTCATTCATTAACAAAAATTCGTACAACTTTTCGAAATCAGATTCCCAATTGTTGCAGTTAATGTATGTCGGAATTATTATCATTTTTTTGTTCTCGAAATTTAATTGTAAGAATGTTGTTTCATTGTTAGTTTCGAACTTGCAGCCTAAGTTTTTGATAGTTTTCTTAAATCCAAAAAAACAACCTCCACTAGCTCTTCCACGGGTACTAGTTCTTATCGCTGAGATCCATACAAATTCGAAGTCCTTAAATTTACTTTCATATTTATCAAAATTGTTTTCAGTTACGAAGGTTTCGAACAGAAAAATTATATCAAAACAGTTAACATAATTATAAAAACCATTATATACATCTTTATTGACTAAACCTGAAACATTATACGCAAGAATTGAAACTTTACTAGGTACTAAATTGACATTAATTATATTGGTATTTACATTTCTATTTTTATTTCTATGGCAGACGGCTTTTTTATTAAAAATTACAATTATGATTTCTTGCTTTTGTTACGTCGCTGCAACTCGCCTCCATTGTGTTTCCACCATTAGATTCGGGCTCATATGTAACCTCACTAACATCCCCGATCAGTTGTTTGAGAAACGTCAATCCATCATCGCTGTCACTTGTAAGAATGTTGTTTTTGTCGTAGTAAAATGTTTTTTCATTAACTAGCAATTTTTCTCCTTTTAATTGAGGTTTTAATTCTTTGTTTTTCGCTACAATTTGGTTCCTAATATTAACTATTTTTCTTCTCCGCTCTCGTGCAGCCATTGGATAGTCCTTATGCATGGAGATTCCTGTGCCGGCAATGTTTGCTTTTGCTCTCAGAACCTTTATTGCATCGTTTTTATCGTGTAACTCGACGACGACATTTGCAACGTTTCCTCCGGAGCGTAATTCAGTTACACTTTTGATAATTCCTGCATTATTAGATCGCAGCATCTCCAAGCAGATAGATTTCGCTTTTTGCGCTGCATCGACGCCGTTTTGTTTGGGCATATGAACGATTATGTTTTGCTCTTTTGATTTTCTGTCAAGCATCTCTACTTGTTGTTCTAGAGAAAGACAGCGCGACTGCATATTATCCAATTGGGCTTGCAGTGATTTGTTACACTCTTTCAAATTTAAGATTTCCGTGCTCATAGACTCGATGTCGGATTTTGTTGCAACGTTTTTTAATTTTTCATCCAATAAGTTTGAAATTGAATCTTGAATTAAATGTTTAAGGTCGTTTACCGGCAAACTACCCACCATCAACGCCGGCCGGCTCGGCGCTATTTTTCGCATTTATTGACGACACAGGGGACGGTGTCAGTTCTTTGTGCTGTCTCTTTGCCATATTTATATCGCCATTACGGCCAGTACGATTGTTAGGTGGAGATCGTTTTAAAGGCATTTTCCAACTCCTTTTTTGTCTTTCGCAATAAAAAAAAACAATTTTTGGTGACTCACCTTTATCGTTTCTGTCTGAGTACACTTAACACTTTGTTTTTTGCGTTTAAATTAATTTAAAATGAATTATTTTCTTATTTTTTAACAGAGCTTTTCTTTAAACCAACTTATCACTTTCACAGCAGGGTTGCAGGAACTCAACTATTTTTTGAACAACTTTGGTTTAGAGTACCTTAGGTTAGGTTAGGTTAGCTTAAAGTGGGTGTCCGGAATGGAGTAGGATATACTAAGGCCAGTTTAATGGGCTATTGTGATACCACATGAATCTCGAGGCCTTTTTCTGAGCTCAATGAAACCAGTTTGAGTTATTTACGAGACGTGAAAGACTGATAATATTAATTTGATTGAGATCGTTATAGAAGAATTCTTCTAGGTATAGGTCTTGCGTTATTGAGCTAGAACAGGGCATATCCAGAGGAGGCGAAGAACTGTTTCCTCCTCTATCTCATCCATATAGCTTCTTCAAGTCATTTAAAAATACGCCGTTTCGTGGTTTCCTATTTGACAGTGCACGGTTTTGACACCGATTATAGAGCTTTTATGAGATCTGCTAAGAGATAGCTAGCACCTTAAGCGCTTTAAATCTAGTGCAGGCCTGACGGGTGGTGATGTTATTCCACCCTATGCATGCCTTCTTTATAGCGTCTTGCATTAGCAACATTTAACATGTAGCGATTGTTATGCCAGTATTAACCAAATGTGTTAGATAGGCTTGTACTGTAATATTCCTGGCGAGTTCATCTGCCTTACAGTTTCCTAGAATACCTCTATGGCCCGGCACCCAGCAAAGGTGAATGTTAAACTGTTGTGCCATCTCCATTATAGATGATCGGCAGTTATGTAGTGTTAGAGTTTGTAGACTGAGCCCAGAGATTTGATAGCGGCCTGACTATCTGAGGAAAAACTGATATCATGTTAATGTCACGTTTCCTTTAGGCCAGGACAAGGCTTTTTTTATCGCCAAATGCTCTGCCTGGAACACGCTACACAGATTGGAAGGTGAAATGAGAGTCTTAGTGAGAGAGTTTTAGTACACACCTCTCCAACAACCCCGTCATTTGTTTTTGATCCATCTGTATAAAAGTTGATATAATCCTAGAAAGATCTAGAAGGTATAGAAATCTGGTAGTTTTTGTCGAATTGTTGTTGGGGGATGCAGCTATTTGTTTGCTAAGTATATCAAGAGGTGTTAGGTAGAGTAGGGTGCCCAGTGCCGCCTGAGATGGGTTCTTGCGCAGCGATCATACATAATATGTAAGCTAGACGTTGCACTTTATTTAGTTTGTCGCGGTTTATAGCCTTTTCTAAAGCAGTTCATCATACTGTACAGTAAAATCGGTCTCATTACCGATGTGTATAACCAATGCGTAGTTCGGGGTTTGTAAGCCCTAATTATTACCAATTAGGGCATTTTTGCAAGAGGATAGAGCTACAGTAGCTTTTTGAATCTTTTTTGTATATTACGTTTCTAATTTGTTTTGTGTTGTTTTTAAATGAGCCTCGTGTGAGAACTTTAATTGGATACCTTTGATATATGGGGATTGGGGAGGGTTAGAATTTTGTATTTCCCCGAAAATATGACTGAATCGGTTTTGTGTGGGTTGACATCGAGTCTACACCGATCAGCCCAAAGTATTAGTTTGTCTTAGGCGTTTTGTTAAAGTTCTTCTATTGTGTTAAGATGCTTTCCTGAAACCGCTATAGCAACGTCATCCGCATATGCAATCACTCTGAAACCCTCCGCACTCAACCAGTTAGGATTTCATTTACCACCACATTTCAGAGGAGCGGGCACAGAACACCACTTAGTGGTTTCCCTCTGCTGACGAATCTTCTAGCAGAACACATTTTAAAAACTTAAAAATCGATTAATTTATAAAAACAATAACAAATAAAATTTGTTATGCAAAATATTTCAAAACAACCGCCTAACATGACGTATACTTTTATTTGACCTTTCATGATAAGAGACCCCCTACAGTTCTTATGATAACACAACGTTAAAATTATTCAAAACAAGAAAATCAACACAGCTTAAAATCTTCTAAATTTAGAATATGCAATTTAAATGCTTCATAGAATTGTTAAAATATTTGTATACAATTGTTAATATTTTAATTATGAGTTTTTTTAATTAAATACTCAATGATTTTAGAAATAAAAAAAAAATCATATAATTTCAAATGAAGACAGCAGCAACAACATGACACGAAATCATTCATAATAGTTGATTAATGATTACAAATAACAAATAAAAATAACACGTATTTGACCTTTTCAAGATAAGCATATAACCAGCCTCTACAATTCCCATGACCATTATAATAATGAAAACAAAAAACGAAATAAACAATTCATTTAAATAACAACAAACAATATTCGTCTGAATGATTCAGGATTTTTCTTTTCTGAAATGTGCTTCATAGTAAGTATGTATTTATTTTGGTATAATTTCATAATCATTTTGATAGGTAACGGGTTATCCATTTTGCGGTTTCAAAAGTATAGGGCTGGAATTCGACATCTCTCAAACTAAGTTGTTAAGTTTTTCAGTTTAAGTTTTTTAGTTCAATATCGCACAATGCATAAAAATTGTTAAAACCTACTACAAAAATGGTGATTCTGCCACAGCAACATATCGTGCTTTAAGAGGAGATTATGGTTTATATAATCGTCAAACTACGCAAGCAATATGCAAAATTGTGAAGAAATTTGAAGAGACTGCATTGGTTACAGATATCGTAAGGTTTGTGCCTCTTCGTTTCGCTTGTACCACTGAATATATCGCTGCTGTAAGTAAAAGTTTTGCCGAAGACCCGAATGTGTCGATTCCTCGTCGTTCTCAGGAATTAAGACTGTCTTACGGCACATTATCGAGTATTTTGCATTTGGATCTACACCTACATCCATATCAAGTCCAAACTCACACAACAACTGAAGCCAGCTGACCATTCCCAACGACGACGTCGTAGATACGTCGAATGGGTGCTTGAACAACAGGCGGTGAAAGCCAAAATTGTCGTATTTGGGGTTCTGAGAATCCTCAAGTAATTTAAGAGAGGCCATTACATCCACAAAAAGTCACTGTTTGGTACGATCTTCGGTCGGGAGCGGAGGTGTGATTGGACCTTACTTCTTCGAAACCGACGATGGAACGACTGTCACCGTCAATTCGGAGCGTTATGGTCATATGATAACCCACTTTTTTTGTGAGTGCTATTGAAGAATACGACTTGGAGAATATGTGGTTTCAACAAGACGGTGCCACATGCCACACAGCTCGAGCGAATATGGCTTTATTGCAAGAGACATTTACTAGCTGCCTAATTTCTCGTCGTGGCGATATCAACTTGCCATCAAGATCATCCTATTTGACACCGCTGGACTTGTTTTTGTGGGGCTAAGCGAAAGACCGTGTTTATGCAGATAAACGATAAACCTTCAACTCTTGAGCACTTAAGAAACAACATTCTTAAAGTTTTGGCTGAGATACCGCCCAATGTGTATCAAAAAGTGGCCGAAAATTACCTCAAAAGAATCGATGCTTGCAACAATTCGCGTGGTGGTAATTTAAATGATGTAGTGGTTTACAAATAATGTCAACGTTTTAAATTTATAATAAAAAGAAATATCATGAACAAAAAATATTTTATACCTACATATGTGTTTTATTTACGTTTACTTTTGAAACCGCAAAATGGATAACCCTGTAATATAAATTTCAAGAAGTTCTAAGAAAAAACACAATTTGTTTAATAAAAATACACATTTTTTTTAAAACTTTTCTAGTGAAACGATGCACTCGTAACAATATATGTTTATGTATCATTTATTGTATTCAAAGGCATATTTAAAAGGTCACAAGACTCATTACAAGAATTGAAGAAATAAAAAAAAAAACACTTTCAGTTCTTCCAATGGTATTTAAAATAAAATAAAATATCTAAACTTCAAACCCTCTTACTGCAAAAAAAAAGAACTTAACAAATATTTCTTTTTCCTTCCTTTAAGCATATTTCTGCCTTCCATGTTTTTTATAATTCTTTTTTCATTATATTCCATCAGCATCTACATTTTATCCTTCAATAAAAGGCTGCTGCTGTGCTACGACGAACGGTGGTGATGATGATGGTGGTGGTCTGTCAAAGTCAAAAGCCACTTTAGGAAGACCTTCAAATCTTCTTAAAGATTCGAAAGGGCTACCAACATCAATGTACATAATACGCGCATGTCTTGAATAAAGTTTTTCGCTCTTCGCTTCGTACTCATTGCGTTCTTTTTTATTTTTATACTGTACTAGTGTTAAAATATTTTAAAGCTCAAGAAAATGAGGAAGAACTTAATTTTTTTGCAAGTCGATTCTTATGCTTTTCTCAAGAAATGTCTGCAATATTACTTTTAAAGGCAATTTATGGTAACCACAAATCAAGACAGAATAAAAAAAAATGAATAAAACCTGCGCTGCTGATGCAATATTAAAATATTCCATTTTATTTGAAAAGTTCTTATAATCTTATCAGAAATAAAAACAAAAACAATTTCAACCTGTGACATCCGCCGAGGGCTTCTTAACTCTGTTATAAAAAAAAACCAAGAAGAATCATTAAATAGGTCAAGTATGCCGCCCGTTGTCGTTCGTCGGTCGTCGTTGTTTTTACTCACATTGAACAGAACAACAACAAATATAAAAACAAGTATACAAATTAAAGATAGTGCCGTTTTGTTGTCATAAATAAATAAATTGCCAAAGGTAAGTGCAAGCAATTAACTTAATGATGCCAATCGTTAATCACCATTCCTTTGAGAGGGTTAAAATGGAACAAATATCGCATTAAAATACATCACAAAATAAACCACTTTAAATGACATAATAAAACAAAAAAACAACTCGCTATGGGAATAAGAAATATGCTTTTTCAAATACAAAATAATGGTATTTGGTTTTTTTTAACATTAAATAATTTTGTATTTCTTATGAATTAAATTTACAGAAGAATACGATTAAAAAAAAAAACATAAAATACCTTCATGTGAAGTCTATAATATGATATGTATCCAGTTTTCCAATAGGTACATGGCAACTTTGAGTTTAATTAGTGAACGCACCCTTTCACTAATCATCGATCGAACTGTCATTGTCAATTTATTCTCAACAACTCAACATTTTCAATTATAAAAATTGTATACCGAAATTCGGAGTCACCGACTGCAACTTTAAAAGCTTTTTTTCAAAGTGAGAAGCTTATTTTAGCCTCAATGGGTTCGTCAATAAGCAAAATATGATATACTGGGCAGTTGAAAATCCATTTCATCACAAAAAATAAATTTTCCGCCCATGTTCCGAATTTCGAGCGAAAGTGAATTGAAATCACTTTTCAATTTCACTTGAAATGAAATTGCATGTTCTTCAATTCCATCGATTTCGAAAACTTCGAAATTGCTTCGAACTGTTAGAACTGAAGGATCATCCATTTTCATTTTGTTTCTGAAATCAAATATTTGCTATTTTGAAGATGGATGCAATATTATTGACAATTTTAAGTGAAAAAAGGAAGCAGAATTCAAGAGAAAAACATAAGAAGACGAATTTTACGAGACAAATAAAATATATTGGATTTACCTGACACAATGTAAGTGTGTCAAAATTATGTAGAATTGTTCTGATAAATAAAGTAAATTCTTGATTTCCTCTTTCAAGTTTTCATTGTAATTTTAGATTGAGCAAAAGACGCTTTTTTATATGTTCTAAGGGAAATAGAACCTTTTAAAGCTTTCATTGATTCCTACAATTCAAAAACTTGCTGCAACCCTCCGATTCCTTTCAGAAGGAAGCTATCAAAGATCAATTCACAGAAATAAAAAATGTGATTTGAATGCGTTCAAAAAGTTGAACAAACCGAAATATAGAACATCAATTTGAATGTTCGAAACTCTAATTCACAATAACGAATTTTGGAACGTCCAAATCCACTTTCGCAAAGTGTATTCACAATAAATGAAATGCAGAACATGGGCATTTGACGAGTTTTGCATGCCAACCGGACGCGTCGGGGTTATTGAGCCATATTTTTTCATCGAAGATAACAATTGTCACGTTTCATTCACAGTAACGTGACAATCGTTATCATACATTGTTGTCGCGCCATGTGTCTAAAGAATCGACAGTTTCAAATGTGCCCGTGGTGGCCATATGAACGAATTCTAGGTTTATTCATAATTATTTTGGTTATACTTCAAGTCGATAATAAAGATTTTGAAATATCTCAGATGGTTTTCGTTTTTTTATTAACAAAAAGTTGTCAAATCCTTTTTGGAAAATCATTTATTTGGTAAGGTGCCTATATAACAAGAGGTGTGTTCGAAAGAAATAATGTAAGTGATAATTTTAGGTCTCTGATTGGCCAGCTGTCAAAAAATTTCCTTCGAATTTTTTAAAAGTTAATTTTCAAATTGATAAAAACTGAACAAATAACTTATTGCCTTTGATTAAATTTGTGTTCAAAGACAACAATTGACTACATATTCAGTCTTTCGAGTTGTTTGAACGTAAATAATGACATTTTGTCTAAAGTGGTCTTGAGACTGTCAAACCTACATAAATAACAGTTTGGTCTATTGTATATTTCTAAGATTTCTGAGATTTCTTTCAGTCAGATTGACAGAATAGAAGAATGAAATAAAGGTTGGTTAAATTTTAAGGGCCGATGTAGAATGTGTCAATTTAATTGTCCAAATGTGTTTACAATCGGAAAAATCGTGTACAAATTTGAGCAAACCAGGTATGTATAGGAGATGCGAAAACACCACTGCATGCTTGTACTGCAGAAAATATTGCTGCTCGTCGTTGATAAACATAATGCATAAAGACTTGTATTTACATGCTTACAAGGTGCAATTGACTCAAGAACTAAAACCTCTTGACCATTTCAAGCGTCGTCAATGGTCAGGATGTTGGCAAGAAATGGCAACAGCGGGTGATCTTCAGTGATAGGGCACATATTCACCTTAGTGAATTCGTCAATAAGCGGAATATCCACATTTGGGCAAATCATAATCCAAGAGCGATTGTCGAAAAATCAATGCACCTACAAAGAGTGACTGTTTGGTGCGGTTTATGGGCAGGTGGCATCATTGGGCCGTATTTTTTCCAAAATGAGGCCAGTCAGGCAGTTACTGTGAATGGTGTTTGCTATAGTGAGGAGATGATAACGAACTTTTTATGGCCCAAATTGGAAGATATTAATTTGGACGATGTGTGGTTTTAACAGGACGCACGGTGCCATTTACCACACAGCTAACGAAATAATTCCTCTTTTGACCGTGTTATCTTACGTGGTGGCGATGTCAATTAGACGCCAAGATCATGTGGGGGTTATTTGAAAAAAGGTGTACGTCGATAAGCAAGCAACAATTCAAGCCGATATTTTTTTCAAACATAAAAGAACCATACTAATATTATCATAATAAAAAGAAATGACAATAATTTGCCAAATACTTTGTTTTTTATTCAAAATCAAAAATAATTTGTTTTTTATTCAAAATCAACATCTGCCCTTAAAATTTAACCACCCTTTATAATCTTGAAATGTGTTATCATTAAAAAACGATAAAATATGGAAAGTTCTTGACAGTTATGGGAAAATACTTGACAATTCATTGTCATGACAATTTCTTTTTTACACAAAAACATGACATTTGTCTGTTATAGCAAATTTTTACTTTTATTTGACTTAACCGTTTTATAGCTTAAAACTTATAGTTTGAAAAGTTCATTAAGTTTTCAAGTCTATGGTGTACATTGTACATGTGACGGATGTTCCTAAATATAAGAATATGTTTGCAATTGTATTGTAAACAGTTTTGTCCCTGTTATCTATTCTTTTAAAAACGCCGAGCGACGACGGGCGCCGCTATAAAATTATTAGAATCAATCGTTTCAAATCTCTCTTTTAGTTTTGAACATAAAGCGAATATATAACCAGTTGGGGGCCATGAGATTCGTCATCAGATTTTTGCAACTAAGAAACAATTTTTATTGCTTTTGTCCTAAAACAATTATAGCTTTAAGAAACAATTTCATAAGATAATGAAAGGATAAAAATAGTCAAAGTTCTTTAGGCGCCAGAGAAAAATATCAATTAACTTCAATTAACTTTTGTTTTTATTTCAAAAAACATTAATTGTGATTTATGTTTACTTGTACAATGTACATACACATGTATTAATACGATGAAACATCTTTTGTTGACAACAATATTTTAGTAATAAAAAATAAAAAAAAAAACTTTTTCGTCGGACATAATTATGTCAGTCTCCAAATGTGAGGGTTAAATTTAATATTTTATCCCATCAAATACAGCAATTACATATTTCAGAGAGTTAATGTTTAAGAAAACATTTAAATGAGTAAGATATAAATACGGACTGCTTATTTTTAATGCTTGTCCGTTAAATAGCGTACTTTTCTTAGGAGAAAAAATAATATTTTCTAACAAAAGTGGACAAAATCTAGAAGTTGAACAATGAAACAACAAGATTTGGCCGAAGTTGTCATCAAAGAATAATTATTCTACAAAAAATCTCAAGGACTATGACTATATATATTTCAAAATAGAACTCACATTTGAATAGAACATCATTTGCAACAAAGCTCGTTACATGACGGTCGCCACCATTCCGCACTAACTATTTCATTAAATTTATGTGTATGCAATATTTTTAACTTATGTATGTAAAAATTATATCGAGTTTGATTATTTTCAAATTTATGTTTAGATGAAATGATTTTACGATTTTATGAAATCTTATTTAATTGTTTTTTAGATATCTTCCCACTTCGAGAATTAAAAACTTTAAATAAAAGCCCGCCATAGTTTGATTCAGATTTAAAGACTTTAAAAAATAAAAAAAATAAGGCTTGTTTGAAGTTAAATCTATGGAAGTATGCAACTTCACAGACTTTAACAAGACATTTTACCAATTAAATCATGAAATTCTTCTTAATAAATTAAATAATATTGGACTTAACGAACGTTTCGTTATGTGGATTTCATCATAACTTTAAGATAGATATTATAGCGTCGTGTCATTTTCAGGAATAACTCTTCATGTCAATTTAAAATGAATTCTGGTGTACTTCAAGGAAGTCAACTTGATACATTTCTGTTTATTTTGTTTATTAATGATTTGCCTCCGGTTTAAAATAAGTCTATATCGGTAATCTATGCAGGTGATGTTAAAATTTTGTCGAATTATTAACTCCATCAAGGATTGTAAAGAGCTACAATAAGATCTTAGTTAATTTTGGGAATGATGCAATACAAATCTTTTGATTTTAAATATAAACAAATGTAAGACATTGTGTTTTACACGTCAAACGATTTTCCCGAGAGTTCTGTGATCCATATGTTAATAAAATTCTGTATGTTTCTTTTTTCAGGCCAATTCTTGAATAGGCTTGCATTGCATACTATTCCGTTCATGTTTATAGAATAAAAAGTTTCAACGTAGTATTTTAAGGTTTTTTCTTCGTTTTTTCACCTGGCCTGATAGACTTTTATTACCTACATGCACCAAATTTACATTTTTGGACATTAAACCACCAACACGCTTACGTGGAGTGCGAACCGAAGAAAATATCGCAGCTGTATCGGCCAGTGTTAATGATGCCCATTAATTATCGATTCGTCACCGTTCGCAGCAATTGGGCATATGTCGCAATGGGCACGTAAATAAACAGAATTGTCAATTTTGGAGTGAATATCAGCCAGAAGCATTGCAAGAGCTACCAATGCATCCAGAAAAAGTAACAGTTTTATGCGGTTTATGGGCATCATTGGACCGTACTTCTTCAAAGATGAAGCGAATCGTAACGTAACTATGAATGGTGAAAGCTACCGTGAGATGATATCCAACTTTTTTTTGTCCAAAATGCAAGAGCTTGACTTGCATGACATGTGGTTTCAACAAGACGGTGCCACATGCCACACAGCACGCGCAACAATGTACTTATTGAGAGGCGAGTTCGGTGAACATTTTATTTCACGTTCGGGACCGCCAATTGGACACCTTAATCGTGCGATTTAACGCCTTTAGACTATTTTTTGTGGGGCTATGTTAAAGCTCATGTCTATACAGACAAACCCGCTTCAATTGACGCATTGGAAGACAACATTGAAGCATTTATTCGTGGGATACCGGCCGAAATGTTGGAAAGAGTCAGCCCTATCATGAATTCCATCGTAATAGGAAATTTTTAAGAATCCCGAAAAACTGTATCATGAAATCCGTTCGTAATGCAAAATTGTATGAGACTTTCCACTACGAAAGGATTTCATGATACAGTTTTTCGGGATTCGTAAACATTTCCGATTACGATGGAATTCATGATAGGGCTGAGTATGCCACGATTTTTTCTTTTAAATTCACTAATGACTCCTTGTGTAAGACTACATCATCATACATTATGTGTGAATAGTACATTGATATAACTAACCGTACCTACATAATTATTACATTAACAATTCGATTGTCTTGAACACAAGGCAGGTAAATTTCATTAATATACCACCTGTTCATGTGTTCAAGCAGGTGTAGATTTATTTAATTCCAATAAATTATAATATGATGGCCTATAATTTAAAAAAAAAATCGTTGGTATGTTACAATGACGTCGCTCACAACAAGGATTGACTTATACATATATGAAAAGGTCAACGTTCTCAATAAATTCCATAGCTGATTGTTAATTTTTTTTTTTTTAAAGGATATAAAACATCCTCATATGTAAACATACATACATATATGTAGTTAAATATTGTTATACGTGCGTTATGTTAACTCATAAATCATTCACGAAATCATCATTATTATTATCATCATCAATTCTATCAATGATAAATTTTATTATTTTTGGATATGACAGAAAATGAATCCTTTAATCACACGAAAGCTTTCATGATAATTTTTAATTTCCGCCTAAAGTGAGGAAAATCCCATAGAAATGTGAGTATAATATGCGTTTGAATATATATATTTTCATATTTATATGGAACTTGGTGAAGGTGTAGTGTAAGGGGATTGTATTTTATCATTAGAATTCTATTTGTGAATATGTATTTGTTATCTAGAGGAAGAGGATGTTCGATGTTCAAATTCACGAGGAAAATGAATGAGAATTAGTTGCGTTGTTATACAAACAAAAATACAACCTATATTAATAGAATAAAGATTAGATAAAATACTAAAAATATATATAAACATCCCATCACTTGCAGGTACGTTTTTAGTCAAGCGTTGCGATAATAAACTACGAGTATCATGTTGTAGAATAATAGGGTGACCATCTATTTTATAAATTCTTTTAAAAAATTATTGTTTTGTAAAGTAAAGGGTGGTTAAATTTTAAGGGCCGATGTTGAATGTAAACCACTCCTAAACAGCAAGTTTTTTTCTTAATTTTATTTGTCATTTCTCAATTTCAGACTAACTTTATTAAAACCATGGAAAGATACATAATCGAGCAACGTGTCAAAGTTATTCGGGCTTATTATGAAAATGGGCGTTCAAATCAAAATGCATATCGTGCACTTCGTGATCTTGTCGGTCAATTTAATCGTCCAAATATACGTTCAATCGGAAAAATCATGCACAAAATTGAGCAAACTGGGTTGTAATCGGCTAAGGTGATTGTTGACAGTCAAAATAATCGAATTTGATCTGTGTACGGTGATAGTCAAATTGATACCTAAAAAGCTGTCGCTAGAAAAATTTGATAGTCGTTTTCCTACAAACATGTCGTTTTTGAGTAGAGCTACCAGACGCTTACAAAAAACAAATGGAAAATTTTGTCAATTACCTTTTTTAGGTACAAAAACACATTCTTGTGACGGACAAAGCTTACGACTTTCGAAAAAGCATAAGAAAAGTAAGAATTTTATTAAAACACAGACAATTTAATACTTTTATTTAGATATTTTATAGAAATCATTTTAAAATTTCACCATAGCAACAATGAATTGTGACAATTATATTCTGAAATTGTTCAATCGAATTGAATTGAATTGAATCAGCTTACACAGACGGGAAACTCGGTGATAGTCAATTTGACTATCAAAAATTTGATAGTCAACTATCACCTTAGCCGATTCCACCCCTGGGTCTGTAGAAGCTCGTACTGCAGAAAACACTGCTGCTGTTCGTGATAGTATGAAGAGCCGTCCACCTCAACTTGTCGTCCTGTTCAACCATTGCACCTCTTACACTCGTCGACGTCGTTGATAAACATTATGCATAAGGACTTGCATTTGCATGCTTACAATTGACTGAAGACCTAAAGCCTCTTGACCATTTCAAGAGTCGCCGTCGTCAATGGTCAGAATGGTGGCAAGAAATGGCAACAGTGAATGATCAATTTTCGAAGAAAATCATCTTCAGAGATTTTCACACATTTTCACCGCAGTGGATTCGTCAATAATAAGAATTGGAGCATTTGGCCAAAATATTATCCAAGAGTGATTGTCGAAAAACCAATACACCCATAAAAAGTGACTGTTTGGCGCGATTTATAGGCTGGCGGCATCATCGGGCCTTATTTTTCTCAAAATGAGGCCGGTCAGGCAGTTACTTTGAATGGTGTTCGCTACTGTGAGATTATAACGAACTTTTTATAGCCCGAATCGGAATATATTGATGTGGAAGATATGTGGTTTCAACAGGACGTTGCCGCTTGCCACACAGCTAACAAATTCAATGGCCGTGTTATCTCACGTGGTGATGATGTCAATTCACTGCCAAGATTTGCTGGGCCATAGAGACATTCCAGGTAACTGTAAGGCAGATGAACTCGCCAGGAACGGTACAGTACAGCCCATCCTACCACGTTTGGCACGTACTGGCATACCAATCGCTACTTGTAAACTGTTGCTAATGCAAGACGCTGTGAGGAGGGCAGGCACCAGGTGGAACAACATCTCCACGTGTCAAGTCACAAAAAATATCTGGCCAACACTGGATTTAAAACGTTCAAGGTGCTTGCTCTCTCTAAGCAGATCGCATATAAGCTCGATTATAGGTGTCATAACCGGACACTGTCTAATAGGAAAGCACGCCACGAGATTAGGCGTATTCTCAAATGATTTCTGCAGAAGCTGTATGGACGAGGAAGAGGAGGAAACAGTTCTTCATCTTCTCTGCACATGCCCTGCTCTGGCTCGAAAACGCAAGAATTACCTAGGAGAATTCTTATTTAACGATCTAAACGATCTAAATCATATCGGCATAATCAGCCCCTCACGTTTCGTTAGAAACTCAAACTGGTTCCATTGAGCTTAGGAAGAAACCTCAAGATTCATGTGGTATCACAATGGGCCATTAAACTGGCCTAAGTGTGTCCGTTTCCATCTTGGACAGCCACTATAACCTAACCTAACCTAACTGCCAAGATTATGTGATTTGACAGTTGGACTTCTTTCTTTGGGGATATTTGAAAGAAAAGGTGTACTTCGATAAGCCCTCAATAATTCAAAATCTAAAGGATAAGATAATTCAGTCTCAGCGTCATCGAAAATTTGGACCATTGGATGGAGGTGTGCCGCTGAGTCCAATAATAATACCAATATGATCATAATAAAAAGAAATGACAATCATTTCTTAAATAATTTGTGTATTATTCAAAATCAACATCGGCTCTTAATTTAACCGCCCTTTATTATTTCAAAACTTAAAAAGACTAATTTAACTTCGTTATTTAAAAAAAATTTACTTTGAATATCAAACATTTTTTAAATTCTTTAGATTTGTTTAAATTTTAAAAGTTTCTTTAATCAATGTGTCTATTTTGTATTAACAAAAAAAGAAGAAAAAAGGGTCACCCTATATAAACGTCATAACTTGTTGTGCTTACATTTACATTTAAGCTTATTTTATTTTCAATAATAAATATGAATATCGAGGTTAGATTCCTTCCATAAGGTACACAAATATGATGAAATATAATTGATTTTTAAATAAAAAGCCCGGCGTTTTACTTTTCCCCATTTGTACTTTGAAAACTAAAATTTAGTAATTTAAACTTAGCTTTTTAATTACAATTATCCAAAAAAAAGGGCGAAATAAAAGAATTAAATTAGTATAATGAAAACATAATTAATTTGTTTCATTATATTTACATAAATAAATAATTTTTAGTTTCATACATTTTCGCTATATTTCAATTAATTTGCCCAGGTGATACATGTTTATGCAATTAGTTTGTATTAAAAAAAAATAAGTGAAAATGATTAAATTGTTAATTTTAGTGAATAATAAACTATTTTGTGCATAGGGTCAAATAATGATCAATTAGATTTCTGTGTCTAATTAAGATGATAGCGTGTTGCGCTTGAGAAGTAGCAAAGAACGAAATGTATATATTAAAGATGAAAAGTGACTTAACTGCTTTACAAATTGAATAGTCTTATATGAAAGTTTACAAAACATTTCAGACTATATTATAGTTTATAGTTTATAATGGGTGATTTTATTGCTATTTTCTATTTCGTTTCGTGTTTTGAGTCAATGCAAACATTTTCAGCCCAACCAACACGCTAACGTAGAGTGCGAACTGAGGAAAATATCGCAGCTGTATCGGCCCGTGATAGTGATGACCTTGAATTACAAATTGGTCGCCGTTCGCAGCAATTGGGCCTATGTTACTCTACTACTTGGAAAACTTGCGGAATGATTTAGCTAGTGAAGCCTTTCAAAATTCACCTGGTGCAAGAGTTGAAACCGAACGCCGTATCTCAAATCCGAAATTTTGGTGCATGGGCTCTTCAGAAGTTGGCCGAAGATCCACTTTGTTATAGAAAAATTATTTTCAGCCCCGAAGCTCACTTCTGATTGTATTGATATGCCAGAAGTATTGGGTTCGATCCCGGGCTGTGTCATCTAAAGTTTTTTTTAGAAAAATTGAGGAATCCTTCAAGAGTAATTCTTGTCATGAAAAGTGCTTTCTCAAATTAGCCGTTCGGATTCGGCTTGAAACTGTTAGTCCTTCCATCTCTGACAATATTACTCGCACACAGGAATGGTTAAGAGTTGTAAGTCGCTAGGCCCTAGTTCTCAACTGAATGTTGCACCACTTAATTTTTAATTTATTTTTTCAAAGATCATGCGAATCGCAACGTTACGTTGAATGGGGAGCCTTACTGTGAAATGATAAAGAACTTTTATTTGGGCAAAATGGAAGAACTTGACTTACATGGCATGTGGTTCCAACAAGACGGTGCCACATCCTAGACAGCACGCGTAACAAAGGACCAATTGAGTGGCGAGTTAGGTGAACAGTTTGTTCTACGTTTTGGGCCGTTCAATTGGCCCTCTAGATCGTGCGATTAAACGCATCTAGACTATTCTTTGTATTGCTATGTTAAGGCTTATGTCTATAGCGCTAAGGCCCTTTAACGCACTGTAAGACAATATTTAAGCATTTATTCGTGAGATACCACCAGAAATGTAAGGAAATGTGGGCCTAAACTGGAGTTAGCCAAGATTTCCATAAAATAATCTTCAAAAATTTAATTATATCGACCATGCTATCGATTCAAATAAGGATTTCATGTATTTTTCTGAATTATAAGTGTTTTCACTAGTTTTCATTTTCACATACATAAAAATGTCAAAATAACATAATGTTCTTTACTTGAAGAATGGTATAGTTTACATTTATTTTACTTTTTCATACACCATTAAAATAAAATATTGTTCTGAAAGAAGCTCAAGACAGTTAACGAAAAATGTAGAACATTCGGGCTTTTATTATTTGATCCTTGATAAAATTTTGCAACTATCAGCTAAACAATAATTATACCTTTTTCATTGAGTTTAATCACATTTTTATGGAAACATTTAATAGAGAACTAGATACATATATATGTGTGTATGTATGTATAGATATTGATTTTTTTGTACAAACTTACATACCTACATGGTAAGAAATACTTTCAGGGTGGTAAGAAAAATGTTTGAAGAAAGTGTGTCAGTGCCATGGTAATGTCATCCAAACACCTTATTCTATTTTTCATTCGATTATTAACGGCATAAGGTTATGCTTTCGTTTTAGTGGAAAAGATTCTTCAGTAAAATAACTTGATAAGTTTGCTATTGAGTTTTTAAGGAAATTAAGTTATTCAGCTCAAATTTTGCACTATTATTTATTCAAATATATTTAAGAAAGTAACGTTTTTTTGTACACTTAAAGGCTAAAGCCTTTTTTCCAACGAAATTCTAGTTTTCTACAATTTTAAAGAGAGAGTTTTAAGTTGACGAAAAGTTGTACCGTCTCTATTCATTGTTTGCGGTTTAGGAAAAGTCGGGAAAATTTAAGAAAGTCAAAAAACACCAAGTTCAACAAATCTTTAGTATTTGTACTGACTTTAGGTAAATAATAGTTTTTATGTTTTTGATTTGTTGTAACGGTCTTTTTTGCATGTTTCCTTGAGTCTAGAATAACTGCTTGATACCGTATTAATTTAGTTTTTAGACAATAAGACAGACAAAATTTGTTTCAATATTAACATCTTCAGTTTGTTGAGTCTGTATATGACCAGTTTCTGTCTTAATTCCTTTTAACCTAACGTCAAAGAATTTACACATGTAAAAAATATTTAACGAAAACAGGAAAACAGAACAAGAAACTTCATCAATTTCCAAAAGAAAAAAAGACAGAACGCATATTTCAGAAATTGGTTTCAGGAACAGAATTCCTCAACAAAATGTTAAATTTTGCAACGCAATATTGATAAAAGCACTTCAAGCTCAAAACATAGATTTCAAAAAGTTCAGAGATCGATCGGGTTCGCTGGCAGTTATTACATTTGATTTTGTTTGTAGTGGCCCAACCAAAGCATTGCATTTTTACAACTTGGACACATAAAAAGACTATCGAAACAATTGTATTTTTTTGTTTCTAAATAGTTCGCAGAGTTTTTGTCACGATCGGTTTAAAGCGAGCTTTGTTTCAGTTGCTCAAGTCACTCTCTGCGCCCAGCTGCAGTACATAAATACATCGGATCATGTTTTTAAAATAATAGGTACTATTCTGATTCTCCTTTATATTTTGCACTTCAATGTACCTTGTATAACTATAAAGTATTTAAAACATAAGGTGCAGCATGTCTTTTTGGTCTTTAAATTACTGTTTTCTTAGTCGTGTCTTTTCTTCGTGCAAAGATGTGGGGTTTTTTCAGATTTGTGATTTTCAATGTGGCAATCATTTTTTTTCAGAGTTGGTCTTTTTGGCAGCTGTCACTTGATTTATGCTCAATTTGTTTTTGCCACTTCATAATGAATAACTTTACGCACAATATACACGATTTAAAGATCTTCCAATGTTGGTCGAACTTTCAAAAGTCTTCCAATAGCATCCAAATAGGTGACATTTGATAATTTTCTCTCAAGTGCAAATTGTCCGTTTCTAGGGTTGGTTTATTTTATCCAACTACTAGACGATTCATTCATTCATTCATTCGAAAAAAATCTTCTCGACAGAAGACAGGAATATGAACATTTATTTAGAAGTTTATCAAAAAAAAATTAAGCAGGCAGTAACGACTATCTTGTTAAATTTGTTCATGCGTCCGATCCTTTTCAAACTTTTTTTGTATAACTTCTTTTTCGTTATTTTGACAAACGGTAACTTCAAACCTATTACTTTCGACTTTCATAGTTTTCAAATTCTTTCAAAATCTTGTAAACTTTTGTTGTTATTGCCAAATTAAAATTAGATGATGTTGTTTGGAAAGAACATCCTCCAATATCCAATTAGTGAACAATCGTCCCATTCAGCCCTATCATGAATTCCATCGTAATCGGAAATTTTTACGAATCCCGAAAAACTGTATAATGAAATCCGTTCGTAGTGGAAGATCTCATACAATTTTGCATTACGAACGGATTTCATGATACAGTTTTTCGGGATTCGTAAACATTTCCGATTACGATGGAATTCATGATAGGGCTGATTATTTAAAAATTCAAAAAATTGAGTCTTTAGACAAGTACAAACGATTGAAAGAAGTCGACCAGTCTTGGGTTCAATCCCTGCATGTGCCACCTAAAGTTTTTTTTCACGGGTAATGCCTCTTGAGATGAATTGACAAATCCTCCAAGAGTAATTTTTGTCAAGTAAAGTGCTTTCTTGAATTAGCCGTTCGGATTCCGCTTAAAAAACTGTAGGTCCCTTCCATCCCTGAGAACATAACTCGCACACACGAATGGTAAGTCACTAGGCCCTAGGCCCTAGTTCTTAACGGACTGTTGCGCCACCTAATTTATTTATTTATTTTTAATTGATTATTTTTAAGCAATTGAGCTTGGTTTAGGAAAAGTCAAAATAACAACAAATCTTCAAAAACACGGGTCTAAAAAAAAAACCATTGTAATTTAAAATTTAAACTTTTAAAATTGTTTTACAAAGAGAAACTTATTTTTTTGAAATTTTCTTTTATGGGCGTATAAATGGAGGGAATTTAATTATCAAAATAAAAATTATAAAATAAAATAATAATTAAAATAGTAAATGAATAATTAACTTACTTTGCTCTTGTTGTTGTATAATTTGTTGTTTTTTTTGTATTTATTTATATATTGCTGCTGCTGTTGTTGGTTTGCTGAGGATTATTTTTGTAATTTTTGGTGTTTTAATTCGAAATAACAAATAAAATAATAATTGGCTGATTTAATAATTATTAATTTCTTTATCTCTCTCTCTCTTTCTCTCGCTGAATAACTGTCTTTGTTTTCTCTCTCTTTCTTTCTTACTCAGTTGATATCAAAAAACACAGATGAGATTTTGATTAAATGAAAATTTATTCCTTAATTTGTTTTGTTTTAATATTTAAATATTTGTTTTTGTTTTTGGAAGTGATGATTTTTGAAATATTATGATCAATAATAAATGTGTTTTTTTTTTTTTGTTTCTTTACTAAGAAGTGGGAACAGGGCAGACCAGAAGACCAGGAGACCGACCAAGACGACGGGCGATGATTTAGGTACGATACGATAATGATTGTGATGCTCCTCTCTCCTCTTCTCTTCTCTCTTTCTCTCTCAGCGCTGCTCTGGTGCTACAATTTAATTTGTTTGTTTTTTGTTATTCTCTCTCTTTTATTTTGTTGCTTAAACACACAATTTTTTTTGTTTTTTGTTTAATTTAAATTTTGTTTTATAGTAAAGTTTACTGATTAAATGATAACAACAACAACTCTTTTTCTGACAATTTGTTTATCTTATTTTTATATAATATATAAATATAATTTACTGAATGACTTTTTTGTGTGTGTGTGGTTTTTTTTTAGTTAAATTAATTTTCTTTCTTAGGTGAGAGTAGAAAAATCTTTGTTTTTTTTTAAATTTTTTGTTTAAAATTCAGCAAACTCCTTGGCGCATTTCTCAGTACTACTAATCCGCAGCACCTCTTCTTCGTAATCATCAAAATTACTAGTGTCGCCTGGTCCCTTACACTTGGGTATAAATGGCGCTTCGATCTTTTTCTGGAATATGGCAATCCAGTCTGTGGAAGCGAACCATTTTTGATTCTTGATATCATTGACACCCGCTTTCAGATTGCCATAGCGTTTGGTAAGATCGACTTGCAGTAGATTACGTAGCAAGTCCTTCAAATCGGAACCGAAGTGCGACGGGAAACGAACCTTACCCGATACGATCTTCTCGTAAATCTGAATTGGCTGATCGGCAAAGAACGGAGGATAGCCGGCTGCCATTTCATAGACCAACACACCCAACGCCCACCAATCGACCGCCTTGTTATAGCCCTTGGATAGGATGATTTCCGGGGCTAGGTATTCGGGTGTGCCGCATAGAGTCCATGTGCGACCCTTGACGCGCTTAGCAAAGCCAAAGTCCGTCACTTTCAGATAACCCTGCGAGTCTATCAGCAAATTTTCGGGCTTAAGATCGCGATAAATCAAATCCAGATAGTGGAGATACTCGAAAGCCAGAACAATTTGTGCGGCATAGAAACGCGAATGCGGTTCCGAGAAGCGACCCACTTTGCGCAAATGCGAGAACATCTCCCCGCCGGGTACGTATTCGAGCACCATGTACAAATTCGAATTGTCTTTGAAGTGATATCGCAGGCTAACCAGAAATGGAAAGGATATTGCTTGTAGAATGCGTTTCTCATTAAGAGTATGCTCGACCTGCTTCAGTTTGACGACTTTCTGCTTGTCGAGGATCTTCATGGCGTAATAGTCTTTAGTTGGTTTGTGCTGAACGATCATCACACGACCAAAGGACCCAGTTCCTAGGGTTTTGATGCGCTCGAAGTCATCGAGAGCGGCGGTGTTGGTCGGATTGCGGCGCCATTTATCCTCGAATTCCTCTTTGGCTTGCTCGAGGAATTCTTTGACAGTTTCGGCAGCATCGACTTTTTTATTCGACGAGGATGTTGTTGCGTTGTTGCCCATTTTAGATGAAGCTGCGTTGGCGGCAACGGTGTTGGAAGAGGAGGACGGCGATGATGTTAGAGGAATTAGCGAGGACAATTGCCTTTTAATATTTTCTTTAGATAATGATCTTGTTGTTGCTGTTGTTGTTGTTGTCTGATTAGTTCCGCTTGATCCTGCTCCTGCTCCTGCTCCTATCACCGATGCCGAAGTAGTGGATGATGGTGAAATGGAAGTGGATTGTGATGGTGAGTGATGATGATGGTGATGTTTATTTTGTGGATGGTTAGTTGTTGGTGAAGATGCTGATGTTGCTCCTGATGTTAATTGAGCAGCTGTTGCTCCCAACGACGACGACGACAACGACGACAACGGCGGATGCGAGGAGGGATCTTCTATCGCGACGACGTTGTTATCCTTTATAGAGTCCAGGGTGTTAGACGATTTTTTATTTTTTTGTTTTTTCAAAAATTGAAATATCGCTTTCGCAATTTTGACAGATTTTAAATTTACCGATTGTCAAAAAAATATCTATTTTCTATGACGGATTAACGGTTTTACAAACACACCACGTAATCTCTTTGTCTCTTTCTTTTTTTCGGTTTTAATAACAAACTGACAAAATGAGCGGAGTGGAAATTTGACAAATAAATTTGTCAAACTATTTTCACTAACGGTTATGGTAACGACGGAACACACTGAACGAATTCTTTCGGACACCACTGTATGGTTAGTGAGGTTAGTTTTTTTTTTTTTTGCTTTTTGTTATGAAAAGTGAGTTAATGAGGTGAATGAGCGAGCGGTGATGGAAGTGAGTTTCTTTTAGTTTGTTTTCAGAGGAGTTAGTAGATTTTCTTTAAATTTTCTTAATTTATCACACAAAATGAACACAATTTTTATTTTATTTGGATGATTTCGTAATCACTTTTAATTTTTCTTCTTCTTATAAGTATTGCACGTCAGTTGAAAAAAAGAAAAACTGTTGTGTATCGCGGCGACTAGAGAAGCGACGACTACAAAGACGACGACGAACGGTGGTGTGGAATTCGAATTATTTTGTTTTCCTTTTGCTTTTCCTTTTTATCTTTTCTTTAGGGATAGAAAAGAAGAAAATTAAGCAACAACAACCAAAAATGAATTAAAACAAAAACAAAAAATAAGAAATAAATCTATCAGAATTTTGCACTTTTATGGGGTTGTTGTGGCACAAGTGTGGTGTCGGTTTGGTCGGTGCTCCGTGCTCCGTTCTCCGTGCTCGAAGCTCGTATCGGTGGTGAATAGAATTGAGTAGAAGGAAGGCGGCAGCAAGTAGATGGATGGCGAAAAAAAAATCAATCGTTTTGCACTTCTTCTCTATCTCTCTACAACGCAGCACCAAACGGGGGGACAAAATTTTCCTTTTTCACTATCATTTAGGTACAATAAGAAGAAAAAACGGGAAAAAATTAAATGAAAAACTACACAGAAATCAGAGGAGGTTTTCCTTGATTTTTCTATCGAAAACTATTTTATATTTTTTAATGCTCACAATAATTATTAGAACTTTTCTTTTTATTCTTTTGCGACGACTTTTTTTCGTTCGTTTTACTTTTACGGTTTTTCTTCGTTCGTTCTACGAATGCGTTGCTCCTGAGGTCAGTGGTACATAATTTTCTTTCGATTCGTTTTTCTTTTGGCAATTTTTAATATTTTCCGTCGTCGATTGTTACTTGTTTTTTCTTATTTTCTTATTTCACTGAACTTTCGCGACGATTTAGGGTTTTTGTTAGTTTTTTCTTGTCACTATAAACGAAACACAAGTTGGAAAATCCAATGATTTTAAATTCTTTTTTATTTGCAAAGAGAAGAAAAATTTTCTATTATTTTTTATTTCAATGCACCCGCATCCGTACGACCGAGCTACTTTGCAAAATGGCGATGGCGAATTCGTGAGGAAAATTTTTGCTACTGCTGGTGGATGAAAAGAGAGGAATATTAGTTTTTTTGGTATGTATACATATGAGGGGGTTGGTACACCTGTTATGTGGATGTGTTTTTTGTTTGACAAGGTGGTAATAGTTTGAGATGTAGGTGGTGTGGCAGGTGGTTGAGAGAAATTTTGCATTCAGGGATAAATGTTCTATTGTTTCGAAGCGCTGAACCGGGGATTCATCTGCACGACGGATTTCATAGAACAATTGGGGCGACTTTCCATTACAGCAGAACGAATTTCCTTCTGATTTCTTTTTTACAGTTAGGTAAGGGTCTCAGTAGAACATGTTTAAAATATTAAGGCGAGAAAACACCTTTAAGTCATAAAAAAAAATATTTTCTTTCCGGACTTAACCCTACTTTTTTTGTATTTCGTTTTTTGAGCCTAAAACAATTTTTTTTGAATTGATAGTAAGGCGTACTAACAGCTAGGTATGAAAGGGGGCATGCTGCTCCCCTGCAACCCCCCCCCCCCCCTTATTGAATAACTATAGGATTTTGGGTGGGTGCGAGTTTGGGTATATGCAAAATACTTTTTGCATTTGAGCATTAAAATCAAAGAAATACCCAACAAAAAAAATCAAGTATGGCAACTGAACTGAACAAAAAACAGGGAATAAATGTCAAAATCAACCATTTTTGCGTGTTTGTATGTGAAACAGTGAACTTTTAAAATTAATTTAAAATAGAAATAAATGTTTCCTGGCTCTAAAATTGCTATAATTGTTATTTATTTGCACATATCTATCAAATAAAAAACGATGTGTCGAAATTCGTTCTGTGGTAATGAAAAGTTGAGCCGAAAATAGATCTATTTGGACGTAAAGCTCGAGCTTACTATATATTTCAGATCTAAAGCGAGCAGAAAGATTGTGATAACAATTCGGATTGCCCCATAAGAGTCCATTGCTTCTATTCAATATGTCAATGTCAGCACGACCGAACGCGTGATTGTGGTTTAGCTATAAGAACCAGTTTATAGTACGTTTCCACCAAAAAATAATCCAAGATTTAAGGCAAGTGATTTCAAATAAATCATGAGGTGTTTCCACCAAAGAAAAGGAGATTAATTTGACGTTTGGTTTATGTCATAACAACCAAACTTCAAATTATTCTCCTTTCGAAAAGAAAATAAGTATGTATTTGTTCACTCATCATCTGTAAGTAATTAGTTTTATTATATTCTTGTACATATTTATTATTTTTGTATACTTACATTTTATTTCGTCTGTGATTTCTTGAAAGTTGTTTATTGTTTTGAATTTGAGTCATATGGAAGTGAGACAAATAGTTTTTGTTGACATTTCCATCTGTCAATAAACGAAATTGGCGTTTAAATGGGTCGGTTCAACAATTATTCTCCGAAAAAAAAGTTTGTTTGATTTGACAAACTAATGTTTCCAAGTAGATTTCAATGAGTTTTATTTGAAATCTTCATTTGAGGAGATTAAAATTTGTATGGTAAATCTTCGAGATTTCAAGGAGATTTGTGACAAATCTAGCTAAATCTCGGTTTAGTGCCCGGTGGAAACGTAGTATTATTCCGAGTTATGTATGTCTAAGGCGTGTTCCACAATATAAAAGTAAAGTCACAATGAAACTAAGGGGTGGTAATACTTTAAAGGCCGATTTTGAATGTGAACCACACCTAAACGTCAAGTTTTTTTCTGCATTTCATTTGACATTTCACAATTTGAGACAAAGACTAAGTCAATTTGAACCATGGAAAGATACACAATCGAGCAACGCGTTAAAGTTATTCAGGCTTATTATGAAAATAAAGCTTTATAACCAAAACACAGATCGTGCACTGCGTGATTCGATTCGGTTAATTTAATCGTCCAAATGTGCGTACAATCGGAAAAATCATGATTTTCGAAAAATTTGGTTATCATCGGACTGAATTTTTTCAAAAATGAGGCCAGTCAGGCAATTACTGTGAATGGTGTTCACTATGGTGAGATGATAACGAGCTTTTTATGGCGCGAATAGGAAGTTATAGATGTGGATGATATATGGCTTCAATTTCAACAGGAGGTGCCACTTGCCACACATCTAACAATGGCTCTTACAAATTCAATGGACTTGTTATCTCACGTGGTAGTGATGTCATTTGCAAAGATCACGTGATATGACTCCGTTGGACTACTTTCTTTGGGGTTATTTTATTTTCTAGACCAGCAATAATTCCAGAATTAAAGGATGAGATAATTCAGCACATTAACGGCAGAGAACCTCAATTAAGCCTCAGTGTTATCGAAAATTTGGACCACCGGTTGGAGGTGTGCCACCAAGGTTGATATTTTGTTCCATGCATAACTGAACCATACCAATATTAGCCGCGTTTTATTATCACCATGATCTGATCCGGATCAGATCATGATAATAAAACAGCATTGGATCATCATATTTTTTATTATTAAAAGTTTGGTAGCAGTGTCAAATTCGTTCTTTCAAAAGTGACATTTCGAAGCAAAAAAAAACAAACACATACCAAAAATGTAAGCTCCACAACTTTTAAAAATGTTTCTGCAAATCACCATTGCACTCTCAAACTCAAAGCATTCAGGAACGCTTTGGTCTCACATGTAGTCCAGATTCTTTTTGACCTTTTAAGAAATGTGACACTTAAATAATTTAATTTAGAGATTACTTACAATTTATTTGAACATCTTTTCTCCCATTTGTGCTGCAGCTTTCCCGATTT
This sequence comes from Eupeodes luniger, assembly GCA_951509635.1. Taxonomy (NCBI): domain Eukaryota; kingdom Metazoa; phylum Arthropoda; class Insecta; order Diptera; family Syrphidae; genus Eupeodes; species Eupeodes luniger. The sequence continues at coordinate 99,783,263 of OX608073.1, read as the reverse complement.
TATTTATGTTTTTTGACATTTAAAGCAGGGTTGCCCAAAGTACATTTTGCTCAATGATTTTTTTTTGTTCCTTTTTTTGGGAAAAATAATACCCATAAATTATGTCAAATATACATTTTTTTGGACTTAATTATTTTAATTTCACCAATTAATATCTAGTTTTGTTAAAATATCTAATTATTTCATGGATTATATACCAAATAAATAAATATAAAGCTTCTCGCTTTCTGTTTAAAAAATATTTTATTTCAGTCAAATGAAAATTTTTATATGGCAATACAGGTTTTATTTAATTTTTTGCAATGATACCAACATTTACATGTAAAATTACAATGATAAAGTGCTCCTTGTTGTGAAAAAAAGGAATTAAATTTTGGATCTCAAATTGAGATCCAGACACAAAGCAGAATCTTGTGTTGTTGTTGTAATGCATGTAAATTCAAGATCCGGGTCAGATCATGGTGATAATAAAACGCGGCTATTATAATAATAAAAAGAAATGACAATTATTTCCTATAGAATTTGGATTTTATTCAAAACTTTAAAATTAAAATTTAACCACCCTTTACTTGTAACCTAAAATGCAGACAAAATTCACAATAGTGTTTAACAAAAACTTGGTTGTAGAAGTTTATGTGCCAAGTATACTTATTGGCTGGATGAAGTACCCAATAGCTAAGGTGACTGATTTTTAACGGTATAAAAATCTTATAAGAGCATTATTTTCTTTTTTAATCAAAATTGATGTTTTTTTAATACCCTAGAGAATGAATTAGCTGAGCTTTTTACTGCGTTACGGAGGAATAACTAGAAAATAGTTACCTAATACATGCATTTATGAGAAGGATTTATGAGGAGGATTTAAGTGGAAACAAATTTAAATATATGGTGCGATACTGATGAGAACTTTAAGGGGCTTACATTACAAAATGATTAACGAATATGGTTTTATGAATATTTATCAGATTGAAACCATTAGCGTTCTCCTTTGTCAAACATACAGCCCAACATAAGTTTCCATTATTCTAAATGACCAAAATGAACGTAATCTGAATATCATTGACATTTATAGACAATGTTATGGCCAATTTCACCAATATTGATTTAAAATTTAGTGGTTCACGAAAAACCGTATATTTCAGTAGACAAGGCTTTGGGAAAAGTGAATCAATATTCGGTGGTGATCAGAGTCAAAAAACAGATTGAAAAACGCATCTATATTATTTTCGTATCGCTTCGTCTTATGCAAAATAAGTTTTAACTTTAGGCGTTTTTAAAAATGAAATTTGTTTACACTTGATCATCTTTAGAGTTATTTCATCTATTCCTTAATGCTACTAGCTCTCGAGTAGTTATAGCGGAAATTTGGAGAAATCCATGTTTGTATTTTCTTTATTTTGTCAAACTTTATAAAAATGTATGTCCTCAGTTTCTTTGAAAAAAAGCTACATAGTTGATGCATAGAAACAAAAGATCTGCAGTTTAAAATTAAGTATTATTTTTCAATGGGAATATGAATCGACTAGCAGTCCATATCTTGTATGTCAATGCATAGAATGCTTTTGTATGTGAATAATAAGAACAATAAACACAGTGAGATGTATATTTTTGAATTGATAATAATTGTTGTGAAACGTCAGACAAGAAACAGGCACACTGTTTTTATTTCTATTGTGGCCACTTATTAAAAAAAAAAACAGTACACATTTTTCATTGAGTTTTGACATTAGAACTGAAAAATGGAAATGGTCCTATTTGACTATCAGGGACCCTTACATATGTTCCAAGAAGTATTTATGATTATTAAATTTAATATTTAAAACATAGTTAATAAACGCTGGCCATAAGTTACATACGTAACTTATGCAAAAATTTAGTTTGAACCGTCAAAAATATTAATCATTAAAGCTGGAAAAGGGTTAGTCCTGAGCCAGGCTGATTTGTTTGAAATGAGGATAGATATATAATACAAATTCTTTATACCTAAAAGAAGAAAACAATGGACCGATAAATTCAAGATGTAATTATTTGTGTTCTTGTGAAGATTATTTGTACTAAAAAACGTTCGCAATTATAAGTTTTATTTTGTATAAAAATGAAACAAAAACTGCTTAATTAATTTTGTTTTTAAATTCATAAAAATACTGTCTGTACTCTTTCATTGTTCCCCCGTCTATTACTTCTCACTGAACGCAATCCTTCAAACACGTGTTTTCTTTGACATTTCTATCTGTCACATCAAAAAAAACACGCGCCCGCTAAACGTTTAGAAAATTTATTATTTTATTTTACTGCCCTCAGTGAAGCACCTAGCCGAGAGGTTGCATTAAAAGTTTCTATTTAATTAAATAAAAAACTATCTAACAAAAATCATTCATCATGGTAAATATATAAAAATATATCTAGAACTTAAGCAATTTATTGTACTCTCCTTTTTTTCCTTACAAATTCTAGACCGAAGAAGTTAATCCAAAGGCATTCCCACTTGCTGACGCACAATTGACCAGCAAGATTATGAATCTTTTGCAGCAGGCTCTTAACTACAATCAACTACGTAAAGGTGCCAATGAAGCTACCAAAACTCTAAATCGTGGATTAGCTGATATTATTGTTATGGCTGCTGATGCGGAGCCCATTGAAATTCTATTGCATTTGCCATTGTTGTGCGAAGACAAGAACGTTCCATATGTGTTCGTTCGCTCAAAGCAAGCTCTGGGTAGGGCATGTGGTGTTTCGAGGCCAATTGTCTCGTGTTCGGTGACAACAAACGAAGGGTCTCAATTGAAGTCGCAAATTACTTCGATTCAACAAGAAATCGAAAGGCTTTTAGTTTAAGTAATTCTAAGAGAAGAATGTACAAATTTTCAAACCTATTTTCAGTTCATAAAAAACGAAAAGATTTTTTATTTTTTTAAATAAATGGAATCAAAAAAATGAATGACTTTTTTTATTTGAGAAACTGAGGGAGCAAACTGAAGTATTTTTTTTATTTCATAGCACTAGGATACTAGGAACTTATATTTAGGATAGGATTTCTTTGTTGCAAGCATTCTGCGACTTAACGATTTAAGATACTATTAGATTTAGCTCAGAGTCGGCACTTATATGCTCCGGATACAATGATAGGAATGCTCACTTTACACTACAAGAACTCACCAAAGTGATGGGGAAAAAAAAAAAAGAATTTTGCTACTATGGGATGGGTAAGCACTTAAAACCTTAGTTGATAGATTTTCATAATAACAATAGCAAAGGTGACTACCTACGTATTGTCTTACTGAAAATGGCTATTGTTTTGAACTACTTTAAATCTAATTGTATTCGCTTTCGCTTTATCCTTTTGGTTTGAATATTGAACCCAAGATTTCTGCAAGAGCATGAGTTACACAACCATGTATTAATATTTAACATATAGTACATTGAGAAATTGACAAAAGTAGTCCAGTTTTTATATTTAAAAGCTGATACATTTGAACTTTTGTTAGAGTATTTAAAAAAAATCCTCTTTGAACTTTATAAATGGACAATTTAAAAGAGGGTATGGTGGGAAAACCAACCAATCATTTACTTACCATGGGTCAATAGTAGCGGCCGATAGACAGCGGAGAAGACCATGCACCTCCGGGAAGGATGACGTAGACATCCGGAACCTAGGGTTCCGCAACTGGATGGCGCCGGACAATAACCGTTAAATGTGGAGAAGCTACTTGAATGAGGTCTGGACCGGATCCTGTTGGTGACAGAGATGAAGTAATGGTAGAAAAATATCGGAAATAATTTATATTTAGTTTACTTCCATGGTTTTCATTTTCTAAATTCAATCCGATCGGAATGCAAAACAGTTATTAGAATAGAAAGAAAGAGGTCCGTTCGTAGACTATGGTCTAAGTAAAAACTTTCAACAGATGGCGCTATCGGTGACATACTGTAATGTTTCTTGTTGACACTAACTTTTTCCAAAATAACAAACAATAAGACAGTTTTTGTCTGTTTCCGTAAAATTAAAAAAAAGTCAGCTTACAAAAATTTAACTGTGTATTTATTTTTGCTACCAATTAATAATAAAAAAAAGTATATAAGGAAGCGTAAACAACTAGGTAGATCAGGTAAAATGATTCTATAGAGCAACCAATGTTTTGACTATTGTTCTCCTTATCATTCCCCATAAATGTGGTAAAACGAGACACAGTAAATACGATAGTCGTTCGATCAAATTGTCTTACGTGGGCCAGAACTTAAAGATTGATTTTGTTCTGAGACACGTTAGAAACTAGAATAAGTAGTAAGATTTAAATTTCTTTTCTGTATCTTTTTTGGAGGACCTGGATAGTTACTTTTAAGGTAGTGGTGCTTCATTCGATTTTCAGGACTTATATGAAATCGAAAACTTTCATATGTAAGAAGATTACAAAAAACTTGATTCGTCAGCTCATTTTAAAAACACACAAGTAATTTAATTAGTTAAAATAAATTCAAGAGAAGTTCTGTCCAAATTTTAGAGTTAATCTTGAATGACGTTATAGAGGTTTGTATGTTGGACACTAGTCTACGATCACGGCCATCAAGTGCCAAACCTACCACAAAACTTGATATAGATACTGGAATAATAGAAGATTAACTTTTCACAGCAGGATTTTACACTAAATCTTTTATCTACGTTGATTTTGCTTCAAATGTTGTATGTTGTTGTTATTCATATAAATTTCATAACTTTTACAAAAAACACGGATAATAAATACATAGTAAGTAAACTCCAATTGAACATCAATAATCAAGGAATAAACTGGCCCTTAATATAACCTACACAGTATTGAGACTTTTAAATGTAATATTTGGTTACATCTCGATAGCAACTTGTACAATCGTACAAGTTACTATTGAGATTTAACGAACCATGTATCCATGGCACCAAAATTGTATCTCGCCGATTTCTGTAGTTATGTGATGAAATAAAATATTTAGAAAAATCGCTGAATGCATTCAATTTCCTCCGATGGCATCATCCAATGCCGTACATTGTTGACAAAAACTGTCAATTTATCTGTCAATTTACAGATGTCATGCAAATATTTTGCGAACCGTGCGTCGACGTCAATCCTATCCATCCTGCTTGATTTTGGTTCGTCGTTGGTTGTCGTGGTCGTGTTTTGCTGTCGTTAAATTTGTTTATTAAAAATCCACAGAGAAAGAGAAAAAATGAAAATTTTCAACAATAAATTGACGAGTAAACAAAATAAATGCAAGTGACAAAACGTTAAAAAACTATTACTATTAAAATTATTATTGCCATCATGAAGTTAGTTAATAGAAGTGTAGATAGATCTAATCAGGGGTAAGTAATAAGAGTTCTTCTATATTTGTTCATTGTTGTTGTTATTTTTTTGTTAGATGTTGTGAAGGCTTCAGGAAGGCCGAATAGACTATTTTTCTTTTTTAAGGTTATTTCTAAATGAAATTTAATATTATTTACATTCAAGGACTGTGGTACTTATCCCAGAGGAACCTGAAGATATGTGGCATGCTTATAATCTGATAACAGAAGGAGACAGCGTCCGAAGCACAACAATACGAAAGGTAAAAAGTAAAAAAATGTTAAGCAAAACTTAAGAAGCAATATTAGAAAATAAAAATATTTATTAGTTTTGAACTTAATTTCGAATTAAACTCGAATCGGTTAATGTCAATAATCAGTTAAGGAAATTTATATTCGGATGACTCAGTGGGAATCCCAAAAATCGATGAAGGATTTACGAGATTTTTTTTTAGTTTTTACCTTATTTTAAATTTTGGAATATTTGTACATAATTCAGGTGTAGGTTTTCACTTTTTAATTATATACAAGCTTGAACTGTATAAAACAGAATCTGCAATCATGGAACCATCCTTCATCTCCTCTCCTCTAATAGAATCCTCTGGTAGAATTAGAGAAAATGTGATTATAGATAGAAGCAAAAAAGAGAAGTAGATCAAAACACTGAACAAATTTGAGTATTCTTCCCCAATTGAGGCCAACGGAAATACTAACTGTGAATTGAAACCATAAAGTACCCGTACTTTAGCTAGAGTTAAAATCTCAATATTCACAAATCCGCTGGCAGAGGTGTTCTTCAATACTGACAAAACCACTGCGTTAGCATTTTCATCTATCCTTCTCTCCAGATCTCATTCTAAGTGGATGGAAAACAGTATTTGTCCAGCCCATACCAAAAAAGGCGAATCCTCTTCCCTTTCTAACTATAGACTGATTGCACTTATGTTTCTTCTTTCCAAGGTCATGGAAACGCTGATTTACTATCAGCTCAAGAAATATTTCGATCGAAGGCTTTCGTAGCAATAGGTCCACTGGTGATCTCATGGTTTATCTCACCGAACAGTGGAACAAATCTTTACATCGTTTTGGTTTGGCATTAGGCCTTCTAATCGAAAATGCGTGCTCTCGGATAAGATGAAACTCTCATTCATTGGATTAGAAACTGCCTTTCTGATCGTTGAATTTAAGTAGTATTGGATGGGTTCTGTTTTTTCTGTTGCTGTCTTGTACCGTTAAAGCGAGATGCACTCCACTTGCCATTATCCATAGGTGGCACTTGCACCAATGAAACTGAACATCTTGATTTTCTTGGTATATGCATCACTAACCACCTCTTTTGAAATGATCATATACGCGATGTCGTCAAAAATGACGCAAGATGTTTGGGTTTTCTGAGACGATGCAAGAAATTGTTCTCTACTTCTAATTTGGCTACAATTTACAAAACTTGTATGCGTCAAAAACCGGCATATTAAAGGTATTTCAAGCTCTATGAGTGTTTTCCAATTATATATAAAAAAAGAACAACCTAAGAATGGTGAGGATTGAACTCACATTTGGTTGTAAGCTATTATGCACCTAATCGTTCTAAACCCGGCTAACATTGAATTGTATGCCAAATGCATTCAGTATCAAATCTCGTTATTGGAGATCGATCTCATTTGACAGATTTCCGTATGCTGAAAAATGCTTTATCTTATTCAAATGAGTTAAAGCTTGTAAAATGTTGAGACTGAATTTTGAGAATTTTTGTTGGACTAAAATGTATTTCCAGGGAGATTCCCGATTAAGAAAAAAATCCGAGGGAGATTCACGATAGTCCCCTATGTCCCAGGAATTATGTACAATAATTTAAAAAAATTGCAAGAAAAGAAGAGGTCGTCCGAAGAAAATAGTTCGATTAAAAAAATTTAATTTCCCTCCTGCATTGTCCCAATTGATATTGATCTACAAAGTCATAAACTATTGTTTTTTTCTAATGGCTATGGCATATTTTGTTTCGTTTTTGAGTCAATGTTTGGTGTTTTTCTGCATATTTAAAAAATAATTGTTTTAATAAAACTCCGATTATTGCAGGTACAAAATGAAACAGCTACTGGTTCTTCAACAAGTAATCGTGTCCGAACAACATTAACTATTCGCGTAGAGTCTATAGATTTTGATACTCAGGCATGCGTCCTTCGCTTAAAAGGTCGCAACATTGAAGAAAATCAATATGTTAAGGTAAATTTAATCATTCTTATCTAAGTTAAATTTTTTAAAACATGTTCTCTATTAATTTTTAATTTATAGATGGGTGCATATCATACACTCGATTTAGAATTAAATCGAAAATTTCAATTATGCAAACCCGAATGGGATTCAATTGCCTTAGAACGCATCGATATGGCGTGTGATGTTACACAATCGGCTGATGTAGCAGCTGTAGTCATGCAAGAAGGATTAGCTCATGTTTGTTTAATAACGGCTAGTATGACATTAGTGCGTAGTAAAATTGAAATTTCAATACCACGAAAACGTAAAGGAAATGTCCAACAACACGAAAAAGGCTTAGCTAAATTCTATGAATCCGTGATGCAGGGAATTTTGCGACATGTTAATTTTGATGTGGTCAAATGTGTTCTTATTGCCTCGCCTGGTTTTGTACGTGATCAATTTTTTGAATATATGTATCAACAAGCTGTGAATTCTGACATTAAGGTACAGTTGTTATTATTTTTGGTTTGTTTTTCTTACTTATATGTTTTTTTTTTGTAGGTTCTTTTAGAAAATAAAAGCAAATTTATGCTGGTGCATTCTTCATCGGGTTTTAAACATTCATTGAAAGGTTTGTTTGCTTTATTTTTTCAATTTAATTGTATGTTTATTCTTAAAGTTGGTATTAAATTATTTTTGTATCTGTTTTTTAGAGGTTCTTCAAGAACCAGCCGTCATTGCGAAAATGTCCGATACAAAAGCAGCTGGTGAGGTTAAAGCCTTAGAGCAATTCTATACTGTTTTGCAATGTGAACCGGCTAAAGCATTCTATGGAAAGAAACACATTCAAATGGCTGCCGATGCCATGGCTATTGAAACTCTTCTAATATCAGATAATCTCTTTAGGTAAGTTTTGATTAATTGCTCACTTGTCTGACTTTGCTAAAACATCATCAACGGAAGTATTTTTATCCTTGTATTTAATGACACTACATACAAAAATATTAAGGGAATATGTATGTGAAAGCACGTAAAATTAGACTATTTTTTATCCGTCATAATTCAGCACCTAATTGTATCATATTAATTTAATTACAACAGACGTAAAACTAAAGAAATAAGACTTTCAAATGAGCCAGAAAATAATAATATTAACAATCGAATTTTCGTCATTATTGTGAAAAATAGTTTTAACGGATAAATTATTGATTCAGCTTAAGTTTGACAAGCCTTAAATTTACTATGAATTTTGTTTGTCACCGAAATATGGGAAAATAAAAACGAATTCTAGATTTTATTTAACCTGCAAGAAAATTAAGAACTTTCTGAGCATTTTTTACAATTTGCATAATTTTTAAAAAGGTCAAAAAATAGGATTTAGTAAAATAAAGACCTAATTATCCAATACCTGAGAGCATTTCCATAGAATTATCAAAGCAAATTATGACAAGTTTAAAATATCTATGTACATCATTTTAAATATTTGTTAAATATCTCATTTTTGTTTAAAAATCAAATTTGTGTAAAGTGTTTTATTTGGAAATACTGTGGATAATCAAATTATTACTGCAACTATAAACAAAATGATATTAACCTTCTTTCTAGTTTTATCAAATAAAATTTGAAGAAGAAATTAAAACAAATAATACTTCTGTGCCATACCTCAATATATAATGTATTCTGTTCTTATTTCCATCTTCATGAGCTCCCAAAGGCTTTCTATAAAATTAACGTCATTGATAATTCAACTGTCTCTATTTACGCTGATGACATGAAATTAACAAAGGTTATTTTTACTCCATCTGATTCTGTTTTACTCCAAAATGGTCAAACTTGGTGCGACAAAAATTTCTTGTAACTCAATGTAGCTAAAAACCAATTTATAACATTTACCCGTAAGCACCTCTTCCATACGATGTTACCATTCATTCTGTCTGTTTTATTTGCGACCTAGGAATTATTTGCGACACTCAGTTATATTTTCGAGCTCATTTTGATTATATTATTAACAAGGCCAACCAATCCCTTGGCTTCATTAAACGTTGGTCTAAAGAATTCTCGAACCCCTATACACCACCTTTGTTAGACTTCTCCTCAAATAAAAAACAGGAAAAACAGTGATGGATTTTAAATTATAAATGCATTTATTTACTCTACTAATAGAAAACTTTATAAATGTGTCCCGAAAGTAAATTATAAATTAAATAAATTAGGTGGCGCAACAGTCCGTTTAGAACCAGGGCCTAGTGACTTACAACTCTCAACCATTCCTGTGTGCGAGTGATTGCAGGGATGGAAGGGACCTACAGTTTAAATGCCGAATCCGAACGGCTAATTTGAGAAAGCACTTTTCATGACAATTTACCGAAAGTAAATTAGGTTTTCAAAATTGATCTAAAGGTACAAATCGAAGTTACTTACTTACTTAAGGTGACGCTACAATCCTGTATGGACAGAGCCTCACCCAAAAACCAAAGCTCGGTACCTAGCTAGATGTCCCTACCTGATCATCAGCCTTTCTCTACTGCGCTGTAATTTGGGAGTGAATTCGAAAACTTTTCGAGCCAAAGCATTATTTTTCATGCGCTTTACTTGACCCAAAAATCTCAGGCATTGGACTTCTAAATTCTTGCTTAGTTTACATGGTTGTACAACTCGTCGTTTCATCTGCTCCTCCACTTACCTTCTATGCATACGAGAGCGTAGACCTCGCGAACATATTTTCTCTCGAAACAGCCCAACGTCCATGCACCGTATAGCATGTAGGGGATTATGATTTATGAGGGTCTTACATAGCGACACTTTGTTTGCTCGAGAAAGGGCTTTCCTACTCAATTTCTTTCTTAGCCCAAAAAAACAGCGGTTAACAAAAGTAATTATTCTTTGTTTGATCTTAGTGCTGGTGTTCTTTTCTACATTCTACGCAACCAAGGCAGACAAAGTTTTAAACTACCTCAAAGTTACGTGACCTAGACGTGCGTCGGTGTTGTAGGTCCTTTCTTGATGACATCATGTTCTTTGTTTTGCCTTCATTAACCGCTAAATTCTGTCTCAATACTCACTAAAGTCCCATTGAAATCACGATAAGTTCTGCCGATTATGTCAATGTCATCAGCATGTGCGAGTAATTGGACAGACTTTTGAAAGATCGTGCCTCGTGGGAGCTTTGTACAATACTTTCAAGGACGATGTTAAAGAAATAACATGTCAACGCATCACCTTGTCTAAATCCTTTTTTGACATGAAAAGGTTCCATTAAGTTTTTCCAACCTTTATGGAGCATCGCGAATCCTCCGTGGTCATCCTGCACAAACAATTCTTGCCCCTGTAGATGCTGGCTTGAAATCTATGAAAAGATGGTGGGTGTTGAGATGATATTCTTGGGTTTTTTCAACAATCTGTCGTAATGTCAATATTTGATCGACTGTGCACTTTCCTGGTCTAAAACCACACTGATATGGACCTATTAGGTTTTTGAAGATGGGCTATAGACGTTCACATATTACGGCAGAGAAGATTTTGCTAAGGAGACTGATTTCTCTATAGTTGGGTGTTGGGTGCAGTTGAGAGGGTCTTCTTTTTTTAGTATCGGGCAAACAATACTGTGGTTCCATTCTTCGGACATGCTTTCTTCTAACCGACCATATTTTACAAATCGAAGTAGAACGTCTAAAACTATATTTCGTAACACTTAACTTCTAAAGCTTAATTAAATTCCATGAAAGGAATCAAAGACTCAACAACTTTCTTTTCTTCTCAATATTACAGAAATTTATTTCAAAAAAAGTCTTTGTTCTATTGAAAAAAAAAACAAGAAATGTTATCTATGCGTCTTCACGTGCTTAGATCACTCACCCTAGTTAATACCTTTCTTTAGTAAAACAAACACTGCTCTTTAGTATAATTGTTCATTTACCTAGTAATTTCGTTGTTGTTTCGTTTAGCATAAACTTGCAACGTCACAAATAAGCGTTTCAACTTTGAAATGCACCTACACGTTATTTGAGTCCATAAGCGGGCATTGACGTTTCTCTTCCTATGCCCCCCTTTTTTAGAAAACAACCAACGTAACTGTCTGTTACCTTCTTTTTTTTATTTGCAAAGAAGTTAAATGTCTGAATTCCACGCATGAAAAACCACCACTAACCGCAAAGTTAATGCAAAAATAATGTAGGTATAAATATATGTACATAATGTGTATCGAAAGACGACATTATAACCATATAAGTATTTTTATTTTTGCACGGCCAAGGAACCTTCACGATGAATTGATGCCGATACCGTAGCCGATGTGCTCCAATTTGCCTATCAACAACAGCAGCATTGACTCTTGATCAAGGTTGTGTGTAGCAAATAAGGAGCTAAATAATCACGACGTATGTATATAATTTTATTTATATATGTATTTTGTTTTACCTTTTTATTATTTCGTTATTCGAATTTGTACTCTGATGATGGGTGTTGGGAATGTGTCCGAGCCTTATAAGTTGCAAGTATGAGGCTAATTTGTATTCTATTGATATCGCATTGGCATTAGTTATAAGCAGAAATAAAAAGTTTCACAGTCTTTAAGCTTACCTGGTGTCGATGACTATCGACCATAGTAAATACAAATCGATTTCATCTTTAAAAAATAATTTATTATTATGTACAAAATGTCTTAAACTAATTTTCTGAGAATTCCAATGTGTCTCTCTCAACGGTCCACAGTCAACGGTATTGCTTCTTATTGCTATCTTCAATATTTGTCGAATGTTGATTTCTATGTATTACAACGAGAACGAGAAAGAATTCAATGACTATTATACTCGTATTAAGAATGTCTAGGTAATTCAAGCGTCTTCGCATCACAAGTTAGACTTACCGGCTACATTGCTTATCAGCCTTGCGGATCGCCTCATTCATAGCACATTTCATATGTTTTAATGTATCAGCCTGCATGGGTTGTTGCCTTTTGCTGATATCTGTCGTTGTGTTCGTCGTCATCGTCATCGTCATAGCCATCGGCGCTTTTGAGTTCATCAACAATTTGTCATAGTAATCCGAGAGTGATTCTCTTCTCGGTAGCAGTCTTCTTCTCGACGATGTGATATAATTGTGAAATCTAAGCTTAGAACTTGGGAAGTAGTTTTCCTTCTTCATATTGGCGGGGAATTCTATTGCACTGGAAATTTGTTGCGGGCAACCACATTCCGAAATTAGATAATCTGGCGTTAGTTGCATTCTGGCGGTGACGGAACAAAAGAACTATTATCTGAAATTTGAAACAAAGATCAAAAGTGAGATATTTTGCACCTTCTCAAATGGAAAAAAATATGAATTGCAAATTGCTCTAATTACTGGTGTAGAAATTGGTCATGCAAGACAAGCGCAATCATTGTTTAACAATCATCGTCGATCGTCGTTGCGCTGATTTTTTGAGAAGGCGTCGTCTCCGTCGCCATCGCCATCGACGTCGCGTCGTTGGTCGGTCGGTTGTGTTTTATAAGGCATCTTATAGTCTAAATCCCACCCGCTTTTACATTATTAATATGCTTAATTAACTATCATGGCGGTAGTAATAGGCATGTCTATATTAATGGAGACAAGTTGTACCTTAGTGGGCGATCAGCAACAGCAACAGCAATAGACACAAAACAATAAACAAGAACAGTCTCCCCCTATTTTGGAAAGTGGAATTATCAAAAATAACTAACAGACTCTATCGTACTTTTCTTGTAAATACAAAAATGAAGTCGCACATTATTTATTTTAGTTCGATTATTTTTGTCACCCCATCCCCATTCCCAACCTCAACACCACTCTTTCAAGCGCTTTTTCTTAACATGTGTTTTCAATTGAATTGAATTTCAATTTTGGTTTCCAATTCGATCATTTGTTTTAACTGGCTGACAGATCTGTCGTGTTTGATGTGGATATTCATTTTATTCTATTTTTGACAAAAAAGAACACAAATTAAATTTTATGTGCGGGAAGTTGGTTGTCTTTTGTAGAAGAAATGGAATTTTAACCTTTTATTTTTGTGTTTGTTTAAAATGAGGATTTTTTAAAGTGTTGTTTTTTTATAATTTCTTGATAAGAGCGTCTAAAAATAGTACTGTTTTTAATAGAAACAATAACAACTGTCACTGACAAGATCTTGATAATGAATTGATGATGTTTGTTTTTAGATTAAGTAGCTACATGATCTTGATGGGAGTGTTATTGAAGGTTGGAGAAAAAATTGCCTTTTATTAAATTGTGCGAAACTTCTCAATATACACAAAACTAATTCTTGATACGTTTTGGAATTTCATATTCACTTATTATGTTCTACAATAGCGGAGACAATCTCAGGACAATTGAGCTTAACAAATGACTTTTACATTTAAAAACTTTTGATCATACACTAATTTTTGAAGTATGGTTTGAGGTGAACAAGTAGAGTATGGAACACCTTACTTTAGGCTATTTCGACTTATTGGAAGTCAAAGTGGATTAAACGGTTTCTTACATTTCACGTGCATTGAAATTCCGAAACAACCGCAAAGAGGATATGGATAATTTAAAAACTTTTGATCATACACTGATTTTTGAAGTATGGTTTGAGGTGAACAAGTAGAGTATAGAACACCTTACTTTAGGCTATTTCGACTTATTCGAAGTCAAAGTGGATTAAACGGTTTCTTACATTTCACGTGCATTGAAATTCCGAAACAACCGCAAAGAGGATATGGATCATTTAAATATTCGCGACAGAGAATTTAGGATCTGCAAGTTAAATTCCTGAAAAGTTAAATAGGCAAACTTGCAGCTTCATTTAAAAATTTAGGTAGGTTAAAGACTAATATAACAATCACGGAAGAAGTGAAATAAAATGTATACGATAGATAAAAGAACACAATATTTATTTTTTGTTGATTTTTTTACCATTGAGAAAGAGATTCTTATATGATTTTCCATTGATAAACTTGATTTATAATGATACCTATTTCTGTTTCGTTGCGAGTGCAAATCAAGACAACATTTTAGATTTACAAATTAAATTTTATATAAAAAAACTAATTAATTTACATACTGTTTATTTTGCTCATAATTTGGTTTATTGGCCATTGAATTAATTTAACAAAACAGAATACTTGGCCTATTTCAAAAAAATTAAATTGTATTCTTATTATTTGTCAACTTATTAAAATGGCAGTAAATAAAATAATAAGGTTTATTTTTTAACTCTTAAAGCCAATTTCTGGGCGAAGGTCTAAACAAATTAAAAACTCGATCTAGTCAGTATCGGCTGGAACTTAATTTCGAAAATATTTAGAATTCGAGCAATTTCTTCACACCTAATCTCATCTGTAGAACTTGGTTTAGTCATTTGTTAGTTCTAGAAATTTTAGATCTCAATTCAACGGAACTGAGTTATAACCTTTTTTTAGTACTTTTGTAGCAATTCGTAGATAGCTCTGACTCAAAATTCTGGCATTTTACTGACAAAGTTAAAAAAAATCAGTCAGTTTTCGTTCGACCGGACATTTATGTATTTTAGGATTTAGTTTTAATATTCTTACTTTCTTTCGAAACTGTGTTTTGTGTTATTTAAAATTATTCTTTTTTGATAAATGTACACATATTCCTGTTGCACTGAACACCTTAGCTTGAATAAAGATCAAAAGAAATTGGTTTAGATTTCATTTTTCCACTGTTTCTTGAAAACTCCAACCACTTATTCAGATATGAAAGTCCTGCAACCTTATAGAATATCATAGAACAGCTTCAAGAAATCGTGTGTTTAGTAGATTCAACCAAAAGATTATTGTCGAGATAAAAAAGCAACAATATTCATAAAAGCTTAGTATTTTTAAATATTTCTTCAGATGCACATAATTTCAAAACGGGCGTCTTGTATTCTATAAACAGGTTTATCTACACTTTAGTCTGATGTTGTTAATTAGAATATTGACTATTTTAGATTGGATGTTATTTCTCAACATAATTCAAATAGCTCTTACGTCTATTTGTGCCGACTCAATAGTCGTGGTTATTATATGCATAATGTCCTCCCACCTTTTGATGTGAAAAATATGTAAAACTAAAATAAATCGCACGATAAATAAATAGTTTAATCGATTTAAATGCGTATATAATATAATCCACAAAATTATTATTGCACATTAAATGTCCTTGTGGTCTGAAATTTAATCCAAAACCGAAATTAAACTAAAAAGTAAGCCTTTGGAAGAAGTAAAAACATTGCTAAACCGAGTTCTAATATCCCAGACCTTGAGGGTCTAACAAATCGAAGTTCTAACATAAACTGAGATATTATTCAGAGTTCTAATGATTTAGAACTTTATGAAGAAATAAGTTAGAACTTAAATGAGTTTTAATTTTAAGAAAATCCGAGATTTAGAGATTAGAACTTTGTTTATACTTTTTAGTAAAATTTCAGTAAATAAGTTCTTTTTTTTATTTAAATATTGAAACTAGCAGTGTTTTTAATTGTGCAAAACATAAAAGTTCACAAATTAAAGGCACAGATTTATTTTGAAGTTGTTAAATTCTTTCATTAACAAACAAACAGCTTTTACTTAAAAAAAATTAAATTACAAATAAAACAACTACCCTTTTTCAAGTAGTTTACGGGTCTATCTGACTCCAAGTGAAGGATGATAATTGAGTTGAGCTACAAGGAAGGAATTCATATAATTTCTTTTTCTTTCATTCGGTTCTTCTTGAGAACTTTGTATGAATATATCTTCCGAGTAAGTTCGTGCAAAAATTACAATTTCCTAGCAACAACATTATGCCGCTGATGAGAATCGTTAAAAGGTCTTCAATCTTCATAAAACATAATCTCAGAATTATCCAACCAATTATTTTAAAGTTTTTTTTTTATTAAATAGGCCTCTTATCTATTCAATACAAAACGGAAGGCGACAGTACCCACTCATAGCCTCATGAGTGGATTCTACTCGTAGTTCAGAT
The DNA here is from genome assembly GCA_951509635.1 of Eupeodes luniger. Classification (NCBI taxonomy): domain Eukaryota; kingdom Metazoa; phylum Arthropoda; class Insecta; order Diptera; family Syrphidae; genus Eupeodes; species Eupeodes luniger. Next base: position 99,766,792 of record OX608073.1, on the reverse strand, counting down.
TGAAGTTGAAGTTTCTTTAATTCAGACCTTATACAGAGAGGTTGACTTCATAAGTGAATTCAATTCCTAGTAAAGTATTTGCCATTAGACGTGTTTCTAATTAAGGTACTCAGAGAATCGGACCTTCTACTCAAGACATATGTACCTATATTTAGGGAATTACTTATGCTTTTAATATAATAAATACCAATTAACGAGTTCCGAATAGGTATTTATTACATATACATACACTTAAATTATGGCCTAAAGAGCAAACATTTTATTTGATTAGATTTTGTTTACACAATTTCAAGTTATTCTCTTAAAAAACTCATTAAATGTCTAAAGCCTTGTTGATAGTATAGTTTACGTTCAACCAAATAAAAACGAAATTATCAATCGAAGAAACAAAATTGCAGTTTCTTTTTCGTTGATTGAATTATATTTTTCCATATGCTCAAAAATCAACTCACAACAAGAAGATTCTTTGTTCCATAACCCAAATGATAGAAATCTTATGATCTTTTCTTCCCTATTCCTAGGTTTCTATTTTAAGATCTATTAGGAGATTTTTTGTTTGATTTGATTTGATTTAATTTATCAATGCAATATCAAATCACTATTGGCGAGACTCTTTCAACGTAATCCCACCACAGGATGCCAGCTAGCTACCAGCAACCAAAACCACCCATAAAAAAACATATGCGAACCAATGCATCGTTTCTTTGGTTTAAACAAAATAAATCCTCCCCCTAGTGTGGAACTTTTCTTTCTTTTTGATTTGTTGTTTTGTGTATTCAACTTTAACAGACATTTTCCGCTTGGATCTTCTTTTTCTATCCGCACACAAGTTTACCTCAAAGAGTTTGCCCTTTTGTGTTTCCATTCGATTTGCTTGTTATTATTTTGTTCTTTTAGTTTCCCATCAATAAACAGAAAATATTCATACAAATGTACAAAACAAAAGAATTATATTTACATGCCGGGGCACAACAAAAAGAAACCAGAAAGCCCTCCAATGGAATGCCTCCTCTTCTGGGCTAATGTAGGCCTTATTCTACTCTGAGGCTCTATATCTGGCTTGTGTTCTATCTGAATGTAGTAAGTATGTTATAGTTTTTAGTGAGAAGAAATCTGAGCCGTTTTTTCATGATATTTTTTTTTTGCAGAAGTTAAAACTCTGTTGGGAAGACTCGAACTCAAATCCGAAAGTTGTGTATCAGGTTTACAAACTGGTTATCTGCTTGTGCATAGTTAATATAGTCTCCAAATGCATGTGTATCTACAGTCTGCACAACATACCGAACCGATTGGAGTTGCAACAATGACCTTTTCAATGAACTCCTTGTGTGTGCTTTTAGCTGTTAGCTGTTATCTCGGGTTTCAGAAAATTATGGAATTCGCTTACACGGTTCACATGAATAGACCAAACGAACTGAATAGGGAAAGGCTTAAAGGGTTGTTGTAAATTGAATTCTAAGTCTTTTCTGGTTTTCTTTGTTTTTTTTGTTTGTTTATTTTTCAACTTGTAACTTTTATTTTGTAAATGAGATATTTAACGTGTTCTTTTATTTCTTATCGGTGTTGTCTTACATTTTTATCAGCTAAGGAATTTGATACCACACAGATAAGGGGGCCGCCGCGCCGGCCGGTAGTTTATAGTAAAGCACTCTATGTCTAGTGAAGGGGATCACAGAATTACAAGATTACGTAAAAAATAAATAAAATGTAATCAACAAACTCACACCGCAGTCAATACAAAAATATTATTTATATTATTGCCACCGCAATGGAAAGGTTAAATGCATCACTTGATTCCAGAGTAAATCTCAATACAATATATACATATACATATGTATGTACCTATTAACCATAGCAACAACAAAAAATCAGAACAGATTCCATTATTCCATATTCAATGATCATCACTATTTAACTCATCATCACCACGACGACGACAATGACGACGCGACGATGCGAAGCCGACGACGACGACAAGATGCTTTGGCAATCTTTAGTAAGTTTATATTGCATTCCACTATTGGCCACTTTTTAATGAGTACGTCAAGTGGGAAACAATTTAATTAACCATCATCAATACGTGCCAAGTTGGCTATGTTGATGATAATGATGATGATGATGATTGAGGATATTATGGAGGGCCACTTCTTTTTATTTTTGTATGACATTACCTATAAAGAAAATTCCAATGGAACTCCTCTGAGAAATTTACTTTCACTTTACGGTGTTGTCTTGTCTTGTTTTTTTTATCTTCTTTTTTTTTGTACAAACTTTTCTCGTTTTCTCGTGTTAACACATAAAATATAAAATAAACCGGCTGCGGCGCCAAAACACAACTAAATATAGAACCGTCTTGGGGACAGTCACAAATGCGACTGCCGACTGAAGAAAATATTTTTTCTTTCATCACTTACATACTTTAGTCTCTATCTCTACTCTATAATAATACTCTTGAGTCTTGACTCTTGGTCTTGGCTAGGTTGTCTTTTTTGTGTTAGCTATATGACTGGCAGTGGTGGCTTACTTAGTCAGCTCTTGGCTCTTGGATGTTGTTAGCTCTGGCATTATTACAGCGCGCTTTTCGACTTAAGCGAGTAGAGTAGGTACACGTTTTTTATTTCAATTGTTGATCAAGTTGTGTGTTGTGGAAATGGCAAGTAGTGTAGTTGAAGGGAACGAAATTTAATTATTTCATAACGTTCTCTTAAGGTGATCAGTAATTCTTATACAGTGACGGACAAAACGATAGGAACACTTTTAATGAGCTAAGAATTAGAAAAAGAAACTTAATTGTTTAAAGATTTATCTGTAAATAATTTACATTTTACTATTCCTTGAAATGTTACACATTTATAGCTAAGGTAGATAATGTTTTTTATGTTCACTTCAAAAAAAAAACATTTTCAAACATGATGTGTCTCTATTTGAATATCGAACTTTATCTTTCTAAATATAACGCGTTTTCCAAGTATTTGTTTTGAGTCTAGTTTTAAGATCCGATATTAATAAACACGACCTGAACTATTATATGAAAGCTTCCCAGTTCCAGATGAACTAAAAAATCGAATTTTGAATCACAAAATCGGTTCAAATCGGTGTTAAAACGCACAGAGAATAATTAATTACAACATCAACACCTGGCTATGAGCCTTAATTTGATGGCAAGTTTTTACACTTGCTGCCCCTCGAATTGTTTATTCGCTTAGTTTTTTAAATTAACCAAAAGGATTTACGCAAAGATTTACTCTGTCTTATTTGGCGAAATGCTTCGAGTAAGTTTCTCTTTCTAAGTTACCAAGACATAATGAATTCTCCTTATTAGCTTAGTCTATCTATATGTATATTGATTTTTTGAGTAATGAAAAATCAATACCCTATGCATATAGGATAAATCACAGCCACCACGATACTCTCACAAGGAGGCCATCCCAACATATGTTCCTGGAATTAACCAGGGGGCTTCAACATATCCCGTGGTACCACATCTTCAGTGGTATGTTAATTTAGTCTTTGATGAAGTGACATCTAAGGAAGATAACCCTAGAAGTTGTCGCCCGACATCTTATCGGATGCAATCCGCCGAGCTTTATCTACAATGTACATCATTCCTAAAAATGATTTTTAATTCCACTTCAGACTTTTTTAAACTTATATTAAATACCGATGACACTTAGTCATTCGATTTATATATTTACTGATACTTATTGGGTTTATATAATTTTTATCAGTAAGTCAACCTCTGCCCCAGAGGAAGGACGACAGTCCTGTGTTTACCATCTTTCGCAAGATTTAATCTTAGGAAGGAAGTAAACCGTAGCTTCTTGCTTTCGCTCACAAGTTGAGAATTTTCTCAGTGCAGTTCTAAGCTGTGCCTTTTTCAATAATTTTGAATTGATCAGTATCATTCATCATCGAGCTGCACTGATTTCTATAACTTGCTCACCAGGAGCCACCACGTGGAGGTGCAAGTAAGCGCTTCTTCCTTCCAGATTGTAGACAAGCATATAGCATCCTTACATCTACACGGAAGTCAGTTAGACTCCCAATAAAAAAACGCACAAACAAAACACCGTTGTAGGTTTGCTGTATTTGTTTTTCGATTTTCAAAGAGAAACACAAAGAGAAAGCAAAAGCTACACGGTCGAGCCGCAGTCTCATGTGTCATGTCTCATCTAAAGCAACTCTCAATCTCAACTCAGAAACACGCAAAAAGATTCTCCTCGTTACCTTTTGTCACTATTCGAGGGCTACCGGCAGCGCAGCGTGGTGGCGTGTGGATTATTATTGTACCTTCTTTTAAAAGCGTTGTTCTTATTTGTAATATCACAAGAATGTGTGAAAATTAATTAATTTTTTTTTCAGCTCAGGTAAATATAGCTCTCTTTTGGCTATAAAATGAGATTTAATATAAAAGGTGTATGACCTTGTAGGTAGATAGGTATAGGTGGTATTCTCTTTGTAAAAAAAAATAAATACAAAATAATCGAGATTAATTAGCAGCTATTAGAATCCTAGTCATGTAGCTAACTTGCTAAACGGATTTTAATTTGTAAAACGTTTGAATAAGTGCTAATGTTGATTACGCATACAAAAGTTTCTCATTCAACTATTAGACATAATGTCATCATTGTTATTTTACTTCTATATGATTCATTTTTTTTATCTTAAAACCACCTGTACTTTATAATTACCTTGAGACCTAGTTTATCCGTTAAACTCATTTTAAGAATGTACACTTGATAATATGCAAATTAGTGTGACGACTCTATTGGAATTTATAAGACGTTGTGTTAATTAGAACTACTGCTGAATAAACAGTCTTTTTTACTGCTATCAAATTCTAAATAAACCTGTTGTATTTATTTTGAAAAATTGAATGTAGTTTTTATATATCTATTTCAGGTGCAAAGATGTCAGCCAAAGAAAAGAATATGTTGCTTTGGTGGAATCTGTTCGAGATGCCGGTGGCGAAGTGAAAATATTCTCGAGTATGCACATTTCTGGAGAACGTAAGCGCAAATATTTGTTTAATAATTTCTTTTAGTAGAGCGCATACTAACTGTATTAAAGTTACTTAACTGAATAGTGCTTAATTGACATACATAAAACTGAACTTAGAAGCTCCCTGTAAGAGACTTCTAATACCCAACAAATTTATACAAAAATAGTCTCTCATAAGGAGTTTTATATGTTATCACGACGTGTTGGCCTCTGGGACAGCAGCCACTTTTATCTAAGCTAACTTCAACTACTATTTGGCAGGTTCAGACGACATAAAAGACTTGAATGTAAGGCAAGATTCAAGTAACTGATTGGCCAGCTGCCAAAAAATTACATAACAATTGGGGCAACTTTATTTAAAAAATTACTGGAAAGTCAATCAAGAAAAATCTCCCGTACTATCAAGTCAAGTCTTCTTATGTCAAAAAGACAGCTGATCACGTTTTATTCCTTCAACTGAAAGCTGAACTTTAATACTTTGTGATTTATTTATTTTATGCACAATTATATTTAATGTTTTATGCAAAAGGGTTCCTTGTCAAATTGGTAAAGAAATAAGTAATATATCTTTACAATACAAAATACAAATCGTGATGGACTCGTACAGTGGCTCCCATGACTAATTTTCTTCAAGAAAATGGAAAGTGTAAGAATTTGTAACCATTTTATATGACATTTAAACACGTTTTTATTTTAAATAAGCCAAAACTACAATTTAAGCCATTAAACAGCAAATTAATATTAAAAACAGAAGCAACTCTATAATTTTTCACCTCACACTTAATCGGACACTTAATATTTAGTACTTAGTTGCGGTATCATCTCGATTTAATGGCGACGAGTTATTGAAGAGAAATAAGTTTTACCATTCTTCAGGACTTATTCAGCCTTATCACAGGCCTCGTCGTAATAGATTCGTAGTACGAACCCCAAAAAAAGTATCATTGCTCCCGTTATACTAAAAAAATTTGCTACGAAATTCGGAGTTCGTAAAAAGTGGTATTACTAGCCCCGAATGAATAGGAAGTTTGGCAGTTTTTTCTACGAACAGTTATTTTGATCGGAGTTCAATTATTGAAAACGAAAAAAAAAAATATTTAGCGTGTGAAGATAAATTAAATAAAAATAAAATATATGAAAAGAATCATGTAAGTTTTACTATTGTTTTAATGTGAAAGTGTTTACCTATATTTTTTATTTTTTTTTTGAAGGGCAAATAAAGTTATCACAAATAAAATTCAGTTCCAAAGGCTTCAAGAAAAACCTGAAATTGCCCAAGGATTTTCGAAAATCCCTAAGGAGGAAGTGAATTCCTTTTGGGAAGCAGCAAAAACAAAGTTAAATGGCCTCTGCTGATTGGTGTGATTGAACTCGAAAACACGCAAGTGTCGAGTTCTTGATCCAGGATCTTCAATATACACATATATAAACGCTGCCTTATTCACCCGAAAGTTTTTTTTAAATCTGCAAATCAATTTTCTTTGTAAACAGTGGAGTGTTTTAAATATGTTACCAACACTTTGTCATCAAGATCCAAGGGGTTAAAAGCCTCCCTTAAAATTTAGCGCTGCATTTTGAGTGTTCGTCGTCTTCGTGTATTTTCTTCATTTATTGCAAAGATTGCAACGGCAATATTTTCCATTTTTAAAGACAAAAACAAATAGAACTAAATCGATAGATGAAAAACGAGCTTCTATTTATTTTTCTTATTTTGACGCAAATCAGCTGATTTCGACACTCCGAAATTAGTATTTCTGTGTGGCAATGCTTTTTTGATTTCGTTCGGGGCTTATGATGTAAATGTATTCGTATTCGTAGCGTAACAAAATTTTCGAGGACTCGCTACGAGGAACTCTGTGATAGGGGTGATTTTTTGCCTTTCTTTTTGAAGGCCCGTCTTAAGGTCCTCAATGTTTCAAAGTTTATCCCATAAATGCTAGATTGCATTTAGGTCAGGTAATTCTTTCTGTGTTTTAAGCACCTTAGTTCAGTTATACAATAAAGAAAATTGTCTTGTATTCCAATTTCACTGACACTGGACCCCAAATGTTTTTTTCAAAATATTGATGTTAGCCATATGATACATTTTACCTTCCACAAAATGTTAGTTCCGAAAACCAGACCTTGCAAAACATCCTAATACCATGACCGAACCACCGACCGCCATGTAGCAGTAGCTCGAGTATGCCTATGAGAAAATTCTTTATTCGCTTTAAGCCATACAAATATTCTTCTATCTGAAATTTTAAGGAGGTTAAATTTGTTTCTGCCCGTGAACAAAACCTAATTTATGATATTGTCATAAGTCAAATGGTTAACTAGCAATGCAAATGTAGTTCCAACTTTACACACGGATGCATAACCATTTCGGTCATTACTTTGATGGCAATGCTTCTTCTTCTGATGGTTTCGTTGCTAACTTTTTTACTCGTGGTCTCTTTCAAAAAAATCTTTAGAGATTCCGAAGATAAGAAGTGATTTTAGTTGATTAGCCTAAAAAAAAGCTTCTACATATCCAGCGTCTTTTATTTTTCTTTTCTGCTCACATTATGAATCCTTTTTTCATTTTTAAATCGTGAAATTACGTAATGGATTGTTGAAGGAATCCGTTGCACAATTTTGCTATTTTTCGTACTGATTTACCTACGAAAAAGAACCAAATTTTCTAATTTCCGAAGACGTTTGTTTCCTTTTTTCTGACATTTTGACGTCGAGCACGAAACTACTATACATTTAAGTTAAAGTCTCCCGTAACACAAGGTTAATAATAAAATTATCATTTGACAGGAAAAGTACCGTCACAGAGCTACTTACTTACTTACTTAAGGTGGCGCTACAGTCCGGGGCGGACCTGGGCCTCAACCAACATGCGTCTCCAGCCAGCTCGGTCCCTAGCTAGCTGTCTCCAGTTACGCACGCCAAGTTGGTTGAGGTCCTCACCCACCTGCGTGCGCCACCTGAGTCGCGGTCTTCCTCTACTGCGCCGTCCCTCGGGATTAGAATCGAAGACCTTCCGGGCTGGAGCGTTGATGTCCATTCGCTCTACATGACCTAGCCACCTAAGCCGTTGGACTTTAATTCTGTTAACTAGGTCAGTGTCGCTGTACAGCCCGTACAGTTCGTCGTTATATCTTCTCCTCCATTCTCCATCTATGCGTACAGGACCAAAATCACCCGAAGAATTTTTCTCTCGAAGCATCCTAAGACGCTCTCATCTTTCTTTGACAGGGTCCAGGCCTCAGCGCCATAAATGAGAACCGGGATAATGAGTGTCTTATAGATGGTGATTTTAGATGTTCGAGAGAGGACTTTACTTCTCAATTGCCTTCTAAGTCCATAGAAGCAGCGATTTGCAAGAGTTATTCTTCGTTTAATTTCAGCGCTGGTGTCGTTGTCTGTGTTAATAGCGGTGCCTAGGTAGACAAAGTCCTTAACTACCTCAAAGTTATAGCTGTCCATGGTGACGTTTTGTCCAAGACGTCGTTGTTCAATGTCCTTTTTCGATGACAGCATATACTTGGTCTTGCCCTCATTGACCACTAAACCCATCTTCTTCGCTTCCGTCGCAATGCTCAAAAACGCTCCACTGACATCACGCTTTGATCTTCCAATTATGTCAATATCATCTGCGTATCCGAGTAATTGGATGGACCTTTGGAAGATTGTGCCTCTAGTGTTGACGGTTGAGTTTTGCACAATTCTTTCCAGAACGATGTTGAAGAAGTCGCATGACAGTGCATCGCCTTGTCTAAAACCTTTTTTGACATCAAATGCATCGGTGAGATCTTTTCCGACCTTGATAGAGCAGCGTGCATTCTCCATCGTCATTCTGCACAAACGGATAAGTTTGACAGGGATGCCAAAACTAGACATTGCTCTGTAGAGCTCTTCCCTATAGATGCTGTCATACGCGGCTTTAAAATCGATAAAGAGATGGTGGGTATCGATTTGAAGTTCCTGGGTTTTTTCCAAGATCTGCCGTAGTGTGAATATTTGGTCGATAGTGGACTTTCCTGGTCTGAAGCCACACTGATAAGGACCTATCAGTTTGTTGACGAACGGCTTCAGACGTTCACATAATACGGCAGAGAGGATCTTATATGCAATGTTAAGGAGACTTATGCCTCTGTAGTTGGCGCAATTTAGAGGGTCTCCTTTCTTATGTATCGGGCACACTATGCTGAGATTCCACTCATCGGGCATGCTTTCTTCCGACCATATTTTGCAGATGAGTTGGTGCATGCTCCCTACCAAGTCATCGCCTGCTGCTTTGAATAGTTCGGCAGCGATGCCGTCAGCTCCAGCAGCTTTGTTTGACTTAAGTTTAGATATAGCTATCTTCACTTCGTCAAGGTCGGGTAGGCGGAATTGTTGATCTGCGTCACCGAGGTTGAGTGGTTCTATCTCCCTTACAGCGGAATTCGGTTCGTCATCGCCGTTATATAATTTGGAGAAGTGGTCTTTCCATATTCTCAACATAGACTGCGGTTCCACTACGATGTTTCCCTGGTCGTCCTTACAGGCTTCGGTTCGTGGCTTGTACCCTTGGGAGGTTTTTTTTACCTTTTGGTAAAATTTACGAACCTCATTCCTGTTGTGACATCCCTCTATCTCCTCGATCGCGCGCTTCTCATGCTCTCTTTTTTTCCATCTAAGAAGCCGGTGTTCCTCTCTCCTCTTCTGCTCGTAGAGCTCGCGAGCAGCTCTGGTCCTCCTGTGCAGCGCCGTTTTGTATGCCTGTTGTTTCGCTGCGTGCGCTTGCCGGCATTCGTCGTCAAACCAGGGGTTTCGCTGTGGTGGCCGTGTGAAACCTAGCACTTCAGAGGCGGCATCTCTGATGGCTGCAAGGCAATGTTGCCACTGGTTTTCAATGCTTAATGCAGGCAGCATAGGACTCCTTAAGAGGTTATTAGAGACTCGATCGGAAAAGGACATGGCAGTCTCTTGCGATTGTAACCGTCTAACGTCGAAACTTCTCACAGTACTTCCTTGTTTTGGCTTGGATCGGGATATCCGTAGTCGTACCTTGGCTACAACGAGGTAGTGGTCCGAGTCAATGTTGGCCCCTCGGAATGTTCGGATATGTATACTGTATACTGGAGAAGTGTCGTGCGTCGATCGCAATGTGGTCAATCTGGTTGACGGTTGATTGATCAGGAGATTTCCATGTCCCCTTGTGGATATTGAGATGTGTGAACTGCGTACTAGCTACCAGAACGTCTCGCCCCGCAGCGAAATCGATCAGCCTGAATCCGTTGTCGGAGGTGGTGTCGTGCAGGCTGTATCTCCCGATTGTGCCACCAAAGATGTCTTCTCTTCCTAGCTTGGCGTTAAAATCTCCTAAGACAATTTTAATGTCATAGCCAGGGCACTGCTCATATGTCTTGTCCAAGAGCTCGAAGAATATGTCTTTGGTGTCTTCATCTTTCTCCTCTGTTGGGGCATGTGCGCATATTAGGCTTATGTTGGCGAATTTAGCCTTGATGCGGATTGTCGTGATGCGCTCGCTCACACTGTTGAAACTCAAGACTTTTTGCCTGAGTCTAGTTCCAACAACAAATCCACACCCAAATAGACGCTGTCTTTGTTCTCGGTAGCAGTCGCCGTAGTATATATCGCAGTCTTTTAGTTTGCGTTTGCCCGGTCCATCCCATCGCACTTCTTGGATGGCGGTAATATCTGCCTTGCAGCAGTTTAGGGCTTCCGCTAATTGTTCGGCTGCACGTGGTCTGTTAAGGGACCTAACATTCCACGTACAGATCCGAAGTTCGTTGTCCTTATTTCGTTTGCTTGGGTTGTCAACAGTGAATCCGTCCGTATCCGAGGCTTGTTGGTGCTTCGCAACTAGAAAGGTTTTTACGTGGTCGGGAAGTCACCCCGACGGCACAACCCCCAACCTGGAGGGCCAGATCCTTAATATAACTCCAAGGACAGGGAGCCGGATAAACCGCTCCTTATAGGCCTGGGCTCCGAATAAGTCGTAGAAGCCCTATAAGGTGTTCACTAAGTAGTTCAACCTTACTGGAACTGTAGACGCCACCGTTGATTCCATTTCGAGAATTCGTCCGCTGCCGTCTGGATAAGGAGAGGTGCCTTTGTGGAAACACCTCTCCCCCCCTCTCTCGTTTGCTGCCCCAACAACTTTCCACTGGGGTTAGAACCCAATCTCCAGTTGAGGTACTAGGCACCCGATGTTCACCGCGGGGAGGTGAGAGTAGGAGTTGATAGACAGAGGTGGGTTTTGAGAAAAACCTGTGGACGCTTGTGTCCTCTTGAATGCACATGTCTACCATTTGAACACAGAGCTACTACAGTGCAAAAATAGTGAGTGTCAGATTATGTGTGAGAAGCTAAATTAAAGAGTTGTAATTAATAACTTGAAATGTAGTTTTCTTTTATTTGAACTTAATTTGAGCTTAAATATATTATTAAATGATGATTAAGTTCTACTACTTCTATACATTTTCTTGGAGAAATTGCATTGCGAAAATTTACATTCTCTTTGTCCGATTAGTCGGGAGAGCCACTGTAGCTTGCTTGAGAAGTGTTTTGTAGACAATAATGTTTTTGGTAGTTTTTGCAAAATGAATCGAAGGTAGAGGTTTGTGAAGTAAAGTTCTGAGTTTAAAATGTATGATATTTGAAAAAAATTACTAGTTACCTTGGTCAAAAATTACGTTCGAAGAATTCAGTTGACTGCAAATGAAGTCGATTGTGTTGTCTGAAATAGTCATAGTCTGAACAGAAAATTATATAAATTATACCAAGCTTAAACTCTTTTTAATTAAAACTTCCTTATATTGAAATATGTATATGTATGAATTAGAATATTTACATAGATGTTAAAGCCTGTAGGTGTAAGTAGCCAAAAGTAACAAAATCAACTCCAACGTATGCAGCAACAAAAATCAAAACAACAAGAAATTCTAATGCATGACTAACTTCTAGCTCACGTGCGTACCACTCCATTCTAATTGATGACTCACTACAGATACAGCAGCTCCTGATATATGGCCACACGCCACAAACACCCAACACAGGGGTTTCCTCATTCGATTCAAGCTAAACAAAACCAACAAAAAAAAATTCGCCTATGTGAAATTATTTTCTTCTGTGCGTATTTTTATTTTGTTGTTCTTTTATTTTGTCTTAAGATACAAAAGAAATATAAACATTGGCACACAGCCCAACAGCCCAACAGCAGCAGCATCCCAAAACATTACAGTGATCGTGTGTGATCTCTTCCTTTTCGGCTTCTGCTTGCGCTCACTGGTTGCTGCTGTCACGAATCTGGTTGTGTACCTTTGTGTACATTTCAACACACTTTTTGCGTTTGTGGCAGACGACTTGGTGGACGGGGACACACAGATTGTAAAATCTATTTTCGACAAAATGCACGCAGCACGCATAAAGCACAAAAATCAAATCTCAATGAGGTCATTAAACACACAAAGTTACAAAAAAAAACCCATAAAATGTCCAGAGGGATCAAATTAATCATATTTTTAGGAATCCTAAAGACTTTTGTGAGTTTTCTTTTATTTCAAGTGTTTCTAAACAACAAACAAAAAGCATCTAAACAATATTTTTTATTAATGTTTATTTATAATGTATTTCCTCTTCTTTTTTTGTTTATTTATAAAATTATTTTTTTTTTCGTTTATAGAACTATCACAATTAACAGGAATTGCAGCAATTTTACGGTTCCCTATGCCAGAGCTAGAAGATAGCGACAATGATGATGGTGGTGATGATGATTCAGACTCAGATTAATCGAAATAAAATTAAAAAAAAAAGAAAACAGAAAATTACAAAAAAAAATAGTATAAGTAGCTAACGTATGCGCAGTTTTTTAGCCTTAAAAAAATATCCAATAAAACAAATCAAAACAAAAATATAAGAAACATTTATTTCTTATATGCAATTTGTACGCAAGTAAAAATAAATAAAAGCTATTTTATTTTTTGTTAAGTAATTCTTGTTTTTCATTTCTTTTACATTAAGAAAAATGTTGGTTAAAATTTTTGTCACGAAAAATAAAATAAATGTATGTTAAAAATAGCTAACATTAATATTTGTATTAAAAACACACTATGTTTTATTTATTGTCTGTTTGCATGTGTAACATGAGTCGTAGCTTGCTTATAGGTACTTTTAAAGGATAAAGATTATTCAAAAAGATACAAAATAAAAGGGGGAGTTTCAAGGAGAGAGAATCTTAAGTAGAAAATATTTTCAGAGTTTAAACTTAACTCTTCTTGGCTTATTATTATTTTGTAGTCAATAATTTCGGCGTACAAATTTAAAAAATTAAATAGTCGTTATTTTTTCCCTAGCTTACGAGAAGATGTTTCTTATACCAAAACAACCGTTAAGTATTCATAAACATGAGAGATAACAATTTAAAAACACTTAATGTTTTTTTTATTTTAGCCTCTAAGCTCAACACACATACAAGGAAGAATTTCTATTTTGGTCTACCTGTTGCCCACCATTGAGGTATATGTCGTCGTCACTTAGCCCTTTATTTCAATATTGTGCCACTGAAATGACAGTATTCGCCACTTTCGATAAGCTATAGACCCCAAAATAAATTAAATTTTATAGTAACGGACCATAATTCCAAAGAGCTTCATAGTTGGCGAATAATTTTCTTAACAGTATGAAAGTTCTCATTTTTTCATTCGATTTAGTGATTTGTGTGAATGAAGTGCCCAGAATTGAGACTTCAAACTTTGGAAAGCATAGTTCAACAATATTATTATGGATTATAGACGTAATTGTAAACCTTGGGGCTTGGACAGTGTTGTTATACAAATCAAATTTCCATTTTAATTTTCAACAAGTTGTATCAACAGATAGTATATTTTTTACTTTTTTCATCAAAAATAAGATCAAGTGGATACATTTTGTATTTATATTCCTATACCGCAAACATTCATATATTTTTAACCATTCTCCTCTTACGTTTTAAAAAATTGACAACAATTTTCTATTCTACATTATGTATAACACAATTTTGAAAACGGTTCAGTATTTCCCGACTTTTAAACACATAAAATGTATTTTTTTCTTCTACTTTACATACATTTACATGTGGAAGTATTTAAAGCATAAAGGTTTTGCAAACATGAAATAATTGTTACTCTAGAAAATCTGTTAACCATTGTTGGTGCGAATTAACGTTCTTGAAAAAAAAATCGTTAGAAAAATGTTTAAAAAATTAGTTTTTTGTTGTTGCTATTTTTATGTTTAAAATTATAAAGATACTTAAATGTATATCCAGAATACCGTTTATCTATATTTTAGCCATGTTTTGTGTTGTTAAGTCTTCAACTGACCCAAAAAGTAATTTTTAAATTTCAAATCGGAGACAAAAATTTGAACGACCAAATGGCTTCAAATTTGTTTAATTTTCATTTCAAAAATGTTTGCAACGCTTTTCTGCAGTCTGTGGTCGACCTACAAAAATGTTTTATACACCGAAATAACCGTTAATTGGTCACGAATATGATTATATAGAGAAAAGGCAGATTAGAATAGAAATGATGGAATAAATCGACATTTAGTGAAAAATTTTACTTTTTTCTTTTTTAACCCTCTAACTCCTTAAAATTATATGACCACCTGTATATTTTATGCATTCAAATTATTGGTTACCAATTTTCCTTTCTATAGACACCTTAACTTTGAAAATCGGCCCAGTATTTTCCGAGTTATAACGACTTTTGTGCTGATGAAACGGAAAATTTTCTAATTTTTATGCGTTTACCTGTAAAAATATATTCAAGTAGAACTGTTGCGGTTCGTGTCTTTGCTAAAAAATATTGATCATTGGTGTCATGGAAGAGATAGTCACACAGGTGTCGGATAGATGGCGCTGTTGTCGATTTTTTTTTATTTATTTATTTATTTATTATCACAGGTACAATGCAAATAAATTTACATCGTCCGGAACACATAAAGCCGGGGATCTAAGCCCATAAGCATCGAGAAAGAACTAATAGAGAGAACCAACTTCGACGGTTGCTCTCTTTTTGCCTACAAGCTGCGATTTGGCCACCAACTTGCATATGTATTAAATCCATATAAAAAAAATGTGGGGAACCAATACTTATGCAAGTTTGTGCGCAATTCTCACCACGAGAAAGAGTAAACTTTTCTCTCTTTTCTCTCTGCTCACCACCTTTGAAAAATGGCGACCACCTTAGAAACATAAGACTCTGAAAGCACTACAACTATTAATTTTATTATTAGCTTCGTTTATGCGTTTAATTTTCGCTCAGACTGTTGAAAAATGCAAAAAAAACCCAGATTTGTTTCAATTTTCAGAGTTTATCGACTTAATTTTGTCGATGCGAGAGTTTCAGGAACATTGAAAACGAGAGTTACAGAATGTAAACATGGAACATTAAAAACATTTCTATATACTCATCTCTTTTCCCATTCCTATTTAATTTATTTGTGTGTACTCGTTGTTTATTTTCTTTACATTACTCACGACATTTCCAAAATGCTGAAAATAAGTGATTTAAGAAGAGACTAAATAAAAAGACTATCAACTTGTTACTTCTGTTGCCAATTTTCTGAAAGTGCATTGTGGCTTATTCATAGATGTTTGCATTTATAAAAAACATGTACTCGTTCATAATATACAAATAAAGACTAGTCTAAAAAACCTAAACCTTGTTACACTCTTAAGCACTTTTCACATGAGCACGACCAACGAATGAACGAATATTCGTCTATTTTGACATTTCTTTCACATGAGAGTTCATCGCGAATAAAGTTTGACATTCAAAACCGAAACCAAAACAAGAATGATTTTTTTAGGTTAAGTACGCGCGATTATTATATTCGTTGCGAGTGTGGATAATGTGGAACGCGAATAAAGTTTGACAGTTCGTATCAACTAAAATTTTTTCGCGACGAATAAATTTGTTTTCTTAAATTTATTAATACATATATGATATTGAAAAGTAAAAGTATGCATCATAAATCAAATAGGAACTATATTGTTATCGTTTTGTTAAGAATTTGTGTGGAAATATGTCTTCAAACGTATATAAACTCACATTTTGTAATTCATTCGTCGTTCGTTGGTCGCGCTCATGTGAATGCTGCTTTACTGCACACATTCTTTCTTGTTTTGGTTGTTAATGCCATCTATCTCTAACTTAGAGAAAAACAAATTCACCACGAACTACCGGTATAACTTCTCCCGTTATTTATTGACAAACAAAAATGTTTTGCTAGAATTAATTTGAATTATAGGAGTATTTTTGTAGATATAAAAACGACAAGATGTTAGTAAAATTAAAGAAAGAAATTCATGAGAATTACAAACATTATAATGAGACTTTAAAAAACATAGTCTTCTTGGCTATCAATAAACAAAAATGAAAAATGTGGGATTTCCCGGAAATCATGTTTTTTTGTGTACTCTTCTTCGCGGTGGAAACATGTATACACCGATACGAATTCAACACGCTATAAAAAATGAGAGTAAGAGGTTTCGAAGGGACGGAGACGAGGAAGTTTGGCTCTCTCATTTAGTTTTTTCTCTCTGCCATAAGTGGCTGATTTAAAGTAATTTACAATAATAGGAACTTGTATAATAGAGTGTTATTATGTTATAGGGTTATGGTTGATGTAATTTAGGAATTAGTATTAATTAGTATTAGGAATTGTTTTAATTTTATATTTGGTTTATTTTGTGTTTGTTTAAAAGTGGGAAAAGATGTGATGCGTCTGGAGGTTTGGTTGTATCGAGTAGAGTTTGTAAAGGTGGAGTGTTGTGATTGAAGTGACTTCTAGTTAAAGGGCAGGATTGCAGTACATGTTGGATGTTAAGAGTTTCCTGGCAAAATGTGCAAGTAGGAGGATTTTCTTTTTTGAATAGATACATTTTGTTGAACAATGCATGTCCGAGCCTCATTCGAGAAAGTTGTACGGATTGTATTCGGTTGAACGATTCATGATAAGTGACTCGCCCTAATGTAGTCTTGTGCTTTCTCAAAAACGAAGTAGAGTTATTCCATTGGGTTTCATTTGCTTGATTAATATCCTTTAGGACTAAATTGAGCATAGATGATGGGAAAGGTGGTATGCTGAATTCCAAAGGCATTTTGATAGCTTCACGAGCTGCGGCGTCTGCTTTTTCATTACCCAAGATTCCGACGTGGCCAGGGGACCATATAAGGTGTATTCTAGGATAGTTGGACCGGATGATGGAACGTAGTAAATGAATGATCGGTTTGTTGTTGTTATTGTTGGCCACACTTCGAATAGCACTTAAGGAGTCACTGCATATAGCTGTTTTTTCGTGAGTTTTGTTAGCAAACTCAAACGCTTCTACCAATGCCATCATTTCTCCAACAAAGGCGCTTTGGTTTGGAGTCGTGAGTTTTTGCAATAGTATTTTTTTGCAATTGTTGTCATGTCTATATACACTATAACCAGTATTATCATCCTTTCTAGAAGCGTCTGTGTAGAGTATGCAGTCGAAGTTTCCTATCGATATTATTTCAGTAAATTTTTGTCGATAGATTTCGGGTGAGGTTTGTTCTTTTTGTGATTGGGCTAACGATGTGTTGATAGTGCTTCTTGGAAATAACCAAGGAGTGACATCTGTGTCGTAATAGGGGGTTTTTGGAAGGGGAATATTGATGGATTTAAGGTGTCGGATGGAGTTGAAGAGAGAGCTTTTAATTTTTGATTTGTTCGAGGTTTCCCAGCCTGTTTTGCAAATATCGTGCAGAGGATGTTTGTGGTCTGTTATGCTTTTAATGACAATTCTTGACTGTGCAACTTTTTTCATGTTAAAAAAGAAAGGCGTGTTGGTTTCTGCCAATAGTGCATCTATTGGTGTTGATGGCAAGGCTCCACAAGCTTTTCTTATTAAGGCATTGATTTTTATTTGAATAAGGTTGTCGTTGTTTTTTGTCCAGTGTGAATATATGGGTATATTGTGTTGTGTTGCTCCTCTAATAAGAGCTTGTGCTATATTCACAGCCGTATTCATGTGAGGACCTTTGTTTTTCTGGCAAATAATTTTGAGTAGGTTTAGAGATTTATTCATTTTATCAGCTACGAACTTGGCGTGAGCTTGCCATTTCCATGTCTTTGTGCAGACAAGACCAAGGACTCTCATTTTTTGGCTAAGTGCAAGGGTTGAGTTATTAAGTGTTATTGGACTTCCTGGGCAAGATCTTTTCCTGCATATGTGTAGGGCTTCCATTTTTTGCATGGGTAATTTTGCACCATATTTTTGACACCATGTTTGAGCCTTTTGTATGCATTGGTTGAGAGCGTTATTAACTTCTTCTGGTTTACCAGAGCCTAAAATAAAAAAGTTATCAGCAAAAGCTAAGGTTGCTTTAATTTGGCTTGCCTTAGTATTTAGCTCATTTAATAGCGAATTTACGTAGGCATTGTACAAAATTGTTGAAATTGGTGACCCTTGGGGAACTCCGTTATCGATTTTGTGATCTGATGAATAGTATCCGTTGACTCTTACTTTTATTATTCGATTCGACATGAATGAAATGATGACGTTCAATAGGTTTGAGTCTAGACCCCAGTCATTAAGTTGTTTTGTTACGCCTGAAACAGTTACTCTTTCAAATGCCTTTTCCAGATCTATGGACAGGAGTACTGTATGTTTTTGTGCAGCCAACTCTGAATGTACTGCTTGATCAAGCATGTGCATCAGAGTGTGCGTTCCTCTACCAGGTCTAAAGCCGTGTTGTCCACTATTAATGCGTTCTTCTATTGTCCATTTTATTCTATTTCCAATTATTTTTTCAAATAATTTGGATAGAACAGTGAGCAGAGAGATTGGGCGGTAACTATCTAACGATTGGGAATCCATATTAGGTTTAGGTATTGGGATTAAGTAGGCTTTTTTCCACTCATGAGGGAATGTTCCATTTTTTAAGATGTTGTTATAGAGGTTGGCTAGTCTGCACAAGACCTCTAATGGCAATTTTTTAAGCATGGTAAAAGTTATTTTGTCTGGACCAGGACTTGACCCTTTTGTGAGACTTAATGATTTCCTCAACTCGGGGATAGTAATTAAAGCAGCACTTGAAGATGTTAAGGAGGAGTAAAATGAAAGTGAGTTGTTTTGTTGCAGGATCTGATCCGAAAAGTTTGCATCAGCGCTGTACCCAGCCCATTTAGCTGCGAAAAGTTGTGCAATATCGGTTTGATCGGATATGGAAGCCATGTTGTGTCGAATAGCAGTGATGGAACAACGTGTGTGATTACCGTTTATGGTTTTCACTTTGTTCCAAAGTGTTTTGGAGTCCATTGTTGGATTGATTGAGTCCAAAAATGTTTTCCACGTGTCTTTTTTTGCTTCTCGAACGATTCTTTTGACCTTTGCTGCCAAACGTCTGTAGGTAATGATGTTAGTGGTAGAGGGATGCCTTTTCAGATTAAACCAAGCTGTTTTTTTCTCAAGGATTAGATTTTTTATGTTTTTGTTGAACCAGATGGGTTGGTTAACATTGCAGGGAGGATGAGAAGTGGGAATTGTGGTGGCTGCAGCCCGCCTTATGATTTTTCTTACATTTGCCGCTTCTTTGTTGACATTAAGTGACATGGGAATGTTGGTCGAAATTTGAACTGCGTCCCTGGAAAATTTTAGCCAATTGGCTTTTCTTTCCAAAAATCTAGGTTCAAATTTGCGGGCTAAGGAATATGTTGAGCCTGTTTCTATTATTATGGGGAAGTGGTCACTTCCTTCCAAGGAATCTTGGGTTTTCCATGAGGTGTTTGCTGCTATTGACGGTGACACAAGTGTCAAATCTATAGCAGTGAAGGTGTTTCTTGTTGAAAAATGGGTCGGGGAACCATCGTTCAACAACACAAGGTTAGAATTTTGTAACCATTCGGCTATCACTGTTCCTGCACTATTAGTATGCGGGGATCCCCACATTGTGTTATTGGCATTAAAGTCGCCAAGCAGGATTCCATGTGACAAGTGATTTACAGCCAGATCTGAGTAGTCTTGCTGAGTTAAGTTATGATCTGATTGCCTGTAAATATTTTGAATTGTAAGTGGTTGGGTTAAGAGGATTTTTAGAGTCTGGGTTAGTATTCCGTTTGGACAGCTTGTGTATGTATGCGGTATATTAGATTTAATTAGAATGGCAGTACCATCTTTGTTTCTATCGTGGAGTTTATTATTAAAATAAGCTGTATAATTTTTGTATTTTGCGGGTGCTTTGTCTGTGGGAATTTTAGTTTCTTGTAGAGCGATTATTTCAGGATTGTATTTTTTTACAAGGATATCCAAGCTTGGGAGATTGTTGAAGTAACCTTGGATGTTCCATTGGAGAATTTTTATATTAATTTTTTTGCTACTGTTTACTGTGGAGTTATTATGAATTTGATATTGGTTTGTTGATGATGAAGTTTGTTGTTGATCAAATGTTGTCGGCCGTGAATTTCTCTGGCTGGAGCGAGGACAAGGAGGCTCTGCACCTGAATTCCTCGTTCCCTCTCCCTCCAGGGGCACCCACGACCTTGTGTAAGGAATGTTACTTGTGTTTTTATTCATTGTCATCATTATCAGATGTGGACATGAAGTATGTTTTGTTTTCTATTTCGGTATTTGTAATTTTTGATATCGGGGAATTATATGTGGTTGTTGAAAGTTGAGATGATTGGTTGTGTGAAGTATGTTGTGGGTTTTTGTTGTGAGTGTCTGGTCTAGGAGGAAGTGGACGATGTGGAATTTTTGGAATGATAGAGTCTGTTGTTGCCTTTGTGGCATTTTCTGAGTTGGGTTGAGATTCGGAAGTTATTTTAGGTTTTGTGATTGAGTTGGTTGTAATGGGGGTTGTTTTGCTATTGTTTGTTGATGTGGATGTTATTTGAATATCTTTTTCCATGTTTTTGTTTTTTGTTGAGTTGGATAGATTTTTGCTAGGGATATTTTTCTCCTGGATATTTTGAGCTTCTCTAGCTCTGGATGCATAGGTTTGGGAATTTAAATTTGATTGAATTAAGTTTTGCTGTCCATAAATGCGCTTGGCTTCTCCCATGCTGCACTTATTTCTAGTTTTTATTGTTAGGATCTCTTTACTTTGAAGGTATTTAGGACAGGTTTTGGATGAAGATGCGTGGTCATTGCTGCAATTGGCACACTTGATTTGTGTGCATTCTAGGTTTTCATGAGCTAAGAGACTGCAAATTTCGCATATTTTTTTATTTGTGCACCTTTTTGCTGTATGTCCCAAAATCTGGCAATTTTTGCATCTCATCGGATTTGGGATGTACTCTTGCACTTTAGTTTTATACCAAGCAATATCGATTGTGGGAGGGTAGTTATATCGATCAAAAGTGAACAGCATTAGCCCCGAAGGACGCATTCCGTTATCGGTTTTCTTTTGGAATTTATACACATCTGTTACACCTTGCTGTTTCAGTTCATTCACAATTTCTTCTTCTTTTATGTTGATTAGGCAAGGTGCATACACAATGCCTTTCGATGAATTGAGACTGGAATGAAGTGTAACCGTAACAGGGACTTGGCCAAGATTTGATATTTTAAGGAATTTGTCTGCAATTGACTGTGATTTTGTTAGGATTAATATATTTCCATCTCTGAGTAGAGAGATGTTTTCATATTCCTTGCTAACACCATCAATAGCTTTGTTGAGAATGAACACACTTATTTCTGAAAGGGGTTGTTTTTTTTCATCCTTAGGAGAAATTAAGATAAATCTGGGGTTCTTTAGGTTGGACACATTAGGGAGTAAGGGGAAGTTAGAGGTCGAAGAACTTTTCATTTTCTTTGCAGCACTGGGTTCGAAAAGGAATGAATCTCGGTGCTCCGCTAGCAATTCGAATTGATTCCCTTTTTTTCTTCCAGGCCCCGGGCCCGACATTTTGATAAATGGGGACAAGGTTTCACGCGCCAAAAAACTTAACACGCGGTTTGTAGAAAAATAATAATTCAAAAGGAGGGAAAGAGAAAGATATTTGCGATAGAGAGACTAACAGAGATAACCACTACTGTATAGAGAAAATTGTCAACACAAGTGATCGCTATGAAAGCTAGACGGTGACTGGTCGATTTTTTTATAAAAGGATATTAGATGCATAAATGGTGGTATTTGTATATTTAAATATTATGTTATTTTATCATAAATGGCGCTGGCGCCAATCGAACAAATAAAACTGTTTATAAAAAAATGGTCGCAAATTTTAGGCCACAAATACACCACCCAATATGCTAAAACCACCAACACTATCTCATTAATTTTTCCACGCTTGAAAATTAGTATTCATTAATCTAGGTCTAGAACCTTCAAAATTCAAAATAGTTTCCAGAAAATGAAAATCGCTGTGCATTTAGTTCAAGTAGAAACTTCTACTTTATTTTTATTAAAATAAAATTCATACTCAATTTACTTACATAAACAAAAGAAATATTTATAGCTAAGTTTGCAAAAATAATAAGAACAGTTTTTTTATTGTACGATTTTCTTAGCTTTTTTCTTATTAGCTTTTTTTGTTATCTTCTCAGCTTGGTCAATATTTTTTCGTTTCTTCTTCAACAACCATTGTTCCTTGTCTTTCTCTTGTTTCTCACGAATAAGTTTTCTGAATAGATTTCTGTGACGTGGTTTGACCATTCGTGCTTGTAGACGATGTTCTTCAACTGCGTTCTTGTGTTGGGCACGTTTGTTTTCTTTGTGAACTGTGCCAGATGCAACGGCCATGTTACTTTTCTATAAAAATATAACATTTGTTTGAAATAAGTTATGTATTTGGAAGGATTAAATTAAAAACTAACCTCTTCGAGACGTTTCTTCTCTTTTTCATCCATCTCTTCGTTATCATCTTCAGCACTTTCTTCATCCTCATAGCCATCTTCCTCGTTGTCATCAAGATTTTGCATATCGGCGTCAAATTCGGCCTTTTCTTCTTGATATGCAGCTTGAAGTTGTGCATCGATCAAGTTCTGTGCAGTTTCGTCCTCCTCTTCCTCCTCGTCTTCTTCAGCATCACTTTGTTCTAAAAATCGAGAAGAGAAGAAATCTATAAGAATCCCTAGAATGAAAGTGAATTACAAAAAAACTTACCATGAGTTTCGATCAATGAAGGATCGTGTAGAGCCTTCTCTTCTGGTGGAATATAAGTCTCTCGTTTTGAGTCGACAAACGGTGATAGATGTGGGGGCAAATCGACACCCATAAAGTACTTGTTGGTTGGAAGAAGATTTCTTTGATTAACGCTGTCAAACACCCATTGGGGTTGGATATAATCCCTGGAGATGTATTGCTTCGACATAGATGGACGATCGACAATTTGATGAGTGATCGTCTCGTCTGTTTCATCGAATGTCGCCCCATCAAAGACTGTCTTATCCCAAGATACTTTTCCACCAAATGAACGAATAAGAATTACCAAGGGTTCGCGAGGGACTTCGCGGCTGACGAAAAACTTCAAGCCCTTGAAGAGTGACTTGAGTTTGCGAATTTCCTGGGCCTCCTGCTTCATTTTCAGAACCCTTTTTGAGTCACCATCTTGCTCAAGCAGTTCCAAATCAATTTCAACATCTTCATCCTCCTCGTCTTGTTTATCTATTCGCAGAAGTTCATGGTTTAGGGCAGCAATACGGTCCGAAACAAATGAACTCTCATCTTTCAGTGTGTCCTCGCTGTCGGCCATCACTCCTTCTGGGAACTGAGGTGGGTAGGCCATGTTGATACTGTGATACAATCTGAAATTGGTGAAGCCCAACATGATAGTGTAGAACTCGACGAAGATCGACATCACTTTGAAATCAACTTCGGACTTAGCGTGTGGCTTGAATGGATAGTAATGTGGAACTATCCACGTCACTTTTTGTCCCTTTATATCGGCCTGGAAGTAGTAGCCTTTGATTGAGATAAAGACTTTGCGGATAGCCTTGGCAGCGATAATATAGTGAAGGAATTCAATAGTCAAACGGCGGCACATTGCCGATTGTTCGCGAGGAATAAGACGCAACGAAGGGAAGGTACTGAAAAGGAACAACAGAGTCAAACAATCGTCCAAGTCTTTGATAGCATCGATGAAAGTGGGGTATCGTTCCTTAACGATGTGGTCGATTTTAAGTTCAGGGAAGAGCGCGAGTCGACGTTTTAAGTTGCGGAAGTCTTTGACTGCTCGATCACGTCCTGACCTTCTGGCAAAGATCTAGACGAAAAAATTGGATTTGTTAAAAGCTTTTCTCGATAGTTTCAATGTTTTAAACTTACCTTGTAATTACGAAGTGTCCATACAATTGGTTCACTCAAGAGGAACCTTATGTCCTTAGCATGGTAGAGAACCTTCAATTCTGATGAACCTTTCTGTGCCCTTCTGCGGTGCTTTGGCTCACGAGGATACACACCCTTGATGATGCACAATCGACGGAAATCATTTAGAGACAGTTGGAGTTTCTTGAGGGCAGCCTTTCTGGTAATGTACTGCGTAGCCTCACCGGACTGATACTGTTAGGGTATAAAAACAAGCATGGTTTTAAAATAAATTCATACAATTCAAAATAATGTTATTCTAAAGGAAAATGTTTTGAAAAAAATTATTTACCTTCTTAGGACGACGCATATTTTATGTTTTTTACAAATTTCTTTAACTTTTTAACGCAAAATACGTTAAAATTAATGTAAAATATTTTTCAATACAAAATGCGCACGTTTTTTTAAGTTGCCTTCACAAATAAAAGGAAAGTGTCAGACGTGACAGTTTTGTTTTTTTATGTCGGTTACTGTACGAGCTGTCACTTTTTATCTGCTGAACTGAAGTAAATGGAATCATTCAAAGCTATTTTTTTTTTAAATTACTCAAAATTAAAACAGATTAGTGCCCAATTTCATGAACAACTTTTAAACATTTATCAGGATTTTAAACTGTAAAATGGGATATTTTGGTTTCACCAAGCGTTTTTAAAATAAACAAGCTTTTAAACACCTTTTAAAACTAAATGCCCATTTTCAACTCAATAAATTTTAAAAGTGTCATGAAAAAATAATTATGATAGATTGACGGCTGATGTTTTGTTTTATAAGATTTGTATTCTCAATATTTGGAGATACAGAATGAATAGGTAAGCAAATTCAATTAATTACTATTTATAATATCATTTTTATGATTTAAATTTTTAATTAGAATATTAGATTGGTCATCTTCATCTGAAGAAGAAGAAGAACATATAGTTATTCCCCGTTCAAGAGTATTCCGCGTTCACAAGAATCCATTTTCAGACTATGATGATATTGACTTCAAAATGAGGTTCCGACTTTCCAAAGCATCTGTGGATCAGTTGTTGAGTTTGTTTGGTCATCATTTGGAGCATAAAACTAAGCGAAATAAACCCGTCAGTGCATTAAATCAAGTGCTCATTACTTTAAGATTTTATGCCACAGGATCTTTCCAAATCTGCGTCGGAGATATGTTTAATATCTCAAAATCAACTGTTTGTCGCATCGTACGAAAAGTAACCCACCATATAGCATTAATGAGACCGCAATTTATTACACTTCCTACTGATCGTCATGATATGATGAACGTTCAAAACAAATTCTACGGCTTGGCTAGATTTCCGAAAGTTCTTGGTGCAATCGATTGCACACACATCAGAATTCAGTCACCGGGTGGAGCGGAAGCAGAAGTTTATAGGAACAGAAAAGGATGGTTTTCAATTAATACTCAATGCGTATGCGACAGTAATTTGAAATTCATTGATGTTGTGGCACGATGGCCAGGAAGTGGGCATGATGCTAATATTTTTGACGATTCACTTCTCCATGCTAGATTTGAAAACAATGAATTTCCAAATTGTTATCTACTTGGTGATGGTGGCTATCCGTGTAGAAATTATTTATTGACCCCAATACTAAATCCTAATACTACAGCTCAGATTGCCTACAACAAATCTCAAATAAAAACTAGAAATGTAATTGAAAGAGCTTTTGGGGTTTGGAAAAGGCGTTTTCCTTGCCTTTCTATCGGTATGCGCATAGAAATAAAAACAATAATGGCAGTCATTGTTGCAACAGCAGTTTTGCATAATATCTGTATTGAAATTGGAGACGAAGAGCCTCCAAATGATGCTGAAGTATTAGTACCAGCTTTTACAAACTTTGAATTACAAATCGCAAACGAAAACAATACTGCAGCACGGAACCAACTAGTAGATACATTTTTCAACGGCTAAAGGTATTTGAACACGTTTCGTATGTAATATTCTTTTCTTTATACAAAATAAAAAAAAACTTGAGATTAACGCAATATATAAATGGGTTTCTTTATTTTTTGATATATGTACATATAGAACTATTGGTGAGCTTGTTTGTATAGCTCTTTTTCTTTAAGTTGAAGCTCGATCTCCTTGATTTTTAGCTCTACCTCAAGGATCTCTAGCTCCTTCTCCAATTTTTTTTTCTTTAGGGAGCAAATTTCATCACATTTGTGAAGGTTCGTTCCAACCTTTTTGGTCATTCTTCCTTTTGCTTTCTGGACGAAGTTCTTTGAAGTTGATGGAGCAGGTGGCGATAACGCAATGATTTCGCTAATGTCGTTCGACGGAGTAAGTATTTGGAATTCTTCCAAGTACTCCGGAAGTACATCAACGGAATCGCTTTCTATTTTGCTGTTAAAATCCGCATTGGAATCGTATACGTTGTCTTCGGGTGTGAACTGCAATCCCCCCATTCCAGCGATTTTTTCCTCCAGGCAACTCAGGGCTGAAGTTGATGGTCCACCACCAGTTTTATAGACTTCGGTCTGTAGAAAACAAAATATCATCAAACAAGTTAGGTAGGTACATATGTTGGTATATAATTATGTACTATTTATAAATCATAGCACAGAAAACTTGGATTCAAGTGCAATCACCTTTGAGAAACGTTAATTTAACTGTTGCTCAAATGACTTTGTTTTTGAAAGAAAAACAAATTTTGCCTTGACTCAAGTTTTGAGTGTTGAAATTCTTTTGGTTCTTACCTTATGAGTGGGCATTTTTTTCTTCGTCTTATGCTTTAAGGACTCATAAGTGCTTCTTAACTGCACAAAACTCCTTTCGCCCGAGGTTGCTACGCTGGAGTTAAAGATATTTGTAATCTCCTGCCAAGTTTTGTTTTTTTTATCCACAGTAACCCCATCTGTGGCTTTATTTTCAATAATGTTCTTAAATTGGGCAACAATATCTATCAACCCATTTTTTTCAGCCTCAGTATAATTTTTTCCTCGTTCTCTTTTTTTTAAATTGTTTTCCATATTTAATTTTTGAACGACACGATTACTGCAACGGTTTGTTTTTGATTTTGAAGTAGTTTATACTGTTGTATTTTGCGATTCTTGTCATTTATTTCAAAATATAATGCTTTCTCTTTTTTTCTCACACAATTCGGTTAATAGAAAGAAAAAAGGGGTTTTATTTTTACAGGGTTGTGAAGAGGACTCTATTTTAACAAAAATATCCCTGAAATTTCCCATTTTAAGCTTGGTGAAACTGACAAAATTTAAATGCCTGATAAAATTTAAAAAGCTTTTAGATAAAAGTGCTTTTAGTGTTTCTTTATGAAATCGGGCCAGGTCATATTCATAATAGATGTTTGCTAAACTCTTGCTAAGTTGTTGCTAAGCAAGTCCAGAGTTTAGGCTATTTATAAATAAATTTAAACCTTAGTTTAGAGCTAAAACTGTGGTTTAACTATAAACATAGGAAATGCTGTGTTTAAGTAGTTATTATCACAGCCACATGTCATATTTGATTTTTGTTTCTGAATTGAAAAGCTGAAAAGGTAAATCATATCAAATAAATTGTACGTAAACTTGCTGGTGTAGCTCTTCTTTTTGACTGCCTGCGATAAGTTTTCCTGCCGTTCACGTTTTATATTTTCCTTGGTTTTCAAATAAAATATTATTGAACTTTGTTGTTGTTTTTTTTTTTTAAAGTTTTGTTTTACTTACTTTTCTAGGAATGACAGCACAAAATAACGAGTTTGAACGAGTTAACAGTATTTTTTTGCTTTGATCTGTCATTTGAAGTATAATTGTAGTAGAATACAACCTTAAACTGGGGGTTTACTAAACACATCAGGAAAATTGACTATGAATAAGAGCTGTGTTTATTTAATCAACAAGCCTTAAACTATAGATCAAGAAATCACGACTTTAGTAATTCTCTATGAATACGCGCCATTGTATTAGTTTATAAATAAAAACAATTGTTTCGATTTTAAATTCGTATAACTCTGAGCATTTGATCTGACCCATTTTACGTCTTTTAAAACTAAGGAAAAGTTTATTCAGAGTGGGTTAAGGTTTTAACAAAACGTTCAGTGCAATGATGCTAGTCAATATAAATCAAATGATACACTTAATCCACAATTAATACGGAGCTGGAATTATTATGGATTCAAGATGACCAACTGTACACAAACTAGCTAGTTCTAAGGGCCGCACAATCGTAGTTCAAAATTTAAATTGTGGAGGCAATGTTGTGCCTCCAATTTCATTTGATCTGTAAGGTTCAACAATTGATAAAAGTTCCCATGTATAAGAAAAGTCAATTTATTTATTAAGGATAAATACTGTTAAATCAAGGAATAAGGAACACATTTCAGTGTGGGAGGTAAGATAATTTGTATTCTTTTTTTTCATTTCTCTTGGATATAGTCGCCATTAACGGTTTGACTGTGTTAATTTTTCCACTTCCCAAAATGCTTCGAATACTATTTTTCTGGAATTATGAAGTGAAAATGTTTGAAGCCTGTGTGAGACTGCATGCATACTGCCCGAAAAAGGTCAAAGGCAAAATCTACATAGAAAAATTTTAAATTTCCGAACTAGAGATTAAATATTGGATCATTATTTTAAACTGTCACCGAATATTGCAAACACTTAACTAATAGAAGAAATATAGCTTGCAATGTTTTTAAAACTCTATTTTTTTTATCTCAAGGCTGAATACAACTTTAATTATTTGTAATTTGAAATAGTTCAAGCCGTTTCCATTCGAGTCACTGGTTTTATTATACGGATAAAATCTTCTAAACTCATTTGTTCTGATAGTTCTGACACGTAAATTGGTTGTTTTTCAGGAAATTCGCTCATATCAGTACATCTTAATATGTTTGCATTTTCAGGTGGCAATGGTAGGCCGCCATTATAATTCATCAGAATCATTATTTGCATGTCATTGCATACATTTACGATTCGCTTTAAAAAGTTTTTGTTTTCCCAGTTCTAAGAGTATGAAAAATTTAAAATATTATAAAACTATCTTTTAGAAATGGAAGAGAAAATTACCGCTCTACTATTGGTACTGTCGTCTTCCATAATTGCTTCTTTGATCATCTCTTGATTTTGATAATTTCTGAGTAAAGTAGTGTCATCAATTAAAATACAATGTTGTCCGAGATTTTTTGCTAGAGCTATCATCTGAGCAATCTTCAAAAGATATTTTAATCCTGCTTCCATTGTATTCCAAAGCACTGAAGTTTTTCCATCTATGTTCTCGATGAATGTTTCGGCATTTGAAAAATTCATATCTTCCCATTTCTGTCAATAGAATGTGTGTTTATAGAAATAAAATAACTCTTTCTTTCAGTTTGGATTTTGTACAAAAACTTACAACTTCATCCATTCTAATATGTTGTCCAGTCAATGGAATATGAAATTGAACAGCATACTTTCCAAAAGTAATATAATTAAATATTTGGCCAATTTTATTTGCCACATCAATGAAAGTCTGTCTTCCCAGAAGATCAGTGTGTCTATTTATAGTTAAAATTGAATTTCTGATTTTTCCAATATTTTGTACTTCGGTTGCAGAACGAATATGTGATACAAGCAAATAATTGGCTACTAGTTCATATGATTTTTCACGATCATATCTGTTAAAAAAAAAATTATTTAAAATGTGTCTGGAAACATTTTTGGTTTCCTTACCTTAATGAAGAACACTCATTTTCAATCCAAATACTCATCAAATTCCTCTTGTCATTTGCAAAAACGTGATTCAAACATGGGAAAAGAGATGTTACATCGATTCGACATCGTTCATGGAAAACCTGAATATGATCGATGTATTGCTCGTCGTTGAAATAATAATAAACATGATCGGGTTTTTGAGCTATTCTACTAGCATCTACATTAATATTTTCTTTGAACTGAAATTATTATAAAGTGAAATATTATATTTTTTTTAAATCCATACAATTATATCACCTTTCCCTTGGGAATTATAAACTTAATTCGAACATTTGAATGCTTTCTGAAAACACCAGCATTACATTCCAAAGGGTTTTTAGCGAATTCCTTAAGTAAGAACGGTTTAATGGCAGGTAATAATTTATCTTTTAATTTATGTGAAAGTGGACAGTTAAATATTGTGGCAAAATATTTTTCCTCAAAGCGTAAAAATAGCTTTTCAATTGCGTAGCAATTGTTGATTTCGATCTAGAAATTAAATATTTAAAACAATTCGATTTAGTTAAACGAGAATACAGAAAATGCTTGAACATTGTTGGAACTCAATCAAATTTTCAATTTTTATCAATTAATTTTCAATACATCAGTTCCGACTCAGAAACGACTTTTCCAAACGATTTGAACTGAGGTTCAACCAGTTCCCGAAAGTGTATGGTTATCAATAATCTGAACTCATCTAATAGCAATCAAACAAAAATGATAAAAAGGTTACAAAAATACAACGAACCAGGTAGGCCAGTAGTTACAATTTTTGAGTTCTTTTCAAATCACAATTACGAGCATCGTCTTTTGAAATAGATTAATATATTTCCAACACTTACTTCTTCAATTATAACCATTTCAAGCTTTTAATAACAAATAACAACTCACTAACAATAAATTAAAACCACAAAACAAAAACGAATCTGCTGATGTTGCAAATGTTAACTGTAACTCTGCTAATAAGTTATGCAGGGATGTGCAATCAATTTATTGAGTCCTACTTTTGGTGGATACAGAAATTCTATTTGAATAATCATTACAAAGGGTGTCTTAGACTGGTTTTCAAAAAGAAATAAAACGCATATAATTTAATGAATTTTATGGCCATAATATTTAAAATTTTAAATTATTTCAGGCTAGTTACTCTTTTCGAACAAATTCCAGCCCAGACAGAAGTCCAATTTTCAAAGACTTTTTGCAGGAATTGGTCTATATATCAGGAATAACGTGCCGAATATTCAATTCCAAAGCGTCAATCGTCTTAGGCTTATTTGCGTAGACAAGCGACTTCGTATAACCCCACAAAAAAAAAGTCCAGCAGTGTTAAATTGTACAATCTTGGAGATCACACTACAGGCCCACAACGCGAGATAATGCCTTCACTTAAAGTTTCCTTCAGTAAATTAATTGTTTCTTTGGTTAAATAGCATGTAGCGCAGCTTTTGTTGTAGTTTTTTCTAATAAATTTCCACGATTTGCAAACATTGTTCAAAAGTTAGTCTATTTATTATGGAAAGGAAAACTAAACTGAGCATAAATCAAGTGACACCTGTCAAAAAGACCAACTCTGAAAAAAGTATTACCAGATTGAAAACCAACAAATTAGGTCCGTAGAGAACTAGGGCCTACTCACTTCAAACTTCCATTTATTCCTTTGTGCGAGTCATGTCATTGATTGAGGAGAACAACAGTTTTATGTCAAACCCGAGCAGCTAATTTGAGATACATTTTTCATTACAAAAAAAACTTTTGGAGGATCTGTAAATTCCTCGGAAGGGGCAATACCCGTGAAAAAAAAAACAACTTAAAGTAACACAGACAGGGATTGAACCCAAGTCCTACGCAATTAATATCACGAGTACGAACAGTTGAAAACCACATGCCTAAAAAACACCCGTTAGTATAATTAGAGGAGTTCACATTTTTGAATATGTGACAAGCGGTTTTGTCAAATATTCTGAATTTAAATCAAAATTCTTCTTTTTTTTTTTTATTTGATAAGAATATTTGTCAATATGAAAGCATACTTGTCAAACCTCAATCAAATTTAATTTTAAAATAAGATAAAAAGATTATAATTGGCAAAATACATTGTTGCCATGGTGAAATTTTAAAGTGGTTTCTATAAAGTATTTGACCTTACATAGATCGAATTCGTTCGTTTTGATTGTCATTAATCAAAAATCACCTTAGCCGATTCCACAACTTGTTTCAAATTTCTGACAGCAAAAGAGACAAAATTGCATGAGAAATTTTGTTTGTATTTTTGAGAATACGGAAATCTCTGATATCTTTGAAATATGAACTGTCCAAATATTTACCAAACATATACATATGATCTTCAGGCGGCTCATTTTTATAGTTCAGAATTGCGTCTTCTTCTTACTTTAAAGTAAACAGAAACAAGTCGAAATAGTGACCTCAAAAGAATATAAAGTGAACTCTGTCATTTTATTCTTTTGGAAGCGACCTGATTTTGACGTATCATAATTTTATCAAGAATCTTACAGCACCAATTTTATAGCTTTTTCCAACAGTCAACAGTCTATTCAATATGAAAACATAATGATAGTAGTTTGTATTTGTTTTTGAAACAAATTAATCAAAGTAAAAAAAAAACACCCTGTACGAGTAAATAAAGCGCAGTACAACAAAAAAGATAACATTCTACAAAAGTTGTTTCATACTGTACCTAAATGTTGACGTTTAACACAAATTTTCAGTCCAAACTGTACTCAGGCTATCCAAATCAAGAATTCCCCAAAAAACTTGCAGACTTTCAAAACAAAGTGAAAATCCTCGTCGCATTAGAAAAAAAAGACTTTTTTCTTTAAATTGTATTAAAGAAAAAAGAAAGAAAATTAGAATTACAAGCGCTGCAGTGTACAGGATTATATATTTTAAGTTTTAAGCAAACTAAATGCTCTTTTGATTGTAAATTTATATTAAATTGACTAAAATCCATCATGAGCAAACATACATATTCCACGGCGAACCTCACTGATGTCCAACTCAAAGAGCAGGGCAATCAAATGTTCTCGGCTCGCAAATTCGATGATGCTATTAATTGTTACAGCAAAGCAATCGTAAGTAATTAAGGGCTTATAATAATTATAATAATTAAATAAGCTAGCAATTTGTGTTGAGCTTATGAAATCGTTTCAAATTTACTTACATACTGGGGGAAAAAGTAAAATAAATCAATAATATTGATGGGGCGACAAGAGGCTCCTCGATTTCTTGTTGGTTCTTCTATGTAAATATGTGATACCCAAAAACCCAATTGTGTACTTTAATTACAGATTAAAAATTCAACAAATGCCACATACTTCACGAATCGAGCGCTCTGCCATCTGAAGCTAAAACGCTGGGATCAATCATGTCAAGACTGTCGTCGAGCATTGGACATCGACCCGAGTCTGGTGAAGGCACATTTCTTTCTTGGGCAGTGTCTAATGGAGCTGGAATTGTACGACGAAGCAATAAAACATTTGCAACGGGGTGAGTGGGTTGTTTTTGGAATCTTGTAACATGCAGATTATAACTTGTTTTCTTATTCCTTTTTCATTTGTTGTGTTTTTCTTTGCAAATTCTTTCATTTCCAGCTTATGACCTGGCCAAAGAACAAAAACAAAACTTTGGTGATGATATTACATCGCAATTGCGATTGGCGAGAAAGAAGCGTTGGAACGTTATGGAGGAGAAACGTATATGTCAAGAAATTGAATTGCAATCATATCTAAATAGGTTAGTCGAATAGTTTTAGTATAGATTCTTCGGATTGGATTTTTTTAACTGTTGATATTTTCAGACTAATAAAAGAAGACATGGAAAATAGATTGGCAAAACTTAAATTGGTCGATGATGTTAACGAGGATCATTTGAAAGAAAAACAACAAGAAATCGAACAAGAATGCGTAAGTTTTGGATGAAGGAATAATTGTTTTAGGTTTGCTTTGTGCTATTTATTGAATGTAGAGACATTAGTCGTGAAGATTCCCATATAGGTATAGTACAGTTGAGAAAAAAAAACATCCGCAATAGTCCGGTTTTTATATTTGAAAGTTTGAACATTTTTCACAATACTTTATAACACAATTGTACGAATAATTTAGCGACATTTAAAACAGGCCTATTTCACCAAACGCTTCACTTTTGACTTTGCAACTTTGAAAACAAATAATATCCAAAATTGCAAAGTATTTCACAAAATTTGCAAGTGAAGAGTGTTTCACCAATTTAAAATGCAACACAAAAGTTGTTGCAAGGGACTTTAACACATATTCCGCTAACTATTGAATTGAAATTCAATGGTACTTTTCTTTAATCGAACCATTTCCGATATTGAAGTTAATTCTTACTTTCACTCTTTGGTCACCATTTTTAACTTCTTTGTTTTATTTACGACAGCCTTTCAAAAGAAACGTTTTTTTTTTGCTAAAAACTGTCAAATTAGATTGAAGGATGGCTACGTTAACCTTGGGAAATTCTTCAAAATTAATACAAACAAAAAGCCTATGTCCATTGTCTTGTTAACTATTATTTAATTCTTCATTTTTAAAACGGTTCGTATAATTTTTTATTAGTTTTCGACAACTTTTCAAAATAAACTCTTATTTACAAATAAAAAATTCTTTTTACATATTATTGAAAAGCTTAACATAATTCCAAATAAAATTTGCAAAATTTATTGTTTGGTGAAACAAAACGAACAAATACTTTGCAAAGTAACAAAACTTTTCACTTTTGCAAATTTACAAAGTAAAAGTAAAAAATTGCAAAGTGAAAAGTGTTAATTGGAATAAAACACAAATTATTGTCATTCCTTTTCATTATGATGATATTAGTACGGTTCAATTATGTATGGATCAAAATATGGGCCTAATTGCCGCCGTGAACTCGGCGCCACACCTCCGTCAGATGGTCCAAATTTTCATAATTGAGGTTCTATGCCGTTAATGTGCCGAATTATCTCATCCCTTAACTCTTGAATTGTTGTTGGGTTGGTTTTAAATAACCAGGATGAAAAAAAGTCCAACGGTGTCAAATCACATCATCTTGGCGGGAAATTGACATCGCCACCACGTGAGATAACACGGCTATTGAATCATTCGGGCAAAAGAGCCATTGTTTCGTAAGCTGTGTGGCACCGTCCTGTCGAAACCACATACCGTCCAAATCCATATCTTCCAATTCGAGTCATAAAAAGTTCGTTATCATCAACAGCACCAAAGAGTCACTCTTTGTGGGTGCATTGGTTTTTCGACAATCACTCTTGGATTATAATCATTCGCCCAAATGCGGCAATTCTGCTTATTGTAGAATTTACTGAGGTGAAAATTTGCCTCATCATCATCAGTAAAGATGTTTTTCTTTGAAAATTGATCATCCACTGTTGCTATTGTCAAAAGGGTTTTGTTTTTGAGTTAAAACCTTGTAAGCGTGTAAATCAAGTCGTTATGCATAATGTCCATCAACTACGAGCGTGGGAGGTGCAATTGATGGGCACGACGATGGACGACTCTTTAGCCACGCTATCTCACAATCTCCTACATACCCGGTCTGCTCAAATTTTTGTACGATTTTTCTAATTCTAAACATTAAATTGACCGAAAATATAACGAGATGCATGATATCCATTTTGAATTGAACGTCCATTTTTATTATTATTATTATATATTTATTAAACAAGTAGTAAATTACATGCTAATATAAAATTATTGAGCTTCTAGCTGCAAAGGCCTACCGCTCTATAATTAATTTTGCACACATACATTTAAATAATGGTTTCAATTTATAAGAGAATATCATTGATCTTAATTATATTTGACAAACTTGGGTATCTCAGCGTTTGAATGATGTCGTTTCCATTTAGAATTTTCTCAATGATTGGCTTAGTTCTGTTGCTGTTTTGGAGCAGGTGTTGGAGGTTAGATATAGTATTGCAGGTAGGACAAATGGGAGGAGATTCTTTTTTGAGGAGGTGGAGTTGGGTGGCAGTGGTATGGCCAAGTCGGAGTCGGATAAAGTTTTTTATTTTTGAATTTTCAAAATGGATATCCTGCTGGTAGGGTATATAGGTTTTGATTTTGTTGGATCCACTCCTACATAGTGGTGATTGTATATTCTCCATTCGTTTTCTTGGGTGCTGGTCAGTTTTCTTGTGAGGTTATTCACAAGGTCATTCTTGGTGTAAATATTATAGAGGTAGGTTGGAAACTTGCTTGCAAGGCTGGCGGCTTTAACCGCAAGCAACAATAGTTTTATGTTCTGGATTGAATTTACCAATAAGGAGCGGATGTTGTTGATGAGATTAGTGGAGTTGTCGTTGGTGTGGTTCATATTAAAATTGGCCCTTATTAAAATACCCTTTACCAACATTTGTATTCGAGACTCGAGCAAAGAAGTAAAAATTCTATCCGCAGTTGGATTCTACTTCGAAGTCTTTGTGCTTAAACATGAAGTCTACTCTAGATGGTAGGGCAAATATTTTGACCTCTTCGCAAACAAGTGTTTTCATGATCTATTGAAGTTTGTATCCTAAATTTTCATGGTGGCTTTTGTGAATATTGTTTATTGAAAGTTTTTCTTTTATAATTTTCAATCCGGAGACAATATTCTTCTAAATTTAATTGATTCCGGTTTTTACCAACCTGTGAGAACCACCTTAATCGTAGTCTCTGTTCGCCATATCGTATCTCGATAGTTTACTGAATTCCTATAACTAATAAGTAATTTTTTGTTTAACATTTTTCATAATCAATATTTTTATCTTGATATCTATTACAGGATGATCACATAACTGAGCTAAATAACATATTTGCAAAAATAGATGATCGAAGAAGGGTAATACCTATAATATAAGAATAAAAAAAAACAAAATTTTATAAATCCTGTATTTTTTTTTTCAGAAACGTGATGTGCCAGATTTTCTTTGTGGTAAAATAAGTTTTGAAATTTTAACGGATCCCGTGATAACTCCGTCTGGCATCACATACGAACGCAAAGATATAGAAGAACATCTACAACGAGTGGGGCATTTTGACCCTGTAACACGAGTCAAATTAACTCAAGATCAACTGATTCCGAATTTCTCTATGAAAGAAGTTGTCGATGTGTTTCTTGCCGAAAACGAATGGGCTCTAGATTTTTAGAATTTAAGTATTATCTGCGTCGCTAAGATAGAATATTTCATCCACGTATAAGAAAAAAAAATATCACACATTCTCCTAAACATTGTATTCGTTCGTATACCCACCATTGCCACTACTGATTTTCAATAAAACAACAATAATAACAAAAATGCATTAAATGCCCTTATTGTTTGAACTCTTGAAAAATATATACATACTTATATAAATAATTAAAAAAATGTTTGTAAAATTGTTTTATCTTATTCCGTATAAAATACTATTTTTTTTGCAATTTAATTTGTGTCTCGAATTTAGATTGCGAGAATACCAGTAAAAGAAAGTGTCGTGTTGTTAAGAATGTATTAATTTGTCTTTTTTTTTCAATTTTCTTAATTTTTCCATGAATTGTAAATATTGTTTTGGAATTTAGTTTATTTGAACAAAAAATATTTTCCTAGTTATAAATAAATAAAAAAAAGCAAGTTGTAATTCTTTTATGAAATAAATGATTATTATTTAATTGCATATTAATTATAATTTAAATTTTATTGACAAAAACATAATCGAATGTTATCTTGAGACAATTTTTTTCCATAACCCTGAAACAATATATCAAATATACAGTTATTTGGGAAAAAATATGTAAAACCTACATCGAGATGATTTTAACAAACAAAATGCTTTCCAAATAAAATAATGTTTTTATTTCCATGTTAGTTCTTTTGTTTTACTTAATGAAGAAATTGAAGGATACAATTTTTGTATTTCCTGGCTTCTAACGACTTTTCTGCTGATGACATACATAAAAATGTCAATTTAGGCGTTATTACAATCAAAATCCGAAGCTCAGCCAGAAAAAGGAGTTTTTAAAATTCAAATCGGAGACAAAAATTTTAACGACCAAATGGCTGCAAATTTGTTAAATTTTCATTTCAAAAATGTTTGCAACGCTTTTCTGCAGTCTATGGTTGACCTACAAAAATGTTTTATACACCAAAATAACCGTTAATTGGTCACGAATATGATGAGATAGGAAAAGGGCAGATTCGAATAGAAATGATGGGATAAATTGACATTTAGTGAAAAATTTGATTTTTTTTCTTTTCAACCCTCTAACTCCTTAAAATTATATGACCACCTGTATATTTTATGCATTTAAATTATTGCTTACCAATTTTCCTTTCTATAGACACCTTAACTTTGAAAATCGGCCCAGTATTTTCCGAATTATAACGACTTTTGTTCTGATGAAATTGAAACTTTTTTGTTTTTCATGTGTTTACATGTAAAAAAATATTCTAAGTCGAACTGTCGTGGTTTGTGTCTTTGCTAAACGATTGATCATTGGTGTCATGTAAGATATATTCACACCAGTGTCCGATAGATGGCGCTGCTGTCATTTTTTTTTTGTAGAAATCAATTTACATACACCAATGGTGGTAATTTGTATCTGCTATTTTCTCATAGATGGCGCTGGCACCATTTCAACAACAGAATCTATTTTTTAGCGTGCAAAAATGGTTTATACATCAAAATGACTGCAATTTGAAGAAGTTTAGTTGATCAAAATGATCCCAAACAAGAAAATAAAAATGCAAGGAAATATTATTTTCATATTACGTTACAATCTTTCTTTATTCTTTTCCTTCATTTCCGTTTACACATCTATTTTTTACATCGAGAGCCTTTCCTAGTTGTTTTTTGTTTTATGAATTTATCTGGCATATTTTTTTTGTTGATATATACACTTGTATTTATGGAATCAATTTAGCGGTTGTCATTAACTTAAATAATTTTATTTTGTTTTAATTTCATTTCCGTTTCTTTTAGGTGTATATTTTTTGTTTGTTTTCTTGTTTATAATTTTAAATTTTAGCACATACATGCTCATAAATTGAATAATTCCTTTTTTAATACATATATAGGTATATATATATTGTGTATATATAATAAATAATTTAATTGTTCTTTTTTATTTATATTTTATTATAAATAATCCATACCTTTCCCTTTTTTGTTTTTCTTATATACTCACAATTACTATAACAAATAACATAGTTTTGTCTCTCATTTAAAATTTAGATAAACGATATGTTTATAAACTTAATAGCATTAAAAATATAATTATTTTTTTGTTATGTTTTTAAATATATATATATTTTTTTAAATTGTTTTTTGTTTATTTATTAAAATCAAATATACAGGACTTAATTAATTGTTTTGTGTTTAATTAATTTAGTTCAATTTTTCTTAGGTACACCTAAAAATTTTATACACATTGTTTAATCTTTGTTTGTATTTATTTTGTTTTATTATTATTTTGTATCGTTCCATTATTATTTTGTTTTGTTTTGGTTGAGTACGAAAGGCATGCACAGCTAGACGAATAGTTTATAGATACCTATTTTTTTTGTTTAATTATAATACATTTTGTATATTTTATTTTTCTTTCTTACCTACCCGGCAAAGTTGAATTTTTAAATTTTATTTAACATTTCTTTAAAGAAAAGATTGTTTTATTGCACATTTAACTAAAGTTACAGAAAGGCAAATTTAAATTATGCACATGAAGCTTTAATATTTTATTAAAAAAAATAATAATAAATAATATCTATAAAGCTTTATAGGCGTTTTAAATCAGGAAGACACATTTTAAATAATTTTTCCATTTTTTTGTTTATCTTTGGGAGAAAATTAAGAAATGTTTGCTAGAATCGGATAAAGTTTGATGTGATAAAAGTTTTTAAGTTAAATTTAATGAAAAATTTAAATACAAATTTATTTTTATTTTTTGAAATAAATTTGATGAGATTTAAATAAAAAATCATCTGTCAGTTGACTGTCATTTTGACTTGTTTAAAAAAGTGGGTCCCACGATTCTGTCTGTCTGTATTTCTGTCTGTTCTCGCCCTTAAGGCATAAACCATTGAATCGATTGAGTTCAAACTTGGAAGTTAGAGTTTTAAGCAAATTTGTGTTAGGAGTTTTTTTTTTATTTTTTTTTTAAAGATTAAGATAAAAAATAACAGTAGTCCAAATACAAATTGTTTGGCCAAAAACAGAAAATTCGAATATACAGTTAGATTTGTATGAAATTTTCTCTAAAATTCTTTTTCTTAACTTGGCTTCTTTCATATAAAAAAATTATATTTTTTATTGCTCCAAAAGCGTACCTGCTATATAACCGTTATTATGTTTTTAAAATTTCTCAGGAACTCATTAATCGATTTCAATAATTGTTTTTGTGAACAAAGTCTTTTATTGTCTTAATAATATTTAATGATAAGAAATGTCAAAA
The DNA here is from genome assembly GCA_951509635.1 of Eupeodes luniger. NCBI lineage: Eukaryota > Metazoa > Arthropoda > Insecta > Diptera > Syrphidae > Eupeodes > Eupeodes luniger. The sequence goes on along the minus strand of OX608073.1, from coordinate 99,726,376 downwards.
CTTTTTTTTGAATTAAAAAAAAAAAATATTTATTTTTTTTCAAAATTTAGTATCTCGAAGAGGGTCATAAAATTTTAAGGAAAATCAAATATAAAATGTATATTAATGCAAATAACTGCATACTAAAAATATTTTTAAACTTAAATTGACTAAATTTTATATTTAAAAATGAAATTAAAAAAAAAACGCTCTAAGGATTTTCGAACAAAATTTGAATAGCTAGTTATGTTTTTTTGAGAAATCAAGTGACATTTAAATTTTTGAAGATAAACTTATTTTGCATGCATATTTTAAGGTCTTAAATTATAGTTTTTATAATTGATAAAAATCAATCAACATTTTTTTTTATAAATGATAACAAAAATATGTGTCATCTCGAATATTTTAAGAAACCAAAAATTATATTACCTCCAGAATGATTTTATGAAGAATAAAGTTTATGAAATCTGGTAAAATTTTTGAGAAAAATCGAAGTAACGATTTGTTTCATAAAAAAATTAAAATCTAAAAAAAAAAAACAGTACTAAAAGTTGACAAAAATTGATGTTTGATTCGAATATCTTGGCTAAAATTAAATGTATTGCGTTCAACTAATTTTGAAATATATTGTTTTCAACATTTGATAAAATTTTGAGAAATATTAAATTGACAGTTTTTTTTTATAAAAAATAAGAACCTATAGAAAATACTACTACTGCTGTTCGTTGATAGAATATTTCGAGAATAGATTAGGCACTGACTTCACTCTATGCAAAATTGTCTTATTAACGTAAGATAATGTTTTTTAGAAAAATCCAATACCTAAATATTTTTTTGATAAGAAATAAAAACTTTTAAAAAATGCTGCTAAAATGCTGATAAGAATTGGTTTTCGACAAAAAATGTCTGGAACAGAAAGAGATATTGTAATTAAACTTTTTAGTCTAAGAGCTGGTAGCAAATTTTGAAAAAACGTCTTGGACACACACTTTTGTAATTTTTTCCTAAAAATCGGAAAAATTACCATTTTAGAAATCCTCGTCCTCGACCACGCTAACCTGCTAGAAGGTTAAATTTGGTATAATGGTGAGTATATCTACACATTCATATAAAGGAATTTTGGTTATCATTCCAATCCGGGTCTATATTTTATCATTTATGCAAAATATTGTTGCTAATTTTTAGTTATTTTTTTAAAAACATTAAATTACAACTTTTTATCAAAACACGAAAGCCTACAATAATAACAAAAAACTGATAAGAAATTGTTTTTGAGTCAAGTATTATAAGAATAAAGAAAGACATTACCTTGAATTTTTTTTAATTTCACACAAAATGTTATCAATGCTTTGTTAAAGTTTTAGAAAAATCGACAGACGGACACATACATATGGGAAGACATCAGTGTGGGTCGCATCCCAGCCTCTTTTTGTTTAAATTTAGCTCGTATTCGATTTGAATTTTTTTGCTTTGTAGTCAATCCTTATGAAGTTCTAGCCACTGTTTCATACAAATTTCACCATTGTGCATTTAGTTATTGAATTTGCAAACATCATGGCAGTTAAATTGTCCACAAGATTCAACATTAATCGCCAGGACAAGAATCATGAACTAAAAACACTGCATGACAACAACTACCCCCATCTTTTATTCAAATATTGAAAACCTTTATGTGGTATTGTGAAGCAGCTTAAACAAATGGCCTGTAATTAAAATTGGAGCGCCTTTGAAATTCAAATATAACAAAAAAAAATTAACCCAACTAATTGTAAATATATGTACTTCTTTCCTTCAATCCATTATTGTTTGGTGTGGAGGTACATATGTGTGTTGAAAAATATACCTAAACAAAAATTGTTATAAAATTGTAATCTAACATCTCACAATTATTATAAAATGTGCCTTCCACAGTTGGAAACTCTAAATTATAGGTAAATAAAAATAATGTTTTGTATGCCCTATTATAATAATTATTGTTTTTGCCTTCAACGTTTTATTTTTATATATTTTGCCACGAAATGCAAATCCCATTTCCGGCGGCCATATTCTTATACATATACAATTTACATGCATACATAGCTACACACACATATCAGCTATATCGTTATTCTACCTGGAAAATCAAAATATTCAATTTATTGTATTGCAGCTACAATGTTATTGTTAATGGTGGTAGGTGGGGGGAGGGAGGTTAATATAAGAAGAAATAAAGAATAAAAGCACTTTTACTGCCCAAGTTTAGCGGGACTTAGGAGTAATTCGGGTTCAAATTTTAACGCTGCTGCCGATGGCGTTGGTGGGGGTGGTATCAGTGTATTTCCTATCATACTACTACTACTAGTTGCCGCTGTTGCCAGATTTGGCGTTGTACGCGTTTTCGACTCTATGCTGGTGTTAATGGTGCTGCTGCTGATGCTTCCTGGCAGTGGTGGTGTTGCCAATTTCGATGTAGGCAGCAGCAGTAGATTCCCATTGTCTATTACCTGGCCAGGTAATACATTTGTTTGTTGTTGTTGTTGCTGGTATTGGGTCATCATTGCTGCCGTCGTTGTTATAGATGGCGCTGGTGATGATAATAGGGATGATGACGAAGTAGACGCTGCGTTGTTGTTGCTTGTTGTAGCTATTGCCCGAGTATATTTGTGGGGAGTCGATGGGGGTAAATCGAAATTGCTATTAATGGTTGGGGGTTGTGAATGCTGGACATGCAATGACATTGATTGTACTGCTGGCGGCGGCGAAAGTGTATTCGAGGACGTCGAGGGTAGAACTGATGATGTTGATGGTGATGATGGTGGTGGCGATAATCGAGGTGGTGTTTCTTTCGATGTTATTGGCGGCACCATCGTCGTCGTTGTTGTTGTTGTTGTAGGAGTTGTTTTAATCGTCATCGTCGTCGCCGTTGCTGTCGTTGTCGTCGGTGATGGCGGTGGTCGGATTGTCACGTTTCCCTTACTACTGCTGCTGTTGTTGCTGCTAGCAGTTGGATTTATAACCATTAGCGACGTTTCCATTAATAAATCACCGGATTCACTTGACGTTTGCGTCATTAGATGTTGCTTTTGTTGAAGTTGGTGCTGTTGATTTAGTGACAGTCTTTGTCGGGACAATTTACTAGAGGTTCGTTCTAATGGTGGTCGTTCATTGACAATATTGGTGGTGCAAGTTATCGGCACAACTACCATTGTAGTATTTTCATCTTCGTCATTTTCTTCGTCTTCGCTTATTTCACAAACATTCGTAGTATCGAGTTTTTTCATTTCCAATGGTGCTTCTAAAATGAAAATAAGCAATATAAATTAAAGTCAAAGAAAGTTATGTATTTTGTAGACCAAGCAATCAAATGATATTATAGGTGTTAGTACCCTCTGTTTATACCAAATAAAGTATGTGCATTATATTTAAATAATCGAAGGTATTCTTCGATTGGTATAATTTTGATTTCCTACTGCTTATTGTGGTCTATTTTTATTTTTATGATAACCATTCAAAATTGACATTAGCCTGAATATAAATGATTGGTATAAATAAATAAACTGGATTGATATGCTTGTTTTCATATTTACTGTCATATGTTTGGTATACAAATTACACACTTTGACCTGATTGGTATAAACATTAATTAAAAGCAAAATATAATGGATGCCAAGATTCAACAACTTTATCGAATCAATAAGACTACAGATTAAATGTATCATATGGATTCGACCAGATTATAGATACCAATTAGAGGAAAATTTATAAATCGTTACTTTCTAAGAAAGTGTGAGGCACTTATTTTCACAGATTATTTGATTCAAAAAGAATAGATATAGAAACGTTTTTTTTAAGAAATTGTCTACAAGCAACTTGGTCTAATTAGTATGGCTACCAATTAAAAGTAGCGTGTAGTGGATATGGATATGGAATTTGTTTATTCGACCAGATTATACAAATAAAATTATATCTTATGTATGTTATGCATGCATGAATATTTCATTAAAGTTTTCTATTCACTAATTGGAAATTCACCAATTTTTATTTTGAACTTGCTATACAGTTGGTGTTTTTTATTTTTGAATAAAAATAATTAAGTTTACATACCCACGATTTTTTCTGGTTCTTTGATGATAGGAACTACACGATTCATCGAAGGTTTTTGTTCGTTTTGCATGAATAACGATGTTGTAGCAATTTGGCGTAATGCTTCCATGCCTTCGTTGAGCATTTTACTATTACTTCTTTTGTGAGTGATGGGATATTTCTTTAAAACAAAAATAAGCACAAATTAAAATTTCTTTGTTATTTTTTGGAAATTTCTATGATTTTATTAATTTACCGGTGCACTATTAGGTCCTCTAGCTATTGATACACGTTTTGATTCACCACGCAACAATGAAGTTGTATGATCAGCATCAACTTTATTACCTTGCTTTTTACGAGCTTTTTTGCTTGACGATATGCAATGCGATGGACATATACAAAATAATATTCGTAAAATGCAACAAATTAATCCGATACCTGAAGTGAAAATTTAATAGTTAATTAACATAAAAATAAAAATTAAAAAAAATAATTGCAAAGTGTATTACGAGTATGTGTGTAAATTTAAATTTATACTTGCCTATTAATGAAGGTCCTATAAGTCTTAATTCCACAGTTTTGAACCCTTTTTCGCCGGTTCCTACAAATGCTATCACTAATCCAAGTGCTATTGTACCTAATCCAACGTATAGGAAGGCATTCGCAAATGTGCTAGGTCCCCTTAAAACGCCCAGAAAGTCTTCATCGTCCGATGAGCCACCAAGAGATGCATCTTGTATCTTTATTTGATTTTTGTTTTTAAAATAACAAACAAATATATTTTTTATTAGAAAATTGGTGTTTATTTTTTGTAAACTATTTGTAAATTTGTCTTTTATTAAGTTTTATTGCATAAAAAAACACAAAAATTGTACCTTTTAAAACATAGAATTATTACAAAAAAAAAACACTCACTCGATTTCGTTTCACCCATCTTCGATGGCAGGCAGTTGGATTGTTATCCTGGACACTGCAACGACGACCGCGTTCCAGCCATGCTGCTCGACCCTGTGCGCACTATATTTGTTTTTGAAAAAATAATAAATTTACAAATAAAAAAGAGAAGAAATTTAGAAAGCTTCTTATATTTATATTTCATTAAATTAAATTTATATTTTTGCAAAACCAAAAAACATAAACCAAATACAAAAAAAAATATAATAATAATATATATATAAAGTTATTTACGACTTCCAAATATATGGCGGAATAAAACACATTCCTAAAAAATTTCGTTACACAGGGTGACACAAAATAATTTAAAAAAAAAAGAAAATTAAAATTAAAAAAAAAAAAACGAAAAAAAAAATTATTATTAAACTGGAAACGATGAAATGTTAAAAAAACAATTATTTTGTTTTCAATTATAATTTTTTTATCACACCAAATGGGAACAGTAAAAATTAAAAAAAATAAAATATAATTAAATTCGGATCATGCATGGATAAGATATATAAGAAAAAGTTCTACAAAAGGTAACATTTCTAGTCAAAAAATTGCAATTTCAAAAAACACCAGGAAAAATATGTCCTCATGCTTAAAAAAATAAACTGCAAAAAACAAAATTCTATATATTGCGCTTAACACATACACAAGCACAAAAGCCACACACACACAGCCATAGGTATACAAAAATTCTCTAAACATAACGAAATTCTACTCCCGTGTGAATGCAGGGTTGTTATACATCTCTATAAGTATTTTATTATTGTTTTATCAAATTAGTCCAAATATTAAGTGGTACAAATATCTTTTTTGTCCCCAATGACCTAAATTGCCTCATGCAAAGAGAGTACATATAAAAATACACAGAGTGTAGGTACTAATACTTTCTATATATCTAAGACCCATAAGCCCTCCCTTTTCCCATCATAAAGCAGAAGGAGGTTAGGTAGGTAAGGTAGGTGGGGTACTATAGACTGGTACTGCTGACCAGACCATAACTGAAAAGGTTATTCTTGTGTGCCTACTTATACTTATGTGTAGGAAGTAGGTAGGTATATAGAATATAGATATAGAGTGTGTCTTTGCATGTGTAAAATCTATTATACTCTTTTTCAAACTAAACAGTACAGTGATGGAATAGGCGGGTGGGTGATTTAGGAAATCGCATCTTTTGTGTATGAACGAGGAAAAGATTTAGACAACAAAAAAACGAAAGAACTTATATGTACGAGTATGTTAGAGAATAGGAAGTTTTCTAATTTTCAAGTTATGGAGAACGATAGATCCTAAATGTCAAGTGGATGAAGTGCATTTTTCCGCATATGAAAAACAAAACAAAATTAAAATAAAGAAATAGAATACATGATGATAAGCCTGATGGAAAAAAAAAAACACGAAATGCGCATTTTTGTCTGGAATCGAGATGAGTTTATTAGTTTTGTTGCATTCCCAAAAACATCAGTAAAATTTTGTTATTTACCATCATTGAAGCATACTGCCTCTGCCGGCCATGATGCGGCGGCGGCCAAAACCACAAACAAATCAACAAAAAATCCTTGAAATTTCTCAAAAATGTTTTTGTGTTCTTATCGAAGGAATAATATCTGTCTTATAGTTTCTTTTTATAAACTTTATACCTATAGGTATGTATGTTTGCCTAAATACACAAAAAAGGCCCATAAGTAACAGGGTATATAATAAATCTCTATAAACGTACATTATAAGAAAAATATATAACTTTATATACAAACAACAACATGTCGTTTTGTGGCATTTTGTTCAAGGATATTTGGTCAAAATGTCAACTGAATTTCATTTATTTAAAATGTCATCTTCTTCTTGCCCTTGTTTTCTTTTTGAGTGTGAAATTTTTCATATACCTAATCCCTAGTGTCTTCTATGTACTTATGTAGTTATTTTATATTGCAACGACATTATTTAATTATTTAAAATAATGCGGACTTTTTTTTATCCAAAGAAAAACAAAAGAAAAGGGGAAGGCGAGTGCAATATTTTGAATTCTTAGTGAAAATTGAAAGAAATCACACTTCCTTTTTTATATAGAATATAATTTACCTAAATATTCAATTTTGCTATAAAATAAAAAATAAGTTTATTTTATTTATTCTCGCATCTTTAAGTTTAGCCACAACCTAGTAATTTACACCACTCTGCGTGTGGCTAAAAGTAAGTATCCTCTTTTGTTGTTCTATACGACCGACGACCAACGACGACGTTAGCCCATCATATAAAACTAATGACTTGAGGCAAAAATCGATCGGTCCTTGAATAAAAAAAGGAAGGCGGTTAGGCAGGAAGGCATAAGGAAAAGGATGGGTTTTTGTTTGGTGGGAGTGGATATATAGAATACATGAAAAGTTGTTAGAGAAAAAGAAAAATCGCCTTCGTTATTTACCTTTTGTGCCACGCAAATCTGTCATGCTTCATACTCTATATGGTGTGTTTACACGTTGATGATGAGCAAAGAAGAAATGCATACCTATCTACACACAAAAAGTGAAGACAAATAAAAAAAAAAAAAATGTTACGTATACGCCACCTCAGCCATAGGATGAATTTTTATTTTATTTTTGTTTGTGGGAAATCACACTTTGCCGACGTGCCGTGGCCCGTGTGGCAATGATTTATAATATTTGCGTTCTTGGGTTCTTTTCCTTTTCTCGCTTTTTGGTATGATAAAGAGATCGAAAGGTTACTACCAATTGGGCGAACGATGTGTCATTATTTTCTTTTTCTTTTTATTTTTTTTTTCAAATGAAAAGAGGATCCCTTATACTATTGTATTCACGCAAAAATAAAAATGCTAATAATAATAATAATAATGAGTTTGTATTAGTGGAATATAGTTTTTGGTTGTGGTAAGAGACGCACCTTTCTTCTTCACGTGTGGTGTATCTTTTCTCACGCTGCTGCTAAAGGCTCTTAAAACGAAAAATATAACACACATTTATGTACATAAGTACATCCTTGACCTTGACACTGCGAGTCATTGTGCTAATTTGTAACAATGTAACACAAAATTTGTATTTTTGTATATATTTATATTTTTCTTGTTCTTAGTTGGTTGGGTTTAGCTTTTGTAGGCATATATGTATGCTTCACACACGTGTAACAAAACAACGGAGACAATAATAGCATGAAATTTTTCTGCAGACACATTTTTCTGTAGGGTATATAATGTGGATACCAACAGCAAAACAAAAATAAGATAAATAAAGCAATTATGAAGAATTTGTCAAGAGAACCATACATATACTGTGTATGTCAGCAAGGTCTTTTGTAAATTATGTGCAGTTTAAGAAATTTCATTTTTACTACCTGTTGTCTTACGGCTTGGTGTTTCAATAAAAAGCAATCAATATAATATGTATACATAATCATTTAACAATGAACTAATTAGCATAATTTGGCCTTTTGGAAGTAGTATGTTAAATTTGGACTGTGAAGCAAAAGTTGAAAACCAGATTTTAAAGTGAAGTTTCACATTGGGCGCCAATTATTATAAATATGTAAACTCTTCTTGGTGATTTTAGTAATCGTGACAATTTTTAGAAAGTTAGTGGATTAGGGATTAATTTCAACTTATGTGTTATCAGAAAGAAGAAGAGGTCAAGAATTCTGTAAAAAGGCTCAAACAAAAGCCCCGGGAGCCGATAACATATCAGACGAGATGTTTCAACATGGCGGGCCAGCTTTATATTTAACAGTTCATGAAATTATTGTGCACGTATGGGAACATGAAGAAACGCCAGAAGAATGGCGAAAAGGTATTATATGCATGCCCCATGCACAAGAATGGAGATGTCAAAACGTGCAGCAAGTATAGAGGTATCACGTTGTTGAGTACCGCCTATAAGATACTCTCTTCTATCCTACAAGATCGGATAGCCCCATACACTGAAACAATCATCGGATAATATCAGTGTGGCTTAATTTCTGACAAATCAACAAAACGATCAGTTAACCTTTAGAGAGGCGATGGAAAAATATCTAGAATTTAATATAACAACTTACCATCTGTTTATGGACTTTAAGGCCACCTATGAAAGTGTAACCAGGGTAGAATTTTACAACGTCATGAGAGAATTCGGCATCCCAAATAAATTGACACGACTATGTAGGTTGACCATGACCAATATAACAAGCCTGTCCCCTCTCTAATCTGACGTTGGAGAAAGCAACCCGTGACTCTGACACTTCAACAAGAGGGCCATCTTCACCAAGTTCAGTCAGATACTGGTTTACGCAGACGACATCGACATCATCTGGAGAACCGAACAAGCTGTATACGATTCCTTCACCCAGATCGAGCAAGCGGCACAAAATCTGGGTTTGCAAGTTAGTGAAGGAAAAACGAAGTAAAATGGTGGCGTCGTCGACTGCTAGAATAACAATTGGTCAAACAATCAAGGTGGCGGAGCATGAATTTGAAGTAGTTCAATCCTTTAAACACCTTGGGTCATTAGTAGCAGCCGATAACAACATAGAAAAAGAAGTACGCCAGCGGCGGCGGTTGCTCGAAGCCAACAGAGCTTACTTCAGTCTGTCAAAGCTTTTTAAATCCAGAAACCTTATCGTAACTTCTTTCTGTACAGGACGATGGTTCTGCCAGTACTCACATATGGATCCGAGACCTAGGTGCTTAATAAAAGCCACTCCAACCTCTTAGGCGCGTGTAAGAGAAAGGTCTTGCGGAGAGTTGTTGGCCCCTTACGTGTGGTAGGACAATTTCGCTACAATCAAAAAATGTATGCAATCTAAAATTAAAAGCTGATATTTTGACAAAAAATTAGCTCGGTAGACTCCGATGGGCTTGACACCTAGCTCTTATGAGTGAAGAGGAACCAGCTCATAAAATCCTTTGTAGTACATTTCATAGTAGGCGACAGTATGACAGACCATGCTTAAACGCTGGAGATATGGCGTAGACCAGGACCCTCGAAGCCTTAGGGTACGCAGCTGGATGGCACCAGCTAGCGATCGGCGGGTTAAATGGAGAGACTTGTTGAATGAGGTCAGGACCGAATCTCGGTTGTCGAGCCGACAATGATGATGTAATCAGAAAGAATAAATTAGGCTTACAACTTCGATGGTTTTCTGTACATTTTTTTGTAAACTCAATCGTTGTACTGAAGATACCACACGGTGGACGAAGTAAATTAAGTAAGCATTCGCTTACCATAGATTTTTACTTCTAACAAAGAAAAATTCGAAAAAATGATTAAAACTATGTTTTCTTTGAAGAATATATGTTTTCTGCTAATAAATTGCAAACAAATCCCTAAAATTAAAAAAAAAATGGTGATTCCATTTAAATATGAAAAAATGAGTTTATTTAGTTAGTCATGATCATGTTTTTAACAGTGAAAAGAAATTTAAATACAAAATGGCGCCCAATGTAGAACATTAATAAAGCATTTGAAATAGCTTTAGAGGAATGCTTTTACCCAAAATTATTCTATCAAATTTTATAATCGACTATAAAAAAGTATGATCATCATAACATCCTTTTAAAAAGTGAATTTTATTTGTCTATCTCATCAAAACTGCAAAATTTTGCCTATCAAACAAAATCACTTAGTTACATAAATGTAAACAAGCTTTTTATCATAAATTAATACACACATGCATACACCTACATTTTAACAAAACATTTTCTATTTAATTAAGTTTCCTTCCGCTTGTTTAAATTTTCTGTTGATGTCATAAAATGTTCCCTCTTGATTTATTTTCATATCAAGTAGGTACCTTACTTATACACAAAAGTAAGCAAACTTGAACAAATTTACATCATGATGGCTTCATTCGGCTGCTTTTATGTGAATGAATTAATTTAAAAACCTGATAAGTACTTGATTTAGAGACGCGCAAGTGCCCTTCTAAGTAGCTATGTCTTACAACATTTATTTTTTTCTACTCTTATATTTCAAGCTACACGGTACATAACCTACATTTTTAAATGAACTTTAAAATATCCTTATACAAAAATCTCCCTTTTTTTATTTTAAAATAGAATTAGTAAATAAAATGCACCTAAAGGTATTTGAAATAGAACTTTTTTTCAAGTTTTAGAATTAATTTAATGTTTCTGTCTATATAGGTATAAACAGTCTTCGAATAGGTACGCTCCTATTTTATTTTGCATATAAGCCTTTTCATATAATTTTAAATTCTTTTAATGAGTTACTTAACAAACATGTGCAATTCCTGCCTTTTTCTAAATCTTTATTCAAAAACCAAGCATTTAGGTTTTTTTTTTACTAAATATTAAATTCTATGCCGAAATTACTATTGAAGAAAAGAAAAAAGTAAATAATGCAAAATATAATAATAATTACCAAGGACAAAACGTAAATGTTACACATATCAAAATAACAACATACCGTATAGGGCACCCTTAAACACGACGACCGCGACGTTCGTCGGGTGAATTTCTAAAAGATATTTTAATTTTTGAAAAGAAATAATCCTTCTGTTTTTCTCATTCGCCTGCATAACTTATTTACAAAAAAAAGAAAAATAGACGACTTCATTCAAAGTCAAGTGCATCATGGTCCTACACCTTCTCTGCATAAAAAAGAAAACTCTACTGGACGGTAAATATAGGCTATAGGAACCGCATTATAGTGATAGAAGTATATAGTGATGACGGAGGATAATAATGATGGAGGTGACGATGATGACGATACATTCAGGAGTTCAGGAGTGGATTTAAGTTAAGTTTTTTGAGATGTTAACAAGAGTACGTGACTCTTTTTGACTTCATATAGTTCTCAAACTTAATATGGGTAACAAAATTGGTAAATATTTTTAAAAATCTAAACGAAACTCATCAAACTGTTACTTGAATATATGTATATTCAGTTTTTTTTTAATTAATTTTAATTCAAAATTAATTCTAATTTAAATCAGTATGATTTTAATCATTACCGAATTACATCATCAGTGAACGAGTGAGTGATTCGAATTAGTGATCGAATGAACGAGTGACTACTTCGGGATGATTGCACTCGTAGTGCAACGCATATTCTCGCTTTTTGAAGTTGTAGTATTTACATTGACTTTATTGGTTGAAAGACGAGATTTTTAGAATTCGTTTTATTTATTTTTTTTGGAAAAAGGATTGAAAAAAATGGATAATTTTCTTTATCAAGCTATCGGGATGTAATAATATCAAAAATTATGTTTGCGTTTATTTAAGCTTAGTTTTAACAGTTTTCATAGAAAGTTATACGGACCAAGCTAAAACGCTTGAAAGAAAAAAGGAATCCAACATAATTAAAAAATTCTGTTTAAGAATTCAAAAAATACCATGTGTGAACACAATTAACATAACATATTATCCTTTACAGTTTCATTAAAAGTTTCAATCTGAACAAATACTTTTTGGTATGGGTTTCACCTCGGAATGAGAAAGCTGGAAATGTGTTTATACCTTCGCTTTGGTATTCTAAACATTGTCTACAAAGTCTCATAAAATATCGTACGAGTCGCAAGTTATTGAAAGTGATTCGTAATTATCTTCGTTCCTATAAATCCAATGATGTTAGAACTTTTACAGAAATTGTCAAGGATAAAATTTGCTAAAATGTTTGTTGGAATCTTTTATTTTTTCATATGGTCAACCGTTTCAGACACTTTTTTAAATTACATTTTTGGTGCATAAATTAAAGTTTATGAAAAAAAAACATTGTATTTGAAATACCGAAATTTTTAACTAGTCTTTAATCTTCCTTCAAAAAGTATAGCATCGCTTCAGCATATTAACCATTTCTATTTTCAAAAACAAAAGTGGTTAAGATATTATTTAGAACCCCAGGAACGGGAGGGGTGTTCAAAAATGTATTCCTAAATACCTATAATGTCCCACTTCTTTTTAGAACCATATCGTAAACCACATCTTTTCTTTCAATTACAAAACACCATTTTAAGTCATTCATCTGAAGCCAGTCATAAAATGTTGGTAATTGGCTCTAGCAATTAATTTTAAGCACCCAGTTTTATTATTGGGGTTCTAAATCATTACCATATTTGTATTTTATAATAGGCAATGTTTAAATAAAATGTAAGCTTATTCATTTAAGAAAAAGTACTTATTTTGTACTAAGTTTATTTTGTGCGCTATTAATTTTATTTCAATGTCTCCGGTTGAAATGGTTGAACATGTGAAAAATTGTTGAGACAAATTTTATGCTTAATAGTTTTTGTAAGTGTTAACACCATTGGACCTTTGGCAGCGGAGATAGTCACGAAAAAGTGGTTCTCGCGACTTTTGGCGGTCCATAACTACTACACGGACACGAGATTATGTGAGACTTTTTACACAATGTTAGAACACCGAAAGGAATGCATAAGTAAACTACTACAACAGCAGTTCCTTACTCCTTGCAGTTAGCTTAATTTGGTTTAAATATGATCTAAAAAGAAAATAAATTCAGTAAAAATAAACTTAAAAAAACGGGTTTTTAATTTTGAGGTTTCAAAAGTATTTCGCTGGAATTCGACATCTGTCAAACTAAGTTGTTAAACCATTTTTTTTGTCCAGTTGAAAGTTAGGTCTACATATTAAATGGATCGCTTAACTATCGCACAACGCTTAAAATTTGTTCAAACCTACTACAAAAATGGTGATTCTGCCACAGCCACATATCATGCTTTAAGAGGAGATTATGGTTTACATAATCGTCCAACTACGTAAGCAATTGGCTAAATTGTGAAGAAATTTGAAGAGACTGCATTGGTTACAGATATTGTAAGGTTTGTGTATCATAGTTTCGCTTGTACCACTGAAAATATCGCTGCTGTAAGTGAAAGACCCGAATGTGTCGATTCCTCGTCGTTCTCAGGAATAAGGACTGTCTTACGGCCTATTAGGTATTTTGCATTTGGATCTACACCTACATACATCCATATAAAGTCCAGCTCACACAATAACTGAAGCTGACTATTCACAACGTCGAAGATACGTCGAATGGGTGCTTGAACAACACCCTGTGGACGGCGATTTTTCAAACTAAATTTTCTTCAGCGACGAAGCACATTTCTCACTCGTTGGGTATGTTTATAAACAAAATTGTCGTACGAGTATTTGGGGTTCTGATTATCCTCAAGTGATTGAAGGGAGGCCATTACATCCACAAAAGTCACTGTTTGGTGTGTTTTTTGGTCCGGAGGTGTGATTGGACCTTACTTCTTCGAAAACGACGGTTTAACGACTGTCACCGTCAATTCGGAGCGTTATGGTCATATGATAACCAGTGTTGCCGGAGAAAAATATAAGAAGGGAGTACTGAGGCCAGAAAAGGGGAGTATTTTGAAAAAAATAGGAGTACATCATTTTTAGTCTTCAAAAATATCTTCGGCACACATTTTTGTAACTTTATTTAAACGAAATCATCAATAAGAATAAAATCATCAATACAGACAAAAATCAATAAAAAATTCACTTGAATAAAAAACAAAGCATAAATAAATAAATTTCAATTCTAATAACAATAAATAATAATAATAAAGCTGTCCTTTTGCAGATATGTACATAGCTTAATTCATAGTTATATTGTTTTAAGAACTACAATCAGGCACTTATAGTCACCACAAAATATGTATTAAATACATTAAATATTAGTAGGTTTGCAAAAAGCAAGGTATTTTGATTCATATTTTATGGTAAGTCTAACAAAAATATAAAAAAACAATAACTATTTTTTATATAATTTCACAAGCTGTTTGGAAGGATTCCATTTGCAGCAATCAACTCCATTTAATAATTCCTAACTCATAATTGCATGCAACGTATTTACCTCCAATCTGTCCCGTTTTTTATCTTTAATGACAAAAAGTTGGGAAAAAACTCGTTCTGCAGCTGTACTTCTGTAAGGAAAACTTAACAAAGCACTTACAAATTCTTTTGTAAAAGTGTTTCGTTAAGAACATTTTTTAATAAAAATATTTACGACCAAAAAGTTTCTATTTCCAAGGTTTTAGGAACCATTGTTTGGTTTAGTAGTGTTCGCTACTCGATGTCAAGATTTTCAATTTCGTTTTCATTGATCAAATCCGGAATCGATGATATAATTATTGTGGTTGCACTTTCTGCTAAATTTAAAGGGTCAATGCCTTGAATACATTTCAAAATTTCGCAATCAAAATCGATACGTTGTGAAATTTGCACACATAGGGTTTTATAATATTCTCGACAAACAACTTTAAATTCAAGTACTTGTCTTACTTCAATTTTATTAACTTTAATAAAAACTTCAGCCTTAGCCCCAACGTATACAGATTCAATGTTTTTTAAATATTCATCAGAAAAATTCGGATTAGAAAGAAAATCGTCGCTTAAAAACTCCGATTTAAGAAAATTTTGTAAGATAGTCTTGTAAAAAGTTTTAATATTTGGTAAGAATTCATGAATGAATTAAATATGTTTCGGTTGAGTTGACACTTTTCATTACAGCTTGCTGCAAGTATAGGATATTTTAAGACTTTAAAAAATAGGAGTACAAATGCGAAAGGAGGAGTACGGGAGTACGCAGCTGTTGAAAGTAGTACAATACTCCTATGGGAGTACTTTTGGCAACACTGATGATAACCGACTTTTTTTGTGCCTGCTATTGAAGAATTCGACTTGGAGAATATGTGGCTTTGTTGCAAGAGACCGTGTTTATGCAGATTAACGATAAACCTTTAACTCTTGAGCACTTAAAAACAAACATTCGTCAAGTTATGGCTGACATACCGCACAATATGTCTCAAAAAGAGGTCGAAAATTACCTCAAAAGAATCGATGCTTGCAACAATTCACGTGGTGGTAATTTAAATGATGTAGTATTTCACACATAATGTCAACGTTCAAACTTTATATTAAAAAAGAAATATCATGAAAAAGAATAATTTATATGTATGTGTTTTATTTACGTTTACCTTTGAAACCGCAAAAAGGATAACACTGTATTTTTAAAACCAATTCATATCTGTTGTGCAAAATCATTAAGCTGTTTGACTTGCGAGTGAAAATTAGTTCCATAGCGAATGAGAAAATACAAAATAATTGTACTTGACAGCTCGATAACATTAGCCGTAATTCCAAATTCAAACAATTCAGTCACGTATGACTCGATGACTGATGGGGTAATTCGGCCCCAGTACCAGTAGAGTTTTCCTATCAACACTAAAGAGAGTTTAATATTAAATGTTTTACCGATTAAGAGAACTTAAAGTATTAAATTTTGTTCGAGATAATCTTATTTAACGTAAGATTTTATGGTTTTTTTAAGTTCTTCCTAAATTAGTCGCCCCCTTAAAAGCTTCATTATCGGAAGCCATCCTGAAAAAAATTGCTTTTTGAAACGGTGATGTTGATGATATTCTTCCTTTTCCATACTTCTTTTTTATATTATGTTTTTTATATATTTCCAAAGGATTTTCCTAGATGTCAATCTGTGGAGGTTGATCCCCTCTTTAAAGAAAGAAAAAAATTGTATATATCCTGGTGCTACTATGCTGCAAGGTGGAACATACCGACAAAAATAATAACAATGTAGAAAAATGAAAAAAAAAGAAAGGAAAACGAGAAACAAGAAAAAAAATAAGGACTAGGGGCAATGCTAAAGCTGTTGATAGTCGAACCATGGACAAAATAAAACCCTGGCATAGATTTCAGTAGGATACTATACTTTTAAAGAACCGAAAGGAGGCTATTTGAGAGTAAAAAGAACAACAACAAAAAAAGTTGGTTATATGGGTGTTTTGGTAGAAAATGAAATTCCGTTTTGCACCCATCCTGTGGTGTATACATATATTCGTACATATGTATATGGATATGTATCTACAAATGTATATATGCATGTTTATATGTATGTAGAATGTGTTTCTTATTTTTTTTTAATGAAAATCCTTTTTATTTTTGCTGTTTGATATAAGCAATTTACTTGATGCTTTTGTCGTTCAAAAACAGATATACCTATGCAACAACAAAAACTGACTACCTTTTAGTTGGTCTTATGGGGATTTTATGATTGTTATTTTGAAAGATGATTGCTTGTTTTTAATTAAGCACCATCATCACCATTTGTTTATTTTTTTTAAGTAATAAAAAATTGATATAATTTGTAACGGGGTAATGCTATTTGCTTTACATTAAGAGGAAGTCAGTCAGGAAAATTGTTTATTTTTTCACCACATCACGTGTAAGGATTTTATTTAAGTTTTTAAATAGTTTAAGGGTTTTAAACAATTTTCAACATCCTGAATAGGGTAAGTTTGGCTGGTTTGGTGTACAAATAATAAAATTAAAATGAGGAGTCAACAGATTAAGAATTCCGAAAAAGTTGATTTTGTAAATATGTGGACCAATTTGACCAATTTATTTATGTTAGAATTATTTTGAAATGTTGTTTAAGCTGATTTATAAACTATAAAGCTAAAGCTGAAAATTGATCAAAAACAAATGACGGGGTTGGTGAAGGCGTGTACTATCCTAACAGCTAAAACTATGAATCTCATTCCGCTTTCCCAATAAATATAGCGTATTTCAGGCGGAATTTTTGGCGATAAAAGAAGTCTTGCCCAGGCTTAAAGAAAAACAGATAACAACGTCTGAGATCCGATTATTCATATTTTCTCAGATAGTAAGGCCGCTATCAAATCTCTGGACTCTGTCTCAATAAACTCTATAACAGTCTATAACTGCCGATCATCTCTGATGGAGATGGCACAACAGTTTAACATTCACCTTTGCTGAGTGCCGGGCCATACAGACATTCAAGGAAATTGTAAGCCAGATGCATATAGACTCGATAATCGTTGTCATAACCGGGCATCGTCTAATAGGAAAGCAGGCGTATTCTCAAAAGATTTTGAAGAAGCTGTATGGATGAAAAAAAGGAGGAAACAGTTCTTCACCTCCTCTGCACATGCCCTGCTCTAGCTCAAAAACAAAGTTTTCGGTGTTTATTACTTTAAAATAAAATGTACATATTTAAATTATCGATCAATACTTATTTGTATGTAAAATAACAATTCTAGAAACCAGAAACTTAAAATGGCTCAATTTGAAAAATAAACTTACGAATAATAATACGAACTGTTATTGAATTGATAAAATACTTGTTACAGTAAGTGTTTGATTTTTGAAAAAGTTCTTCCTAGCTGAACAAAATATTTGAAAAAATTGCATTCTTTTCCAATAGTCTTAAGTGATACTAATTTCCGAAAATATTTGTTGGTTCAACTTAAATCTTTATTTTTTACAAAACATTTAATAAATCTTCGGTCAAGAGTACAAGAAAAAAAAATTTGGAAGAAACCTCAGAGTAAAGACTGTCAAACATTCCAAAAACAAACAAAGATAAGATGGCAATTTATTTGAAATGAAGTAAATTTTAAATCAATAACAGATTTCCGGTAAAAAAAAAAAAACATCAAATAAAATCTGAACCTAAAGTTTAAGATTTCGATACTATCTTCTATATCTTCAATAATGGTATACGATCCAACCCAAAAAGAAAAGGAAACGTGCAACTAGTAATTTTCTCCAAAGCTTCATTTCCTGAACAGAAATCAACAATTTCCTTTTCTCATTTCACATACTAAAAAAAAAAAAAAATTCACCGTCATGCTAAATAAACTTTTATTCATTGTGCAATAAATGTCTTAATTTTCAATAAGAAGAAATTCTTTGCCAACAAAATATTCGTCCGTCCTATATTCATCTCTACATACATAAATAACACTAACAACGGGGAAAAATAAGATCCTTTTAAACAATATAAAACTCACATGCCGCCAGCGCATGTAGTCTCGACAAACTGTGTAATGTGTATGTAGCCAGAGACACAGTCATAGCCATCAAGGCTCAAATTCAATATACCTATAATGAAGAAAGATTCAGAGAAAAAATTCATCTCCAGACAATTTGAAGAACAAGAAATAAGAAAACATCTGTCCATCATCATAAAAGCAGCAGCAGTGAGCGCGATGAGGACTATATAACGTCACATAGAGATATGAAGGGAAACATTCACCATTATCGTTTCCGAGGATTTCTTTTTACAATATTAGACTATGCCTTATGCAGAAGCTTAGCTATTGTTCGAAAAAAAGTTTTCACCCAACTTTTTAAGTCTGTACGAAAAGAATTTTCTAAGATTATTATTTTCATTCTCATTCTATATATCCGTAGTTCTATAATATTCTTGGTTTTTCTATTTATCCACACCACCAACACCATTCTTGACCATGACTTCTAACCGCATTTAATTTTACCAGTGCATACAGAGAATAAAAACCAATAAGGAAAGATTTTAGTAGACTGTATAGTGCAAGAGGGTTGCCAGAGTTATTTTGAAAGCATCTAAAATTGTGTGAAAACAAAATAAACTTACTCTTATTTAGTTTTTGAAATTAACTATGAAGTATAAGTTAGTAAACATATAGACTCTTTGCAAGGCATATTCGGAGTTCTAATTAACATCACAAGTGTGGCAACCCTAAAAAAAAGTTTTCAAAGAACAACCTTCAAACTATATTTCCATCAGATCAACAATATTGATTAAGCGATTTAATATTTTCTTTTAAAATCATATAATGGCTTTTGTTATATTCATTTTCGGATGTCACAATCACAGAATTATTGCCCTTGTATAGATCGCACCAATGGGATTTTCTTTTAATAAAACCAAACATACATACAAACAAATAGTTCAAAATAATACCATTACTGAAATGAAAAGAATAATTTTTGTATTCACTTGTTTGCATGGAGGATAATGTAAATTATTCTTCTCACATATCTTTTGGAGCAATATTGAAAAATGTAGACAATACCGTTGTGGATTGACATTGACGGATTTATTCAGAGAAAATGAGTACTTGTTATGTACAATATATTATTATTTTCCAGTAATTTTATTAGTTTTATTCAAAGGAAATAATAACTGTACTTTTAGATGAAAGTCTGACGGCCAATTTTTTGACTAAGTTCTAATTTCGAAAAATCGGTTTACTAATGAATTAGATTGACATTGAGGGATTTATTGATTGATTAATATTGATTGGGCTCTAACTTACTTTATTATTTCATCAAGTTCTCAAGCGTTAGAATTCTGATATAGAACTTCTGAGTCTGAGATAGAACTTCGATTCATCAGACCCTCAAATTTAGAGGTCTAGGACATTAGAATTCGGTTCAGCAATGGTTTTACTTCTTTTAAAGGCCTAATGTAAAGATTTATTCCGGTTTTTGATTTAGTTAGACCACAAGGACATATAATGTGCAATATTAAAATATTTTTAGAAAATATATAAACATATGGACGGTTTGCAAAATGTCATAAATATAATATAATATAATGTAAAATATTGTGGACCTGACAGTTTCATATTTATGCATTTAAAGCCATTAAACGATTTACTTATCGTGCACTTTAATTTAGTTTTATATATATTTTTCAAATCAAAAGGCGGGGGGACATTATACATAAATAATGACCACGATTATTGAGTCAGCAGAAAAAGACATAAGACTATTTAAAGTATGCCGAAGAAGTAACATCCAATTTAAGATATTCAATATTCCAATAAACAAAATGACCATATTAAAGTGTAGATAAATATGTTTATAGAATGACAAGACGACCTTTATAAAATTATGTGCATCTGAAGAAATATTTAAAAATACTAAACTTTTATCAATATTGTTGTATTTATGTATGTATCATCTGAAAAATAATCTTCAGGCTGAATCACTTAACAAACGATTTCGTGAAACTTTTCAATATAATAATTTCTATCATTGTAAATTGCATGCATCATATGATATTCTAGAGATTGCAGGATTTTAATATCTGAATAAATGATTCCAAATTTCAAGAAACAGTGGAAAAAATGAAATCAAAAACAATTTCTTTTGATCTTTAATCAAGTAAAGATGTTCAGTGCAACACGAAAATGTGTACATTTATTAAAAAAGATCAATTTTTAAAACACCAATCTTAGACGAAATCATCATCAATTTTCATTTAAAAAAAAAGTGAGGATATCAAAACTAAATCTTAATAAATGTCAGCTCCAACGAAAACTGAAAGATTTTTTAAATATTGTTCGTAAAATGTCAGAATATTGAGTCAGAATTAGCTACGGTGTGGTGCTACAAAAATATCAAAAAACATGTTAAAACTCAGTCCCATTCAACTGATATCTTTAATATCTAGAACTCAAAACCAAGTTCTACAGATATGACTAGATGTGAAAAAATGCTCGAGTTCAAAATATTTTTGAAAATAAGTTCAAAACATAAACCGAGAATTACTAGATAGAGCTTTTAAATTATTTTACAACTTCGCCAAGAACTTGGCCGTTATCATATAATAAACCTTTAAGCTTCGTGTTTGAAGTTATATCGCTAGTAGTGAAAAGAAGTTTTCTGTGACTGATTAAAAGTTCTGTTGTGAGTTTCAGAATACCAATTGATATCTGATCAAAATTAAATAAAAGTGTTTCCATAAGCGCCCCATTTTAACTTAAGGGGCCTTTTTGCCTACTGCTTTTCCCTGAGTTACAGAATAATCCATTCATGTATCTACATATGTCGCGCACCATAATGTAAAGATGTTCCTTATTTCAATTCAGAACAAAAACCTAAGGAAACGGAATTATTATTGTTGAAAGAAAGATTGACTGCACGAGTGAGTACTTCATCGAGTGAGGTGCATTATTCAGATACAAATAAATAAGAATGCATGGAACAAAAAGAAAAATATTGTACATACATAGATACGGTTTTATGTAGTTTGTTTTTGTTCTTGTATTTAACTTGTTTAATGCAGGTTTTGATGTACGAGTGTTTTCCTTTTCTTCTTAGATGTTTTTCTTTGAGATTACATTTGTATTTCTTTTATTGTTGTTTTTTTAAGAAGACGACAAAAGATGATAATCTTCAAAGCAATGTGGTAAAATTTTAAGAGTAATCATATAGATGAGTCGAATCGCGATACATGGTGAATGGTTCGAATTTTCAGAAGCCCCAAGACACTTAAATGACTTATAAGTTATAACACTGGTCAAGAACGTAATGTAGGTGGTAATTAAATCAAACTTTTTCTAAGGTTTTTTTTTCTTTAGTTCGAATTCGACTTCAAAATTAATCTATCACGTCAGCTGCTTGAGATACAACCTTTTATAATTTCAAAAATGTTAAGTAGTTTTTTTTTTTTTAATAAAATAGAATTCCTTACCCCAATATTTCATTTGAAAATATTCAGTATCTTACTTATTTTTCAAAATAAAATCAATCATTAGTTGTAAGTAAAAGAACGCTGAAGCGCATTAATGCTAAAACGGTTCTTAGAAGAAAAACGTAAAACGTTATAAAAGCAATATTTGATCTTGTTACGAATTCATAGTCGTTAGGTGTTATAACATCAAGTTTTTGGAATATATGTATTTAAAAAAATATAAAAACAATGTTGAAAACGGATATTTCTAAGTTCGAGCACATATACTCAAAATCGGAGTTTGGATTCGGAATTAGCACCAATATTAACCTTTAAAACGAATTATTCAAGAAAATAAAAGAATTACATTCACGGTTTTCACGGTGGAGTTAAATGAAGACCCATAAGTTTTCTCATAACGAATGAGACGTTATGAAAAGTGAGGTACTTACTCGTAAATGATTTACACTGTGTCTAGAAGATTAAGATTAAAATCATCATACAATTTTGTTTAAAAGGATATGTTGTGTTTTAACTTGGTCTTAAAAATACCATTTATGGTTGTCTGGTTGTGTAATTGTGTCGAATAGTGTAATTGATGAATTATATAAAGGGTGGTTAAATTTTATAGGTCGATGTTGAATGTAAACCACTTCTAAACGTCAAGTTTTTTTTTCTGCATTTTATTTGACATTTCTCAATTTCAGACACAATTTCAATTTGAATAATGGAAGGATATACAATCGAGCAACGCGTTTAAGTTATTCAGGCTTGATTATCACTTCGTGATTTTTTCTGTCAATTTAATCGTCCAAATGTGCGTACAATGGGAAAAATCGTGCAAAAATTTGAGCAAACCGGTAGGAGATTTAGAAGATGTAAAAACACCAGTGCAAGCTCGTACTGCAGAAAATATTGCTGCTGTTCGTGAACAGCCGTCCAGCTCAACTGGCAACAGTGGATGATAAATTTTTATCCTACTTGAAGAAGTACATTTTCAACTCAGTGGATTTGTCAATAAGAAGAATTGCAGCATTAGGGCGAATGATAATTCAAGAGTGATTGTCGAAAAACCAATGCACCCACAAAGAGTGGCTGTGTGATTTTATTTATGGTCTGTGGGCATCATTGGGCCGCCACACAGCTAACGCAACAATAGCTCTATTTTTCGCGACAAATTCAATGGCCGTGATGACGATGTCAATTCGCGGCAAAGATCATTTGATTTGACTATATTGGACTTCTTTCTTTGGGGTTATTCGAAAGGAAAGGTGAACGTCGATAAGCCAGCGAAAATTCAAGAATTTAAAGATCAGATAATTCGGCATATTAACGGCATAGAACCTCAATTATGCCGCAGCGTCATCGAAAATTTTTACCATTGGATGAAGGTGTTCCGCCGAAGTCGCGTCGGTCCTTTGGCCGATATTTTGTTCCATGCATAATTGAACCATACCAATATTTTCATAGTAAAAAAAAGACAATAATTTCCTGAATGATTTGTGTTTTATTGAAAATCAGCATCGGCCCTTAACATTTAACCACCTTTTATAGGAGATAACAATTTTCATTTATTTTAAAAGGAAATCGATGTACATATGTATCTTCATATAATTACATATACATATATGAACATATTTTAGTTTGAGGTCTTGAAAGATCAATAACAAACCACATGAGTATCCTATTATTCTATTCTCCTCAAAGTACAAATACGTACACCTACATACCTTTGCCTAGTTATGATTTTATTGCTTCTATAAACGATCTTGAACTATTTTTTGTTCACATCTGCAAAATCATGTTATGTCCTTAATTTAAGGCCACATATACACTAAACAAAAATATACAATAATATAATCTAATAGAAGATAGTGCAGCATTCATCATAAGCAGATAGAAGTTCTATCATAATAATAATTTCCTGCATATCAAAAATCAATAACACCAAGCACACATCGTACAGAGAAAAAGAGAGAGAGAAGGAGAAAAGGAGACAGAGAAAGAAAGATGTAATATCCTTTGACCTTTTTATTGTTGTTGTACCTACATATGTATGTATTTTTTTAGGAAAACGATGGAAGGTAATAGAAGGAGGCAAAATTTGAAAAAAAAAAAAAATATCAAAATCATAATAATAATAAATCGAAAAATCAGATAAACCTGCATGTTTTCATATGTTTTTTAATTGAATTGAACCTTATATACATTGCATATTATGCATCAGTGTGAGGGTTGGTATAGTAGTATATGTATGCAATGCATTGCATATTGCATTTATGTATGTAGATAAAGGTAATAGCATGTTCTTTGCGACCCGTATAGGTTTTATGTATGTACTGAACCTATGCTTCAGGTTAATGAAGCACGAACAGGAGCAAATATTGATTTTTGTTTGTATATTTACTATGAGTGAAGGGGTTTCTTTTTGTGGGGGAGGCGGTTTCGGTTTCGTTTTCGTTCTATGGTCTTAATAGCATGCACTTCTATACTACACGTCATCATTATATTTTTTAAAATTATACGTACATTCAGATCTATATGTTGTAGATTTATAAATATATGTAAGACACAAAACACAAACATACATACATACATAGAAAATAGTACACACATACGTAAATCTGACATTTATAAAGAAAATACATCTAAATATACTTTTATTTTTGCATTAATTTTGTTTTCCAAATTTTTTTTGTTATTACATTTTTCGTTTTCTTTTTTTTTTTGTTTGTTTTAACTTAATTCTCGCAGGCGAAGTTCTTTCAATCTTTTATAATTCTTTAAGTCTGTTACTGTGTTGAGGACATTTTTTGAAACTTCTTATAATTCTCCCGCTCATTTTGAAGTACATATGTATATATGTAGGTAGCCTTAAAAAAGTTGGACGTACATAGTAAGGCGCAGCTATTTTCGAAAATGACCTTAGTTTTGTTTATATCAGTTTGTTTGTTTGTTTGAAACATAAAGTTTGTTGCTGTACAAAGGAGGAGATGAAGAAATGAATTTTATAGTCATGATTTTTCAAGTAGTTATGTGTGTTTGAGTTAAATTTTTAATGAATATACAAAGAATAATACAAAAACGAAAAAATTATAGGTATTTTAAAAAATATATGAAACAAAAATTTCACATTACAATAATGTGTGTTGGGTGTATGTTCAACTTTTGTTTTGTGTGTAAATAGTGTTGTGTGATGTTGGTTGATGTGGTGTGTTGGAAATTGAAATCTGAAGTAGGCCAATGCCAGGAAACTAGAAATATAAATTGAGGAATATGTGATTTATGGTTCATCTATGTATGAAGGACGAGCACATACACAGATAAATATCAACTTATATGTTTTGTATAGGATTGTTTGAACTTTCCTCATGGGATTACAAAAACACTGTTGTCATCGGTCATATTTTTTGCAAGAAGTGTCAGAAATGCTTTCGTCAACCAAAATCTTAAAAAAAGCTTAAAAAACAGGGCTTCCCATAATCTAAAAGTTTGGAAAATATCAAAAGTAAAAAAATTTGGATTTTCCTTTTCCGTTCTTATTTTCCAAAAAAATCTATTTTCCAGTGTGAAAAACTTGTTTACAACCTAAATATAATTTTAAGATTGGGATCCAAGCGAAAGTTATCGCAAGTATCCCATGTGGACACATGAGGTACCTATGCAGTATACATACTACCAAATTTAAGCAGTTACCTATAAAATAATAAAAAAGGCCACTTTTGAATTCTAATAAAATAACACACTCTATCTTAAACAAATTTAGCAGTCGCATGAAATTTTATAAGTCAATACTTAATCTCTACTATTATTATCTATTTAAAATTATTAGGATATCTAGCTTTAGAAACTTCAAAAAAATGTGAACATTATCTCCGCTTCAACTGAATACGCAAAAGCATTTTTAAAAATACTTTGTACATTTTTTCCAGATATTGCGGGTTTTAGTACCATCTGTTGATGCTAACTACTCCCTTAAGATGTTAAGACACAAATTTCAAAAGAAATTTCCAAAAAAAACTGCGAACCTTGTTTTTGTAAAGTCTTTCATACGCTTAGTAGAAGACAATTTAATCATCGTTTATAAGCGTTTTCAAGTACAGCATACATAGATTATTTCAACACTTTTAGTGTTTTCAGTGAAATTTAATTTGTGATCTAAAATTCTAAGACCAATGGGTAGATAAATCGATTTGCATAGACACCAAGAACTAACCGGACGTGCAGCAGCTGATTGATTTGATAAAATAAAGATTCGTACAGAAAAAACATAAAGGCAAATAAGAAAAACAGCTCAAAGACAATTTTAAGGTGTGCATCAGATTCTAGTGATTCTAGGACAAAAATAAAACATAAAATTGGCGTAAACGCAAGTTTCTAAACAGTTTTTGAGCTATTAAAATTCAAGCTATCTTTAACGAATTAAACTTTAGAGAAAACCGCTAATTAACGAACAACGGAAAGTTATGTGATTTGAGTTTTTCAAAATTCAATTAAGCTACAAAAAGAATGTTGCCACGTGATTCTTTTCAGACGAAAAACTATTTACTTACGATGGCCCTGATAGGTCAACCTTTTATTTTCACGCGATTTGAGAAAATAAAATAGCTTTCAAAGCTTCGTCAATGCCGTGAAGGATATGTTGCGATATTAAGAGCTGTCAGTTATTATGAAACAGTTGACATTGAGGTCATTACATACAAAATGATTGCAGCTGGGTAAAAGGCAATCCTGGAACGAAATTTCAATAAATACTCTAACATTTGTGGACCCATAAACTTGGCCTACCACCTGAATAAATTAAATGGCGCAAGAGTCCGTTAAGAACTAGTGAATAGTGACTTGCAACTTTCAAGCATTACTGTGTGCGAGTAATGTTTTCAGGGATGTAGGGGACCAACAGTTTTAAGCCGAATCCAACCGGCTAATTTGAGAAATTACTTTTCGTGACAAGAAGTACTCTTGGAGGATTTGTCAATTCCAAGCAAAAGGCAGTACCCGTGAAAAAAAAACTTAAGATGACGCAGGCAGGGATTGAACCCAAGACCTTTGGGGCCTGATTATGAGGTTCGCGCCGGATCGTTTTCAAATCGACCTTTCAAATTCGACTCGCGTCGTATTTCCTTATTAACGAATTCGCGGCGAAGCGAAAATAGTTCTTCCTATATTCCAGTGATTTGACACTTTTGGTTTGACTTTTTCTTCCTATATGTCAGTGATTTGACAGTTTTCCAAACAAAATTTGTTTTGTTTTGATTGAATTTGTGAAATTTGCGATGATTTATTCGAAATTTTATATTTTATTGTGGATAAATTATAAGAAAATTAAAATAAAACTAACTCACATTTTTATATAATTACAATCAAGAAAGAATCCATGAAATCGAACAGTGAATAATAATAAACACTCTTTCGCCTGTGAATCCGCCAAAAAAAAGCTATCGGATTTCAACTCGTCAACAAACATGACATTTCAAATTCGCCTTCGAATTCGTTAATTGGTCGAATTCAAAACGAAGTAGGCGAAAGCGAAAGCAATAATTGAAAAATGGCAAACTCGCTAGCAAAACGATTCGCCGAATCCCATAATCAGGCCCCTGGCATGGCATTCCAATGTACTAATATCAAGGGTACTACTAAAGTTTGGAAATGGGGGAAAGAAAAGATTGTTTTTTTTTTTTAAATCTTAATGGAGTAGTTAGCACCAACAGATTACACAAAAACTCGCAATATTTGGCAAAAATATAAAAAGTATTTTCAAAAATGTTTTTGCGTGTACATATGTCTTCTAAACTCATAACCAGCTATTGTTCAGTGTAGCTTAAGGTTTTCCTACAATATTTGTGATAATGTTAGTTATTGTATTTTCATATCAAAATCTCAAGCCTATGTATCCAGCTTTTTGTAAATTTTAAGCTGAGCCAGAAACGCTGAGTTAAAACGATCTGAACTTTGAATACTAGACGTTGCAATAAAATTCAAAAATATCTTATCACTCTTTCCAAAGTGTAGTTAAGTGAATTTTATAAAACAAAGAACGTAAAAGAGTACTGTCACATGTTATCACCTTGTTTGAAAGAAGTTTCTATCATTCTTGACGCTTCAAAAGGATTGATCAAGAACATTTTACTATAAATTCATTTATTTCGACATCGATGTAAGCAGAGCATAAAGGGAATATTAAGAAGAGAAGACTTCATTTACAGCAAAAGTCTTGGAAGAATACTATAGGGAGCTTTTATTGATATTCCAATTTAATACAACAAGGATGGGGTAGTGATTATTTCTTCTTAGAATCAATACATGAATGTTTGCAAAATATTAAACATATATTTTTTCTCTTTAAATATGTTTGTGCAATTCTTCCCATTCCATAAAGCTTGAATATTATTGCATATTAATAAATTAAAAATGCCGCTGAATATAGGAATATTGAATGAAAAACATGCCTTAGCCTCAAAATGCTCTCTCAATTATTAATTTTTCAAGAGTAATATTTTTAATATAAAATAAACTCTTATCGAATTGATATTTAAAAAATTTTTATAAAGTTAATATAACAAAGAAAATTATCAGTTTATTAAAAAATATACAATTTTAGTAATTTATACATATGAAAAGAAAACACTTTTATTTGTTTAACCTTAAATTTCGACCTTTCTAGCTTTTTAAATTTATTTTTGTAGTATAGCTAGTAAACAAACATAATAAATTAATTCACATGCTTATTATATGAGGTTCTTTTTTCTATAATAAAAATATAATTTATCTTGCATGTTTTAGTATTTGTTTTTGTTAATAAATAAAATCATTAATAAATATTTACACTGCCAGAGTTGATGCTATTTAATATGCTACAAAATATTTAAGCCATGTTTATTTTTGTTTCGATTAATTTATTAATTAATATTTTTGGTATATATGTATATATATATTTTTTTTAAAGTTTTGCAGTATGATTTTTTTGTTCTTCTAGAACCTACTTGGAACTTGTACTAATCTACAATTTATATTTTTTGATCAAACAGAATTTTTTTGTCAGTAAATTATTATAAACTTACCACACATCGCGCTGAAATATATACTTTTTTTGAAATTTAAAATTATGTTTAAATTTACCTCAAAAATGTGTGTGAATTTGCATTCCAGTACTTACAACTCTCTTTATATTTATATTTTTTATTTTTATTTTCCTTGCTTCAACTTGTGAATGTTCCACAAATTTAAATTTGTATATTTTTTTATTCGCTTGTTCTTTATTTTTTAAATACTTTTTAATTTATTTAAAAATAAAAATATTATAGTAACAATATTTAGTTACTATTTTTTTTTTACTTTTTTGTGTAGTGTGGCAACATTTTCAACATTTTGAATCAAGTTGAGCTCCTAGATCGAAAACGGGAATAATGAGAGGCAAGTAAGCTTAACATAATTTTTGGGAAAACTTGATACCGCATAATATTTATTTTATTGAATAAAGTTTTAAGTTAAAAACTTGGTTGTTTTTTCATTTTTTTTCTTTTATTTATTAATTTATTTTGAATTGAAATCAAAGTGTAGAGATTTGAGAGAGTTAGAGAGAGAGAGAGAGCACTACAAAGGATTCAGAAACCGACAGCAAGTTTGACAATGGAGAAATTAAATTTTACTATGTATTTTGTATTTTAACTAGGTACAGAAATGATATAGAAATGAGGCACTACAATAATACTAAGTGATTATGAGTTTCGTTTAATTAATTAATTGATTTTTTTTAAAAGATTTAAATTATTCATTATTGTGCAGAATTGCAAAAATAGAAGCATATATTATTTTAGGTATTAAGTACCTTGCACATGAGACATTTTGTATACTGTGTGTAATTCTAGGTAAAGCAAAACAACATAAATTGTATTTATAGAATAAAGAAAATGTTTACTAAAAATTTTACATTTCACCCAGCAAACTGACTGTCGGAAACAAATCACAACATAACAACAATCTAAAAATCATTCAGCAAGAACAAAAGTTTTTATTATTTGGTATAGGTATTTATTTTATTTCTATCTATCTATCTCAAGACGGACTTCAATAAATTACTTTTTACGCTAGTATTTTATTGTAAAAAGCATTTAGAGGCTTTATTTTTTTTTTCCATTTCCAAAAATAATATTATTCTATTATGTTAGATTAGATGAGGTTTTTAAAGTGAGTGAGAAAAGAAAAGAGTCTTTTCTATAAGAAATTTATATAGAATAAAGTTCAGTGCAAAAAAGGACGGAGTAGAAAAACTCTAAATATGATGTAAGTTCGCATAGAGTTGGAATATAGGGATCATCTATGTATATATAATGTATATTTATTTTATTTTATCTACAGAAAAAATATAAGCTTTTTTAACATTTCGGGGTCAACTTCTAGTTGCAATATAGTATAGGGGGTTTGGTGGCTAAGGTGTGGGAGGGGGTGGGGGACCACTAAAAATGTTTAAATTATAAAGAAACAAAAAGTATTGAACAAACAAATAAGAAAAGAATAAGAAACTAAAACTTTGATATGACTGTATGACATATTTAAAGTGTGTTTTATTAAATGTAAATAAAATAATCAATCGTAAGTTATTTGTCTATAAATAAAAAAAATTTCAACACAAAAAATCAAACTAAAGGACAGTAATAAAATTGAAAATATAGAATCCATATTTAGTCTTACAGTATATAAACATTTAAAAAACAAAAAGAAGTCATCACTTTTAAGGACATCACACACTTACTTTATCAATACATATATAAAATTATAATTATTTTTTATCATAAAATTAAAAACAAAACACTTTTCTTTTAAATTATGTATTTTTGTTTTTCTTTTTAAAACAAAATGCATATAAAAAATATTTTGTCGATAAATTCTAAATTATTCGACAAAACCAACAGAGCTTTTTACATTAGCTTTGTTTGTTTTCATTTTTGTTTGCAAATTTTTTTTTATGTTACGCAGACGACATTGACAGCAACGGCCGAGCCAAGCGAGCGGTCAGTGGTGCGTTCGCAGTGTGATTGAAGAAGAAGCGGCTATGAGAGTCAATATCGGTAAAGTGCTAATTGACGGTTTAAATACATTTTTGGGTTTATCCTTTTTGTTTTTTTAAACCATTAATTAGACATTACCTGATAATAATGGGAATATATATGTACTGTATTTTAAGAATACCCTTTTTACTAGTTTTAAGTTTTTTTTTTCGATTATTTAACCAATTTTCTTCAATTATTGACACAAAAAAACAATAATTTTACAACACACACAATAAGCATTAGTTGGCAACCATGGTCGTCGTCGATGTAGTAGTAGTTATGGTTTTCAATAGCTGTTTATTTTTAAGTGATTTTGAAATGTTTAACCATATTTAATTATATTAACTTTACATTTAATAATGTTATAAGCACACAGAATTGGCAACTCTGATGAAAATAAATTGTCATGTGAGTGCATGGTTGCCATTAGCTGTTAAAATTTAGCCTAAATGAACTTTTAAGCAAAAATACTTGATTACACACACATAATATTGAATTATATACGATTAATGCTTGCAATTTGAATAAAAAGCTAAATGTTTGTAGAATATTCATAAATGAACTTGTGAAAAATAGGCAAATGTTATTATTTAGCTGAATAAAGCAATGTTTTTTTTTTGTATTAATTTGCGTAGCTAAGATTATAAACATCTTTAAAGCATAATTTACGAGTCTTTGCACTGATGACCCCACAATCTTTTAGTTTTAAAAATTCTTCAAAAATTAAATTTAATACGAAGTTTTAATTAAATTATTTTACATTAACAACAAATCAAAAAAAGTGATGACTTCTATCCTGTGCCAATTTATATTTTCAAAGTAATGAAAATTAAAGAATATAAGTTAGTTAGAGTATAGATCTCAGGATAGTAGAAGGAAGTCAATTTTAAATTTTTTACAGTGACCTTTTTCTGTAGGGGCTTGAGATTTAAATTGATATTGTTTACTCTACGGCCCATAGTAGGAAGGGGGCGTGTCTTTGATATATCCAATTTATAACAAACAGAAAAAGAAAGAAATGCCTAATCAGAAGATATAGGGTGTGAAATATATATTTATACATAAAAGAGAAGAATGAAGAAAGACAGAAGATATAGTACATATGTAAATATCTGACTACTTTTTTTTTGTTTATGTATAATGGTTGTAGAAGATAGAAAATATATATAGGGTCAATTATATAACAAAAGTTTGTCAAAATAAACTTGTTTTTTGGTGTTTCTCTGTATTTTTCAAAAATAAACAAAAATCGAAATTATTTTGTTTGAGATTGAGAAGTTTTGGACTGAAATGTTTTTATTTGTTTCTGAGAAAAATTTTGTATATTTTGTATAGAAGTTTTTTTGTTTTTAAGATTTTTTTAAAAAAAATTTTGTTTGTTTGTTTTTTGTTAATACGAGTAAAAAAAGTTTTTTTAATTTGAATTTTTTGTTTGTATTTTTTTTTTTAGGTTATTACCCATGACTCAGGTGGATAACGAGGAAATGGAGCTATTTCTTTAGTTGCTACATTACTAGGCAACTCAAGTCTTCCACCTAATTTTCGTAGCTTTCTTCTTCTCGCCACCCGAGATTTCGATCTTAGCATCAAAGCCGCCTGCATGTTGGTTGTAGTGTCTTCTGCGTCTTCTGCGTCCCTTTCGCGTCTTCTGCGTCCTTTTGCGTTTGCGACGCCTCCGTTTAATTATTAAAATGTCCGCACTCGCAACACGACACATATAATTTACATATGTGAAACTTTTCTTAATTGACTAATGTTTTATTTTTTGTTTCGTATTATATTAATTTTATTTATCTTATTTTTAATAATTAATTTTATACTTTTTATTCATATTCGTTAATATTAACTTGATACGATGTTCGTATAGTTAGTAAATTTACGCGATTTATGGTTTTTCATTTTTGATTTTATTTTACTACTATGACACAAACACATTTATAGTCCGTTTAAATAAGATTAACGATTCGTTAAAAATTCACGATAACAATAATGTTAATGTAACGATGAGTAAAACGAATTTAACAATATTAATTCGCATTAGAATATACGACATTTATATATTTTGTTAGTATATAAATTCGAATATATTTATAATGTATGGTACGTGTATATTTAAGATTTTTGTTTTTGTTTTGAAAAAGGAGTTCTTTGTTTTTTTCTTAAACGAACGAACGAAAAATATAGAGTATCGAGTAAGGCAATAATATTGTTATATATTGTTAATTTTTTTTGAAAGGGTTCTTTGATCACATACAAGTTTTTTAATTTTATATATAAAAGAAGAAGTATACGTAGAGTTGTTGTTGTCTTTTTGTATTAATTTTGTTTTAAATCGTTATTTATATATGCAATTGTTTTATAACAAACTATATTTTCTTATTTAGGAATGTAGGTATTACATATATATGTATGAACTATTGAAATGCACATATATATATATAATTCGTAGGGTGGAATGTGGGGTAAACATTGAAATGTCCACACACAGCTGTAAGTAAAGTTACAATCTGTAATAAAAAACAATAATACAAATAATCACAGCTAAAGTCATCAAACCTGGTTGTTGAGTCGTTTTATACTCGCTGTTATTGCGAATGTTGTTATTTTTGTATTTAAATTTAAATTTAAATTCAAATTCAAATTGAATTGCTGGGTGGATTCATTTTCATTAGTGAAAGTCACATTTTTTGATATCGGAAATCCTCCATTTCCTTCTGTTTTTTTTTTTTTTGAAATTTTATTGATGTATCTAGATGAATATATACCTATTCGTTTGTTTTAACCAGTAAGTTTGCATAATAAATGCATATGGGAGCATATAAACGTGTGCAAACCTTCATGGCATGTTTTATATTTCTTTTTTGATACCTCGCGTATGCAAAGCGGCTTTCAATAATTTATCAAGCTGAAAACGTTACTCGTGGGATGGTAAGACTTCACATGATATGACTACCCATCACATACATACTTAATAAATCAAAATACATTGCATAGCATTGCAGACACACTCACAATCAAACGAACACACAGGACTCATGATACCTTTATATGCATATCAGATATGGGACATTGCAACCGCATAGCTTATTTTTGTTTTCATACAAACTGAGTGTGAATTAGATTCATATCATCAAGGTAGGTACATTCATCTATCAAAGTATCTATGTTCATGTTTGTTGGGGAAAATTGATGGCTCTGTTTTAATTTAGATATTTCAAAAAACCACAACTCAACTAATCCACAAATCATAAACCTCCTAGGCAAATCTAGAGTCCTTAATGCTTAAAGCAAACAATTACCAACTAACAAACGAACGAAACGAAATAATAACTAATCGACCTTTATGCAGAACAAACTTTTCCAACATGTAACTATACAAATTTACTACGCTTTATAACAACTTTCAATATAAACCCACAATAATTTCATTTTGTTTGGTATAAAACTGAAAATTTGCATTAAAGGGAAATAAAAATGTAATAAAGTAAAATGAATGCCACTAAAGGGAATGTTTAAGGTTAACTTAACAATGCCACGTGTATTATATGGAACGAGAAGAGAATCAGCATGGTTTAGCATAACCTAACTCTTTTTCTTTTTACTACATAGCATATGTAATGTATAGCTATATACAATACAAAGCTCGAGCGCTGAGCGACAATAAGAGTACTATTTTCATTTGAAAATCCCACACACCACCGTTGGAAAAAGGCTTACTATTGTACTGAATTCAGTACTATTTGATTTTCTCAGTACGTAAGTACATCTTTGCCATTTTCAGTACTATTTTGAATTGTTTGTACAAAATTGATTAATTCCTTTACTAAATTTTCTTTTATCTTCACAACTTCAATTACAAAAAATGATGTGCGATGCGAACATATGTACCCAAATCACAATTACCCAATAAGGGTATTCATGAAACGTCGGAAACTTTCCGACGTCGTAAAATCATACAGATTCCGACAAAAGTTTCATGAACACCCCTTTATACATATACAAATTATGAAATTGCATTAATTGTTATAAATGAAATGGTGAACACTTTCGATGGATTTAATGAAGCGTTTGAAAAAAATAAATAAAAATGTTGTGTATTATTGAAATATGTATTTGTTGATGCCAAATTTTGATATATAAAATCTCATAATACCTCCATAAAAAATGTTTCACGCTTACTATATTTTCATTTACTACGTGATCGTAAAGTATTTTCATACAAAATTGTGACAGTTCGTTTACGACGTCGTAAACTTTCCGACGCTTACCATCGTGTCAAAGAAAAACATAAAAACATCTGAAAATGCCAAAAAATTAGAAATATCCCTAAGTCTTTTCATCGCAGAACATAATTTACAGTTTGCAGTATTGGATCATTTAATTATTCTTTAAAAAAAAAACTATCTGACTCAGAAGTGGTCAAAAAAATGGTCATGAATCGACACAAAGGCCAAAAAATTATCAAAGAAATAATGGCTCCGGAAAATTCGAAAATTATTTCCGAAATAACAAACCGCCAATATTTTTCATTAGTTGTAGATGAAAGTACCGATATAACTATAAAAAAAAATTTGGCGGTGGTTATTCGAATATACGACGAAAAGTGCCATGATATGTTTTTGACACTTACTGAAGTTCCTGGACGGAAAGGCTTCCGGAATTTTTAACACAATAAAAAATATTTTTGAACAAAACAATATTTCATTTAAAAACATGATTGGATTCACCGCAGATAATTGTCCTGTTATGATGGGCAAAACAAACGGTGTTCAGGCAAAATTAAAGGAAGTCGTCCCAAGTCTCATTGTAAATGGCTGTGTATGTCATAATTTAAATCTTTCATTGAAGGTTGCAGCAGAACAATTTCCAGACGTAGTCGATAAGCTAATAAAGGAAATAAATCACCATTTTTGTAACAGCTCTAGCAGAAGGTTGGAATTCTAAGAGTTCCAAGAATATTTTGGAACTAATTTACACACAATTTTAAAATATTGTGCTACGCGAAAATTGCGCTTATGCTAATTTTTTTGTGTTAATAGGCAGCACTTGACCGCATCTTAGAGCAATGGGACCCTTTGTGTTATTACTTTGGACTTGGTGAATTTGAATCCAATTATGAGGACTTAAATGTTAAGTTATATTTCACTTTTTTATCTTATATCTTAAAACTAATTAATGATGTTAACTTGGAAATGCAATCCGAAGATGTAAGAGTGCACGTCTTAATTCCAAGATTGAAATCTATTTTTAAACAACTCTGCAGAAATTGTATGAAAAGGGAAGCATTTGATGATAAACTCCATTAATCTTTTAGAAAACCACTTACCTATTATGGAAATATATTGCGGCACCGAATCTGAAATCTTATATGTACAATTCAAACAAATTAAGGGAAACAGATATTGGAAGCTTTACAAATCATACTAAATTGTTTTACATTACATTTCTGCAAGACATTAGAAAAAGATTTGATTTCGATGACGTTTTCTTAAACGGAATTCAAAATTTTTCTCAAAGTGCAGTGTTGGATGGTTGAGTTAAGTCTATCGTTCAATTTATTTTAAAGTTTTTTTCTAATGAACACAAAAATATTGAACTGATAAACAATGAATATAGAGCTCTAGCTAACTGCGAATATTAAAAAAAAAATGAGAAATGTTTCCATATCAGAGTTTTGGGCAAAAATTGGTCTTCTTAAAAATGAATGCAATGAGTTAATGTTTGAAAATATTCATCGCATTGTTCAGGGTGCCTTTTGTGTTCCTCACTCTTCGGCAAATGTCCAAAGAATATTTTCATACCAAAACATAATTAAAATTAAATTAAGAAATCGTTTGCAAGTGCAAACGTGCTCTGCACTGATAGAAACGAAAAATCTGATAAAAAATGAATGTTGTCACAGCTTCATAATTAATAAAAATCTTGTGAGTACAAATGTTACAAACAAACCACTTCAAAAAGAAGAACTTTTAGAGTAAAAAATTATCTATGTACATACATACGTAAGTCATCAGTTATAAAAATCATTGAAACTCACAAAATACAAATATTCAATGATGAGTTTCAATGAAAACTCCTAACTGTGATATGGGGATCCGTCCGATATTTATGTATCTTGCTATTAATAATGAAGTTCCTTTTTTTCTTATTTATGTTCATTTAATAATAAATATGTAATAACAAATGAATTGTTTTTGTTCTCGTTAATAAATATGTACCTACATTTTGTTTTTGAATTTGTGTGTTCGTTTACATTTAAAAAAGCTCAGTACTATTTGGTCTTTTTCAGTACTTTTTTGTTTCAGCTTTCAGTACAATCGAAAAAAGTCGATTTCCATCACTGCCACACACTGTTTTAAGCTGTGTTATAGCCGTATCGTAGGTATGTTGTTGTTTTTTTTTTTTTTTGAGGTTTGCTCAACGTTCTATATTGTAACGTCGTCGTCGGTCGGAATTCAGAAGTGAAAAAGCTACTTTCATACAGTTGTTGTGTCTTGTTTAGAGCTGGATTGAGATGATTTTAGGCCCTGAATCTAAAATCCTTTCCAGAAAACGTCAAATTCAGGTCAAGTTGACTGTCAATGATTGTTATTGTCATTTAAAATAAATCAATTTATTTTTGATCTAGATCTGTCAAAACACAAATTTTCCCAGTTTTTGCATTCCATGAAGTAAAATAAAATTATTTATTTTTGATTTAAGATCAAATATGCAGGTCTGGCTTTTTCGGCAGATTAACCCCTCTTTGGCCCATACTAATACAATTTTGAAAAATGATTAGCTGAGAACTTGATAGCTCTTCCGCCATGAAAAAAAAAATAATTTTTGAAGGAAATCTGAATTTACCCATGGAAACCCCCATAAGTGATTGTTATTGCTACATATGTACATTCTTTTTGATCAATATCTGTCAAATTTCTTTTATTTAACGTTTATGAATTTAACGATAAATCGATTTTACTAAACATGACTTTGAGCAGTTTAAGCCAAAATGTCGTTTTGGAAAACGGGCATATTTTATTTAAAACAATTCCATTTTTTTTTTTAATCTATAAAATGCCCATTTAAGCCTTTTTCGCCTTTAATAGCGAATTAAATTGTTTCATTATTAACTTTCCATAGGAAGTTATTGTAATCGGTCCCATTTTTCGAATTGAACACTTTGACATTTCTCGGCGTTTCAAGGTCCCTAGAATCTAAATAAAAGGTTTTTAGACAGATGTTAATGCTTGCGTGTGTACGATACCTTTTTTCTTCAGCCATATACATATCAAGAACCGTTAGAGATATCGAATTCAAATAAATTTTCTTTTACAGAAAATGACATCAAAAGATGCAGAAAGGACTTTTAAACAAATTTAATAGGTGAATATTTTTTCTGATAGCAATTTAAAACAAAAGTGAAAAATTTAGTTGACCCCAAATATCTCTCGAACCAATAACGAATTTAATTTAAATTTATATTACATATTGTGACGTAACAGCAAAATTGTAGAACGAAAATATTTGTCAACGCGAATATTTTGCGAACAAAATATCTAAATAGATCTAAAATACTGCTAGAAGAAGGTAAACACAAATTTTCGACTCCAATATTTTGGTAACAATTAAAGATATAAGCGCAAAATTATAAGTAAAACGTTAAAGCCATTTTCAGCAATTTACTAAACTTTAAAGATAATTTACCTTGTTTAACTATTTTGTCTTCATACTATCTCTTTACATTTTGGTAAAGTTAAATCACAGAATTGCTTCTTTAATTTTTAACAGTTTGCTAAATGCATGACATCCGTACAATTAGTATTATAAGAGCATTGGATGGAATGGCCCAGTCTTCAGTTGGCAATTCTAATTAATTCCTTTTAAGTACTGTCACTATTTATAAAAGGGAATTCGAAATTTACAAGTTCGAAAAATTACAAGAAAGGTTTCTTTAAAAATTTTCGCCATTGCCTTCAAACTTATTTTATCTCATAAAAATTAATGTTTTTAACATTAAATGAAAATACAACACAAAATTGGTAAAAACTGATGTTCGACTCGAATATCTCGAGAATAAATGAAGATATTGACTTCGACGGCATTTTTGTATAAGAAATCAAAACTTTTAAAAAATGTTACAAAAATTGGTTTTCGACGAAAAATCTCAGGAACAGGAAGAGATATTGAAATCAAACTATTTTTTAGCATATGCAAACTATAATTGTTCGCTTTTTGTTATTTTTAAAAGATAAATCCAATTGACGACTTTTTTTTATTCCACTCAAGTCTTTTGAGAATAATTAAAGATATTGAGTTCAAACTTTTTTATCTTACACAACATTTGGTTAAACTTTAAGAAATATTGACAGAAGTCCCAAAGCGAAGTTATCAGTGTGGGCCGCATCCTATTCTCTTCTTTTAATATTGAATTTTAACGTCTATTATAAATAATGTTTTATTTTTGATTTCATTCAAATTTGCAGATTTAAGTTTTTCAAGACGTTTGCCCGTCTTTTTTAAATAAATTATTTAGTTCATCTTAAGTGCATAAAGTAAATATAAATTTGACAATTTAACCGACATTGGTCATACAAATATTAAATGTTTTTAATTTAAATCCAAATTTTCTTATGGAAAACCTCATAACTTCGAAACTTCACTCAGGACGAAAAGATGATTGAGTAGTTTTGAAGAAATTTAAACTGTGTATTTTATTTTGGTTTGAACTTGGAGCCCTTTAAGTTAACAACAAACAAAAACCCATTAAATCCACCAGCGAGTATAAATCGTTACTGCATATTATACACATGTACTTGTAGGTATGTGTCGGCAGCAATGTGGGATTTTGTATTCATTTTCGTTGTTAATTAATTATTTAAATGCAGCGTGACTACAAACTACTTCTATACTACAACTACCTACAAAAATTCTACGTTTTTGTTTTTATACCTCCTGTGTTGACTGACTGAGTTAAAGGGTGTGCCAAACGGAAACGTAAAATCAACTGCGGGAAGTAGTAGATATATTTAGTAGTTGCTTGCACACACTCCGGGGAATATATGACATGTGTGTGTGTTTTTTATTTATGTGTGTTATGTAAAGGTATTTATAGTATAATAAGGGTGATGGGAAAGTAGTTTTTTTGTTTTTCTTTCATTAAATATTTTTTAAAACTTTTGGGCTGTTTTTTTGTACCTAGTAAATTTTAAAATACCAAAGGAGAGTAGGCATCTTGGTCTATTTATTGCCCACAAATGAGATATTATTGGGCACAAATCTTTATAAACCATAGAGTCTAGACAAGGTTTAGCATCAAAAAGAAACAATTAGTTGCAATAGTTTACCAGTGAAATGAATGTATTGGTCACTTTTACGGAACTGTTAAGATTCCAAAATAAATCAGCTTTTATAAAGGGTGATTTTTTAGCTATTATCTTTTTGGCAACACTCACTGGTTTAAACAGCTGACGCACGTTTCGTGTTTTGTTTCACTGTCAAACATCTTCAGTTTGGTCTATAATTTAACCATGAATCGTCTTACAAACTAACAACGCTTGCAAATTATTGAATTTTATTATCAAAATGCGTGCTATGTTAAGAAAGTTCATCGCGCGTTTCTTCCGAAAAATTGTGTTCAGCGACGAAGCTCATTTGTGGCTCAATGGGTACGTAAATAAGCAGAATTGTCGATTTTGGAGAGAATACCAGTCAGAAGAATTGCAAGAGCTACCAATTCATCCAGAAAAAGTCATAGTTTGGTGCGGGTTATGGGCTGGTGGCATCATTGAACCGTACTTCTTCAAAGATGATGAGAATCGTAACGTAACAGTGAATGGTGAGCGCTACCGTGAGATGATATACAACTTTTTTTGCCCAAAATGCAAAAGCTTGACTTGCATGACGTGTGGTGCCACACAGCACGCGCAATAATGGACTTATTGAGAGGCGAGTTCGGTGAACATTTTATTTAACGTTCGGGACTGGTCAATTGGCCGCCTAGATCGTGCGATTTAACGCCTTTAGACTATTTTTTGTGGGGCTTTGTTAAAGCTCATGTCTATACAGACAAGCCCGCTTCAATTGATGCATTGGACGACAACATTGAAGCATTCATTCGTGAGATACCGGCCGAAATGTTGGAAAGAGTATGCCAAAATTGGACTAAGTGGATGGACCATTTGAGGCGCAGTCAAGATCAACATTTGCATGGAATAATCTTTAAACATTATATGGACCGTACTATCGATTCAAATAAAGATTTCATGCATTTTTCTGAATTTTAAGTGTTCTTTTGAAAAACTTTCCTATAGCTTTTAAAAAATAACCCTTTAGCTACCATCAGCCATAATAATAGCGAATAACATCACGGTTGGTAAATAATTTACTTGACAGTATGGAAATTTTAATTTGTTTACATAGTGAAATGTTTTAATATTTCTAAATATGTATGTATGTAAGAAATCGGTGTTAAACAAAACAAATTGTTGACCTACTATTTACTTTACAATACAAATTTTTTGTCAAGGATTAGTTTACATTTAGGTTGTATGTGTTCACTAAAGTCCTGGTCAAACAGAACGTTAGGTAATATTTTTCAATTCTTCGTATTAGACCTTAAAACCGGCAGGAAATTTTGGGAGTGGAGTGATAACCAAAATTCCTTTATATGAATACGCACCATTATATCAACTTCAGCCGTCTGATCTGTTTTTTTTTTAGATGTGGTCGGGGATGAGCTTTTGAAAATGGCATTTTTTCGATTTCGAGGTCGAAATGATAACCACATGATTCATACATCGAAAAATCAGAAAAAAATCCCCTGATTACAAAAATGTGTGTCCAAGACATTTTACTTTCAGCCTTCTGCTCGCCAGACGAATTTTGAGCTTTTTTTCAACATAAAACCCTGATAACTTTATTCCTAATTATGTATGTAAGTTCATATGTTTTTAATTAGGTGATGTGTGATACCGAAATTTTAGTACATTTGGTCCGTCTTGAAAATAGAGTTGCACAATTGTTCGGCAAGTTTGAAATAGCTACTTTAGATCCATGGTGTCTCTTCACACAAACTCAGTTTCTCACAAAGCTGATGGAACTCACTATAGTATGCACTCTAATGATTCATTTCATGTTCCTATTTTCTTTTTTCCTTGAAACTTGAGAACGTAGAAGAATTGCCTCATCTTTACTGCTGCTGCTAAATTTGTTGCTGCGAACTTTTCACGAAAAACTTAAATTCTTCAGAAAAATGTTTTGTAGCAGTAAATTGCAACAGCAAAGAAAACAAGAGCTGTCTTGACTTTAAGAAATGTGCCAATAGAATGGCGAATGCCGCGTTCTGTTTGACGTATCAGAACGGGCGTTTTGACTTTCCCGTCCTATTTGACATCCAATCTCAAATTATGCTCAAAAATATGAATAACTGATATAAAAATATAATCAAAGGTTTAACAAGAAGACAAATACATAATTATTCCACAAATTAGGAAAGAGAAAATTTCAGATCGCTCTTTACGAACCTTGATTAATCACGAGTATGTAAAAGAAGTTTCATTTTAAGAAGAAGGAAGGAAGGAAGGAAGGAAAAAATGTAATGTCAATTTTAGGTTATCGAAAGTTTTTGAACTGAAAATAAAGTGAGAAAAGTGTTCCTCAAGTAGAAAAATATTTATATAAAAATAGCCTACAGACCATATAAATATTTAGTTCTTTAGATGTTTTAGATATCAACTTATTTAACTTGCAGAATGTATAACACAATCTAGAAAGTTTCTTCAGATCTCCACTGTCTCACTAATTTGTGTTTGAAAATTCGAATTAAGGTTCTTATGTTATTTGAATCATATGTTATAAAAGTTTTAATAAACTTATGCAAATTGAAACATTGAATATTCAACCCTAAAATAAGCTGTCGGCACTTATTTTTAAATAAAACATGACTTGGCAACTCTATAAATCTCTGCACACGTGAAATATACTTAAAAATAAAATCTGTCTCCATTCGAATTGGATAAAATTAAGCCATTGGGAATTTGCTAAATGTATTTGAAAACGTGTATAGGTAATTGAAATGTTTTATTTGAAATCCATTCAAATACAATTGATAACCCCCAATAAGTGGCTTAGCAGCTTATGCTGACGAACACTTCAATCAAACAGTAAAATATATATGTGTTATGTACATTTATGACTATGTC
The DNA here is from genome assembly GCA_951509635.1 of Eupeodes luniger. Classification (NCBI taxonomy): domain Eukaryota; kingdom Metazoa; phylum Arthropoda; class Insecta; order Diptera; family Syrphidae; genus Eupeodes; species Eupeodes luniger. Next base: position 99,682,924 of record OX608073.1, on the reverse strand, counting down.
ATGGAATACATAGATACATTTATTGTATTTGATAAAAAATATTTTTTTTCGCACTCATCACTTTTTTATTTAAATATTTTTGTAAACATTGAATTTAAAAAAATATCCTCACCACTGTATGCGCCTGATTTAAACTTAAACACAATTGATTGAAAAACATTCACACAAATTGAAAAATAGCAACTTTTTATAGCAACTTTTATATACATTTGTATACATATAAATACATTTGTTAGTAAAGTATTTTTCGAAAGGCTTAACCCTGGCCAGACCGGAATTGCCCATCATCCATTTTGAAGTTTTATACTCCTTCTGGTGTTGCACAGGCACTACATACATACCAACATACCTTTTACTTTTGCACAATAGGTGACATTGGTATCATGATATATTGAGGCACTAGTTTTGATTGGCAATTAATTGACACATATGTATAGTCTATATGTATGTATTTTCCTCTGCTATGCAATTCCCCCAGTACTTTTCAATTGCAACACTTTAACCCTCTCTAGTTTTCTATTTCTACAAAGTGAATTGTATGTTGTTGCTTTTCGATCGGATCCGGATCCGTTTGTTTTGTCGATTTGTCATTCTGATTGATTGACAAAAAATTGAAAAACATATTGAATTCAAGAGAGGTTTGCTTTTTTTAATAGGTTTAGTTATAGACAGGGCGAGGGTTTAGACAGAGCCTACATCATGCATATTTGCATCAGAATTCAAGCCAGAAAATGTTTCTTTTATGGATGACTATATTATATGACGAGGAAAACTATGACGACAACTAAGGTATTGAGAAATTCCTACATAAATGCATATTTGCATATTTAAAATAGAGATATCCATAAATCGATTTTCTTAGGGTAGAAAAGAGATTTTATGCCACCATCTAGAAAGAAGTGTCTGATGTGCAGTGCATGCTTAAAAATCGAACAGCTATGCCACACCATCAGCCTCAAGGATCCCACTTGAGAGCTGTGTTAACGATAGTTGCTGCTTTAGCTATGCTGCCAAGCCTTATTGATTCAATTAGGATAGAACATCAAGAAGTATCTATATATGTACATATCTATGCAACACTTACATACATATAGGCCTAAGCTACAAAACGGTTAGAGAGAAAAAGACAAAAAAAGGCGGTGACATGCAATCTTTCACAGCCAACAAACTTAGCAAAGGCAAATGGAAAGGATTATGTTTTTGAAAGGCAGAGTTTGACACACACAGTGGGTTAAAATAGCTTAAGAGTTGGAATATTTTAAGTAGAAGTATGTATGTATATTCTGTCCATGTGTAGGTATTTTTAAGAGCTAATTACAAATTTTATAAAACATTACGTATTACAAAAATTAAAGGACGGGAAAACAGCAGGAGCAGATGGAATACCAACATAATTCATAAAATACGGAACGGAAATGCTAACCGGCGAATTAACTTCTGTGTATAACAACATTCTAGACACTGGTGAAATACCAGAAAACTTGAAAGAATCTCTCATCTTTTTCGATTCATAAGAAGGGTAGCATAGCAAATCCAGACAATTTATCGAGGGATAACTTTTCTTACCGCATTCTATAAGATTTTCACATCACTTCTAAATGACTTCTGTTGACAGTAGGTCTTTTTTGTTGACTTCAAAGTACATAGCTTTGGATAGAGTGGATCGCAATGCTTTGTTCTTCAAACTGTATAAGGTTGGTTTGTCAGCAAAATTTGGAAGAGTACTTGAAAATATGTATCATGGCAATCGATCAGCGGTTTGGAATGGTTCCGATATCTTAAAGTGGTTCGAGTCAAAAACGGGAGTAAAACAAGGCTTTGTTTATTAATGACTTAATTGATTTTTTGAATGGAGGTATAGAATGGAGTAAGAAATATGAAAGCACTCTTATTTGCCGATGATCGGCTACTGTTTGCATATTCCCGTCAAAGTCTGCAGCTGATGATTAACAAACTTGAAGCGTATTGTCGAATATGGAATTTGAGAGTGAATCTGGGCAAATCAAGAGTGATGATTTTCCGAAAGGGGTCTGGCAGAACTGCAAGGAGCAAAAATGGTACTTCAACAGGGATCCAATCGAAGTTGTTAAAAGCTATAAGTATTTGGGTGTAACTATTTCTTACAACCTTAGTATGGTACAACACCTCAAAGAAAAACCAGTTGTAGCTAAAAGTGCAATTAGTGCAACGAGGAGGAAATTCTTTTCGAACAAAACAATTTCGCATAGTGTTAAATACAAGGTATTTGTTGCAGTGGCTGAATCTGTAATGCTTTATGCAGCACAAACATGGGGATATGAAAAATTCGAAGCAGTCAAACAACTTCTAAGATATTTTATTAAAACATGCTTCCGATTGCCTAAAACCACCCCTAACTGAATGCTTATGATTGAAATAGAATTGTCACCCCTTTACATAAGAATTCTGAAGTGTCATGTAGACTACATCACAAAAGTACTTGAAATGCTAGATGAAAGACTACCCAAAATTTTAGCATTGGATACAATTGACGACCTTGCATTAAAAAGGGGCCAAGTCCAAACTTAACTTTTTGTCGAAATCAAAATAAAACTCTTTGAAAAATGTATTATTTCATCAATATATTGAATTGATATGGTATTTATCAACTTACAAGTTTACACATATTCTAAACCATCTTTTAGAATAAGTAAACAATATTAGTAATTGTAGCGATTTTTAAAAGTGCCTTCAAAGGCCTCAATTGCAAAAAAAAATGCATGGTACAAAGAACTGGAAGAACTTGGGAGCTACTGTGGATCCTATTTCAGACTGCTGGGTGAGCAGGGAGCTGCTGCGGTTCCGATTTCAGACTGCTGGGTGAAAATGGCAGACTATCCAAGGACAAACTCTTGGAGCTTATTTCAAAGGTTGAGGAGCAGCATAGAACCGACTGCTTGAACGAGGCTACGTGTCTTCGGTCCATAGATCAATCTATAGCCGGCTGAACCACAATTTATGTGAACAAAATTACTTTCACAACGACAACAGTCAGGCACTTATTGCATCGATTTTCAAAATGAGAGGGGAGCTTATAAACCTACACTACTCGAATATACCACATCGAGTAGCTGCCCATTTACTGCAGCTTATGTAACCTTAGAGAATGGGAGCATGTCGTCCATTTCATTGGAAAAAGACCTGTTTTATGCGAAACGAGAAGAATTTTTTGAACAGCAGTTTCAAATCAGTCGATGAAGTAATGGCGCAACTAAACTGTCAATTTAATATTAATAGCCTCTACAGATACTACCAAAACGTAATGTCTTATCACAATCAAATTTTTAACGAGGATTTTTAAACTTAGAAAAAATACTTATTATATTCAACAAATTGTTTAATTTACTTAAAGCAAACTATGTACATTTGTATTATTTTACTATTTTGGTATCAATGTCAATCGGGCAGACGCCAAAGCCATGCTTAAAAGATTTTTATAAATTGTAAACTTAAATGGAATAATAAGTCGAATCTATCTATCTATTGTCATACTGTAATTTGTGTCAAAAATTGGTTCAAAAGTTGTTTAGTTTTTTAAATCGTCCAAGTTCTACGAAACTCAAATTTTGCAACAAACGAGTATTTCTATTTCATTTAAATATTTTTAAAATACAATATTTTTCCATTTTACCCCATAACCTTCCCCATTGTAAACTTTCGACATGAAATTCTATTAAATGACAGAATTTTCTAACAAGAGTCTACGAATGAGCTTTTTTCAAAACTATGAGAGAATGTGTATAAGGATGCTGGAGCTTAAGCTGATACTGATGATATCTGTTATGCTTTGTGGTGGTATTTGACTTTGAAGCATTTTGCAAATAAATGCATCTTAATAACGATTATATCTCCATCAACAAGTTATTATTATTGTTGAAGTCGATGAAATGGGAACTTTGTGTAGCCAATACTAAATACACACATTCATTTAATCCTATTTGTCAATTTAAATCAAATTTATGTGTGGTTTAAGTAATTGATTCATCTTATGTGTTGACTTTTAAGGAAGCTGGATTTTTTTGTTGACAGGAATTTGAGATGGTAGAAACAAATTAACTCACTTACTTTACTTTTGTGATTTGACATTATCAAAAATCCTTTGTTTTGGATTTTCAAATAGTTTTCATTTGCTGTTCGGGCTCTATAATATAATATATAACGTGCAAGTTTGTTTTTGATAAAAATGACGTTTTTGAAATCAATCAATTTTTTTGGGATCAATCGAACACGAACTTCAAAAAGTATGCAATTAAAGTTGAAGGTTGAGTGGTTTTCGGTGAAGAATTCGGGAATTGATTGAATTAAGATATACATTCTTTTTGTAAAAAACGGTTGATTGGATTTAAAAAAAAAAATTACCTAATAATAATAACAACATTTAGTAAGAAATGAATTAAGTTTGAATTCAATATTCCTTTGTTTTCAAAATGTTTGAGTTTAAAATCAATTTGTAATACATACATAATTTCTATTGATTTTTTCTTAGGGATTTTACTTTTTCGCTATAATTTTAGAAGGTAGTTCAATTTTTCGTTTGTAAAATATTGAAGCTCAACAATTTTTATTTTCCGTTTTTTTTTCTTTTGTTTTATATATTCTTTTTAATACATTCCAATTGTGTGTGCCATCATAATGTGTCAAAGGTGTTTCCAATCAATAAGGCATTTGTTTGAAAGCCCTCTCAGTACATTTTGATATTATTGTCTGTAAGACAAACCTCGATACCTTTGTTAGTTTTTGAGATATAGAGGACGGAAAAAGGTACTCCGAACGCAAGTATACACACGCACCCGCAAACAACTCACTACGAACCATGGATTTAGAGTCTAGGGACCTTGGTATGTCGAGAAATGTCAAACATTTTAATTTAACAAATCGGACCGATTAAAATAACTTCTTAGGTGAAGTTAATAATAATTTTGTTAGTAAATTTCCAAAATGGACTTTGAGAGAAGATTATGAGCTTCATGTCAAAACTGATCTATTGAAAAGTAAGAATTTATCTGAAACGCACTTTTTAACAAAAAAATAAGGTAGAATCAAATCTAGTTGTGAATCAAAAATTAATCAATATATTTTGCTTACTGGAAAGCAAAGAAGAGAAACTGCATTTGACATATTTAAATGAAAAAAAAAGACTTATTTTCAAAATAGAAAACCCATTAATGATCTGAAATAAATTTCTATTGTTAATAACTCAAATAATGTTAGAAAATATAAAAAGAGACAGTACAAAAAACCACACTGCTGTTTCATTGTGGCTCCGTTTGTTTAAATTCTCATTATTAGTTCTGAAGCAGGGGCCTATTTCATAAACATTTACAATTGCGTGAGGTTAATTTTTCGTTTCATAAAGAAATTGTCATGGAAACGAATTGTCCGGAATTTTCCAACAAATTTTTTACTGACAATTCTTTTATGAAATAAAAAAAAACTACAATGTACATATTTGTCAGTATTTAATTGATAATTGCTACAGGAAACTTAGTTACGGTCAAGTATTGACGGTGATTTTGTGAATTAAATATCTTTACTTTCTAAAAGCAACGTATAGTAAAAATGTTATTCATTATAAAACTCTTGATTTTTGCCACGTTTAATGTAATTCACTTTTTATTTAAAAAACACGATTATTCAAACTGTGACATTTTAATATAGAAGGAGTGTCAGAATTCTGTTACTTATAACATCGAAGAAATTGGTCGAAAAACGATGAAAAAAAAAAACAAAATGCAAAGGTTTTGTTTCATATTTCATCATTTTTCGAACATTACACATTTCAAGATTATACAATAAAATTGTCTTGAAAACTGTGTCTGTAAGACTCGGTAAGTATGACAATGACAAAATTGTCACGACAAATGTGTCAGCATATGTCAATGACAAAACTGTCATGACAAGTTTGTCATTGTATTTTTTCTGACAAACTTGTCAACTATCAATAATTTATGAAATTTGTCAGATAAGTGTGAAGAATTTGGAGAATTGACACCTGTCAATTTTTAATGATATACAAACATAATTTCTTTTTATCTTAGTAATTCCTTAAAAGCATTTCGCAATTAAAGACTTGCCCTGATAGGAAAAAAACTACTTTTTCTCTTAGTTTTAAGACTTTAAGTTTACTTTTACAGCTTGAAATAAAATTTGTGCCTAACTGCAGAAAATAAAACCCTTAACGATGAAGTCAAAAGTCGATCTTCTTCCCCAATTAAATCGAAATAAACACTCTGAACTATCCAAAAAGATAGAAACTTATCTTCCACTATCTTAACTCTTTTCCAACTAAATGTTAACCGCATACAAACTCTTGTTAAAAATAAAATTGGAAAAACAAACAAAAATAAAATATCTAAATTCTCAGGAACTCTGACAATTAAATTGTTCAAAATCCCTACCGTAAAAATCACTTGAACTTTTGAAAGGAAAACCAGTGTTTCGAACTGAAACAAAAACATTTCCATGAAATCCATATTATGTGGTGCATGTATAGTTAAAGAACCTATCTTTACAAATCGTGAAAACTATGTATATGTATGTAATAATTTAAATTCCTTTAGTTAACAGAAAACTCTTAATTCGCAACATAAAATAAAATTACTTTGGCACTTCGCCTTAATTGAAGAAGGCAACAACCACAGATTTCTGGATTGCATTTTAATTCCAACTATATACCGAAATTGATCCCTTAAGACTTTCCTTGGTATTAAACCAGGGGTGAGGGGGTGGAGTGTGGAGAGTAAGGTTTATACAATTCTACATTGTGCAGTATTTCAATAGAGTATAGTGTATATAGTATAAGAAGACAGAATTAGGTACCGCCGACACCGCCCGCCGCCGCCGCCTGTATCTAAGCTCTAATCCTATATTGCAATGGGTCTCCTTGCTTGCGGGATAATATGAATAGCGAACATTCCAAAGCCATCACACCGCTATCGATTGCTGGAAAGCAAAGCTGCTCTTCTACGCTCCACCATGCACTAGCCGAGTCTGATCGAGAAGGAGATGGTGGTATTACGTACACGCCCTGATGGCTACAATAGTTACAACGTGTAACCATATAAATATATTTATAAATACCACAAGTCGACAGTTGTACGAGTAGTTGTTATATTTCTACTCTTTATATACCTGATGGTGCTGGGTGCTGCCAAAAATAAACATTTTACCTGTGTTTCTTGGTGTTTTATATATATACGTATTTTTTTATTCTTCGTCAACTTTATCTTACAAACCATGTGGGTGTATGATAATACGACAGCAAGGAGAACGAGGTTGAAAACTCTCATTTGTCGTCGGCATCATCATCATCGTCATCGCCGCCGCCGTCGTAATATACTTTTGGCTTGGACTCATTTCCAGGATTCGAATTTTACTAGAGGGAGGTATTGTTTGTTGCTTCATTTCTTTCGTAAGAAATTATCATTCAGATGAAATTTAGTATGCTGTTTTTAATGACTTGCTTCCTCGTCCGCTGAGGATTGAAATACAACTAACGAACGAACGAAAAAATGCTTTTAATTATATAATACATTATGTATCCAGTTAATGATTTTTTGGAGCAAATATCTGCGATACCATTTCCAACTGAAGGAATTCGAAATCAATTTGTCAGTAGGATAACGAAAATGAAAGGGAGTTAAGATACTCATCCAGAGTTGCCAATGGGTGGTTTTTATTTAAATTTATCCAGTATATGTACGTACATACATTTCTAACATTTTAAAGATCCTTTCTGTGGCGTCAGAAATAAAGAAACTTTGCATACAAATTTTGTACTTTTCTCGTCAAGAATGTTTTTTTTTTTTTAATTTTTGTCATAACAAATTGTTACGATATTTTAACTATTTGTATGAGTGAAAATTTCTGATAATGCTCCGCTGCCTTATTTTGACCATGAACATTACATGTTAGAAATATTTACAAACCATACACACATTCCTTAAAGTGATCTAAATCAAGCACGACTTTCAATCTTTTTCGGCTTTTGAAATTTCATTTGTGTATTTTTTTAGACATGTGGATTGGAAATACTTTTTGACAGCTGTCAATTGGTTTAGTTTGGTTTGCCATCTCAATTCACTGTCGTTCCAAATTGATGGCTCGGTTCCATACAGCCAACAAAACGACCGGAACTACTTGAAGAAAACTTTTGGTGTTTGGATCGTGCGATTTAACACTGCTGGACTATTTTGTGTAGTGCTATGTGAAGGCGCTTGTCTACTCAGATAAGCCCGAGACGATTTACGCCTTGTAAGAAAATATTTGCTGCGTTAATGCTGACATACGGTCTCAATTGCTGTAAAAAACAAATTTTCCAGACCTCTATCTTTGAAATAAAGCTAAATTCTTGGCCATAACATATAATTTTATGCGCTTTTTGTTTTCTTAAAAAAAAAACTAGCTAAAATTATAAATAAGGTGGTGCAACAGTCCGTTGAGGACTAGGGCCTAGTCTCTTACAACTCTCAACCATTCCTGTGTGCGAGTAATGTTATCAGGGATGGAGGGAGGGGGCCTACAGTTTTAAGGCGACACGGAGCGGCTAATTTGAGAAAGCACTTTTCATGACAAGAATTACTCTTGGAGAATTTGTCAATTCCTCGCAAGAGGCAGTACCCGTGAAAAAAAACTTTTAGATGGCATAGGCTGGGATCGAACCCAAGACCTCTGGCATGACAGTCCAACGCACTAACCATCATGCCACAATTTGACAATTTAAAAGAACTGTAGGAACATACCCTACAATTATCATCTTTTCGTTTCATAAAGAAATGAATGACAATGAATTATCAAGTATTTTTCCACAATTGTCAGGAATTTTCCAACAAATTTGTACTGACAATTCTTTTATAAAATAAAAAAAATGTTTACATATTTTTCAGTTTTTAATTACCCGTGTTTTGTTGGAAAATCTATTAATAGTATAGTAGGATTTTACACGAATAACAAAAACAATATCCGTAGTAGGAATACTACCGACGAAAGTTAAAGTAGAATCTTACTACGGATGGGTTTTGACATTTATACGAGTCTCGAATGGATCTTATGTGATTTCGTTCTCAAATGTTGGTACGATTGATATTGCATTTGTATCTCGATGGCTGTGTTCGTTGAGTAGTTGTGCATTTGGAATAATGTGTTTTCCATTGGGGAAAAAAAATCAATCAGTTACTGTTGATATTATTTAGTTTTGTTAATGAAAATGGACTAAATGGGCTTATTTTGCAAGAGAAAACAATAGAAAAGACATTTATGTTTTGCTATGTTTCCACCAAAGGTTTATCTCAGTTTAGATTGAATAAATCTTTTTGGTGTTTCCTCTGCACAAGAAGATTTAAAAATTATTAAGTTTGACAGGACTTTCTAAAATGCAAATGGTGTTTCGATGTTTCTTATGAAGTGCAAGTGAGATAGTTTGATTCGTGTTAAACAATGAAAAACTGAATAGTTCAGCACCATATAAGAATATGCTACCTACTCCATGTGCAATTTTTTTTTTTTATTTGATTAAAACAAAACTATATTTTTTGTACACAAACATGCAAATAAACAGATCATAACGCATTATCTGTAAAACTAACTCCTTTACACAGGCTTTTCTTCACAAATGTTGACTCGACTCCGATCCCCGACCGGAATCGAGGCGAATCAAGCTCATTTTAACTCGATTCAAGTATATAAAGAATTGAGGCTAACTTCAAGCTCGCTTCAACACCACATGTTATTGTAGTAGTCTACGAACAAACCCCCTTCTTGAAGTTTTTATTTTATGTCAAATTGTTTGGTTAAGACTTTGAAATGGACTATCACATTACACAGACGTATTTTCTTGATTTTGATAGTCAACTATCAAAAATCCACCCCTGGTCTGAATGTCGTTATTTTTTTTGGAATATTTTGATAAATTATTCTGGCAAATATTCAATTGTATCAACTTTCAAATATAAAAACCGGATCTCAGTGTACTATATTATGGAATACCAAAAAACCACGGCTATTGACAGTTGCTACAGGAACATAGTTCAGGTCAAATGTTGACAGTGAAAGGACCTAAAATGATAAACGATATATTTTCGTGTGAATGAGATGACGATTCTCAGTTCGATCTCCGTATAATACGGCGCGCGCCGGTGCCCTCGGAATTTCAAAGAAAGAATAAATAGTTATTTCGAATCGTTAATTGGCCTACAATTTCAAGAAACATTTTTAAAACACTTAATTTGAGAATGTTGTAATTTTCGAAAATATCTACTTTTATTGTGTTTTATGCGTGTCACTTTTTGATAATAAAACACGATTTTGCAAACTGTAACATTTTAACATTTAAAGATTGTCAGCGTTGTGTTACTGCGTTTATTTTCAACTGGTGCTTATTTCGTGATGAAGCTGATTTTGATCTTGGCGGGTATGTAAACAAGCAAAATTGTCGCATTTGGGGCACAGAAAACCCGCACGCATGCATTGAATAGCCGATATAACCAAAACGAGTCACTGTTTGGTGCAAATTTTGGTCCAGAGGCATAATAAGTGGCCGTTACAGTCAATGGCGATCGTTATCGGACCATGTTGAACGAATTTTTGTTCACAAAAGGAGGAGGAGGATATTGGCAACATTTGGTTTCAAAAGGATGGAGCTACGTGCCACACAGCACACTCGATGTTTTTATAGCATTTTCAAAAAAAAAAGTTATTTGGCGGACCCTTTATATGTAAATATTACAATGACATAATTTTTATGACAGATGATGTGTCAGTATATGACAATGGTAAAATTGTAATAACAAATTTGTCACTTTATTTTTTGGACAAATTTGTCACATGTCAATATTTATTAAAAAACAGACAAGTGTGACAAATTTGTAGAATTGTCACCCTTGGCATTGGTCTTAAACTCTGAAAGTATGTAATTAGTTGTACAATTTTGTCCAAAGTAACAAGAACAAAATAAAGTTGATAGAATTGAGAAAAATTCGTCGTTGGTGGCATTCGAAAATTTTCGTACCAACAACAACTGTAATAAGCAAATTAAGAATTGTAAATGTGCCGAGCAAAATTATAATAACTTAGTTTTTATTATGGTTTGATCAGCCCTTACAAACAAAAATTATTTCCAATTCCTGTGAATTGACTGAAGTTCAACCGTGGGTTATCTTCATGAACTTCGGTTGAACCTCAGTTAACATCTTGAAATCGGTGATTTAAAGTTACTAAATTATAGAACCGTAATTGTACAACAGTAACAGATTTCGGTAAATAACATAAGATTATGGATTCATCATGGCAATAAAAAAAAGCCCCTTTAAAACTAAACAAAAAAGGTATAAAGATGACTCAACTTGCTTTTTGTATTGATTTAGAATATTTTGTGAATTATATGGGTACCGGGGTCACACCCATTTGATATTGTTGACTATTTTAAATTACTTTAACTGTAAAAACAAAACCCAAATCAAATTAATTGATGTTATCTCTGCATATATTTTAAGCTTTTCCATATATGAATAGTTACATTAGACTCATAAACTCACAAGGGTCTGTTTAAAATTAAAAAAAAAAGAAAATATTCACAATTAGCAAAAATTAATAATTACGATTATCATAAACTTCCGAACCCAAACACAAACCAAACTTCAATAATCAATTTGACCATCACATTAATTTTAAATTCCTTCGTATGCACTTTTTACAAACTATACGAATATGTTATGAACATAATTCATATAAACTCCCCCTCTGTCATCGTATCTACCCTGCCAACATTATTTTTAAATCAATTTCATAGCATGCCAACACACTCGGATATTATTTTTTTTTCAATTAGGTATACGAAAAAACATAACATGAATATAATAATAATTTAATACCATCAAAAGCCAAAAAAACATGCGTTTTATTATTAATAAATATTATATTATTTTATGTATATTTTATATGATAAAAAAAAAGAAACACAACTTTTTACTTTATAAACATCAGAAACACAAAAGATCCAGCTTATATTTTATATGAGGGGTTGATCTCATTTGCATACAAATTACGACACAAAAATGTACATATACATACATATGTATAAAAAAGGCTTGTCATACATTTATGTACCATATACCTATACATACAAATATGTATCTAGGAATAGATAGACTTTTTTTTGTATTTATAGCAAAACCATCAAATTAATTTTAATTACCTCAGGATGCTCGCAAACGCATATGCCCTCTTCACAATACGCACAAGGTTGCCATTTATGACCGCCCCCACCATTTGGAAGACCTTTGAAGATCAAACTCGTCTCATCAGTGCATGGTTCGAATTGATGTGCTGCGTTCACATTGTCCGTTATGTCCTGTTCAAAAGCATCACTGCGACGCATGCGATAAACGCTGCATTTGCGTTCCAATTGGCCTATAGGGGGGGCTATGTTTGCCTCATCACTAGAGGTAGCAGTGGGGTCGCCGCGAGCTACGTGACCTGGTGACGCCATTGGCGTGGCAGGTGTGACTATGATTGAGTCTTGTGGGACCTGCATATGCATGCGTCCACCTGCGTCCTCGTCTGCTGTGGGTTTTGAGTTGTTTACCGCCACTAGCGGCGAAGTCGGTGGTGTGGCGTCCATTTGAGACACCAACGGAAGTGTAGCGGTGGCTGATTTGGTTAGATGCGAGTGGTGAAATGTTGCTGCTCCGCTACCCGAGTGCCGATGCACCAGCTTCGAGGTCCTTCCGATGAAATCGTGATGGCGATGAACATGGTGGGTGTGCAGCGATTGTCCGTCGCCTTCATCGATTGTCAGTAGGAGTTTACTTTGTGCGGTGTAGCTGGCACTGAGTTTGCGCGCCTGTGCCTGAGGGGTTCGCAGATAGGTCGAGGGCAGCTGATGGAATTGCCTAGACTGTTGCTGACTTGTTGTCGGTGTTCCGGCTGCCAGCTGAATTGCCAGCGCCTTCGATGCTGGATGAAGTTTCGCCTGGGCTGCTTTGGTTTTATTTTGTTGGCGTTGACGCTGACGGGCTTGTCGCGATGCCAATGAGGCACCGCCTGCTGCTGCATACATCTTTGGAAGATTTTAAATGTTCTCCGCTCCGCACCTGTGTCCTCGTTCTCTCTAACCACAAACAAAAAATTTAAATAATCTACAGATTCCTTGGGATAAAATATCTAAAACATTGATAATTTCGAGCGGTCATTTGTAGTTTTTCCTAAAGTTTCGCTGAATTGTCTGTGTATCCTGTTTTGTTGTTGTTTGTTATGCTTGAAGTGCTGATTGTGATGTTTGCTGAATGTCGTTTAATTTTCTTCTAAAGTTTCCCTGTATATTTATGTATAAAAACTTGGTTTCTTTTTGTTGCAGGTTTAAGTTTAAAAATTAATTAATAACATAATTTGCAAAATGATAATTTGTTTGTTTATTTTCTTCTTTTTTTTTGTCAATTGATTGTACTTTGTATATAAAAAATTGAATGTCGGTGTGGATTGAGTTGTTTTTGTTTTCGTTTTTGTTGAATTGGATAAAAATAAATGTTAAAATTTCACTGAAACCATCTATAATGTTGTGGTTTAATTTTGTCCTCTAATTTTGCTCAAAAATATTTTAGTTTGTTAATTTATTAAATTTAACTAAACTATTGACAAAAATATGGTTGTTTTTTTTTTGTTTGTTCATAAAAAAATACTAAATGTATGAAAATAAATTATTTTAACATCGCTGCTTTTGTTTTGTATAAATTTGGGTATTTTTTTATATTAAAATTGATTTTTTTTTTTCATAAAAAAACTATGTTTTTTGTTTTGTTTTATGCTTGTAAAAAAACTAATTAAAAAATGTTTCATTTAATAAATACAAAAATATGCCTATGTTTTGTTTTCTTTTTAATTTTTGTTCGTTTAATTTTTGTTTTCCTATTTTTTTTTTTTGGTATTGTCTTCAAATTATTACTGTACTTCTTAGTTTTTTTAATAATGACTTGCTTCTTTTAACCTTTCCATAAAAATACATATAACATAAATATATTTTGCATTTCATTTAAATTAAGATTTATTTAATCTATTATGTAAATGTAAAAGCCGTTGGCAACCATATCTTATTCTTAGAGATAATTTTTTGTTTTGTTTTTCTTTTAATTTTGTAGCAAATTTGATTTAAAAAATACAAAATAAATGACACTACATAAAATTAGCTAATTTTACACAACATTAAAGCGCAGTTTTGTGTTCACATCCAAGGGTTGCTTTAAAAAAATAATATTCCATTGGCTAAAACAATCCTAATTTATTTTACCTAATACAATATACACACACTACAATATTATATAAAACATTTATAAATACATTTATATCTTTTAATTTTTTGTTTTTAATTTGATTTGTTTTATCTAAGAAGCAATAACGTAAAAAATAATGTTGTTTTTTTTATTAAATTTAATGTTCAACAACGTTTACAAAAAGGATTTTTTTATGTTTCTTGTTGTTCTTCTTTATTTTTATTAATAAGACACTTTTGGGATAATAAATAATGTTTCTTTGGTTTTGTTTTTATCTAAATAACATTTATATTTTGTTTCTTCAATATTTGAGGTATAAATAAAATATAATAATCTTTTTTCTGTTGAAAAACATTTCTTTTGTTTTTATTTTGTTCTTAATGCTGTTTAATTTTAGTTTTGTGATTTTTGTAGCATTAAACAGAAGTAGACGGATTTTGCAAGGAACACGTAATAATTTGAGCTGTGGAGAAAACTATTGCTTAGCCAAACAAAAGAATCAATAAAAAATACAAATTTGTTATTTTCACAAATATTCGTTATGATTTTGATAGTATCGTTATTTTTAAATAATTATAAGCTGGAAATTAAAAATGATAAAAACATTCCAAAATTGTCTGGTTTCTTGCGGTAACGACTTAAAAGTTTTGAGGTTTGATAGTGTTTCTTTTTATCTACCTGACAAAATACCACTCAAAAAGTTTTCTTTATCTTCATTTTATTTCATGTGTCTTTGGACACAGTGTAAACATTAGGAAAAAAGGGAGGGGTAGGAAAGGAGGTGTCGATGTACATTGGTTTTGAATTCTTTAACATTGCAATGGCTGGGAAAGAAAAAGAGGGTTAAGGTATTCCATATTCGCGTAGGGAGACCGAAGCTGGTCGAAGGTAAGCTGATAGACATTCCTAGAAGCGCGAATATTAAGGTTAAACTGTTTAAGGGGTTCCGCCTACCCGACCTCGAAGAAGTGAATATAGCTATATCTAAACTTAAGTCCAACAAAGCTGCTGGAGCTGACGGCATCGCTGCCGAATTATTCAAAGCAGCAGGCGATGACTTGGTAGGGAGCATACACCAACTCATCTGCAAAATATGGTCGGAAGAAAGCATGCCCGATGAGTGGAATCTCTGCATAGTTTGCCCTATACACGAAAAAAGGAGACTCTCTAAATTGCGCCAACTATAGAGGCATTAGTCTCCTGAACATTGCATATAAAATCCTCTCTGCCGTATTATGGGAACGTCTGAAGCCGTTCCTTAACAACCTGATAGGTCTTTATCAGTGTTGCTTCAGACCACGAAAGTCCACTTATGAAAAAATATTCACAATACGGCAGATCCTTTGAAAAAACCCAGAAACTTTAAATCGATACCCACCATCTTTTTATCGATTTCAAAGCCGCGTATGACAGCATCTATAGGGAACGGAAAAGTTTTGGCATAACTGTCAAACTTGTCTGTTTATGCAGAATGACGATGGAGAATGCACGCTGCTTTATTAAGGTCAGAAAAGGAGATCTCACAGATGCATGTGATGGTTTAAGACAAGGCGATGCACAGTCATGCGACTTCTTTAACATCGTTCTGGAAATCATTGTGCAAAACTCTACCGTCAACACTAGATCCACAATCTTCCTAAGGTCCATCCAATTACTCGGATACGCCGATGATTTTGATATTATTGGAAGATCAAAACGTGACGTCAGTGGAGAGTTTTTGAGCATTGCGACGGAAGCGGAGAAGTGATCATGTCGTCCAAGTTGAAATCGAATGCGAAATGCTCGCTGAGTAGTAATCGCAGAACCACCATTACGGATATATTCCTCTACGACAAATGCGCGATGCTCATCGTGCCACGCCATTATAATTACTTAAAACGGCACGTATCTATACCCGGAATACCATTTTATCTATAAAATATAAACGTCTAAAAATACGGGAGGTTTTTTTGCCGGACCCTGTATATATAGGTTTCAAAAGGAGATAAATATACATCGCCTATTTGATCCTTTCTATGTGAGGAACCCCCTTCAGATTTTTCAAAAGATATTTGCTGTAATAAAATTTACATTTAAATAACTTCGAAAAGTATTTGATTAATAAAAATGAAGTTTAATGTGTTATTTGATATTTTAGGTGTTAAAGCAATTTATTAGTATTTTTGCTTTTTCTAGAATTATAAATATGTACAATGAAATAAGTTTATAGTCAATACCTTTCTTTGTTCTCAAGATATTTGAGTAGAAAATAATAGTTTTTAATAGAATTTTTAATAAGTTTTTAATTTTGCAAAAAAAATTAAATTCAATGTCAAAAAATTACATTAGTCGTAGTGTTTTTTTCGATAGGTTTCAGATTCATAATAAGATTTATTGACCTTTTGTTTAGATCAATGGTTTAGAATTATACTTCTATGAAGAGCACTATCTAAATACAATACAAAATATTCTTTTTATAACCAAACGGTTTTTACTACAATTTTCTTATTTTGGTAGAAGAAAAAACGACGCATTTTTGATAAATTATTTGGTTTTCAAAAATCACCCTACAAAAGGTAACAATGTTGTGAATTCTTTTTCCAATAATTATAATCAGCGAAGAGCCCAGACAAATGTATTTTTTTCCATTTCTTGTAATATTTAAAATTCAATTCCGTTCCAATTATCTTTTCTTTTTTTATTTCTTTAAAAATAAAAGAAAATGTTCTTTTCAAAGTTAGTTAGCAATATGTTGTTTAAAACTGTCTACCAATATAAATATTGCTATCGTGATTTCCACCACAGATTTTTTCAAAGCTTTATATACATTCTTTATAAAAATTGAAAACAATATTCGTAGTGAATAAAAACTTGTCTCACATCTCACTCTGATTAACCACCAAACACCGTTACATGACCTGCAAAGAAAATTTATATTATGTTGCAAAATTGAATTTGGACATCTTTACGACTTCTACCCAATTCGTCAAAATAAATTATTGCAATGAATTCACTGTATGGGTCACTGTGACGTAAATGTACTTGTTTCTATAACAAAAACAATTGGTTTAAATACAAAAATTACTGTTCGCCTGTCCGTAGACTATAAGCGTCTTGTTTCTTCTAGTGTCAACTATTGTAACTTCTGTAATATAAAAATCCCAGATTTAAATTAAGATCAACACATTAGATAATTTAGGAAAAAGGTGTCTCTTCAGTCGGTACTCTCAAAAATTTGAAACTACTGCTGCCGAAAATATTGCTGCCGTTCAGGCATCCGTAGCAAACAATCCAAACAACTCAATTTCAAGGCGTTTTTAAAAATTTGGGCCCCGCTCAGACCAATTGATGGAATATTTTGCTTGGTTACACTCATACAAGATCAATCTGACTCAAAAATTTAAGGCGATGGACCATATAAAGCGACTATGTTCCCCGATTGGGCTCTGGAGAAGATGCTTTAAGATGATGAATTTCATCGCCAATTTATTTTCAGTGACAAAGCTTATTTTTGGCTTAATGAGTTCGTCAATAAGCAAAATATGTGTTAACTAGTCACTTGAAAATCGACCTTTGTTTGAAGAAACAGCACATATAATTCGTCCACGTCACTGTGAATGGTCATCGTTATAGCGTTATGGTAACCGAACATTTTTGGTCCAAATTGGGAGATATGGACTTGGACTACATTTCAACAGGATAATGCCACAAGCCACACAGTCAACCTTACAATCGATTTATTGCAGAGCAAGTTTGATGAGCGATGTGATCTAAAGAAATCGACAGCCTCCTTCGTGCGATTTAACGCCTCTAGACTATTTTCTTTGGGGCTATACGTTTTATACGTTGCCGCGGTGGCCGTTTAAACGAAGTTCAGTTGTATTAATTAATATTTTGATTGTGCTTCAAGTCGATAATAAAGCTTTGTAAAATATTTAAAAGGGTTGGCTTTTTAAATTGAAAAAAATGTTACCAAGTCCTTGTTGGAAAACCATTTAGTTCCATTTGTCTAATTTATAATAACACAATACCATTTTTTTAAATTTTCAAATCTCCTAACTCAACTTATAACAATTTTTCTACATAAATTCAATTTGCTTGATAATCAATTAAATCAAATGTACCTAAAATTATTTATTCCTTAACCTTGAATATTTTGAAAGATGAAATTAGTGAATATATATTTTAGGATTGAAAAAGAAAACTTTGTCTTCTCCTTTTTTGGTACTCTGGGGGGCCGTATACTTATTTTTTCGTACATCCAGAGTATTACCAAACAAATTCCTACTACAATAAGTAAATAGAATAAAAATAAAAAAATATTCCCATTGTGTTGGAAAAAAAGTAATAAGTCGTGATTAGTTTCTATAAATGTCAACTTATTTTTCAATTTCAAGCTTTCTCTCTTTCTTTCATTTCCATAGAAAAAGTAAAAGAAAAAAAAAACAAACTTTAAAATTAAAATTAAAGCCACTTTGGGCTAACCACACATAATACCCACCATCACACACCACAAAAGTTCTTAGCCAAAAAAAAAATACACTTTCAATCTGAATATAATATAAAAGCCAAAGTTACTTATGTAAAAATAAAAAGCAAGAAAAAGGAAAAGAGGATAAAAAAGTTTAACCACAGTGTCCTGCGGAAACTAGAAGAAGAAGACCAAAGAAGTCCTACATTTATATACCTAGTAAGTTTAGTTGAGAGTAGAAAGAAGCAGTGAAGCAACCACTAGGAATAAATTAAATTTTTTAACTTGTGAATTTTTTGGCCTCAAGTTATAATAGAAGGGCTTAAAACCGAAGGCTTGAAAGACATACTTTATACATATGTACATACGTATAGTATATCGTCCTCTATATAATGTTATAATGTTTGAATGTATTAATGTGCTGTGAGGCACCCTAGATTTTTCTTTTTTTTTTATGTCATGTGCTATTCGTTTTCAGCATCTGCTTCACTGTGAAATATGTTGTAAAGGACACGAAGCAAAAAAAAAAGGAAAAATCGATGAAAAATGCGACCATGCAATCCTATCGTAAACACGCAAATGATAATCCCGCATTTTGTGTCTTTAGTGTCGTTCTCTTTCCCATTTAGCGGTTGTTGATTTGTTCGTCGTCCTCGTCCTACAAGCGAGTTTTCTTTTTTGTGTATTTTAACTCATTTTCATTTTCATTTGTGTTGCCATTGCCATTGCCTTTGCTTTTGCTTTTGGGGCGTTAATGAAAACCATTGGTAGTGTTCTATGATTATCTTTTCGTCATAAAATATTTACCTTTATGGAGTACCTACCTACCTACCTACCTACAGAACGCAACAAACGAGAAGCAGATTATTATCCTTCACAAAGGAATCATAAAAAAAGCATTCAATCTAATTATGAGATGAGACTCCTTCAGTTCCAGTTCCAGTTTCAGCTTCAGCAGCTTTTTGCTTTAACAGCAATACCCATCAAAAGTTCTGCACCTGAATGCGCACCATAGTGAGTCTTCACTAGGCAATTTCAGAAGTAGAAGATAAAGATGACTCTGTCTCTCCCCTTGGCAGTTCTTAGCATCAAGTCAAGTCTCAATTCAATCTTGTTAAATATTTAATTTGCAATTAAACACCGGAAATTCACAATACGTCGCTCGCTCGGCATAGAGTGAAAAACTTCATTCATATTTCATGAAGAAAATCACATTAAAGAATTAAACACAATCAACAATAATTTTCTAAGGCCAAATATTAAATTTCATTTTTAAAATAAGTTAAAATACAACAACAACAAAAAAAAATCAAAAAGCAAGCAAGAGAAAATGTTAATTCATTATTAATTCATTTTAATATGACTCGAAGAGTATAAGACATAAATACGCTCGTAAAGAAGATACCTATCTTTGTAATGGGTGTTTTTTGTTTAGAGGTATAGAACTGTATGCTTTGTGGGTTGGTGGAATTATTGGTTTCCTTTAAAAACGTTACAGTCAATGGTGGCCGCTAAAGAGCCATGATTAGTGACTTTTTCGTTCATCGGTTGAACAAGTACGATTTACAGGAGCTGTCGTTTCAATAAAGCGGCAACCGTAATACTCGCGCTTCTAGGAATGCTCATCAATATATCCTCGAGGCCAACTTCGGTCGTACTCTCAAGTACAGAGATTAGTTCTTTAGCCGTACTACGCGAATGTGGAATGCCTTACCACACTCTGTCTTTCCCAGCCATTGCAATATTCAGGAATTCAAAACCAATGTGCACCGACATACACCTTCTTTCAACCCCTCTCTCCCTTTTCTAGTGCTCACACTGTGTCTACATAATAAGGGTAGTATTTCGCCTTGAGTGTGCGCTTATTATAATAAAAAAAAGAAAAAACACATGTTACGCGATGGTGCCACAATTTATATATTGAAGGAAACATTTTCAAACGCATAGTTTCACGTTATTTACGTCCGATCAAACCGTTCGTTGTCAGAAATCATATTTTAAAAAATCGTTTTTATTTTATTCCATTTCAAAGTTATATATCTCAACAAAAAAAACACCCTTTATATACTGTTCAACAAGTTCTGCCATTACCTAACTAAATATAATACGAGGAGTAAGAAATTAATATTTGTTTACTTTGGTGTGTACCAGTACCACTGCTGGTGTCAAATACAAAAGAAAATGAAGTAGTATAATAACAACTAGATGGACTTTAGCTAGTTGTCCTGATCTAGCTATTATTTTCAACTTAAGTATTGATTTTTAAATTAAACAGAAACAAGGACAAAAATTAATGGATAATTGTTTATTTAGCAAGCCATTATGGAATTCTCATGAAAAAAAATTTTGAAGTTTGTTTATACAGTTAAAACTCCAGTTTCCGTCTAACGTTGATATTAAATTTATTAATTAATTAATTTTTGACTCATTTGGATTTTTTAGAAAAATTGCTGTTATTTCATAAACATTTATAATGTGCACGCCTATTATTCCATTTAAAGGATCAATTAGACAAAATAAAATGAGTTATTTTTCATTTTGAATAAAAGTTGCGGATTCAAATTTTATCAACAGATAAAGGTTTTCCCCATCACCTATTCAAATATTATCTTTCAGTTGGAAAAAGTGAAAACAGTTTTAAAAAATTTCAAGACAAAATTCTTGTTAAAGCATGAAGGCAGTATTAAATTAATTAATAGGTACATTAATTTTTAATTAATTTAATTATTTAATTAATTTATTTTGATGGCAACACTGACAATAGTTCTACAAGAGGCTAAACCACCAGTACAATGAAAAAGAAAAATGTGTGTTCAATATTTTCCCATTGGCCACTAAAAGTATCAAGTCCAATAAATATTATTATAAGATTCGCACTACCACAAAATTACATGATTGTAATAGAAAAATGCGTGTTTTTACATTTTTTTTTCAAAAATTTAAAGTGTTAAATACACATTAACTTCAACGAAAAAATATCACAACGAAATTTTTTATTTATGAATAGCGCAAGTCAATAACAGCTTACTGGGCAAGTAGTGTAGGTATCAAGTGCTCACCGTCACGGTTACGAAAGTACTCATAAACTAAAAAAAAGTAAATCCTCAAATGGAAAGCCATCCGTTAGTAATTCTCTTGAGTTTACTACCTAAAGCACCTTCTCTTAAATTGAAAAGCACCTTTCGAGCACTCAAAGTTAACCAAAACATTCCTTTGTGCAACGAGACGGTTATAATGCGCTATTCCTGGATTGTTTCAATTACCTGTTTAATTGAAATTTTAATAGTAAGAAGCATTTTTTAACAAAAATTACGTAAGAATATCTTGAAAAAAGAGGGGTTATGTTTTCCTATGACTTTATGTCTAATAACCCTATTTTTGCTAATTTTAGCTTTCTTAATTTACCTTCTACTTTTGTAAATGTCACTTTTGAAGCTTTCTCCTTAAAACATTTAACAAGTTAAAACTACGTTACCTAGTCACACAGCTATTTAGCCGCTATCCTTTTTACAGTATAAACCTTAATTGATTTCTTTTTCAAAATACTCGCTTTTTTAAACAACAAAATAAATCACCTTATTCTAATGCAATATCATTCTTATTAATGAGTTAAGCTCAAATTCTGCTATCTCGACATATAAACTTCAGCTTAACGTTATGTTTCCATTGAGAGAGGTTTGATTGTAATAGGATAAATGTATATTTTTGTTTTCTATGTGTAGTTAAAAATTAATTATTCCCTGAATTATTAGTTTTAACAAGTGAAACTACGACAACAACGACCAAAATAATAAAAACAGATAAGAGTTTGGATTATTTTTGCAAATACAATCCAAATGCCATCACAGTGAGAGTAAATATTTTAGTTTGACTTATTATGCAAATCAAAATCAAATATTATAATTAAATCATGAATAAAACAACAATTCTTAATAGAGAAAAATCAACATTATTATACAATATAATAAATTACATTCATTCTATGAAAAAATGTGTTTATGATTGCAACTCATTTGTGAAAAAATGTTAAATTATTACTTTCCCCAACCTCATATGCAATAGTTGTATGAATATTTATTTTTCATATACATATTTCGTTGGATAGATTTATAAAGAAAATTTATTTTAGTAGAATATTTGTTTTAATTTATGTAAAAAAAGAATAAATAAATGCAATATTAGATATTCATATATAGGGTTTTTTAAATTGGCGCGGGTAGATTTGGCGCCCCGTGGCGGACATTTTGTTTTGGTGACATCTGTCAAATCTTTTGTTTATATTATTCAGTTGTTTATGAGAAATCATCATGCCATGTTACACGATTGAACAGCACGTTCAAATGATAAAACTTTATTATCAAAATGAGTGTTCGTTAACGCAAACGTTGCGTGCCCTTCACAGTCGACTCTTCAACGTTTGGTGGCCAAATTTGAGACGACCGGTTCAGTAAACAATCAGCCAACACCCGTACGTTCAAGGAACGCAAGATCGGCCAACAACATCGCCGCGGTCCATGAAAATATACAGCAGAACCCGAGGCAGTCTATCCCTCGCCGTGCACAAGAACTCGGCCTTTCGCAGACTTCAACAACGCCGTTTTTTAGCTGACTGGTCTTCAAATCGTTTAGAAGAGGACCCCAAATAAGGCCGAAAAATCATCTTTAGTGACGAGGCGCATTTTTGGATAAATGGCTGTGTTAAGAAGCAAAATTGTCGTATATGGGATGACACCAACCCAGGTGATAATGCATTCTCAAAAAGTTACCGTTTGGTGTGGATTTTGGGACGGCCGGCAGCGTAATTGGTCCGTACTTTTTTGAAAACGACTATGTTTATGTTTTGACATGAAAAATTACTGTTACTTTTAAAGAAAATGTTGAGGTACCTAAAGGCTTGTTCTTAAAAATTTAAGTGAAACGAAACAATCTCAAGAAGAGTTTTGTTTAGAATTTAGACCAATGTATTAAAAAAAAGATACAAAGATGATCTTATAACTGATTTATATTGACAAAATAAGCGACACTAGAGCCATTTTGTCGCGTTCAGAAAGGATATCAGGTCTTTGATTTTCATCTCGGAAAGCTCATCAATATCTTTAAGGAATGCCTGTAACTCGAGATTTTAATCAAACATGACATCTCATGGTGGTAGAAAAGTCAAAAAAGTGGGTCCCCCGATACCATCTGTCCTAGCCCCTACAGACCAACCCATTGGGTCGATTGATTCAAAACTTGGACGTTAAGGTTTTAAGCAGATTCGCATTAAGAAAAAATGGAGGGGTTAGAAAGCAAGAGCTGCCGATTTAAATTGGTTTTGAATTATTGAGAAATACTGACAAGGAAAGCATTCCACATTCGCGTAGTAAGGCTAAAGAACAAATCTCTATTTTTCACAGTATGGACGAAGTTGGACTGACTGAAAAAGTAATGGCTCTTCTAGTATTGCATTTGAACAAATTATTTTAAAATATCTTCTTTGAATACTATCTAAAAGGCTTAAGTACGTTATCGAAGCAACATTTTAGAAATTAAACTTATTATACTTATACATTCGATGAACACATAACATATAAAGCAGTTCCCAAGAATGGGCCCTAGTGTGATTTTGGTACCTAAAAGTATTGTACACACTTTTATTTAATATGAATTAAATTTGTGTCAAAAATATTTTTTTTAAAGTTATTTTAAAAAATTAAAAAAAAATGTAAACTTTTACACAAGAATATGAAACTTCGAACGCACTTTTTTTAAAAGCTCATTATTTTAACCACTATAGATCCCTTTTCTCGGACACTGCCATACACAGATTGTAGCTAGACCAGAAGGAGAAATAATGCATATTCCGAGAATAAATAGATATTGGCATAGATATTGGTGTTTCCATAAACAACTAACATAAATTACATGAAATAAACTCCAACAAATTTAAAATAAAATTAAGAAAAGTATAATTTAAATCCTTAAACTGAATTCCAGACTCTTAAAAAAAAAAAACAAAAATGAATGCTTTAAAATTGTTTGCATATTGTTAAAGATTAATTCAACCTGTTGGACCTGTGCGAATATAAGCAAAAGCAATTACAACGTCCTAGGCCTAAAATCTTTTATCAAACACACACATTTTTCCCTATATATTTTATTTTCAAAAATAAGAATAAAAAATTAAAAATGGAGGTATATGCAAAAAAGATCCGTCAATGAATAAAAAAAAAAGGAACTTGAAACTTCTACTTTCGTATGTATATAAAAATCCAAACACATCCATTTATGTAAACATTGTTGTTAGGTGCGCATATGGGTTGCGTATGGGCATGGGTATTGGGTATACCTAAACTCCACAGGGTATGTCAAAAGTTTCTTTCTGATATTAAAAATGAACTACATATTTTAGAGAATAACTAAATTAAACAAATAAATTAGGTGGCGCAAGAGCCCGTTGAGAAGTAGGGCCTAGTGACTTACAACTTATCAGGTTATCAGGAATGGAGGGGACCTACGTTTGACGCCGAAACCGAACGCCTAATTTGGGAAAGCACTTTCCATGACAAGAATTACTCTTGGAACGTTTGTCCATTCCATACCAGAGGCAGTTACTGTGAAAAAACTTCAGATCACACAGGCAGGGATTGAACCCAAAACCTCTGGCATAACAGTCCAACGCACTAACTATCACGCCAGGGGTACTATAGGAGAACTCAACTATAAAAATTATATTTACGCGAGTTTTTTGGCTGGCGTTATTTTATTTTGCGAAATGCGCGCAGAGGGTGCGCATGATTTCGTCAACAAAGAACTACAGCTCTACAGATTTTTCCCGAGCTTTAAAATCTAGCACTGACGAGTTGTAGCGAAAGTGGAACGTATTCGTGCAGATGATGTCGATGGAATCAAGAAACATCGACACGAAGGCGCTCTGATCAACTCGGTGTGTCCCGCAGCTTAACGCAAACAGCTGTTTCCATTCAAAATCCAATTATTGCTGTAAGAAATAAAGCCAGGATATTGTTTACAAGGAATAGCAAAGCACAAGTGCTGAGACCAGATGTCCTACGAAGTGTTATGGAAAACGCTTTAGAAAGGACATAATATCCATACCTATAGCCCAAAAAAATCTACATAAATCATACTTTGCGATTCTTAAATAACTTATCAATAAGAAACTAAATATGGAAATGTTAAAATTAGGATAAGTCACTTTTGACCCACCCTGTGTAATGTATGTCTATAAGAGGTAGTGTTCTATATATTCTCCTTGAAGAAAATTCTCAAGGTGCTATGTACGAGTATAGAGTGAAATGCATTTGCATATGTGTGATGCATATCATCATCATCATCATCATCTGCATTTTATTTTTCTTCCTTGTGTCAAGTGTGCAATGCCGTCGTCGTTTTATTTTCAAAGTCAAAATAATTAAGGAGCGAGTCCTTAAACGTTTGTTCCTCAAGAATACACTTATTTTGCTTGACTGAAGAAATGGAATGAAATATGAATTCTGATTCTGATATTCTTCTTATTATTTTTTTTGTTTTTGTTGTGTTGAACGGGGTCAGGTCAGGCTCTAATAAAAGAATACAATTATTTGTGTCTAAGAAAATAAACATGTAAATAAAATCCATGTACATATACCTATATACAATAAGTATTTTTGTAACAAAACAAATCGTAAAAAATAATCACATCACAATCGTTTTGCTTTTTCAAAAATTATTATACATTTACATCCTAAATGTTAATTTATTATTAGTTGAAACTTAGACTTAGTTAGTAGGTGTATGTGTGTTTGTTTTGTTATTTTAGGTGAATTCTCTTAAGGATTTTTTGGAAATTTTATTTAGGACACGAAATAAAGGTGAAGAATATAAGAACAACAAAAATAAAAAGAAACATTATTTCCAGATGGAAGGAAAGGCTAATCACCAGCCTTATAGCCATCTTTTTTACCCCCGTTCCTTTGTATAACCTATAGGAGCCTTTAGTACCTAGCTTTCGCTTTATCTAGCGTATTATTTATTTAATGTTGCTGTTCAACTGCCAAGTCCTGAATTTCTGCCAGAAAGTCAGCAGGCAAGGCAGGTATCGTCGAAGTGTTGGTTATAGCATTGGTTTAATTGTAGGTATATTTTTGCCTTATACTTTTATTATATTATATTATATTTGAAGAAATAAGCTAGTTGTTGTTTAAAAGAGAAAGAG
Organism: Eupeodes luniger; assembly: GCA_951509635.1. Taxonomy (NCBI): domain Eukaryota; kingdom Metazoa; phylum Arthropoda; class Insecta; order Diptera; family Syrphidae; genus Eupeodes; species Eupeodes luniger. Next base: position 99,656,001 of record OX608073.1, on the reverse strand, counting down.
TAGAAAACTAAACTTAACTAGCTTGCTGGCTATATGGCTATGGCTATGGCTCTGGCTTTGGCTGGTTGTTTGAATGTCCTTCAAGTGCGACAACAAACAAAAATATAGGTAAATAAAGCAGTTCAAACTTGGTTGAATATAACATATGTATGTAGGTATAGAGAGGACATAAGTCGTCCACCATATATTCGTATAGCTATGCTAACATTTGCCACACCCTCGCTCATGTATTTTCCAATAGTATGTAGTATGTTCTTATATGGCGAGCATAACAAATAAGATGTTAGGGTTTGTTATGTGGTGTGGTGTGTATAGTGTAGAGCTAAAGATATAACAAGCCTTGTCAGGTAAATTTGCTTGTAACTAATTTTAAACACTCACATCTGGAAGTTTTGGAATATCCTTGTAATGTATGTCCCTTACAATGAAAACTTAACGAAACTTTTATTTCTTTCTTCTAATTATTGAAATATTCCTTTTAAAATAACTTTAATTAAAATTTAACGAAATAGATAATTTATAAATAATAAGTAAGAGAATCATAACTTTAATAAAACACACGAAGCATTTCTCTAACTCAAAAATAAAATTGAATATAATCAATACTTAACGAACCATTACTTAAACTTTATTAAGTATTTTGTTGCAAACTAAATTAAGTTTGTATGGAAAAATAAATCCAATTGAACATATTTGGGTAATTTAACACTTACGTTTAGTTTCAACAAGAATATTTGACTGTAAACTTGACGAAACCCTAACACAATGTATTTAAGTATTTATATTAAATAGAGCAAAATGAAATCAAAAAATAAGAACAAATTACCAATTAAGCCCAAAATATTAAGAACAAAATTTTAGGTTGGGCTGTATTTATTGAGCATTACTTAACGAAACTTTATTAAGACTAAATAAAATGCATCTAATTTAAGAAAAAAAAAGTTTAAAAGGTATTTTTAAAAATCAAACGCATCATGTTTCGATAATATTAAACTTAATTAAAGTTTTAGGCAAACTTAACAAACCAATTAAGTATCGTTTACTTCAAAATATTTGATTGTAAACTTGACGAAACCCTAACACAAAGTATTTAAGTATTTAAAAATATTAAATAGAGCAAAATTAAATCCAAAAATAAGAAAAAATTACCAATTAAGCCCAAAATATTAAAAACAAAATTTTAGGTTGGGGTGTATTTATTGAGCATTACTTAACGAAACTTTATTAAGACTAAATAAAATGCATCTCATTCAAGAAAAAAAAGATTAAAAGGTATTTTTAAAAATCAAACGCATCATTATTCGATAATCTTAAACTTAATTGAATTTTTTGGCAAACTTAACGAACCAAATAAGTATCATTTACTTCAAAAGGTTGAATGCTACACTTAAAATAACTTTTGTCTGAATTATGCAAAAAAGTACAATTGGGTAATTGTTATTATTTTAATCAAACTTTCCTGAAATTTCTGAAATCTAGTCTTGGTCTCTGATTATCTCTTAAGGTGGCTCCAGACCAAAGAAACTAATTTAAAAAACATTTCCGAAATGTTTTTTTTTGCTCTAAATGCTCGCGAAACATTTCTGACATGTTTGTCTGTTTTCCATTCTGAATAGAAAACTTTATATGCCACCCAAGCATTTACATAGGTGAAAAGCGGGTAAGTATGTAGCTATGAGTATTGATATAAAAATGTGTCAAAAAGTGTGGAACAACAATAATGTTATCCGAATGATACAAATGTATAAAATTAAACAGCCTTTAATTTGTCTGAAATTTCCAAAAATATAAATATTGAAAAATATGAGCAAGAAACAAAATTCGGGATGATGAAACACGACTTTATCAGTGCCACTTCTATAAAATTTCATTTTCACAAGACTGCCAACATAAAAGGAAACAAAAAAACATTTCAGAAATGTTTCTCAAAGCGTCCACACTAATCAGAAATATTTCTAAAATGTTTCCAAAATGGTTTTTAAGCAAATGGGAAACATTTCAGAAACATTTTTTAAGCAGTGTTTCCTGAAATGTTTCTTTTAGTGTGGATGCACCTTTACAAGTTGAAATAGATCTTTTCCTAAGTATTCTCAATTAAATTAATAGTCCATGGCAGCTTAAATGTACAAATCCTTCGCTGAGATTTTCATAGAAGCACTACAAGTTCTTAAATTAATTGATTGACGTGTCAGCCAGCAGTATTGTGACATTTCTACCACTTTTTCCTTGTAACCAATATCATCAAAATAAGTGATACGACACTTGGTTCTAATACGAAAGAAATTAAGTTTTCAACTAAAAAGAAATTTTAAATCGAAATTTGCATCAAACGAAAATCAATATTTCAATTTGAAATGTTAACTTTTAAACGCCATTGTTATCTCACATGGTACAAGGTACAACTATTCGAAACTAGTGCCCACAAATATCCAGGATAATTTATGTACTCGAGAGCCTTTCTCTACTGTGTGCAATTTAACCTGGAAAGACATGATGTATCCATATACCATCATATAGCCGACGGGGGTGCAGGTGCATATGTGTGTTATTGATTGAACCTTTTGTTTTGTTATGGGCAAAAGCACATAGGAGGAGCAAGAGCAAGAGGATATAAAGTTCCAAAGCTATACCTACGAGTATAGGTGGACCTATAGTATAAAGCCCTTTTAATTGCACCCAGTCTTACTGCTACTATTTTATATACGAGTATATGTATATGTAAATGTATATTGAACTTTTTGATTGCTACCACCACGAGTTGAGTACCTTAACTATCTAGTATTTGTATACCTATAACTTTTTTTCGCTCTTGTGAATTTTAATTTAAATCTGTTGTTATTATTTTACCTTTTTCTCTCTTCTCTTCTTCTTTTTTATTTTATTTTGTTTTGTTTTTATTTATTTTTTTGTGAATAAAATTGAACAAAAATCAATTTGCAATTTTTCTCTTTTATTTAAAAAAGGATGTTGATTGATGATCATTTGCCATTTTGAAAGTGTTGTTGTAGTTTTCTTTGTTGGTTTAGCATGTGGCAAAAACAACATGAAGTTGATTTTCGTTTACAATTTAGTTTATTGGTTAATGGCAACAATTTAAGTGCTGAATTTTATTTGAAAATAATGGACATTTTAATTGAAAGGACGACAATGCGAACGTGGAGGTTTCACAAAAAAGATACCTTTATTTGATTAAGAGGAGGTTAATAAAACTGACTTAAATTCATTTACGGATAAACATAAACATTAAAAATAAAATTTAATATTTTAGGGTGTATGTGTAGGTGTGAATACATATTTATGTATATGAAAATCCTGATTTATAACTTTTCAAAAAATAAAATTATTCTCCTTGAAATACGAGTACCTAACCTATCTAACTAAGTACATACATAGGAAACACTGCTTTGAAACATTATCCATATGTGCTTCATGTGTGACAGATATTTATAGGATTTTCCAATGGTGAGTTCACAAATTTAAATCATCTAATTGTCATGGTCAATTTATTCAGTAAGTTATTGACATTTTGTACTGAAATTTGGATTCAGTGAACGCACCTTTAAAAGCGATTTTTTTTAAAGTGACGAAGTTAATTTTTAGGTAAATACATTCGTCAATATGCAAAATATGCGTTATTGTTCGGATTAAAATCCACATTTGATTCATGAAACATCACTTCAACCACAAAAAAGAATTGTTTTGTGAGGTTTGTATGCCGGCGGCCGCGTTATTTGCCTATTTTTCGTCGATGATAATGATCGTCACGTTGCTACGCCAGCATTATCGGACCAAGGCTTGTTTCACACAATACGGTTTTGACCGTACGTCGACATTTTGTTAGAGGCGCGAAGAAGAGTATATACGCTTTCATATTATACGGTCACGGTCTCTAGCAAAATGTCGCCGTTTGGTTTTTTGCCGTACGGTCAAAACTGTATAGTGTGAAACAAGCCCAAGATTACCGAATGTTTTTGGTCCGAATGGGAAGATATGGACTTGGACGACAAGTTACATTGCCTACCTTACAATCATTCATTCAATAGTATGTTTGATGAGTGTGATATCTCAAGAAATAGGCCAGTCAATTGGCGACCTCAATTTAACGCCTCTAGACTACTTTCTTTGGGAATTCTTAAAATCATTGGTTAATGTCAGCAAGCTGACAACGTTGGAAGAGCTTAGAGCCAACATTGAACCCAAAATAGAAAATTGGGTCGAACGAAACGACCACTGCACACGTGCCCGTGGTTGCCATATTAATAAGTTAAGTCCCTTTCATAAATGTTCTGACTGTTCTTTAAGCCTTTAATAAAGTTTTTGAAAAGTTGTCAAGTCCTTATTAGAAAACCCGTTGTAGATAGATAGATAGATAGATAGATAATTTGGATTTTATTGGGTCAACATTTGAATTTAACAATAGATACGTTTTTACATTTACAAAAATCATTATGACATGGCATTTGCCGTCTGCCAGATTGACAACTATAATATATTAATTTAATTACAAAGATATAACCGTTTTACATAACATATGTGTTTAAAATAAGGAATTATATGGAAACCAATAAAATTTAAAAATTCAAATAAGATACAGTTAAAGGTTTGTTTAATCAAAAATCTTCGTTAATTATTCTTGCTCTATATCTGAGCGCAATTACACAATATTCATAAAGTCTATTAACGTTCATATGATTCAATTCGTCCAGAACTTGCTCTTCAGATAAAACATCGCTCCCAAGAACGCTTCTTCTGGTTTCTTTCAGAGTTGGGCATCTTCCCAAAAAGTGAATGACGTCTTCTCTTTCTCTCATGTTGCAAATGCTGCATTCTAATGGTAGATCAGGTCTGTGAGGCATGAAGTTCAGATTGATAAGCTCGCTGCGAAGTCTGACCATTGTAGCGATAACATTAACCTTATTAGAGTCACGAAAATAGTTTTTTTCTGCCAAATTGTGATTTAATCTACTGTAAACTGTTCTGTAGATGGAACTGGAGGCTTCAGCTATATATTCAGCTCTATATTTCTCATCCACCTTCGAGATTACATTGTAGAAGAGAGTCTTGCAACTATCAATGTTTTCCAGGTTTAAATCAAAGCTTAAATTGCATTCTTCAGCAAGTTTTGACCACTCTCTATACCAGCTGTTTCGTTCGTGTATGGCACTGATAGCTACCTTCTTGACTAATCTGGATTCTGATAAATTGAATATGTACTGAAGAAAATCGGCTTGCAACTTCAAGGTCTTTATGTGTAAAGGTGATAGTCCTGTTTCGAGCATTACCACGTAATTTGGTGTGTTGACTGGTAAGCTAAATATCCTTTTAATATAGTGTGTCAAGAGTTTTTCCACCGTTTGAAATCTCATACATCCCCAAACTTGTGCGCCATATAAAAGTATGCTCTCCGATACAGCTTCAAATACCTTGTGCTTACTGCTATGCGCAATGTTTCTGTTCATGAAGCATCTTTTCCATGATATGTTAATGGCTGTTTTCGCCTTTTCTAACTTCTCAGTTAAATGCTTCTGCATGCTCAAACTTCTCGTAAAAATTACCCCTAGGTATTTGTATTCGGTTACACATTCTAAGGCTTCTCCGTTAAATGACCATTTCTCGTTAGAAGCATTTCTTCCACCACCGTTTTTAAATATCATCACTTTAGACTTTTGCGTATTAACGATTAAGTTCCATAAGCAACAGTAATTATATAACCTGTTTATCATGAGCTGTAACGCTTCCGGCGAATACGCAAACATGACAATATCATCTGCAAATAATAAGGCCTTCATATGTGTTCCTGCGAAATCCACGCCACCAGGAAGATAATCAATCAGGTCATTTATAAAAAGTGAGAACAAAGTGGGGCTCAATGTGCAGCCTTGCCTTACTCCCGATGAGGTCACAAACCAATCTGACAACTCTGCACCATTCCATACAGCCGCTCGAGTTCCTCTATAGAGATTTTCTAGCGCACGTCCAAATTTCATCGATAACCCCGCGTTATATAGCTTATAGAATAAGGCACCTCTATTTATTGTATCGAAAGCCGCTTGAAAGTCGATGAAAAATACATATAATTTCTTTTTTTGAGCGATAAAGCTTTCTGCAAGACTTCGGAGTACAAAAATATTGTCCATTGTAGAGTAGCCTGCTCTAAAACCTGCTTGAAACTCTTTCAGTATGTTCTGAGACTTAATCCACTTGTTGAGCCTTTTCTGCATCATCGTTGTAAGAATTTTATATGTTGCATTCAAGAAGGAAATGCCCCGATAGTTTGAAGCATCCGAGTATGAAAACCCGTTGTATGTATAAGCGATAATAATTGTTTTGCAGAAAATTTTGTTTGATGTTTTTCATTCTATGTTTAACAAAAATTAGCGGGTTCAGATTCGGCATAAAACTGTGAGTCCCCTCCATCCCTGAAATGACACGCATACATGAATGGTTGAGAGTTGTAAGTCACTAGTTCTGTACGGATTGTTGCGCTACCCAATTTATTTATTTAGTCCAACAAAAAAATCAAATAAAGGGAGTTTCACCACCAGGGATAGGATTTTACTAACTTTGCCTTTTTTTTGGTTAAACGGAAGATGAAATCGACTTTCGACAAACATTTTTCAAGCCCTGGTGATTGCAATTATATGTATTTTATTTTGCCTTTTTATGCCATAATTGCCTTTTTTGCCTTTCTTCGCCATTGTTGCCTTTTTCTGCCTTTTATTTCTTTTTTATTAAATTTTGTTAAGAAATATCTAATAATTGGTTAAGCATTAAAAGAAATGCGAACATTTTCTCATACCGTTTAGAATCTTAAGTTAAAAATCTTAAACAGTTTCAAGCACACAAAAATTATGGAAAATGTTCGAATTTATGCATGTATTAATGTTTATCTGCGCAAAAATGCTTGGTACTTCTTCCTCGCCTGCGTAAAAGGCGTATATTAAAGTCGATTTTGAGTTTTTAGTCGATCCGAAAAAACATATTTTCAAAGACCTACAAAAAAACAGGTATATTTGAGAGTCTGCAAAAAAAAAAATGCAAAAGGGCCCATTGCAGAGGAAGTCTTGAAGAAGTTTACTGCCGCTTTCAATGGAAACACAGGGCTAAAACGATTGAGCAGATAAATTCTGTAAGAAACGGCGCCGTGGATTCCAAACTTCCAGGAAACATTGAAGTGAATAATGATGAAAGTTTTAGATGGGCTCCACTCGTTTCAGCTGAAGTTGAGAGATCATTTAGCTCCTTCAAAGCCCTTCTAAGGGACAACCGAAGAAACAAACCTGAGAACTTTAAAAAACTCTTGGCAGTCCAATGCTACTAAAATTAAATGTATTTGTGTTTATTTTCCTAGTATTTTGTAATAAATGCCTTTTCTTTGCCTTTTAAGTGTTTTGTTTTTGCCTTTTTTTAATTTTTTAGGTCAACCAACAAAATCCTAACCCTGTTCATCACCATCTTCAGAATATGACCTGATTTATTTTAGATATACAATATTTTGGAAATATTTTCGAGACTAATAGCTTTATTCGAGAGCAAGTTAAGAGGTTTCAATTGTCAATATTGTGAATTTTGCAAAACGTGGAAAATAGGGCAAAACTTAATGTCAATACTTACAAAAAGTCAAAACATTTAAGTTATTTGTATTGAGCCCAACATTTCATATTCATCGATTAGTATTTTAATCCAAAAAAGTATTATTCGAAGTTCAGAGTAACTATAAGAGTAGATACAATCCTGATATTTAACAGCAAACCTTTCGGTGTTAGACAATTCTGTTGTATAAATAAGAAATAAAATCATTTATATATTATTTCCTGAGAAAATTTTAAAATAAAATAAAAGTTCTATGGGGGGTAGTACTCTTTTGGAGCAATACAAAAATATAATTTTTTTTATTAAAAGATGCTAAGTTAAGAAACAAACGTTTAGAGAAAATTTCATTCAAATCTATGGCACAGTTTTTGAGAAAATATGAATTTAGATTTTTACCTACAAATTTGTAGGGGGACTTCTGTTATTTAAGTTATTAAAGAAACACCTTTTGGTGTTTGGAGTCAATCAACCCAATGGTTGAATAGAGGCAAGGAAAGACAGACAGACGGACGGAATGGCCGGACCCACTTTATTTCGACTTCTCTAACATTGTTATGTCGTGTTTAATAAAAATATCAAGTTCTACATTTTAAACGAATGCAATACTTTCCATTCTTGTTGGAAGTACATAATAGCATAGCACCAGAACTCTTACATTTGATAGAAGACGTTGTTTTCTTGTATTGGTTTACTGTCAGTTCATAAAATATGCAGATTTTTTATCTAAGTCAACATTAACATTACCCTGTTGTTCAACCAAATTTAAACAATTTTTTGACGCAATATAAAAAAAATTGTGATTATATAGATTTAAATTTTAAATTAATTTAAATTTAAAAAATATTGTTGCCAGATGTCTTCTTCTTCTACAGCACATAACAGTTCATAACACTCTATTATTCTGTGTCACTCGAATATTTGGTTTAAATTTAGCATATTTGGTAAAACAAAACTATTATTGTTTCAATAAGAATAAGATAGGGATAGTACTTATTTCATGGCCCAATCCATTAAATCTAGCTGTTACCAGAAACAAAATATAGATATATGTATCTGAAAAAAGAAGTTTTATTAATTGTATTTATGTCATCAGTAAACATATCGGTTAATTATTTGTCATAGCAAATCTCAACTTTATCTAACTGACGAGCCTGATTGAAACATTTCACAAAATGTCGACAAAAAACTTACTTTTTGGAATGAAATCACAATTTTGTAACTAAATTGTAAAGTGTGTATTAGACTGTGCCAAAAAAGCAACTATTTTTAGTTTTATAAACTGCAAAACAATATTATCCGTATCTGTAGTGACGAAAAATAATTACCGTGAAATATATAAAACTATATATATTTTAAGTTCGTTATCAATGGCGAAGTTTAAACTTATAGAGGTAAAATTGTTTATCTTTATAAGTTTTTGTGGAATTTGAATGAACTACATAAAAGTTCCAATCAATCCTAAAGCATTTCTGCGTCAAATTTCTTACCGTCAGACGTTGTCTTTTCTTAAATATCAATATTTATTTCGAATTATATTAGTATAGAAAAATAATACAACATTATTCGTTTTATTTTCTGATATGAATATAAAGAGTTTTGTTTGTATGCTTTCACATCAATTCAGTAAAGTGGCAAAAATGGATAGGAAATCTAATGTACCCAGATGAAAAATCAAACAAAGTGAGACATTTGAGGGTGGCATATTTGTTTCAATTTAAAATCAAAAGAAAATAAAAACAAACTAAATTTTGCAGCAAATGCAAACAAATATTTTGAAATCGGACACTATTATAAATTAGGTGTTTTAAATGTAGTTCCCGACTGAATCACAGACCTACTAAATATGCATTCTACATAAATTTTCATTAGAACCGGTCAATTTGTTTCGGAAGAGTTTGGCCCCTAACACTGTGATACGAAGATTTTATAAGGGGTTATACATTTTGCGGTTTCAAAAGTATAGGGCTGGAATTTGACATCTGTCAAACTAAGTTGTTAAACCGTTTTTTCTTGTTCAGTTGAAAGTCTGAAATTTACAAAAATGGATCGCTTAACTATTGCCCAAGGCATACAAATTGTTTAAACCTACTACAAAAAAGGTGATTCTGCCACAGCCACATATATCGTGCTTTAAGAAGAGATTATGGTTTACATAATCGTCCAACTACACAAGCGATTGGCAAAATTGTGAAGAAATTTTAAAAGACTGAACTGGTTACAGATATTGTAAGGTCTTTGCAGCATCGTTTTGCTCGTACTACTGAAAATATCGCTGATGTAAATAAAAGTGTTGCCGAAGCGCCAGAATGTGTCGATTCCTCGTCGTTCTCAGGAATTAGGACTGTCTCACGGCACATTATGGCGTATTTTGCATTCGGATCTACACCTACATCCATATAAAGTCCAGCTCACACAACAACTGAAGCCAGCAAACCATTCACAACGACGTAGATACTTTGAATGGATACATGAACAACACCCTATCGACGGCGATTTTTCGAACTAAATTTTCTTTAGCGACGAAGCACCTTACTCACTCGTTGGGTTAATAAACAAAATTGTCGTATTTGGGGTTTTGAGAATCCTGAAGTAATTGAAGGGAGGCCATTACATCCAAAAAGTCATTGTTTGGTGCGTTCTTTGGTTTGGAGGTGTGATTGGACCTTACTTCTTCGAAAACGACACGATGGAACGACTGTCACCGTCAATTCGGAGCTTTATGGTCATGTTGTAAGTTTGTAACCGACTTTTTATTGCCTGCTATTCAAGAATACGACTTGGAAAATGTGTGGTTAAAACAAGACGGTGCCACATGGAACAGAACTAGATCGAATATGGCTTTATTGCAAGAGACATTTCCTGCCCGCGTAATTTCTTGTCGTGGCAATATCAAGATCATACCCATTATGTGTCAAAAAGTGGTCGAAAATAACCTCAAAAGAATCGATGCTTGCAACAATTCGCATGGTGCTCATTTAAATGATGTAGCGTTTCACACATAATGATAACGAAATATCATGAAACAAAATATTTTGTATATGTGTTTTATTTACGTTTACTTCTGAAATCGCAAAATGGATAACCCTGTACATATTAAATGACGATTTAATCAACATATTTTACTAAAAAATAACAACAAAAGTGAATTTAATACCATCAAAATAAATCTCAAAACATGTTTAAATAAATTAAGCCCTTTAAAAGATATTTGCGATTGAAATTTATAAGACAATACATTTAAGTATTAACCATCTGTGACGGTAAAACTGTTACTCTTTGTGTAACATTTACTTTAGAAATTTACTACAAAAATTTGTAGCTATCACCACTTGTTCAGCATAAAAATTACTTTGAAATTTAATGTAATTAACAGATAAAGATATTGTCTAAATCGGCCTGTAAATTTATACGAAATACGAAAACTTGTTTCAATACAATCCGAACAAATTAAACCTCGACTTGAATGCTTTTTCCAAAAAGTTTTTGTTTTTAAAAATTACGAAAATTCTTACTTTTAAAACTGTATTGCATTCAAAAATCTAGAAATAAATAAAAAAGTTTTAACGTGAGTGTAGACAAAATTTTATAACTTGAGATTTTCGAGGTCTACGAAAGTTTTCAAGTACATGCCAAGATTGACGCAATCATAAAAAATAATATAAACAAATTCGAATTTAACCACTTTTTCTGGTGACTGTTTATTATAAAAATCGTAATTGTTACTTGCTATTCTCAGACCATTGCTGAGATAGTTGAGATTGCTATAAATTGAGCATAAAGAAAAGTTGAAATTAGAGAAGTTTTGAACACACAAATAAATTCTACAACAAAAACTACGGTTTCATTTGAAGATAACGAAGAGTTTAATTAAAAATCTTACGAATAATGAAAATTTAATTTATTACATTTTTTTTAATTAAATCTTCTGTCTTCTTTTCAATTAAGAATATTAATCGCAGCGAATTTACACTGACTACCAAAGGGAAAACAACTAAATTTACTTTTCGCATAAAAACAAATAACTTTCTTTGCTGATGTTTTAGAAAAAAAAACTGAAGGACCATTAAGTATTAACTTTGCCATTTCACATCACATATATCACCACTACTACTTTTGAATATTCGCACTTTAATAAATTAAAAAAAAACCTCATATATATTTATTACAATTTCAATTGCATTTCAAAAAAAAGAAGAAAAAAACAACCTAAAGAAAACTTTATATCTTTTTCAACTTTTAATCCTTTTGGGTTCGAGAGTTTCTTTTTAAGAAGAACGAACATGGATAAAACTTAAACTTACACACGTATGTACATATGTATATGTTTATCGACTTAATATAAATCAAAAGGTAAGTGGATCGTGTTCTACATAAGTCTAACATATCCATACGCTTTTTATGTGTAGGTTTAGGTAGGTACACTTTCGATAAAATCCTTTTTGATCAAAGATTCTAATTAAAATTTTCTATCTCTACCATGGTGATTATGATGATGTTAATGATGATGAAAATTATTTTATAAAAAAAAATAAAACTTTAGGGGGATGAAAAGACGACAAAAATCCTATAAGAGAAATCATGGCTCAGCAGAAATTATATGATGGTTGGTAGGTTGGTTGGTAGGAAGGAAGGTCCTTTGAGATTTAAAGCAATATTCATTTTCTTCAAAACCGAAGCGAAGGTCGATTGATCAAAAGGTCGATACGTCATAATGATGTTGGTATTAATTGTTTTTTCTTTTGAATTAAATACACCCATATGTTTATAAGTAGGTATATCATTCATCAATAGAGAATTTCATCGACGAGGTATAATAATTAGTATGACACAAGACCAAAAGTCTACAAAAAACACAAAAATAAACGAACTAAATTAACTCGACGAGGTATTCAGATCCAAAAAACCCAGCAATTCAATTTAAATTTCAGCAATAAGCAGCTGCTGAGATGGTGTATATTTATATATCTATAAATATAAATATATATTTATGTATGTCCTTTCCATCATCATCATCATCCACAGAATCAATCAAAAACAGCAGCTTCTGAAATATTATTCTGATTTGATTTTTTTGATCTAGAACTACTTTTTACTCACGAAAGATGATTTCTTTTAGTTTTTGTGTGTTTTCTTAAATTGAATTGATATTACTTTTTACACTTGTATCCTTTTTTGTTTTGGTTATTTGCGGAATTAGAACAAAAATGTAAAATAAAACAAGACTTATTGAAATTTCTTAAGCTCGAACTTGTGTGTTGTTGTTGTTTGAAGGAGAAACGTTCACCAAGGAGTATGTGTAATATTTAACTTTATGTAAGTAAATTCACACCTTTTTTTTTGATAGAAAATTTAATTAAGAAATAGCAATTTTTAGTTAGATTTTTGTTTTGAAAAAAGTTTGTTTTTCTTCTTTAGAATAGAAAAATATAGATAAAGCGATGACTTTGAAACACTATGTTAGTTTTATTCTTTGTGTTGATTTATATTTTGTTTTGTTTTTTTTTTTTTATATTTTTGCTGTGAAATGTCCTTGCTGCTTTTTACATCCAAGTTGGCATATTCATCACATCATAATCATCATCAACGTTTTAGTAGACACATTTTAAGGAGAAGAATTTCACAGAAAAATTCAGATCATTTATCATACATGCCAATTGTATGAGGTTTTGAGATATTAGAGAGTGAAAAAACGGTTAAAAATACATATAGACATGTGTATATATTTTAATTTTTTTAATTGTTATGAAAAAACTATTTTTTTATAACAAATTTTGCGATTTTGTTGCTGTTGGTTGTTGTTATATATGTATATATGAGGGAGGCACTGAGAATTTTGTATCACTTTTTTTTTTTAAATCGAATCAATAAACACTTCGTTATAAATTTTTGAAGAAGAAAAGAAACAGTAGTAAATAAATATTTTAACAATTTTCTGTATACACCACTGGTATGAATTTTAACAAAATTTCAAAAACAGTCGTACACGTTTTGGCTTTTATAAAAACACTCTAATTCAAAGAACGATGAAAGTAAAACAATAATAAAGACACACACAATATATATACGAACAAAACAAAATATCCACAAGGATTCACATTAAAAAGGAACTTTAGATTTTTATTTTTTTTTTTCTAAATTTTTAATTATCTTTATATTTTATTTCTTTTTTTTTTCTAATTTATTTTAAATTTTTTATTTTATTTTATTTAACACACAAAAAGTGGGATAAAATAAATTGAGTTGAGAGTTAAGAGATTTTTATTTTGGTTGGCTGGTTGGTTGGTTGGTACAAAAACTCAATATATGCGATAATTCAAAAAATGGGAAAATAATAACGAAAATCAATCCGAAGGATCATATCACAACGACACGAACAAAAACACTGAAGGATAGTACACAACAAAAAAAACATCACACTGTCAGGACTCAGGCAGCAGCAGCAGCAGGACGAAATATAATCAAACAAATCAACTAAAATATGCTTTCGCTCTCTTGATGGCACAGGACACCGAAACCTTCTCCGTATTGGTATGTCCGTCTCTCTCTTTAACCTGCGATCGTCCTTTTTTTGAGTGAGTGTGTGAGTAGGTTGTGATTCTTGTTTGTCCGAAAAGTCACCTTTTTATCCACCCGCCACCTGAGTTTTTCCTGCCGCCTGAGGTGAGGGTGGTTATGGTCTTGGTCTTGGTCCTGGTCTCTCTCTCTATAAGCAACTTTTGCTTCCAATTCCAATGCAAGCACAAGCACAAGGATTCCTATTGCATCGCTTTCCTTCGCTCTCTTCCGGTGATGGTGTTTTGTTCAGATTCTCGTGTGTGTTGTGTAAGGTACTCGTGTTGAATTTTGAATACGATGTGATGATGGTGGAAAATCAGAGAGCACATAAAGTCTTCTCGACCTCCCCAAAAGGGGAGGATTTTTTTTTTATTTCCAAATTCTACAGTCTAGAGTCTACACCATTCGGATGTGTGGTGAAAAGCGAAAAGCCTAAACTACAAACCTCTGCTGACATTGGAAAATGTGTGAAAACGGATGTATGAAGCGGAGGAGCAGAGAGTGGAAGGATTGCTTATCAACACACACCTACTCTATTTCATGTGGAATTGTAATAATATACCACATCAAACTAGCAGCAATTTTACTGTTAAAGATAGTATAGGTAGGTACTCTACTCATGCCCACTAGAGGGGGGGGGGGGGGGGTCGGTTGAAGTGTAAGTGTGCTTTTGCAGAGGATATGCATATATGTTCATAGGTAGTTTGTTGTTGTTGCATTTCAATGATTCTGCCACACAAGTTTATTTCAGATTTTGTATATTTTGTGTTTCTTGTTGGAAGAGAAAAAGTAAAACCAACCTTTAGATTTTAAAGAAGCATCAAAGCATCAAAAAGTTTTTAAAAGATTTTACTTTTTCATAGTTTTTGCAGTTTCCGTTTCCTGTATACATATACAAACATAGGTATTTTGTCTATACATACATTTATATGTTAGATCGTATTAAATTCTGTATTTTTCTGTAGCGCGAAACAGGATAAAGTATTTTATAGAGCAAACAAAAAAAGAAGAGATTTAAATGAAATCCTATTAGCTGCTTAAAGTATGTTCTTGTATTCGGTATGCTTTACCGAACGTACATTGTTTGAAATATCACAAAGATATGTAATTGTTTTTTGTTTACAAAGAAAATCGCGCTTGTCTTGTGTGTCATTAATTTAATGATTTTTTTTTCAAAGACCGTAATCAATCAAATACAGTAAATTAAAGGTGTGTGATGTAGGTAGGTGAAGTAATATAGTGTTCGAGGATAAATGGATAATTTCTTAACTGGTAACTTGTAGCAAGTAATTTTTTGTTGCTGTCGGTTCTAATGCAAGCTTGGTAATTTGTTGCTAGAATACGGCTTAAATATTGTAAGCATGGAAACTATTAATCAAATTAAAGATACTAGCAAAAATTATCACAACAAAATTTAAGTATGGAGGATATGTGCTACTTAAAACCTTAAAATTTTACTAGTATTTTAGCTTGGCAACATGTTTATAACAATTTTAGATACATGTATACTAAGTAAAAACTTTGTTTCTGCCTATAGAACAAATAATTGTACTTGTCTTTTAATCTTACTCTTAGATCATTGGGTTAAATCTTCTTGGATTACTGATGCTATTAATGTGAAATGAATTTACATTCTAAATATTCGATAGCTATTTTGCAAAACCAAAATGTAGCAGAAATCTTTGATAAAAGCAGAAATTAACAACGAATTATGTTGATAAATCAATGTTTCTTATGGAATGAAATAAGTTTAGAGAGGAATAAGTATTGATAGCTTGCTCCTTATATTTTGAAGGTGAAGCATCAAGCTAATTGTTGCCCGCAATTTTTTGCTGCTCTGAGTTAAAACTTTAGTTTTAGTTTTTTACCTAAGGATATAGCCCTCAACATAACATATACTTCACCTTCATCGATTTTGCAAAAGCGTTTGATATATAGTAAAAGCTCAGATTGGTTTGGAAGGCGCTTCTTAATCACAGCGTAGACGAAGGAATAGTTGGAATCCTTAAGGAAATGTATGAATATAGAACAAGTGAATAAAGCTTGCCATAATAATAATAATAATAATAGCCCTCAACAGGATTTAAAAAAAAAAACTGTAGCAACTTGTTGTCTTTAATTATGTCAACAATGTTGTTTCCTCAAACTTTACTTAATAATATATTTTGTATGCTTAGCTCAATTGAAAAAAAAATCTTTTTAGCAAACATTCATTTGATAAATAATTTATTTAGATTGTATAAAATTCTTAGTAAAAAGACCAGTCTGAATCTTATCAGTTTGTTTTTTTTTTTTTATAATAAACGGGCACACAAGGGGTTATTAATACCCTTAACATGTTTAAAGTTTAAACACAGTACGAGCTTTAGGAAAGTAGGGAAGGATAAAAGAGGAGATACAGGTGCACATTGGTCTTAAAGTTTTCAATATTAAAATGATAGGTAAAAACAGAGCTGGGTAAAACATTCCACATTGTCAATGTGCGGGTAAAAAAAGAATCTCTATACTTGACAGCATGTCCGAAATTGAGCTCAAGGTTAAACTGATGTGCATTCATAGAAGTACGAGTGTTACGGCTGAATTGTTTGGAGGGGGGGATGCAACTGGCAAATTCGACAGAACATAGTTTATAAAAATATCGGTAGAACAACGAAAGGCATGAAACATTGCGGCGGTGTTCC